>WOXC01010949.1:0-600000 GCA_011680675.1 Gymnobelideus leadbeateri
GGAAGCGTTCCAGGTTGCTACGGAAACGTGGGCCGCCGGTGGCGTCCCAGAGTCCCTTGCGGCTCGGCACTCCTTGATGACGTAGAGCAGCGGGTTCCCGCTCGCTCCTCGAGGGGCGGGGCCCGGTGTGTTCGGCCCCTCCTCGGGGGCGGGGGCGGGAGCGAGACTTCCGGGACACGGCCGGCTGCCGGCTGCGTCTGTCGCGGGCCACCTCCCCCACCCCCTGGAGCAGCCGCCTGGATCCGGGACCTCGGGCGAAAGGTTCGTCCCGGCCGCGACCCCCGCCCCGTGGTGCGAGCGGTGGTAGCGTCCGCCCGGGCGGGTTCCAGGGGCCTGGACTGAACCATTGCTCCGGGAGGGGGTGGGGTCCATGAGCCCCCAGGCGGTGGGATTTCCCGGGCCTCTCTGAGCCTCAGTGTCTTCCTCTGTGCAGTGGGCCTTCCCCGCTACTCCTGCGGCTACCGTGCGACTTGGGCTTCGTTCAGGGGACCCCCCCTGGAGGCTTCGGACACTCCCCGCTTTGATTAAGCCCGGCCCTGCCCTGTGGGGGCTTGCGGTCTGCTGACCCCGGGAGGGTAAAGAGGGGACGGGGCGCAGGGCCAGATAGCCCTCCGAGCGGGGCACCCAGAAACCGGGGGGGGGGGGGGCGTCCTGGTCCCGGGGGAAGAAGCGGAGAGGACCCCAGTGGGGATCCTGGTGAGAACCGAGCGGGGCCCCTCCGGAAATGGAGGCTGCACCCCGAAATCAGAGGGTGCGTATGGGGTGGGGACGTTAAGCAGAGAAGACCCCGGTGGGGAGCCTGGTGAGGGATGAGCCCCCAGCCGAGGCTTGGCCTTGACCCCCGTCCCGGGGTGCAGGAATGCCTGGAGAATCTGCCTCCCACCCACCCTTCTTGAAGAGAGCGGATCCCAGCAGCCTGAAGGGATTCCGTGTCCTTGTGGCAGGGGGTCTCTGGTGGGGTACCCCCAGGGATCCAAGCTTGGCCCAGTTACTCCCATAAATAGTACAGTGTACATATGATGTTTGTCCTTCGATATGCGGAGGGATAGCCAAGGAAGAGGATGCCAGAGCCAGGACCCAGCCTTGGGCTGAATTTAATAAGATTACATTCAGTAGGGATGCTTGGGTCCAAAAAGTTACCTTCCCAAGTAGGAGATCAGAGAACCATGGGGAGGCAGCAGTTCTGAAAAAGATCTGGGGGTCTTTGTGTAAGGACTCCAGATGAAGCAGCAGCCAGGAAAGCCATGGCCCCACTGTGTTCTCTCCCAGGCTGCTGGATTTCAGTTCTGGGGGCTGGGCCACTATTTACAAAGGATAAAGGAGCTGGAGAGCATCCTGAGGTGGGGAGCCAGGATGGTCTAGGGCCTTGGACCCGTGTCTTAGAACAGTCTGGTCAGTTAATAATGTTAAATGCCGACTGTGTGCCAGTCATTGTATAAGTAGTGGGGTTACCAATGCAGAGACAGCTTACAGTCTAAAGGTGGGGGGCGCGGGGTCCTGATGAGAAGTTCTAAAGTCCAAAATGTAGCTGGTGGAAAATGGGGAGAGAAGTCCTCCCTGACCCCTTCAGATAAGGGCCCTGAAGTCCATGGCCTGCTCTCCAATCCAAGGGCTCAGTCAGGGGCACAGGGGCCTGAGGTGCTGTGAGGACCAGGCGGATTTCATCTTGCAGTGTAAGGAAATTTCCCAGGGATGAGATTGTGGAAGGACATAGGTTTGGCCTGGAGAAGATTGGGCTGGGTTACCCTTATTCTTGTTCCTTTTGGCCTGAGAGGACAGGGCCAGGAGCAGAGAGGGGAGGAGGGAGTGGGAGATGGGGATGTCAGGAGGTCCATCAAGGGAGGAGGTAAATGGGCTGCCAGGTGGTGAGGGCTTCAGCTGCTGGGGTCAGGTAGCTGCAGTGGGAATTCCTTCAGGATGGGCTGACCTAGAGGCTGCCAGCTCCCTCCCAGTTCTCAGGTTTCATGGTTCTGGACATGGCCAGCATGACCTGCCAAAACACGTGCTTTGTGAGCCTTCACCAGGCTTAACTTACTGAGCAGAAATGCTACAGGGGAAACTGAGGCTCCAGACAATTCAGAACATGCCAGGGTCCTTATGACTTGTAAAAGGTGGAGCCAGGCTTCCCACGGGGGACCTGAGTGAAGATTTTGCCAAGCAGCAGCTCAGGACTCTGCCCAACCCTCCAAGACCCCATGTGGGGTTTACTTGGCAGAGATACTACAGTGCTTTGCCATTTCCTTCCCCAGCTCATTTTTCAGATGAAGAAACTGAGGCAAACAGGGTAAAGTGACCTGCCCAGGGCCACACAGCTAGGACTCCAGGCCCAGCATCCTATCCTAGCGGCAGGAGTCTGGGAGTAGGAAATTGGGCCTCTTGCCAAGGAGAGCATTACTCAAGAAGACCTGAGTTCAGATCCAGCCTCAGACGCTCAGTGTGTGTGTGTGTGTGTGTGTGTGTGTGAGTGTGAGTGTGTATGAGAGAGAGCCTGGGTAAGTCACTTTTGTTTGCCTCAGTTTCCTGAGCTGTAAAACGGGGATCATAGCACCTACTTTGCAGGGAGATGTTTATGATGTATTTGCCCAGCCCCCAGCATCCATTTGGTGCCCACTTCTTTCCTGTGTTCCGGCAGTGTTACTGTAACATTTTTTTTGTTTGTTTGTTAACCTTTAAGAGCACTGGAAGAGCTAATTTTGGGTCTAGAAAGGTCTTCTGTGGAAGAGAGCTTCCTGTAACTCATCTGCATGGAATTTGTTTGGGTGGTGTGGGCCCCAGAGCCCCCTGGGAATCTAGGCTCCAGCTGCTTCCATGGGGGAGTCTGGGTGGCCAGCTCTTGGATTTCCCTTTCAGAAAAGGATGGCCAGACCCCCTGGGCCTTTGTGCTTTTCTGATAAGGACCTGGGACTCTTTAAATGGGGTCTCCTTTTGAATCCAGCTTGTTTCTTTGTGTGGGGCTCAGCCAGAGTTCACCTCCCAGGACAGGCCTTAGTGTTGAGAGTGAGCCAGACCCTTCTCCTGGTCACCCAGCCTGGAGCCCCCAGCAGGAGCCTCACATCCAGGCAAGAGGGCCACACATCTTGCTGGTTCTCCCCCCTCTGCCCTCCCCACCCTGGTCTAAGTCCTGGTCCACTCCCACGTGGAGGATCAGATAGATATTTCTTGGTTTGATCTTCTAGGCTCCACCTGGCCTCCCCACCCATCTTCACCCCCTGAACTCCCTCTCCTCTGCTCTCCTCCACCCCCATGCGTCTTACCATCCCTGATTCTCTGGGGCCTCGGGACTCCTCTCCCCTTTGTCCACCCCCCACCCCACCCCCTTGCCTGGAAACAACTTTATGTACATTTGAATGTTAGCTCCCTGAGGGTAGGAACTATTTCTGCATTTTCTTTGTAACCCTGGTACTTAGTTCTGTTACAGCAACTCCCCTAATAAAGACTGGATAGGGAAACTGAGGCCCACCAGAGGTGACTTGATTTCTACTCAGAAGGGACCTTAAATGATGTTTAGTCCAACCCTCATTTTATAGAAAAGGAAGCTGAGACAAAGAGGGGAATGACTTGTCTGAGTGTCTGAGGCGGGATTTAACCCAGTTTTTTTTCAGATCCCGAGTCCAGCCCTCAGTCCAGTATTCCCTGCAATCCCTGTCACATGGCAAAGTCAGGCTTTGAGCCCAAGCCCTCAGATCCTACATCTGATTGCCAGCTGAGAGGACCATCGGGACAGGCCAGGGAAGGCCATCTAATCCTCCCTTATTTGCAGATTGAGGAAACAGAGCAATGACACAAAGGGTCATGGAGGGTTTCCTTGGGCAAGGCCAGGCCTCTGAGGTGCTGGCATCCCTGTCCTGCCCACCTGGGCCCACGTGTTATCAGTGGCCTTGGAGTTAGGAGTTGGGGCTAGAAATGACCTTGTTATTCTATGGAGTTGCGGGCCTTGCAGCTGGCCACCCACAGTCCTGAAAGATGCCTTCTCTTCTCAGAGTGACAATGCCAGCTCAGCCCCTGGGCAAAGAAGCCAGGGCCATGGAGGGGGACGGGGATGGGGACTCTGCCCCAGAGATGAATGGGCTGGAGGACGAGGGCAGTGAGGATGAGCAGAGCGCTAGCCAGACGGAGTCGGATGGTGAGAGCTCAGGTAAGCCTGCTGGTACCCCAGCCCTGCCTCTCCCAGGTGGCCCCTGCTCATCCTGCCAGGGTGGCCTGACCAGCCCTCTGTCCTGCAGAAATGGACGATGAGGACTGTGAGCGTCGCCGCGTCGAGTGCCTCGATGAGATGTCAGACCTGGAGAAGCAGTTCTCGGAACTCAAGGAGAAGTAAGTTCGGGGAGCTGCCTCCCTGCCCCGCTTTCAGAGCACGATAAACAGGGTTGGAAGATTTGGTCTCAGTCCTGACCCTGCCACTCACTTCCTAAGTGATCTTGGGCCTCAGTTTCTCTCTGTCAAATGAGATGGTAGAGGTAGGTGGCCTCTTGTTTCTCAGGCTGTTCAAGGAGCGGCTGAGCCAGGTGCGTCTCCGGCTAGAGGAGGTTGGGGCCGAGCGTGCGCCTGAATACACCGAGCCCCTTGGGGGGCTGCAGCGGAGTCTCAAGATTCGAATTCAGGTGGCAGGTGAGTGCCCTGCCCTGGGTCCTTCGAGGCTGTCCTTCCACTTCCCAGGGGAGCTGTTCCTTCCCTCCTGTCTCCCACTCCTCCCCAGCACCACCTTCCTTGGAGTCCTGCCTGCCTGAGAGGCACCATCCACTGGTCAATGCCTGCTCTTTCTCCCTCTAGGCATCTACAAAGGCTTCTGTCTGGATGTGATCAGGAACAAGTATGAATGTGAGGTTCAGGGAGCCCGGCAGCACCTGGAGGTGAGTGGGAAGGGGATGGAACAGGCCCCACGGCTGGCGCCAGTGCTGCCCACGCTGACCGCCAGCTCCATTTCCAGAGTGAGCGGCTGCTGCTGTACGATGCCCTCCGAGGGGAGCTCCAAGAGCGCATTCAGAGGCTGGAGGAGGACCGCCAGAGCATCAGCATCAACTCCGGTGAGCCCTGGGGCCTGGCGGGGGGCAGAGCATGGCTGGGGGTGGGGGGGCCTGCTGACACTGCTCCTCTGGCACAGAATGGTGGGATGACAAGGCACACCCGAAGGGAAGCTCTCGATCCTGGGAGGCCTTGCAGGCTGGCAAGAGGAAGAAGGCGCCGCTCGTCTCTGGTATCCTTATGCCCAAGGGCCCCGAGCTGGGTGTGGCTACTCCAGGTGCCTTCTGGAAGGGCTCTGCAGCTCCAGGAAGCCAGGGCTCACACCTGGGAGGAATGAGCATTCTGGGCCTGTCCTGTGTGCTGCTCAGGAAAGACTGGGTCCAAAAAGCCTGTCTCTAACCTGAGTCACCTGCACATCCTCCCTGTGACAATAGGGGCCTAGGGAATCAGCAGCCTGGACTCTGCCATTCTGGGGTATCTATTCAGGGCCTATCTCTGGCACATCTTGGCTGTCTAGCCCTGAGCAGGTCAGTACCAGCTTCAGGCCTGAGGTGGTCCTTCTGGGCTGTATCAGCATCAGGGGTGGGGTATGCCATGTGACATCAGAGCACTGGAAATGAGAGGTGATTCACCAAGCACACATTGAGTACCCATTGTGCTCCTGGGACTTCTGGTCCAAATTGTCCTTGCCCCCAGGAGGCTGTTGGAATCAGAAAGGGATGAGGACTCTGGGCCACAGAAGGAGCTGGGATTTCTGAGGGTGGTGGGAGGGGAGGCTGGAGACATTAGGCTCCCATGGTGGAAGCTGCCACACTGGCAGGGCCCCTTTAAGTGCCAAGTAGATGGGGGGAAGTTGTTCAAGGCCCTAAAGGCAGCAGGCCCCCCCCACCCCCCTAAAAGCACCAATGGTGCTTCCTGAGCTGGGGCCAGCCTGGTGAGCTCTAGGCTATGGGAGGGTTTCCACAAGCCCTTTGGGGAGGGCAGAGTTTAGAGACCCGAGGCCCCAGCTAGGGAGCTGCTTCGGGAGGCCAGCTTTGAGGCAGGGGATGAATGAACAGGGGATGTGGACTGGAGGAAGATGGGTTATGGAGGTCCACGAGGACTGGCCCTTATTGGTTTGAGGGCTGGGGTAGGGGTAGAGCTGAGGAGCTGGGCTCCATACACAAGCAATGCTTATCCAGGTGGCAGGGGGGAGAACAGTGCCAATGTAGGTGGCTAGGTCTGGCTGTTGGTTTCCTTGACCCAGCCCCTCTCCAGGTCCTTATATTGTCTACATGCTGGAGGATATGGACATTCTGGAGGACTGGACGGCCATTAAGAAGGTAGGCAGAGGAGGAGAGCATTGACTTCTATTATCTGATGATAATAGAAGCCTTCCCAGGAGAGGCCTCCTGTGAGGCAGGCTGAGGGCCGGGCACAGCCCCTGGGGAGGGTGCTAGGAGTGGCCTAGATCTGAGCCACATAAGGTTTCTGGTGGGGGCAGAGTCCAAACGTCCTTTGGGAAGAGAGCCTATGTGGATTGGTTGGAGTGTTGTGGGACCAAGGAAGGAGGGCAGGCCTGGGAGGTAGGACTTTGCCACCCCTAACCTGATGGTCACCATTACCCACAAACACGAATTCAGTGCCACCTGGGGGCTGGGCACCATGGAAAGCACTGGTGTCCCTGCCCTACAGAGCTCCTGGTCTAGTGGGGGTAAAGGGGGTGATCAGAGAAGGAGGGCCACCAGAGAGACTTCCCGTAGGATGGTGGGCTTGTGCAGAGACTGGAAGAGAACATCAGTGGGGTGAGGGGACAGCTAGTGAAAACACCCAGAACGGGTGGGGGGGGGGGCGGCTTGGAATGCTCCTGCTGGTGATAGGAGCCTCTGGAGTTTGGAGCAGGCTGACATGGTCAGAAGATAGCCAGAGTGGGGGAGGCAGGCAGGCCTCCCGGCAGCCATTGTAATAATTCTGGGTGAGTAGGCAGCTAGGTGGTGCAGTGAATAGAGAACTGGCCCTGTAGTCAGGAGGACCTGAGTTCAAATCCAGCCTCAGACACTTAACACTTACCAGCCGTGTGACTTTGGGCAAGTCACTTAACCCTAACTGCCCTCCAAAGAGAAAAATAATCCGGGATGAGGGCATGCTGGTCTGCACCAGGGTGGGAGCTGTGTCAGGAGAGAGAAGGGAGCAGATTCTGGAAATGTTGGGAAGGGGGTCTGTTGAGTGAGTGGGATGGAAGGGGAGTCTAGGCCAAGAGAGAGAGGATGGGGGTACTTGCCATGTTGGGGCTCAGCTGGGTTAGAGCTGGACGAATCTAAGAATCAGCTGCATGGAGATGACTACTGGGTCTGTGGGAGCTGAGGGGGGTCTGCCAGGGAAGAGGGGGCTCTCAGTGAATGGCCTCCATCTTTCCAGCAGCATCTGAGCTTGAGGCAGGAGCCAGAAAGGCTTGGAGAGGAATGAACAGGAGGGAGGGACCGCACTGGCTCCCTAGGCGGGCCTGTTCAGCCATAGGCAGTGGGGTGTGGAGTGGGGCTGATCAGGGGCTCCAGGTAGGAAAGGGAGCAGGAGGAGGAAGCCAGGGCAGGGGTTGGCCCAGGAAAGAAGTGAGGGGGAGGGGAGAGCCACTCATGGTCCATGACAAGGTCAAAGGCGTGACTGTCTGTGATCAGTGATGTGGAGTCCATGGGAGGAAAGGGTACTGAGGGGCTTCCAGGGGAGCCCGGGCAGGCCCTCTGCTTCTGCTGTGCTGCATCAGAGCTCCTTGGAGGGCCATTGAGGCACTGGCTTCAGGTCTCATCTCTCAAATTTGCTTCCTGGGCCCATCACTTAACATCTTTGTAAAATGTGGGATCAGCCAGCCTAGCTGGGCTCTGAGAACCCAGGAAGGCTCAGAGATGATGGGGAAAAGGAGGAAGCATGCTTGCTTGGAGACCCAATGGGAGCAGGGCACTGTTTCTCCTCTTCCCCAGGCTAAGGTGGCCGTGTCCCCACAGAAGAGGAAAGCTGAGGGTAAGGGCAAAAGTGGCACCTGCGGGGGTGCACATCCCCTTCATCACCAAGTGGGGGGGGGCAAGTATTCAGGGGCTAGAGGTGGGCTGGGCTCCTGTTGGGAATGTTGGGTCTCTGGCTGTGACCCTGGATGGCCACTAAGCCACCCAGCCTTGCATGGGCCACCTTGAGCCCCTCTGGTCCTCAGATGGGGGTTGACCTGAAGGCACTATTGGAAGCTGCTGGCCTTCCTGCCTGAATCCAGACAGCCCTGCTGGTCCCATTCTCGGGTCCCACCTAGGCATGCTAGGGTTGAGCTGCCTCCTTCTCCTGCAGAAGGCCCACCTTCTTAGCCTGCGGCAGCCCCCCTCCCACTCAGGTGGGACTGCCCACAGCTGATTTCATGTCTTCTAGCCCCTGAAGGGCAGACAAGCTGTACCCAAGGCTTGACCGGACATCTGGGGCTCCTGGACCGGCTCCTGGGCCCTCCAGCCACCAGATGACTCTGTGGCCTGGACTTCACCCTTTTCCCCACTGCCTGGCGTCTTGACAGCTGGGATGCCACTAGGCTTCAGATGCAGGGCTGACCCACATGTCCTGGATACCCATCCCCAGACATAGGGGCCTCTTGGGTCCCCTGTCACTTTCACCCAGAGCCAGTAGACTCTTAGAATGGCCCAGTGCCAGCCAGCCTTTGCCACCCCAGCCCGGGGGTGGCTGGAAGCTGTCCTGTTGGGTAGGGGCCCAGGACCAGGTGGATCTCTGCTGTCCCTCAGAGGCTCCTTGAAATGACATATTTTTGGATTGAGAACTAAGGTACCCAGGTTTTACCAGACTCCTGGGGATTAGAATCATGGTAACATAATTAAAATTTAATAATTAAAACAACTGCCCTGCCTCTTGTGTACTTGTTCCTCCACCCCCTACCCTCCCTGCTGGGAGGTCCTAATGAGGCCTCCCCCTTTGTTAAGGGAGAGAAGGCCCACCTCCTCCCTTGCTGGGAGCAAGACCCAGAGAGACCTCTCAAGACCCCAATACCTGTGGGCCAGGGAAACGTGGTCTCCTGCACTCTGCCAGCTGGCACCCTGAGGGGCCTGGCTAGAATCCCAAATCCTGGCTACTTAGACCCATGTGAGCCCAGGCAAACTGGGAACTCTGGACATTAGACTTGTTATCTGTAAAGTGGATTGGGACCAGATCAGATTGACCTGAGAGGGTCCCATGGGCCCAGGTTCCTCCTGATGGGGGCAGGACAGAGCCTCCTCTCTTGGCCTGTTCCTTGCCCCCTTGGGATTCATCCCAGATTAGAGGGGAAAGAACTTCAAGAGCCCCCTGGTCCTAGGACCCTGCCAGCCCTGTCTCGCTCCAAATGAAGGCAGTCCGTCACACCCAGGGGGTGGAGTGCTGGGTCTGCAGTCAGTAGGCTCACTGTGATCTGGGGCAGGTCCCCTAACTGCGGCCTGCCTCAGTGTCAACTGTGAAATAGGAGGAAAAGCAGCTATCTCCCAAGGGATATCGTAAGGTGCTTAGCACAGGACGCTTCATACTCGTTCCAAACTGCTCCCCCCAAACAAGGTGGGATCCGAACCCAGCTCCTCTGACTGCTGTGGCCTGCGAGAGGCCCCCGCAAGAGGCAGGCTGGGCAGCTCCAGGAGTGTCCTGGGAGGAGCTGCCCCCTTCATCATGCACCTACCTGCCCAGCCCTGCTGGACGGGACCCATGGAAGGCTCTAGGTGGGTGGGCAGAGAGGCCTCAGCAGGGCCGTGCGCTGACGACCTCGGAGCCAGGCTTCCCCATCCCCCTTTAATGCTGCCAGTACCACCCCCAGGAAAGGGGGTGGTTACCATGGCAACGATGTGGGGGAATGCAGCCGCTCACCATGGCAACCTAAGAGCTCCAAGCCAAGATGCTGGGGGGAAGCCAGCCCATGACCATGAGGGGGCACTCTCCTCCCAGGGGGAGGCGGCCCAAATCCAAGGACGGCAGATAGATGCCCCGCGGGTGAGTCATGGGCCCTGCAGAGGCCCAGGAAAGATGCCCAGCTTAATCCACTGCTGTCTGCAGGTTTGGGGTGGGGGGAGCCCAGGATGAGAGAACTGAGCTGAGCTAGCCGGGGCATCATGGTCCCTGGGCACGTTGGGGTGGTGAGCAGGTGGTGCCAACAGGAGCAGAGGCAGCTGGTATTATGTGGGCCCAGAAGGGTGCTGTGGGCAGAGAAGAGTTAACATGCTGGGGTGTGCCAGGACTGATCTCCTTTCAGGAAGTGTTACTCACTGGGAATGTGACTGCGCCTTTGCTCGGGGCCCTGGATTCTTAGTCTTGAGAGGAGGGAAAAGGGGCTCTGGAGAGCCCTCTGCCAGCCATGGAGCTCTCTGGGGAGTCCACTGGGGCCAGGAAGGGCTCTGCCTCCAGGTACCTGCCCTGAGAAAAGTTAGGGAAGTTGGAGGCTGGGAGTGTGTGTGTGTGTGTGTGTGTGTGTGTGTGCTTGTGAGCCCGGGGAGGGAGGTACCATGAACTTAGAAGGAGGAGGGGGAGAATACACAGGACGGGGGGAGAGGAGGAGATGGGACTGGGAGGGAAACTGAGGCAAGAGATACACAGGTGGGAAAGCTGAGAGGGAAGGAGAGAACGCCCCCAGAAGAGCCAGCTCCAAAGGCTCAGGGCAAGGTCTGGCAGCCAGGAAAAGAGGCACGTGTTTCTCAGACCAATCTCTCTGTCTCTTTTTTGCAGTCTGGCTGGAGACCCCATCTATGATGTCCCTGAGGCCAGGGGGGAGCAGGCTGGCCATCTCCAGGGCCCCGGGCGCACAGTGAGCCTACGGGAGCGCCTGCTGCTCACCCAGCCCGTGTGGCTACAGCTGAGTGCCAATGCTGCGGCTGCCCTCCATGTGCTACAGAGGGAGCCCCCCGGGGTGAGGGACGGTGGGTGGCCACAGCCCTGCCAAAATCTAGGGCCTTCCTCCAGATAGAAGAAGAGGGCAGGGAGGATGTGAGGGAGAGGCCCAGGCCCCCTGGTCCTCTGAGCCTCCCCCTCTCCCTCATCAGACATTCCTGGTTCGGAAGTCCAATACCAGACAGTGTAAGGCCCTGTGTGTCAGGCTCCCTGAAGCCTCTGGACCTTCCTTTGTCTCCAGCCACGACATCCGGGAAACCCCTGAGGGTAAGGCCTGGTGCCAGGAAGGGAGGGCTGGCTGGTGGGCTGCCCCTTCCCAAAATGGACACCTTCCCTCCTTTGCAGCCGTCTTCCTGGAGGGCTCTGAACTCTCGTTCCCAGACCTGATCGAGCTCATTTCTGCCTACTGCCACAGTCGGTGAGCAGCCTAATGCCCCCCAGCCCCTCCATTCAGTGGGGAGCATGCAGTGTGCGGAGCTAGCTGGGCCCCGCTCCCCAGCATCTGCCTCCCCTTCTCCCCACCCAGGAAGTCCCTTGGTCCCAACTTGGACCCTCTCTGCAATAGTCAGGGCTCCCCTCGATCCTGACTTAAAGGCTCCCTTCTGCCATTCAGGGACATCCTGCTCCTCCCTCTCCAGCTTCCCAGAGCCATCCACAGAGCCAACACCCATAAAGAGCTGGAAGCTATATCTCACCTGGGAATGGGTATGTACTTTCTGCTTTTCTGAGCCACAGAGTAGGAGAAGTGGACCCCTTAATGTCCCCTAGCTCAGTTCTGCCCTTGAGAAAAGGTGCATTTGCCCTTGGAAGAGACCTTAGGGGCTGTCTCGGAGATGATCCAACCCCCTCGTGTTAGAGATGAGAAATGAAGAGCCTGTAGGACCACAGAGCCCATGGGCTCTGTCCACTCCAAACCCATCATGCTACAAATGGGGAACTGAAGCTCAGGTTCTGAATTCTTCTTTTCTCCAGAGTTCTGGAACTCTTCCCTGAACAGCAAGGCCCAGGGAAGTCGAATGTTCCCCTCCACCGAGGCCCCACCAATTCCCCGACTGAAGCCACGGTCCCCAGAGGAGCTGGACCAGGGGACTGGAGGGGCCCTCTGCTTTTTCAATCCCTTGTTTCCTGGGGATCTGGGCCCAGCCAAACGGGAGAAATTCAAGAGGAGTTTCAAGGTTCGGGTGTCCACTGAGACCTCCAGCCCTTTGTCCCCCCCTGCTGTCCCACCACCCCCCGTGCCGCTACCCCCTGGGGATCCCCCTGGTCAGACTCAAACTGGGCCCCCTCACAGGCCACTGAGGAGGGAAAGCTCAGGGGGCTACCGGGTCCCAGGGAGTGCTGGGCCAAGCGCGCCTCCTCTCCCCTCCCTCTGGGAGGTGGACAGCGGCTCCCCCAGCAGCTCAGAAGAGGAGGGGGGCCTGCCTGGGAGCCTGGCTTCTTCCCCTAGCCCTAGACGTCGTCGCCGGCTGCTGCGATCCGTGAGCGATGCCTTCTGTTCCTTCCTGGCTCCTGAGAGGCAAGTGGCCCGAGCCGTGGTGGAGCTGGCCCGGGACAGACAGACGGTCACAGGGCAACTGGTACAGGATCTGCTGACCCAGGTGCGATTGGGGCCCGAAGCCCAGGAGCTGCAGAAAGTGAGGGAGGTGCTAAGCCAAGCCCAGAGCCTGCTGGTGGCTGAGCTGGCCCAAGAAAAGCTCCTGGCTGAGGAGAGACTGGGTGAGCAGCGCCCCTCCAGCTCATCCTGGTTCTTCTCCCATTGCCTTAGTCCTGTCCTGCCCCTCTGCCCGGGGTCACCTCCCCATGCTTTCCTTCTCATTTCATCCTGAATGCTCCTGTCGCACTCCCCCCACCCCCCAGCCCATGGAGGGGCAATGTGGGACTGTCAGCATGACTCTGACTGTGGGGAGCCCCGGGTTCCCCCTAAAGTATCGGATCAGGGGCCTCTAGAGGCCCAAAGAGCACTGGTCTATGAGCCTACAACCCCCTTCCCTCCCTGCCCTGCCGGGCTGCTCCCCCTCCACCGACCTTTCCTCTTGCCCCTTCTCAGAGCTCCTGATAGAGAAGTCTCTGTCCCGCACTGTGCTGAAGCCCATCAGGCCTCTCCTCTTGTCCCGCCTGAGGCTCCGCTTTGCCAAGGACGGCTCCTTGGGCCGGCTGGCAGAAGGCCTCCAGCTGGCCAGAGCGCAGGGGCCCAGAGCCTTCGGAAGCTGCCTTGGGCTCCCCTCCCCGACTGAGATGGAGTGCATCCGTCAAAAGCTGCTGAAACTCCTCCATGGCTACTCTCCCATGGCCAAGGTCACCCGACTTGTGCAGGCCTGCAAGCTGCTCTCCAGGGTCCTGAGCCGCTGGGCAGGTACTGTACTGGCCTGCCAGGGGCAGCGCCCAAGGACAGGAAGTGTGGCATCCTAGGTGGGAGGCAGCTTAAAAGGGACCTCCGAATAGAGACCTGGAACATCTGCTTCTGGGCCTCTGTCTCCCAACCCATTCTAAAAGGGCTTGCAGCAACCCTGGGGGAGGGGAACTCTTTTGCTATGGTTTCCTGGCCTGAGGTCAATGGTCTCTCCTTCCTTACCTGCCCCTAGTTTTGTCTGGCTTCAGAAGAGGCCCCGTGGTTCAGAGGACACCCCATCCCTCTCGTCCTCCTGCCCTCCCAAGACCTTAAAATCCAAAGAGTGGAGGGGGCTGGGCTGGGATAGAGCCGCCCTTCCTTGTGAAGTAAGGAGATAGAGATGAGAGCAGTGGCCACTGGGGTCGCTGGGACCAGGGGAGAGAAGAGAAACATTCATCCTGGGTGTGGCCCAGCCCAGGAGCTGGGGTGAGGATGACCCAAGAACCACCTGCCCAGGGTCTGTTCCCCAGCGAGGAAGAGGAAAGGGGAGGCCCAGCCTCCCTAAGGGCATCTCCCTTGGCAGGGGAGAGTGCTGGGGCCGATGAATTCCTGCCTCTGCTCAGTGCTGTCCTGGCCCAGTGTGACCTTCCAGACCTGCTACCCGAGGTTGAATACATAACTGAACTGCTTGAACCCAGACTGCTCACAGGGGAGGGTAAGCACCCCCTTCCTCATTCACTCCCCTCCATTTCTGACCCTCCCCCTCCCCCAATTCATCTCATCTTCTCCACCTGGCCCAGCCAGCACCTGTCCCACACCCTTACCTGAGACCTTCCTATTCTCAGGGGGCTACTGCCTCACCAGCCTAGCAGCCAGCCTGACCCTGCTGGGGAGCTTGGGCCACGCTGGGTCACAGCCCATGAGTCTGTCTCAAGAACTCCAGCGCTCCCTCAGCCTCTGGGAACAGCGAAGACTCCCAGCCACCAGGAACTTCAAGGTAACCTGAGACTCCCACCAAAGAAGGGTAGAGCATCACAGTGGATCAGAGCAGGGAGGGGCCTTAGAACATGGAATGTCAGAGCAGGGAGGGGCCTTAGAACATGGAATGTCAGAGCTGGGAGGGGCCTTAGAACATGGAATGTCAGAGCAGGGAGGGGCCTTAGAACATGGAATGTCAGAGCAGGGAGGGGCCTTAGAACATGGAATGTCAGAGCTGGGAGGGGCCTTAGAACATGGAATGTCAGAGCTGGGAGGGGCCTTAGAACATGGAATGTCAGAGCTGGGAGGGGCCTTAGAACATGGAATGTCAGAGCAGGAAGGGGCCTTAGAACATGGAATGTCAGAGCAGGGAGGGGCCTTAGAACATGGAATGTCAGAGCTGGGAGGGGCCTTAGAACATGGAATGTCAGAGCAGGGAGGGGCCTTAGAACATGGAATGTCAGAGCAGGGAGGGGCCTTAGTGGAATGTCAGAGCAGGGAGGGGCCTTAGAACATGGAATGTCAGAGCTGGGAGGGGCCTCAGAACATGGAATGTCAGAGCTGGGAGGGGCCTCAGAACATGGAATGTCAGAGCTGGGAGGGGCCTCAGAACATGGAATGTCAGAGCTGGGAGGGGCCTCAGGACATGGAATGTCAGAGCAGGGATGGGGCCTCAGGACATGGAATGTCAGAGCTGGGGGCCCTTAGAACATGGAATGTCAGAGCTGGGATGGGCCTCAGAACATGGAATGTCAGAGCTGGGATGGGCCTCAGTACATGGAATGTCAGAGCTGGGATGGGCCTCAGAACATGGAATGTCAGAGCTGGGAGGGGCCTCAGGACATGGAATGTCAGAGCAGGGAGGGGCCTCAGGACATGGAATGTCAGAGCAGGGAGGGGCCTTAGAACATGGAATGTCAGAGCAGGTAGGGGCCTTAGAACATGGAGATGTTTGAATGTCAGAGCAGGGGAGATCTTAGAATATGGAATGTCAGAGCAGGGAGGGGCCTTAGAACATGAAATGTCAGAGCAGGGAGGGGCCTTAGAACATGGAATGTCAGAGCAGGGAGGGGCCTTAGAACATGGAATGTCAGAGCTGGGAGGGGCCTTAGAACATGGAATGTCAGAGCTGGGAGGGGCCTTAGAACATGGAATGTCAGAGCAGGGGAGACCTTAGAACATGGAATGTCAGAGCTGGGAGGGGCCTTAGAACATGGAATGTCAGAGCTGGGAGGGGCCTTAGAACATGGAATGTCAGAGCTGGGAGGGGCCTTAGAACATGGAATGTCAGAGCTGGGAGGGGCCTTAGAACATGGAATGTCAGAGCTGGGAGGGGCCTTAGAACATGGAGATGTTTGAATGTCAGAGCAGGGGAGATCTTAGAATATGGAATGTCAGAGCAGGGAGGGGCCTTAGAACATGGAATGTCAGAGCAGGGAGGGGCCTTAGAACATGGAATGTCAGAGCAGGGAGGGGCCTTAGAACATGGAATGTCAGAGCTGGGAGGGGCCTTAGAACATGGAATGTCAGAGCTGGGAGGGGCCTTAGAACATGGAGATGTTTGAATGTCAGAGCAGGAGAGATCTTAGAACTTGAAGCTTGGAGGTGGAAAAACCTTTAGAACACTGACTCTCAGACTACATAAGCTGGCTCATGGTGTGGACTCTGGAGATCTAGGTTCGAGTTCTGCTTTTGACCCTAGCCTAGTGACCTGGTGTGAATTCTTTGCCCTTCTGGGTCTCAGTTTTACCCTCTGTTAAACGGAGGTGATAACACCTGCTTCATAGAGTTGTACGGAAATCTGACAGGATCCTAGAGACAGGGCTAAGCCCCTCCTCTCTCCTGCTCCTCTCCAGCCTGTCTCAGGCCCCCCCCCCCCTTCCCACCCCTGGCTGCTTCTTCACTCTCCAGCCTGACTATTCAGCCATGTGTCTCCCCTTCCTCCAAAACCTGCTTCCAAACTCCCCTCTTCCAGGAAGCCTTCCCTGATCTCCCCCCACCCCTATGCCTTCTGGTAGCACAGACAGGGTCATAAGGGACCTTAGAGCTCATTTTACAATGGAGGAAACTGAGGCTCAGAGAGGGAAGGTCACACAGAAAGGACCCAGGGAGACCTGGCCAGTCTGGCCCTCTGAGCTGCCTCCTACCTCTGGGCATTGCACCTGGCTGTCCCCCCTGCCTGGCGCACCCTCCCTCCTCCCATTGGCTCAGACCTTGTGCTGCCTCTAATGGGAAGGCCTTGGCACCAGCTCTGTTTGGCTACTGCTCTGTGGGCACAGGGCATCCCCCAGTGGCCTCGGAGCCCCTGGAAGACAGGGGCTGTATGGGGTGCTTCCCCAGGCCTGGCACAGAGGAGGTCCTGGGAGGCTCCTGATGGACTGAATTCTAACCTCAAACCCAAGCCTCAGGCAGCTCCTGGATCAATGGACCAACAATGTATCAAGCACACTTGGTGCCCAGGCCTTGGGAGGGAGGGCAGAGGGCAGCAATGTCCTGCCCTCAGGGAGCTTATCATCCATGGGCTGGCCCAGGGACAGCTCCGGAGTCATTCCTTATTCCTTGGGGAAAGGGGAGGGACAGGGGCAGGCCTGTGAATCCCTCTCAGGCAGAGCTACCAGCTTGCCCAGCCCCGTGGTCCTTTCCAGACCCAAAGGGCTGCCCAGGCCACACTGGGATAGGATTCCAGCCCGGGTCTTTCTGACATCTAGGGCACTTTCTGGCTTTACAAACACCTGAGGAAGGAAGGTGGGCTCAGGACTCTAGATTACCAAACTGAGGCTCAGGGAGCCTAAGCCAAGGCTCAGAGCTATCCTGTGTTCACCTCCTCTGGGCCTCCTGCCACCCTCTGCCCAGCATCCTCAGACCAGCTTATGGGCCATCCATCAGTCTGGCTGGTGTCCGGATCTGGCTGACTCTGGGCCTTCCCCTTTCCCAGCATCTCCTCCGGGTGGCTTACCAGGACCCCATCCATGGCTGCACCTCCAAGACCTTGGCACTGCCCCCTGGCTCCTCAGCCACCACGCTCTGCCTGCTCTGTGCCGCCAAGTTCCGGGTGTCGAAACCTGAAGCCTTTGCCCTCTTCCTGCATGATGGGAAGGGCTCCCGCCGCCTGGCCCCTGACACCCTGCCCCATGACCTCTTGGGCCCTGGCTACCTCATCTACCGGCAGGTGGAGGGAGCCCCCAAGGCTGAGAACACTGGGTCCAACGTCCCAGAGGAGGCTCCCAGGGCAGGGGGGGCAGCAGCGAGGCCAAAGCTGGAAAGCCAGGGCCCAGAGGGGGGCAGAGGGAAGGCAGGGGGGACAGAGGTGGGAGAGAGCAAGGGAGCAGGAGAGGCTGCCACAGAAGTGGGGAGAGGAAGTGGGGAGAGGCCATGAGGAGTGACAGACTGGAACCGGTCGCTCAGGGCCCACATCCAGGCCCTACTTGGCACCTCCCTGCACTCTGTAAAAAGTTTTTACACCCAATTTTGGGGAAGAAAATTGCCAATCAGTGTAGCCAGGCCTGGAGCCCCCCAGAGGATTGGAGAGTTGAGACTGCTGCTGCTGAATGAATGAATAAAGCCTTTATTGAGCACTGTAGGTGTGCAGAACTCAGATATCACAAAGACAAAAGTCAGAGAGTGCCTGCCTTAAGGAAGCTGCCAGTCACATGGAAGGGTCTGAGGCCGTTGGTGGGGATGGCTGAGCCCTCCTCCACAGGACCCCTGCCCCAGAACTGGCTAGTCTGGGGGTCGCTGCTGCTCGGAGGCTCTGGGGCTCAGGGTCCCAGGCCATTCCCTTTGGAGCTTGAAGGGAGAGGGTCAAGGTCAGGCTGTTTGACTGACCCAGCCCGAGCTGGAACCTAAGCCTGGATATTGTGACTCCTTCCCACCTATGTGGCCCCAGTGACTCCCAACTTCTGGGTCCAGCCCACATAGAAGAAGCTGGGCTCAGCTTTGGATCTGGTCCAAGCCTGAGGCCTCTCTGAGGCCCTGTGACTGCCTGGGCAGGCCTCATCAGGCTTAGGAAGTGGGGCCCCCAGCTCTAGCCATCCCCACCGGAAGGCCACACAGAACAGGTGTGAGCTCCCCCCACCTAAACCCTCTGACCCCACCTCCCCCCAGTAGAGCTCCATGGCCTGGAGAGGGTTAATTCTCTTCCCAGCCTCTGGTTCACAGGAGGAAAGAGCCTTGTCCTTGTGGGCATTGTGGTCAGGAAGCCCTGGCCTCAGGAGTCCAGGATGGAACTGGAGAGTCAGCCAAGGGTTCACCTTCTCCTTGACGGATCACTCCCATCCTCCTCCCTCACTCTAGGGAGAGGCCTGTCTGTCTTTTTTTCTATCCCCTCCCAGTGCCTGGGACAGTGCCAAGAGCATCCACTGCCCCCGCCCCCAATCAGTATTGCTAATAAATGTGTGTCCGACTTTGATGCGTCTAGAGGAGAATGACCCGGTCAGGAGTGACCTCAGCTGTTAGTTAGGCCGGGCAGGCCCCGTAGAGCTGGAGGTGAGCAAAGGGAGGGCCTCCCAGGACAGCCATGCCCAGGCCAGGACTGTTCCGGATAGCCGCGGGCTGGAAGCCAGGCTGCAGAAATTTGAGGAGCCACCAAAGGCCATTTTCCTCATTCCCCCCCCCCATGGGGGCGGGAATTGGCATACCAGGTAAGACTCGAAGATAGCAAGTTGTGGGTTCACACCCAGCTGGGAGACTTTGGGCAAGGAGCTTAGGCTTTTGGAGCTTGGGTTTCCTCTTCTGTAAAAGAGGCTGATGGTGACAGTGTCACGGAGCTCGCAGGGCTGTGAGAATTCAAAGTCAGGCTCTGTAGAAACAGCATTACTATCCCATTTAACAGATGAAGAAACAGGCTCAGAGACAAGGTGCCCCGGAAGCCCCCAGTCCAAGCAGGCAGAGCCAGGCTAGGGGGCATCTAGCTCCCCCCCCCCAGACTGCTCCAACCAAGCCCTCTGGGTTTTGGACAGCTCCCAACGTGAGGAAGTCTCTCCTTAACCAGGACACAGCCCAGGCTCGGGAGCTTCCCCCCACTGTCCACAGTGACGCCGTTGGGGTGCAACCTCGGACGCTCCAGCAATGCTCGTCTGCAAGGTCTCACGGTCCCCCGAGCGCCCGTTGCGCTGCCCACTTTGAGGGTTCCCTCGGGCCGGCCCTGGCAAACTGGGGGGGCCAGCCCCTTCGGACCCTTAGAAGCCCCATGACTCAACCAGAGCCCCTCCACCAGGCATCAGTGAGGGGCGCTGAGCCCTCATTCTTACTTTGTGCCACCAGAGGGCAATCCTGCCCCATTCTCTAGGCCTTGGAAAAGAAGGAAGAATGAGGAGGGGGATATGATGTTTCAGCAGCTTCTGCCCCGGGGAGAAGTCTGGGTAACGAGAGGGTCCAAGGAGACCCCAAGAGGTCTGTTCTCTCAGACTAGGGGGATCTGTGTAAAGAATCATCACTTTTAAAACTGAAATTGTGCTTAGAGATCCTCCAGGCCAACCTCCTCACTCTACAGATGGGGAAACTGAGTCCCAGGGGATCCTGGGCTGGGGGCAGGAGGGAGGAGGATGCATCAGAGATTTAGAGCTCATCCTTAGACAGCTGGGAAACTGGGGCCCAGAGAGGTTCAAGGTCCTGGTCCAGGTCTGGGAAGTGGTGGAATCCCCTGGCACTGCCCCCTGCCCCCACTGCATCTCGAGGGTCTTAGCTAAGTGAGAGCCAAGCTGTCTGAGACTCTACGTTCCGTCTCTCAGAGCTCCCTCCCAGGGGCTCGTCTCTGCTCCCCGGGGGAGCTGGGACCAGGAGGGCTGGGCTCCTAGCTATAAACACAGCTGCTTGTGAGCCATTGGGCCCCAGGGGGCCAGGAATGTCTTTACCAGAGGAGGAGGGGGCAGGACCCTGGGGAGCTCCCCAAGCCCCAGCCAGGCTCTGGGACCAGCCCTTTCCTCCCACCCCATGTAGACACTTCCTCCCTTCTGTGATCTGGGCCTGGGAACTGCTGGGGCGGCATCCATCTTCCCCAGCTGAGTGGGCTGCTGGCTATTCCTGGGCCCAAGGCTCTGGGCCCACATCCCTCCCTTCCAGCACCAACTTAGATGCCACCTCTTCAGGGAAGGAGCCTCATCTGCTCTCACCCAACCTCCTCAGCCAGGTAGAACTACTCACACCTTCTCCAAGCTGATCTCCCCTCCCTTCTATGGGGAGTCATTGGTGGAGCATAGATCTGAGGCCCAGGGAGATCATCAAGGTCAGAAGGGACTTCAGAGGCCATTGAGCCAAACCCTCTTATTCTACTGACCTGTAAAGCTTCAGTGACTTGTCCAGGGTCATAGAAGTGAGACACAGATCCTCTGACTCCTCTACCCTCCCGTTAGATTGTAAACTCCTTGAGGGCAGGACCTATGTCATAGCTATCTAGTATCCCTAGAGAGACGGAGTGACTTGCTTTGAAAGGTCACACAGCTAGTAAGTCTCTGAAACACAGGGCCCTGCACACAGTGCACACGGTAAGTGATTAATATATGTGTGAATGAATGAATGCTGAAGGTCCAGGTCAGGTGGATGAAATAAAAGCAGTCATCTAGGGAAGCAAAAGGTGTAAAGGAAAGAGCCCTGACCTGGAAGTGTCTAACTAGACAGCGGCCTCTAGAAGGCCAGAGTGCCGGGCGTGGCAGGAAGACCTGAGTTCAAATCCAACCTCAGACGCATAGAGACGAGCTGAGATCCTGGGCAAGTCACTTATTTTCTCTCACCTGTAAAATGGGGATGAGAGCTACTCCCTGGAAAGGTTGTTGTGAGGACCAAGTGAGACAAAGCCCAGCACACAGCAAGCGCTGAATTCATGTTTGTTCCTCTCTACCCCACCCCCCTCCTGTGACACCAGACATGCCATTTCTCCGCGGGCCTCAGTTTCCCGCTCAGCACATGAAGGAGCAGGACTAGGGACCTCCAAGGTCCTTCCTGGCCTCATTCTCAGCCTCACACAGTCCCCGTGCTGGGAAACATCACTGCCCACCAGGCACCCCCAGAGGCCTGGGGTGGTCCCAGGAACAGTGGGTAAGACAACACTCTCCCTGTCCTGGGCTCTCAGCCCCTGCCCTGCCTACAGAGGCTAGGATAGGCGGCGGCTCCTCATCCAGCTGTTGAGCAAATCCAGATGCACCAGAGGCTGAAATGGCCAAAAAGGGAGGGGAGCCAGAAGGCAGGGAATTCTCCTGACCTTCTGTGAAGCACTGGGGTCTGGGGGAGTGGATGTGGGCAGGGGTAGAGCTTTGTGCCGCTGTGGTGGGATTCCCAAGAGGGGCAGGAGTGGGGAGCCGGGACCCCTTGGCAGGGGCAGGAAGGAGGGTAGGCAGCCCTGGGTGGGGTGGCCTGAACTCATCAGATTCCAGCCCTAGTGACTCATGGAGTGAACGCCTGGAGGTGGGGGATGATAGAGGAGAGATGATAGAAGGGGGAAACAATGAAGGGGCCAGAAAGGTGTGAGGAGCGGGCAAAGTAAGAGGGAGAGCTTGGAACTGAGCAGGGGAGACTTCCTGGAGGAAGAGGCATTTAAGCCAGACTTTGCCACACAGGTAGATACTGAACAGGTGGAAAGAGGAAAGGGCAACATTCTAGGAAAAGCCCAGAGGGGGAAAGGAAGGCATGGAGGGCAGTAACTAGCACCAGATCAGGGATGTCATGGGGGGTGGGGTGGGGCTTGAAGGCCAGGTGAGAGAATCTGTATTTAAGGAGGAAGTAGGAAGCCCCGGAGGAGAGATGTGAGCTGAGCCCAGAGCACCCAGGGCATTCTGGCCAGGAGAGGGCTCAGAACCAATGGTCTCCGTTGGGATCAGCCACGCTCAGGCCTGGCAGCTTCTCAATAATCCCACTCTCTGCCTCCTGCCCCCATCCTGGAAACAGAAGGATTGGCTTGTGTTTTCTCTCCACCCCCAGGAATATCAGAATTTAGCTTGTCTCTAAAACAACTCAGGCTGACGAGACATCAAGGATGGGACAAGACTTATTTAAACTAAGCAAATGAAAGACCTCAGCCCAAAGTCTGGGAGCAGTCAGGAAAACTTGGTCCTCTTGGGAGCTCCCCCCTCCTCAGGGCTCTCCACATTCTTTGTGACTTAGAATCCTTAGAGCGTGTGCCCCCACAGAGGGTAAGAAGAGGAGGTTTGGGGGAGTCAGGCAGCCCCCAACCCTTCCAGGGAGCCAAACCAGGGGCCTTCCCAGCCACTGATAGCAATCCTGGTGATTTCTGATGTTGACCCTGGGCTGGAAGCATTGTTCTTCTGGAAGCTCTTGGGTTCAGGGGCCTGCACTGTCCCGTCAAGGTCTGAGAGGCATTGAAGGACAAGGTGGTGGCTCATTGACTATGCTGGCTCACCTGCCTTTTGGTAGGCAGTCAGTGGGGATGGCCAGCATTCTCCCCACAGAAGCTGCTTCCCCAGATAATGGCTCTAAAGGTTGGGCTGCCCAATGACCTGGGAGGTCTGCCACTCCCAGGACTCCATGCTCATCTGATCATTGGTAGCCATGGAGCAAGGGTAATAAAGAAGGCCCCCCTTCTACACAATGGCCAATGATGGCCAGGGAAAGGGAGTGGGGGGAGGCCAGGCTAGAAGTAAATCTAATGGTCTGGGGGATGAGACTTGTGAGGCCCTTGGGTTCCTGCCTTGTCTGTCTTTACTGTGGCCTGAGAGGAGATGATGATGATTTGGCCTGCCTGGCACCTGTTGCCTCCTACCTCATCGTCAGAATGCCTTACTCCTCTGGGTTGGCTAGCTGGATGAAAGAACCAGAAATTTTTAGTCTGGAGAAAAGATTTTGGAGTGGGAGGAAGTGTTCAAATATATCTAGGCTTCCAAAGAAGCTGGGACATCATGGATGCTTCTGTGTATGCAAGAAGAAGATGTGACTCTAGATTGGGGGACAGAAGCTGAATTGACATTAGATACCTGTGTAAATGACGGTGTGCACACAGAGCTTCTCAGGGAGTTCTAGGGCCTGGGCCAGAGATGCATGGGAAGAAGAGAGGGTAGAAGGACACACATATGAAAGGAGCCAGGCTCTTAGAGATTTCAAAGAACATGAGAGAGTTTGGGCCCTCCTTGGGCCTTGGTTTCAGCTGAAAGCTTATCTAGCTCTCCTATAAAGAACTCCTTTAGTCCTGTTCATTCTTTAGTATATACTAATCCATAAACCATCTCTGATTTCTGTTGGCTGCTCCCTTAGATTCAGGGCTTGACATGGCACCCCCTATTTTTGATGGCCTTTCTGCATAGCAGATGTTTGATGAGAAGGGGATACACCATTGGAGCCACCTCCCTCCTCAAGAGTGACCAAAGAACCTCTCTTATCAGTAATGTCTGAAGGAGCAAAGAGATACAGATCCAGCCCAATATTCTTCTTGAACATGGGTGAGGAGCCCCTGCCCTTCTTCTGTTCCCCTCAAGGTAGAAAATCTCTCTGTCCCTTGGAGAGAGGAATGAGTCAGATTTCAGAGGCCTCCATCCACACCACTCCTGAGCATTTCCTAACCAGCAAAACCATACAAAGAGAGGAATGGATCTGCCTTTGGGATGTCATAAAGAAGATTATTGCAACAGTCCAGATTGGTGGGTTGTATCAATGGGCACAGAGAGGAAGGGAGGGAGGGGTATGAGAGCTCTCCAGAGGTGCAATAGACCAGTTTGGTAACTGACCAGACAGGAAGGGTGGAGAAGGAGGAGAGGGCAGAGGGATCTTTGCCTCTTAGAAGAATCCCTGTCTTCCTTCAAAGTCTAGCTCAGATGCCACCTTCTACACAAAGCCCATCAGTGACTCCCCCAGTTGTAAGTTAATTCCCCCCAAATAATTGTGCTCCCTTTGTCTTATCAGTGCCCATGAATTTAAAAATCATCTCTCTGCCAATGACTCCCAGATCTACACATCTATTCCCCCTATACATCACCAACTGCCTAGCAGCCATCTGGAAGTATGTCCTGGAGGAATCTCCAACTCAACACATCCAAAACAGGACTCATTATGGAACTGCCCTATTTCTAGGGAGGGTAATACCATCCTTCCAGTCTCCCAGGTCTGTAACTTTGATATTACACTCAGCTCGGCTCTCTCCCTCACCCCTCATGTTCAATCAGTTGCACAAACTTACCGATTCTACCTTTTTGGCACTTTCCACATCAATGCCCCTCATCAATACATGAATGGCCAAGACATCACCTCTCACCTAGACTATTGTCCCAGTCTCCTAATTGGTCTCTCTCTCATCCTTCCACCAGCCAGCTGCGAGAATGATTTTCCTGACCCTAATGTCTCCATAAGCTTTTCTGTTTAGTTTGTAAAGCCATTCACAGCTTAGCCCCAATCTACCTTTCTAACCTTATTTATACATTACTCCCCTTGCCACCCTCTAGGGTCCATCTCCTATTTTCCTGTGCATGCCTAAAACACACCCCCACCTCCCTTCTGGCTCAGAGAATCCCTGGTTTTCTTCAGACCTCTTCTTCCACAGCCCCCACAGGAATCCTCTCTGGATCCCCTCCCAGTCAGCCCCAGCTGCCACTGGCTCCTCCCACGTCCCCATGATCTTGTATGTATCTTGTGTCTTCTCATTCACATGCATATTGCTCTCCTTATTGACTAGAAGCCCCTTGAGGGCAGTAGGGATTATTTCAATCTTTGTACAAGGCCTGGAACACAGTACTGTAAAAGACAGCCCAAACTCCCCAATGTTGAATAAGAAGATAATGAAGGAATGTGGGTGTGCCATGGACAGCCAGCCAGGAGGATGGTCAATGAGCTTAGCTTTGGAGTCATTGAATTTCAGGTGCTGATGGTTACTTGCAGATGGAGATATGGTCCGGAACTCAGAAGATTGTTCTGGACTAGAGATGTGGAGCTGGCAGTCATCTGCATAGAGGGTATATTACAGAATGAAAGAGGTCTCCAAGAGAGAGGAGAGAGTGGAGAGAAGAAAACCAAGGGCAGACTCTTGAGGGTCCTGCACACGAAGGGATTGGGAGGGGATGGGAAACCAGCAAAGGAGGCAGAGAAGGGGTAGTTAGGGGAGTAAGAAGAAAACCAACGTCTTGGGGCATCTCTCCTGCCAAGGGAAGAGAGAGTATCCAAAAGAAGGAGAGTGGCCAGCAGAGTCAAAAGCTACAGAGAGGTAGAGGATGGATGAATGGATGGATGGATAGATGGATGGATGAATGGATGGATGGATGGATGGATGGATGGGAGGGAAGGAGGGATGGATGGAGGGATGGATGGAGGGAGGGATGGATGGAGGGATGGATGGATGGATGGATGGATGGATGGATGGATGGATGGATGGAAGGAGGGAGATAGGGAGGGATGGATGGATAGATGAGTGGAAGGAAAATGGGATGGATAGAAAAAGAGTGTGTAGTAAGTGCCTACTTTGTGTAAAGCACTATGCTAAGTACTAGGGGTACAAATAGAAAACCAAGGCACCCCTTTTCCCCATTCCCAGTGTAATGGGGGAGACAACACCTAGGCAAAGTTTCAGCTGCAAGGCAGATGGAAAGGTCTCATAGTGCTTAGCATGCAGCATCAAATCAGATGGTCATGTCTCTTTGATGACATTTCCACTGATAAAATCTTATCAGTTCCTGCTGTTGAACCATTTGATGGTGCCAAGGACTGTGTTGACAAGACCTTTCTTTCCTGGATCTCCAAGAACTGTGACTGTAGCCCTTGCAGGGAGGAGTGGTTCCTAGCCTGCCTCTCCCCAGGGGCTGCTGCCCAGGGGCATAGCTAAAAGCACTGGCCTAGAAATATGACTCTTCCTAAGGCTTTTTAGAGTTTTAGGTTATGTCCCAGCATCTGAGAGAAGATACTGGTCAAGGTGGTGAGGGTGGTGGTCCAACTGGTCCACCTCTCAGGCCGCCTTAATGCCTCAGCTGGGCTGCCTTGCCTACTCCCCATGGAAATGATTGATCCTCTCTCTGCAGAAGTTGCTTCACCAGATGATGGCCATGAGGACTGGGCCGAAAGCAGGAACGGTACAAAGGGAGGTGTGGACTCTCTTAAGGCTCCTGTGCTGCCTCTTGATGACCCATGCTCAGCAGCTGTTGCCAGTAGTTGTGAAGAAGGTGGACCCCTGCTCCACAATGATCTCCCTTTTCAATGACAGCTATGGGGTTCGAGCTGGATCCAGGTCTGATGGTTTAAGGGATGCTGCCATTTCCAAGGCTCTTGGGCCCAGAGTCCTGGGCATCTCCATTGGAGGATTAGGGGAGATGGTGGTCAAAGTAGTGGTAGTGGTTTGATGGATGGATGAGGACTAGACTATGGTCCTTAGCAGGTCAGTGGTGACCTATGAGGGAGCAGTTTCAAAAATAGTGGAGATGGATGCCAGATTGTAATGAGTCGATGGAGGCTGGGGATGATGAAGGGAGGGTACAGATGTTTGCGGGGGAGAGTGATAGAGGAATAAAGTTTGTTCAGATCTCAGCCACCAACCAGATCCCACCCAAGGTTCAGGCTCTGTTCTCTGTCTTAGAGGCCACTATCAAGCAGAGGTTCCTGACTTCAATGAGAAAATGGACTAGACCTAAGTAGATAAATAGATAGACAGACAGACAGACGGATGGATGGATGGATAGATAGATGGATGGATGGATGATAGGCAGACAGATAGATAGATATATGGATGGATGGATAGTTAGATAGGAAAGAGTAGGTGAGTAAAGGGGAGGCTGAGTGAGAATAGAAGTCTAAGCTCTCCAGAAGCATCAGCCTTTTCATTGACAGAAGCCCTCACCCCAAAGTGCCATGGGGCAGTATGGGGAGACCTGGTTTAGGAGCCAGAAGACCATTGTCACTGCCACATTCTCTTGGCCTCAGTTTCCCCACCTGTGATGCAAGGAGGAGATTAAGCTAGAGGATTTCTAAAGTCTCTCCCAAATCTGATAGCCTGCATCCCAAGGTCTTTCCCAGGTCTGATAGGCCATGTTTTAAGGCTTCTTCAAAGCTCTAACATTTGATGTTCTAACGTCCCTCCCTCCAAGCTGAGCTATTCCCTGGTTCTTTGATCATTCTGCATGCCACCCCCCTCACCTATGGCCATGGTTTCAACTCTTTGGAGGGGTCTCACTAAACTTCAATTGTTTCCTCTTTTTTTTTTTTTTTTTTGCTTTTTGGAGGGAAATTGGGGTTAAGTAACTTGCTCAAGGTCACACGGCTAGGTTTTTGTTTGCATGTGCATTGTCTGAGGTCGGATCCGAACTCAGGTCCTTCTGACTCCAGGACCGACCCTCTATTCACTGCGCCACCTAGCTGCCCCAATTGTTTCCTCTTTAAAGGGGAAGGGGGGAGCAGGAGACTGGATCGAGGAATTTCTTGATTGTTCTGACATTGACCCACAACAGAAACATGGGACCCAGTGACTCAGTGGTACCATGGTAACACACAGACAGACACAGATGCTGACCTCTCTGACACAGACACCCAGATCCACCTACTCAGTCACTGACCCTTGGACAGACAGACACTATTCCAGAAAGATATTAAAATTCAGAGCAGAATTTTATTCACTGCAGTTTAATTCCCCAAACAATGATGAAGCCTGGCTTCACTTGGCATCCCAACCAGAAACCCAACAAACCCACAGAGGAACTGGGGAGTGAACCACCCCCAAACCCTCCCTTCATCCTCTCTTCCCTGGCCTCCCAGCCCTAACCGTGCCTATAGGGGCTAGAGGGGGGGCGGGGGAGGGAGGGGCTCCCTCCAGCTGTTTAGCAGATCCAGATGAGGCAGAGGGGGTGGTGACCCCACTGGCAGGGGCAGGAGGGCGCGGTGGCCTGAGCTCATCAGATTCCAGCCGTAGTGACTCATGGGGGTAACGCCTGGGGAGGGGGGTGCAGGATGATAGGTTCTGGGAGGGAAGATTTGGCCTCGGGGCAGAGCCAGGAGCTAGGGCCTGGATTCTGGGCTTCAGGGGCTGTGGGGAGGGCCAGCAGTGGAAGCCAAATGTTCAGGGGTCTGGGGGTTAGGCAGGCTGCCTGGGCCTGGAGCTGCAGAGAGAAACAAGGCTGGGTGGGAGAAGGGCTCCTGGGTGCCGGAAGGAGCTGACAAGCTAAGTGGGTGCAGAAGCAGAGCCTAAGTGCTGAGGGACCCCTGGGTTATGAGGGAATTAGAGGAAGCGGGAAGGGAATAATCATTTATACAGAACCTACTATGTGCTAAGTCCTTCCCCCTGACCCTCACAACCCTGAGAGGAAGGGGCTGTCATTTTCCCCATTTTGCAGATGAGGAAACTGTGGCAGAGAGATTAAGTGACTTGGCCAGGGTCACACAGCTAGTGAGAGAAGCTGGATTTGAACTCAGATCTATCTGGGGCTCTGTCCTCTGCACCACCAGTTGCCTGGTTAGATATGCCATCGTTCCATGGGGTTTCTGGAAGTGGAATGACTGACCTGGGGGAGCTAAGAGGGTTGGGGGGTTTGGGTACCTCAACAGGAGCAGAATTCCCAGTTCTGGGAGGAGCTGCCGTCCTCAGCTCTGCACTAGGATGAGGGAATTGCTCATGTGGCCCTCCCCACCCCATTCCAGGGGCCCCAGTGGGCCCCCCCAGCTGCTTCTCTTTAATGGGTGTGGGGGAGGCAGACTCTGAGGAGGAGGAGCATGACATTGGTGGCTCTGTCTCCCTGAGCCCCCGATCTTTGTTCACCTTAATGGCATCTCTGGGTGCTGGGGGGGAGGGGCGATCAGAGCTCTCAACCAGCAGTCAGAACTTTTGGCTGCAATTCCCAGCTTCAGGCCTTAGCTGTGTGACCTTGGACAAGTCCCTTCTACCTCTTTGGGACTCAGTTTCCTCATCTGTACAGATGGTTTCAAGAGGCAGCTAGGTGGCACAGTGAACAGAGCACTGGCCCTGGAGTCAGGAGAACCTGAGTTCAAATCTGACCCAAGACACTTAACACTTACTAGCCATGTGACCTTGGGCAAGTCACTTGACCCTGATTGCCCTGCATTCCCCTCTCCAAAAAAGCAAAAACAAACAAACAGAAAAACCGAACAAAAACCCCAGATGATTTCAAAGGTACCTCCCAGACGTTCTCTGTTTTCTAAGGCCCTCCTGGGATCTAATGTTCTATGCCCTAAGATAACAATACTGGAGTGTATTTGTATGGGGCTTCAGGGTCTGTAGAGCAGCTTAGGCACATTTTTCTCATTTAATCCTCAAAACAAACCTAGGCAAGAGGTGCCATTACGAACCCTATTTTACAGACTGGGAAACTGAGGCAGATGAAACTTGAGTGACTTGTCTAGGGTCACATAGCTAAGAAGTATCTGAGGCCAGATTTGAACTCAGGTCTTCCTGACTCTGGGGCTCCACTGCAGGAGCCTTCCCTTGCCTCTGAGTTCTGCCTGCTGTTCTTTGTTCCAAAGACCCTCCCATCCTAGTAAATCCCACATGTGAAGGGCCCTCCCTCCCCCTCAAACACTCAGTCTTCTCTGGGCCAGGAAGGGAAGTCAGTGCTGCCATTTCTCCAGCCCCAAAGCAGGGTGTCGGGGCTCTCCAGAGAAGCTGACTCAGCGGTGCTGGAGGTGGGGACAGAAGGAGCCAGGACTCAGTCCCTGTCCCTCCTCCTCTCCTCTCCCTTTCTCCACTCATCCTCCTCTGCTGACTATCCTCCCCTTTCCCTTTCCCAAAGTACCCCCCCAGCTCCCTACCATAACCCCTTCCCCCACCCCACACAACACCCCCTCCCCATGTGGGGCTTTGAAGTCACAAAGTAAATATCCTGTCTGGTCTGGCTCCCCCTTCCCCAGACTGGCTGTCCCAATCTCCAGCTCTAGGGCAGCCTGGGCCCTGGCTCATACCCCAGCCGGCCTGGGGGGCACGGGGCCAGGGGCAGAGAGAGAGGTCAGCTATTAAGCCACCATCCAGGAAAGAGAGGAGAGAGGGAGAGGCAGAGAGTAACTCCCCCCAGGGATGGAGCTGGAGAGAGGAGACCCCAGAAAAGGGGGCGAGCCCCAGAGCCATTCCCAGAAAAGGAAGGAGCAGAGGGGGAGAGGAAATGGGGGAGACCTGCCTGGCACTCTTACTGGATGCAGGAATCTGGCCAGGCTATTGGGCTTCTCTCAGTTTCTTCTGCTGTAAAATGAGCTGGGGGGCCTGGGGGCCTCTGAGGTCTCTTCCTATGACTGTCAGAGACTGGAAGAGAGATCATCAGAGACTGAGACAGCCACCAAGAATGGGGGAGCAGTCACTGGGGGTGGGGGAAAGTCCAAGAGAAAGTGCTGGAGGGGGAGATGAGGGAAGAGCAGTAGCAGAGGGAACAGGGCAGGCCCCAGGGCCAGAGAGGTCAAGGGAGGAGGTCCGAAGGAGGCTGGAGGGAGAGAAGACAGTGCTGGCCTCTTCCAGGCCATCAGGAGGGCTCTCCCTCTTCCCATTTCCCCCCAGATTGTCCGTCTCAGACCACGGAATCTGCACAGTGTCTGCCTAGGGCCGAAGGGGAAATGTGCCAAGGGCGGGCCCCAGGGATTAGGGAGCAGCAGCCCTTGAACTCAGGCACCACGGATGGCATCTATGGGCTGTCCCTCATGTGACAAGGAGGACACATCCATGTAGCTGGAAGGGAGATGAGGAAGAGCCAAGTACCAAATCAGGGGGTCCCCCCCCCCTCCTCAGGTTCTGCGTCAGTGTACCTCCTCTGATGGGACCAGAGTGGGAAGGCTACAGCTGGCCCCAGCTGCCCAGGAGGCAGTGATCAGGGCTCCCTGGGTAAGAGAGAGAGAAAGATATGGACCCAGGAGCCCCCGGCTTTTCTCCAGGTTGAAAGAGAGGAGGGTTGGCAAAGAGGACATTGAACACCGAGGTGCTCCACCCCAAAGGGGCCTGGACCAAGTTTCTTTATCCCCACCCCCTTAGCCTTCCCCATTGCTTCTCTCCCTCCCTGTTCTCCTCTATCCCTCACTAACCTCCTTTGCCCCCAATCCCTGCCAGACTCCTGGTGGGGTGGAGCTACTTGTATCTGGGGAGAGGAGGAGGGAGGCCTGGGTCCCTCCCAGACTCCCAGGACTCCCCCACTCCAACCTCCTCCCTTCCCTGCCCCCACCACCCTGTTCTTCCCAGGATCCAGGGCTCCCCCCGGGATCTGGCCTGTGCTCCCCACCCATCCCCTTCTCTTCTCTCCTGCCCAGCCCCCAGTACCCTAGCCTTGCTCCCCCAAGTGCCCTCCCCACTTGTATAGGCCTCCAACCCTCAGTGAGCCCAGTCTGGGCTGGGGCCTCTCCTCAGTGGGCCAGAGGCTGAGGTGGTTTGGGAAGGAGGAGATTGAACTGGAGGTAGAAGGGGGACTTAGAAAAGATTGAGAAGAAGAGCTCATTTCTGTACAAAGAAATGTGCCAGCTCAGCAAGTCCTCTTTTCAGGACAGATTTGGAAAGGAGCATCAGGAAGCCTGGATCCCCTAGCCCTGCCACACACACAGCCTGGGGGCTCCCCGCCCCCAGCATGTCCAGTGGCTGCCCAGCCCACCCACCCTGGGCTGCCCCAAGCGGGACATGCGCCCCCACCCCCAAAACACCAACAGCACAGAGGCCACCTCCTGGGCTCCTGCTCTGAACCCAAGTGGAAGAATGAGAAACAGACTCAGGAACCCGCTTCTGTTTACAAAGCTGCTCTCAAAGGGAATCCTTTGTTTGCATAAGGTCTTTGTCATCGGTTACAGCTGGGAACCAGGCCTGGCCTCTCTCTTATCTCCCAGGCTGACCCAGGCCCCCTGAGATGTTTGTGGCCAAGGAATGACATCCCTGGATGCCAGGGAGGGCAGGCCCAGTGCCCAGGCCAGGCCCTGCTCCTGCTGGGACCAAGATGGAGGGGGATGGAGGGGGATGAAGGGGGATAGAGGGGGGTGGAGAGGGGTGGGGGGGGATGGAGGGGGATGGAGGGGGGTGGAGGGGGTGGAGGGAGAGCTCCCTGGACACAGCAGAGGAAGAGGCTTAGGCTGAGATGTGATCTCAGGTGAGCCACTTTGGACCTCTCTGGCCTTCACTTTGGGATTTACCAGATGGTCTCTAGATTTCTTCCAGCACAAGATCCTGGGCTCCCAGGTATAGGGGGAAAAGTGTTTGGCAATGTCTAAGCCCCTAACTTGGGGGCAAACTCACTTTGACAGGGCCCAGGATGCTTCTGTCTTCTCACAGAAGTCTCATCACCAGCAGAAGATTCACCTTGGGATCGACAGAGAAGAAAGCTGAGACCCAGAGGGGCTGGTGGGCTTACCCCCAGAGCCACACAGAGAGCTAGCCTGGTCACTGCCCCAAACCTCCCTACTGCTCCTTAAATCTCCCTGGGCACTGTCTTCTACCCAGAAACATGCCTTTGTCTCCCTCATCCTTAAGAAACCCTCTGCTAATCCCCGTCACCGCCCTAGGCACCATCCTATGTCTCTCCTACTTTGACCAGATTGGTGCAGAAGGCCCTCAACAGCCAAGAGCCCCACTTTCTCTCCTCTTGCTGTCTTCCTAGCCTTCTGCAGCATGGTTTTCAGGATTATTCAGCTGAAAATATTCTCTCCAAAGTCACCAACGATCTCTTAATTAAGCCCTTGGTAGCAGTGGTCCCATAAGCTCCCTTCCTTTCCCACTGCCCCTTCCCCAGTGCAGACTCTGGGCATATTGTACCTAGGTACTGCACTAGCCTGCAGGGGGCCCACCCTCCTCGAGTTTCCCCCCACTCCAGTCCATCCTCCATTCAGCCAAGAAAGTCTGACCCCTTCACCCCCTACCTGGTGACTCCCTCTGGCCTCCAGGAACAAATACAAAATGCTCCACCTGACCTTCAAGGCTCTTTGTCACCTGCCCCCTCCCACCTTCCCAGGCTCCTTAAACCTCCCTTCCCCCTCCCCACACACACCTCGGTCCAGCTCCCCCAGCCTCTAGAACAAGATGCTCCCTCTCTCAGCTCCAGGCCTTCTCTCTGGCTCTCCCCAGGCCTAGAGCACTCTCCCTCCTCACCTCTGACCACTGACCTCCAGCTTCCTCCAAGGCCCAGCTTTCTCTAGGAAGCCTTGACTGTATGCCTTTCCTCTGGTCATCATTGTCTGTTTAGCGGTTCATTTTCTCATTGTCTCCCCCTTAGATCATAAGCTCCTTGAGGGCAAGCCTGGTTTTGGGGGGTTTTCCCTTCCTTTGTACCCTTTCTGCTTAGCACAGTGCCTGGCACACAGTCAGCGCTTAATAAATGCTTATTGAATGGACATCCAATGGCCTTTCCTCAGAGCTCCCCCCCTTGCCTTCTCTGCGGCCTTGGATGTTGCTGATCACCACCTTGCTTGATGCTCTGGTCTCTGGGCTTTTGTGATGGGCTTGCCCTCCTTCTCTCCGACTTCCTTTCTGCCAGCTCCTCCCCCAGGCCACGCCCTCTAGCTGTGGGGCTCCCCAGGACCTTCCTGGGCCCTCTCCCCTTATCTCCACATGGACTCTTGCTTGGCTTCTCAACTCCTGGCACCCCTGCTTGGTCCTGTCCATCCAGGAATGCCCTCTTATTCCCTCCTCCTCCTGGCTTCCCTGGATTTCTTGAAGATCCAGCTCAGGCCCTGACTCTTGCTGAAGGCCTCTCCTGGCTGTGCCCCCCACTCCCCACCCTCAGTGCCCAATTTACTCTGTATGTGCCTTATGTGTGTGCACCACTGTGAGCTCCTGGAGGGCACAGCCCACACCCACTGCTCAGCCCAGAGCCTGGTACATTGTGCCCCACTCTTTGTGATGCCATTGGTGGTTTTCCTGGTAGAGATACTGGCAGGGTTTGCCATTTCCTTCTCCAGAGCATCCAAGCAAACAGAGGTTAAGAGACTTGTCCAAGGTCACACAGCTATTGTCTGAGGCCAGATTTGAACTCGGGGTATTCTGGGCCTGGTACCTCCTGCTTGGCCAAACACAGTAGGCACACAGGGCACACACTTATATGCACATGACAGGGAAGGATTGTACCTCTGTATGTCTGTGTGTGCACGTCCCAGCAGAGCTGGGGGAAGGGCTCTGCTTCATTTGGAATGCATTCTGTGCCCATCATGTGTCTGTGTGAATGTTTGTGTGGCTGGAGCACAAATGACCCCCTTCCAGACCCTGTTCCACTCCTCCTTGACCCTGCGTATCCGGCAGAGGGGTCAGGATGGGAGAAAGAGCCCTGAGAGGCATTTCCTGTTTGGTGGCCTCCCTCCCCCTCCCCAGAGCTAGCTGAAGACATCCGTCTTCTGCTGGGGTGAGGGGGGGAGGTTGGGAGGACCACGGAGGAGCTGAAGCTAGAGAAGTCATGTGCTGAGCCTTACAGTTTGGTATGTCAGAGTGTGTATGACCCTGAGGGTTATCGTGTTAGAGCACATGTAACATGTTAAAGAATGTGTGGCCAAGCAGGTCACCAGGTCAGGGCACGTGTGTGTGATGGAGATGGCCATCGTGTTAGAACATGTAGAATGGAGACATTAGATCATCTGTGGCCGGGAGATGCATGTGGGACAGAATATTAGCATGGGTTGTGCTTGGGGTGTTGGGGCGTGTAGATGAAGGAGGCCTGAGCATCGGAGCACTGGCTCTGCCCCAAGTGGGAGAGGGTCAATATCTCAGAACATGTTCGTGGCTGAAAGAGTGACTGCATCAGAGTAGAGGGAGAGTAGGGGCTAGGGAAGCAGAGCAGGAAGAGTCTTCAGGGCCCTGGCTCCTGCAGCCACAGAAGCAGAAGCTGGAGATTGGCAGGGCAAGCCATCTGCCTGGGCTCACAAGGGCAGCAAATGTCTGAGCAAGGAGAAGGTTAGCATGTCAGAGCATGTGTGACTGAGAGGGTCAGTATGTCAGAGCATGTGTGTGACTACGGCTAGTGTGTCAGAGCAGGCACTGCTGAGGAATGTTTGGACCCGTTGGAAACACCACAACTCATCTTGAGAGAAGAGTCCGGCAGTTGGAGCCCTCCCAGGCCTGGGGGGATCGTTTCTAAGACCTTGTCCAGCCCCATCCCCCTCCTCCTCCAGCCTGGCCTCCCTCTCTTGCCCTCCACACTTTCCTTCCCCTTCTCTGCCCTGATGGGGTGACCAGTCCTCAGTCCCTGGATTCCCTTGACTGGATGGCTTCCTCTCTCTCCCATATCCCACTGTACTTTTCTCCCCCTGTCCCCTCCTGTCTGTCCTCTCCTTTCTCCCTCTCCCACATCCCCTCCTGTCCCTTCCTGTCTTCTCCCCCTCTCACCCCTTGCCCCCTCCTGTCCCCTCCTTTCCTCTCCTCTCTCCCTCACACCTCTCCTCTCCTCCCTTCTCCCCTCTCTCTCCCGCCCAGGCTGTTTCCTGCTCTGGGTCCCTGGGGGGAGCAGGGGGAATCTGGCAGCCTCCCCAGACTTTGCCTTACAAGGGCAGGGAACCAGGCCCCAAGTCCCGCCCCTCTCCCCCCACACACACCCCCTGCCTGGAGGCCCCAATCTCCTCCCCCTGTCAAGAGCGGCTGGTGGGGCCTGGCCAGGCTAGTCTGTCAGGGGGACAGCGATGCTGAGGTTACTCCTGGCCTGGGTGGCCCTCGGGCCCACCCTGGCTCAGGGGCCGGGGCCCACGGAGGAGGTTGCTGCCTCCTGTGGCCCGACAAGCTGCTACGTGGTCTTCTACAGGCGCAGAACCTTCCTGGAAGCCTGGAGGGCCTGCCGCGAGCTAGGGGGCAACCTGGCCACCCCAAAGACCCCGGAGGAGGCCCAACGTGTGGGTCTGCTAGCAGGTCGGAAGGCTGAAGAGGCTACTGGCCAGCTGCTGTGGATCGGCCTCCAACGGCAACCCCGCCAGTGCCACCCGCAACGTCCTCTGCGGGGCTTCACCTGGACCACCGGGGACCAAGACACAGCTTTCACCAACTGGGCTTCGCCTGGAGGTCCCGGGGCCTGCCCGGCCTTGCGCTGCGTGGCCATGGAGGCAGAGGGCAGCCAGCTGTGGCGTGAGGGCTCCTGCACCTTGCCTGTGGACGGCTACCTGTGCCAGTTTGGTTTCGAGGCAGCCTGCCCGGCACTGGCCATCGAGGAGGGCCAGGACGGCCCCACACTCTACACCACACCCTTCCAACTGGTCACTGACGCCCTGGACTGGCTGCCCTTCGGCTCGGTGGCTGACGTGCCCTGCTTGGAGGGTGGCAGCACCTCCCTGCTCTGTATGCAGAGGCCCGAGGGTGGCGTGGGCTGGTCCCGCCGGGGGCCAGTATGCCCTGGCCCAAGGCCCGGCTTGGCCGGCTGCGCCCTGGACAACGGAGGCTGTGAGCACGAGTGTGTGGATGAAGCCAGTGGGAGAGTGTCCTGCCGCTGCGCTGACGGGTTCCGCCTGGACGGCGACGGGCACAGCTGTGTGGATCCGTGCACCGAGGCCCCGTGCGAGCAGCAGTGTGAACCCGGCGGGCCTGGGGGTTACAGCTGCCACTGTCGCCTGGGCTTCCGGCCGGCAGACGATGAGCCCCACCGCTGCCTGGACACAGACGAGTGCCAAATCCCTGGCGTGTGCCAGCAGATGTGTGTTAACTATGTCGGAGGGTTCGAATGCTATTGCAGTGAAGGGCACGAGTTGGAGCCTGATGGCATCAGCTGCAGCCCCCTGGGAGCAGGGCAGGGGGCCCTGGGCGGGGAGACGCAGGAGGAGGAGGAGGAGGAGGAGGAGGACGACGACGACGACGACGAGGAGGCATGGGACAGCTTCGATGGGGGCTGGACTGAGTCAGTCGGGCCCCTGTGGTTGGAGCCCACAAGACCACCGCTTGCCTTTGATTCACCTTACAGACCCCTGCTCCCCCACTTCAGCCCCACTCGGCTACCTCTCTTCATCCCCCCCAGACCTCCCTACCGACCCCCACTACTCTCCATCACCCGGGCCCCCAGGCTTCCCTCCACACATCACTCATTACCCCCTGCCCACCGACTCCCTATAATCCCTGCAACCCACCCTCCTCTACCCCCAGCCTACCAACCCCCTATCTTCTCTGCTACCCACCCTCCTGCTCATAAGCTTCCCGCCATCCCTGTTTCCCGACCCCCTTTGCCTCCAGTCCACAAACCTCCGGTGGGTTCCACCACCCACCTTCCTGGGCCCCCCAAACATCAGTTCCCTGCCCACTCTGCCACCAAAACTCCCTTGCTACCTACCCAGCATTCCCCTAGGCTTCCTACCAACCCTTCCCCTTTGCCTCCTGCTCACAGACACCCTGCAGCCCCTGGTGCCCACCGACCTGCATCCTCTGTCCAGCAGCCCCCTCCAGTTTCAGAGACCAAGCCTCCTCTACCCTCTACCTCTCAGCTTGCCTTGATCACCACTCCCCACAGGCCTCTGAGTCCAGCTCACTCATCCCCTGGGCTTGCTGGCACTCAGTCCTCTCTCCAGCCCTCTCTCCCTCTTCCCCTTCCCCGAGACCAGGCCCCACAGCCCCCCACTTCCCAATCACTCAGGCCTCAAACTTCATCTCCCCCAGTCCCAGCCCTTTCAACTCATCCTGAATCTCTCAGGAAGTTTCAAGCCTCTCCTACCCCTTCTCCTCAGCTCCTAGGGACCCCTTCCCATCCCCCCAGCAGCCCCCCAGACCCTGGCCCAGCCCTGGACGTTCTGGGGTCCTCTCTGCCATCTCCTACAGCCCGGAGCCGGAGTCGCAGGGATGACCGTTGGCTGCTGGTGGCCCTCCTGGTGCCCACTTGTGTGTTTTTGGTGATTCTTTTAGCTGTGGGGATTGTGTACTGCACCCGCTCTGGGCCCCGGGCCCCCACCAAAAGCATTACAGACTGTTACCACTGGATCACAAACTCAGGGGCCAAGGGGGAGACTGAGCCCAAAGGGGGCAGCCTCTCAGGGGTCATGACCTGCAGAACCAGTGTGTGATTGGTGGGAAGGAGGATGGGAACCCCTCCCTCCTTGGACCTACAAGGAGCTAGCCCCTCTCCCATGAAACTGGAGGTAGGGGGATCCCTATTAGACTGAAGCCCAGGAAACTGCACCCTGGGACTGGTGGGGGAACCAGCTGCCCCCACCAGTCCCAAGCTCACTACTACTCCCCACAGGGTTGGGGGAATACAGGTATGCTGCCCCTCCACCCCTAGCTCGCCTCTGTGGACACTGCTGCCCTTGACAGATACACCTGGCCCAGTTCTCCTGCCAGGACCCAGGCATCAGCCCACTGCACTCACTGTGGGGCACCAGACCTCCTGGTCTGCCCTGTCTTCTCTGCTCACACCTCTCTAGTTCCCAGGCCCACCTCCAAGTTTCCCCACCCAGTGGAAGTTGCTTGGCCCCAGGACCCTGTCAGGGCCTGGGGGCAGGGGGTGGGGTGGAGGGTGGTTGGTGGGAGGGGAACCTCACCTGGACTGACCAGGTCCTGGAATATTCTCCAATAAATGGGGTGGTGACCCTTGGCTCTGCTTTTCATATGGGGGCTGGCACCAGGGCTGAGGTCCCCAGGAGGAGGAGGAGGAATGTGTTGCTGGAAGGGAGACAGGTAAGAAAGGTTCCATGGCCAGAGGGAGGGCATGGAGGAAGGCAGGAGGAGGATGAAGTAGAGAGAAGTAGAGTTTCTTGTCTCCTTCCTTGCCCCCCCCCCCCCATGAGTGTCTGGCATTATGGGGCTGGGAGGGGAGTGTCACAGGGTCAGGATTTGGAGAGGGGGAGCACCCATAGGGCTGCTGATGAAGGGATTTGTTGCACCCAAGGATTCCCCACCCCTGACTAGAATGAGGAAACTCATTACAGATGAGGAAACTGAGTCTCAGGGAGAGGCAGGGACTTCCCCAAGGTCACACGGCTAGTTTGGGGCAGATCTGGGATTTGAACTCAAGGCATTCAGCTCTCTGTTCCTTGCTCTGACCAAGACAAGACCCTGGCCTGGTGGGGTTGGAGATAAGTGGCAAGAGTGATTTGGAGGAAAGCCTTGTTTGGAGCCCTCTTATCTGAGTCCTGCCAGGGCTCTCCCACTGCTCTCCCACAGCTGGGCCCTAGATGATTGACTCCGTCTGTTCTTTGCAGATCCCACATCTCTCCGATTAGTCCCCAATTGGCCCCTGGGAGCCCGTCTTCTCCCCTGCTTCCAGGTCAGGCAGCTGGGACCAGGGACATTGCCAGGCTTTGTAGAGAAGAGTGGAGGATGGCAGAAAGACACATTGGAGTTTGTTCCCAGCCCTGATTTGGTCAGGCATTCCCCAACAAACTCCTTCCCAGGGCCTCAGTCTCGAACCTCTTTACTCACCCTCAGCTGAGAGAAAGCAGTGGGCCTGGGGAGATGGAGCTTTAGGAATTCAGGGGTCTGATGAAGGAGAATCACAGACTCTGGGCATTTCTGGGTCTTGTTTTAGAGGGGGAAACTGAGGCATGAAGCAAGGAGAGCCTTGGGGCAAGTTCAGGACCCAGGCTTGGAGGGCTGATTTGTTCCTGGGGGGCCTATAGGCCAAAGGGGGAGGAGGCTATGGCGCCTGGGTCCCCCACAGTCCCTGTAATTTCCCAATCCTAGCATCTAGGGGTCTCTAATTACAAGCAGGGCTGAGTATCTCAGCCACAGCCCCGCCTCCCCTGGGGCCTCCATCCCCTTCCCATGAGGGTGGGGATGGGAGCCTGAGAGACCCAGGTCTGTAGCAGGAGGGAGAGGGGGGACCTGGAGCACTTCCTTGCTCCCCCCTCCCATTCTCCCACCCCAGCCTAGGATTTACTTGGCCTTCATAGGGCAGACCAGAAGGTCCCCAGGGAGGCCTCCCTGAGGGAGTCTGGGAGAAGGAGGGGACAGGGCACAGCAGGGGCCAGGATGGGAGGGAGGCTGCTGAGGCCCCCAGCAGAGGGAAGGAGGGGCCTGGACCCAGGCTGCCTATGCTCTCACGTTCTCCTAACTAAAACCAGACGTTCCTCCAGATCCCAGATTGGGCCCAAGTTTCTAACTCAGGATCCCAGCCTGGAGCCTAATGGAGGAAGGGGTGGGGTGGGGGTAGAGGAGAGAAACAGAGACAGAAAGGAGAGAGAGGAAGAGAGAGAGAAGAGGAGAGACACAGACAGAAACAGACATAGAAAAGCAGGAGGGGAGAGAGAAGACAGAGAGACAGAGAAAGGAGGAATGGGGTGGGGGGGAAGGAGGAAAAAGATGCACCCCACACTCTTCACTGGTTCGGGGACAAGCTCAGGAGTCCAGGAGGCGGGAAGCCTGAAAGCTTAGCCTGGGGCTGAGGGTCTGGGACATGGGTGTTTAGGGGTCGGGATGGGAGTGGAATGGGAGGAGAGATCCCGGGACAGGGATAAAGGAGGGAGTGTTGGGCTAGGAGGAGGGTCGAAAGCCAGGACCTAAAGGACAGAAATACAGGTGGGGAAAGGAGTAGAGCCCGGGGTAAGGGCAGGGCCAGGGACGGCGGGAGCAGAGCGGGGCTCGCCAGGCGCAGTGGCAGGGACAGAGTCGGGGACAGACCAGACAAGTCCAGAGAAAGGGACTGAGGGCAGGGACAGGGACAGGGGCAGAGGCAGAGGCAGAGGCAGAGGCAGAGGCAGGAATGGGAACAGTGACAGGGCCGGGGCAGAAACAGGAGTGGGACGGGTGGAGGGGCAGAGAGGGTCGAGGGAATGGGTCGAGGTCTTTGGCCAGGCGGGGTCGCGAGGACAGTGTCCGAGGGGGCGTGCGTGGGGTCCTTCCCCTCGGAGCTCCGAAGACGTCTAGGGACGCCCCGAGGGCACCAAGGAGTTAACGGCCCGGCCAGGGCTGCAGGGGGGGGGAGGAGGCCAGGAGGGGGCCGCCTAGGGCGCTTTGTCATCCGCTAATGAGCACCAGATGCCGGGCGGCTTGAGGCCCAGAACGTTCGGCCCCGCCCCGAAACCCTGATTTTCTCCAATTGGAACCCACAGGCTCCACCCTCAGAGAGCCGAGCCTCCGCAGCCCTTAGGCCCCGCCCCCAGGGACCCCAGGCCCCGCCCCCGCCCCGCGCAGTTTACTGTCCGCTCAGGGATCTCCCCGGACGTAGGGTTTCTGAAGCCACCTCGTCCAGTCTGAGCAGGGATGCCACACCAGGAGCCACTCTGCTTGCAGAAGTCCCATCACGGGGAGCTCACCCCCTACAGGGCCATTTCCCTTATTGTCGGGGAGCTCCCCCTAGTCCCGCAACGTGTTTGCTCTAGGGGGCCACGCAAAACCAGTCTGAACTTTTCTTTTTCCTGGGGACCCCCCCATCCCGCTCAGCTCCTGCGGCGCAGGTCAAACGGTCCAAATTGGGGCGAACGAAAACTCTACTGTGTTCCGGTAAACATTTATTGTGAACGGGGATGGGGGATGGGAGGAGGGGTGTAAACTAGGCCAGAGAGCTGGGGGCGGGGCGGAGCCCCCGAAAGAGAGCCTTTGTCGCCATCTACTGCTCACACGGCTTCGATCGGCCAGGTGTCCGGCCGTCCGACCCGGCCGCGGGCCCCGCAGCCGCCTGCGTGTCCACGGATGCCCGGAAGGGTGAGCGGTCCTGCGGCCAGACCTGTCGATTTCACCTCTGCCATGTCTCTCAGACACGCCCCTTCTGTCCTCAGACCCCGCCGTCCCCCCCATTGTGGACCCTCGCACTCCACCCATCCTCCGTTCAGCCACTAAAGCCCAGGTCCTTCATCCGCTGCCCCATCCTCTTCCTTCCCTGGTCCCCGGCTCTTCTGATTCTGGGCATTGTCTCTGGCCGTACCCCTGCCTGGGAGGCTCTCCCTCCCCGATTCCTTGACGTCCCAGCTAAGACCCCTCCTCCAAGGAAGCCCTCCCACCCCTCTTAATTCTTAGTGCTTTTTCCTCTCTTCCGATTTCTCAGGTACACAAACTACTTGTTTGTGCTAGAAATGCGTTTCTTTGCAGCCTCCCCCATTAGATTGTAAGCCCCTCGAGGGCAGGGGCTGTCGTCTTTATTTGCATTCCCAGGGCTTAGCACAGCGCCTTGCACTTAGTAGGTGCTCCATAAATGTTGGCTGACTGACTGACTTGTTCCAGGTCACACAAGTGGCCAAGCTGAGATTCCAGCCCAGGGCCTGCTTTGGAGAAGCAGTCCTACTGTTTGCTTATGCCTTGGTACTCCCAGCGCCTGTCACAGTGCCTTTGGCACACAGTAGGTACTCAATAAATGCTTGTTGATTGATTGAATGGGGTGGGAGGAGACTACCTCTGCAGTTCACCGATGGTTAAAGGCAGGACTCTCTAACCTAGCCTGGGGAGGTGGAGGTCTCCTCACTGGAAGGCCTGGGAGACTTGGGGAGAAGGACTTGCTTCCCCTTGGAAGACATGTTTGCTGACTGGAGTGCCAGGAATCTCTGAGGAGCTTCATGGTCACTATCACCTTTAGAGCTAGCAGAGACCATTAGAGACCACTCCTCATCCTAGAGAAAGCAGCTGAGTCCTGGAGAGAAGTAACTGGCCCAAAGTCCCATGGGTCACAATTGGTGGAATTTGAGCCCAGACCAGAGCTAAGGTGTTTTGCCTCTGTTCCAGCCTCCCACACTCACTCACTCACTGGTATTGTAGCTGGAAGAATCCTGAGAAATCTAATCTAACCTCCTTCTATTGACTGGGAAACTAAGACTACAAAAAAGTGAGTTGGTCAATGTCATACAGGGTGAGAACTCCAGCCCTGCAGGGTCTTGGTGCTAGTTCTCAGTGTCCTCACCAGGGGACCCCAAGGCTTCCCCCAGCCACAGGGGCTCTGGGTCCTAACTTGCTCACACCATGAAGTTATTGGCCTGTCCCAGTCTGCCTCTTGGATGGGCCAGATATACAACCATCCATGTGTCTGCCCGAGTCCTGGTGTATAACATATCAAAAGAGAGAGCTGTTGGAGTCTCTGCCCTATTGGCCTCAGCTTCCCCATCTGTAAAATAAGTGGGCATGAAACAGGGAGTCTGCCAGGATCCTCTAAGCTCTGGTAGTTTCTGTTCGAAGGTCTCTTCTAGCAGAAGCAGGGGGTGGCATGGGACAGCTGGGCCTTTGAACCATGACCTCTCCACTGGACTGGTCAGTCCTCCAGTCTAACCCTGGGCTGCCTGGCCTGAGCAATGGGCCCACACACTGACCATTGTCCCCTCCCCTGTCCTCTGTCCTGAAGCTCTCCCTGGTTCTTTTCATCTTCAGGAATTGGGGGGACCTAACTGCCTCCTGAAGATGCCAGATGTTGGCCCCACAGCTGGCTAGCCTTTCTCTCCCACCTGTGACATGGGTCAGGAAGTTCTGCCCTGCCACCCTCTGTCACCTCCAGAGTTGTTCAACAAGCCTCCCTTCTCCTTTAGTTTTTGCTTCAGGCTGGGGCCATCTCTGGATGACCTCAAGGCCTTGCTCCCTTCTGTGGCCCCAGGCCCAGTCTTCTCCCCCCACACCCGAGCCCTGACCCCATGACCCTGCCTGAAGTCTTCCTCATGCACAGAAGCACCCATCCCTTGAGTCCTCCCTGACACACCTAAACTGAATCTGCCCTAGGTCCTCGAGTTCCTAGTTAAGGCTCTGCTTTCAACTCTGACCAACTCTGCTCTCTGTTCTAAGACCCCTCCCAGCTCCACTATCCCCTGTTCTAAGGCCCTCCCTGCTCTGACACTCCCTGTTCTAAGGCCCTTCCAGCTCTGACATTCCCTAGTTTCTAAGATTCCTCCCCAGTTCTCTAACATTAGATGTTCTAAGTATAAAGTTCAGTATTCTATGTGAGGGGAAGCTGAAAGTTCTAGCTTGCTGTGCTGTGACTAGAAACAGCCTCCCTACAGTGTCTATTCCTTGCTAGGGGCCATCTCATCTCTCCCCTTGCCTGTCTAGTCCAGCATACAGCTGTCTCTAGATGAGAAGCAAGGCAAGTGTCCACCTGTGGGCCTTCCCCTTCCCTTCCAGTTCACTGTCTTGGCTGTCTGGAATAAGCCTTCCCTAGAGATAACCACATGAACCCCCCCCAGACAGAGGGGGGTGGGGCAGGAACCAGAATCAGAAGAGAGCTCCCCTTCCCTGGGAGGTCCCCGTTTCCCAGCATGGCAACACCTGCCTCATGTCTCCAGCCCTGGCCTCTGTTTTCGCCTTTCCTCACCTTATTGTGAACCTCCTCCTGGTTTCTCTTTTCAGCCCAACCCTCAGAAATTAGGAGCTGACACGTAGCTGTTTCATACCTTTTATTTGTCCCTTGTCTTCTTTGTAACCCTGAGCCGGGGCTGATGCCCAAGCCTCCCCAGAAGAGGTGGTAGAGTACCATTAGAAGGTCTTCCCAGGAACGTTTGGGGCACCCAGGAAGCCGTTGGACAGGAAAAGGAATCATCAGAGGAGAGGGAGACCTCTCCAGGTATGTCAGGGTCCACCTGCGCAAAGCTGCCCCTGGGGAATGGGGGTTCTATCTGGGGTTGGGACATTAAAGAAGGGAGGGGGCTTTCAGAGCCTTGGGTGGCCCACATGCTGCCCCAGTTCCCCCCACCCATGGTTGGCTCCCTTGGGGTAAAGACGGTTAAGAGAAGGAGCATCATGACAAAGAAGAGGAAAAAAATGGGTCCCGTTGGAGGGAATAGGAAGGAAGCAGGTAGAGAGGAGCAGGAGGAAAAAACAAGCAGTGCTGACCTGTAAGGGCCTCATGGTGAGGGGATGCTAGGGGCTCAGTTTCAGGAAGAGGCCAAGAAGGGGTCCCCTGGGGAAGATTGAGAATTTGGATGGGATATGGAAGGGATACAGTATGAACTAGAGAGAGGTAGGATTGTGGCCCACCTCCTGCCCCTCCCTATTAGGGTACCCAGGCGAGTGCCCTGGATTGGCCCTTCCCCTAGTTGGGGCTCTAATCCCCCTAGCCTGTGCTGGAAGGCTAGCCACCTCTGAGATCATAGGAGCTGATGTGGTCATGGCAGATGTGGTATCTGCAGAAGGCCTCAGATTCTGGTACTGGCCCCATCACCAGTACCGACCCCCAGGGATGGAGGGAATGAGGCATATAGGCCATTGGCCAAGGCCTTCTGGGTCAGCTGAGCCAAGCCTCTCATCATCTCCCTTCCCCCATTCCTCCCCTTTTGTGCTTCTCTTCGGGTAGAACCGTGGGGGAGCAGGGTGGGGTGCTGCCCCCAAAGAACCAAGGAAGCAGAAGCTTCAGGAGGAACAGAGTTCTCAGCTCCTTTGCCCTGGCTTGAATTTCTCAGGAGCCTCTTCTAGCTCTGTCTACAAAGGGGATATTTTCCCTGGGGGTAAATGAGCCCTTGGCCCAAGAAGAGTAAACATTTTCCTAGAAAGCCCCACCCCCACCCCAAGACATCCCCCTACTTGTTATTGTCTGGTCACCAGAAGCAAGGACCCAGATAGTCCCTTAGCTTTAGGGGAAAGGTCTTCCACAGGAGAGGGGTAACCAGGGGTGACTGAGGGAAGATGTGCTTCCTTCCCACCCCTGCTAGTTCCAAGTCCTCTCCTCCAGATGAACAAAAAGCATTGGCACCTGGGCATCAGCTTCTCCAGATGCTAGACTGCCGATCCCCCAAATGCCTACTGCTTTTGCTCTTTTGGTTTCTACGAGAATCACTCACTCATCTGGGTTCTGGGTGTGTGGCTCCTCTGCCAGGCCCTATTGCCACAACACCTGTCTTTTGCTCAGGGAGCTGAGATTGCACCTTGCCCATCCCCCCGGCAACCTCCATCTCCATGAACGATGAGAACAGGGAAGTAAAGGGCATCTTGGTAGCAGGGGGGGCTCTCCAAGGGCTCCGTGTCTTCCCCCCGACGGCCCAGTGGCCCCCCACTCAGGCTTCGGAAGACCCCTGTCGTGGCCCGGCTCCCAGCTCCCAGGGAGAGACGGCTTCGGCTGAAGGGCAGGCGGGGCCCGCTGGCCCGGGATGGGGGCAGCGAGTTGCTGCTGACTGAACGGCGGCAACGTTGGCAACCTCTGAGGTAAGCCGTGGGGCCAGGGCCCATCAACATGGCCTCTGAGTAGCTGGGCACCAGCTGCCGATTGGAGCAAATGTGCCATTCCAGTTCTGTGAAGTCCACAGTGGCCACTCGGGATAGTGATGGGCCTCCAGGGGCATGGCCTGGTGGGGGCGAGCTGGCCCCAAACAGCTTCTCTACCTGGTAGTGGACGTGGGCTGTGCCATAGGCGGCCACCACACGGAGTGGCCATGACAGTGTGGCCACAGATACCAGCCAGAAGACCCAGGCCCGGGCATACCAGGGGGGGCTGCGGGGATCTGCAAACACCATCAGTGATTCTCGGAAGTCCACATCCTTCAGATGCATCCCTTCCCGGGCCTCCAGGTAGTCATCAAGGCCCTCATTGGCGCCAAAGAAGCGGGCTCTCTGAGTGAGGTAGGCTGCCTCGGCTTCTGCACTCCCAAAGCTGAAGCATTTGGTAAAGCGCAGGCGGGTCGCAGGGTGGTCTGACAGCCCCACCAGCTCTTTAGACACATCTCGGACTCCGTGGGCAGAATAGTCGAATTCTCCCCGTGCCGTCCGGCTATCGGCCCGCTCGTGGTAGACCTGGGTGGTAGTATAGGCATCGCCATTGCGGTAGCGGGTTATCTGTCTGGTGCGTCTAACGTAATGGTAGCTGGTGGCCTTCCACCACACACAGGGTGGGGCCTGCTGGAGACGGCGTATCAGAGCCAGCACAGTGACCACATCTGTGCGTGGTGCCCTGGAGGCCCTCATGTGGCAATGCCAGCACTCAGCCAGGTAGAGGAGGTAGAGGAGGGAGACGAAGGCCAGCGGGATGTACAGGTAGCCATCTGAGCAGGGACTGGCCTGGTAGGTGGCAGGAGTCCCATGGGAAAGGCCACTGCCTATGGCCAGCCGGGGTACGGTGGCCAGCCAGCACCAGGCCACCACAGCCCCACAGGAGTGGATGAGGAGGGTTAACAGCAGGCACTTCCAATGGGACTCCCGACAAAGGGAAACTCCCAGAGACTGCTTCAGGGGCCGCTGCTGTTGGGGGGGGGAGGGAAGTGGGTGAGGGGAGGCATGGGAAAGAGGAGAGGAAGAAAGAGAGAGAAGGAGGTGGCAGTCAGGCTGGCACAGAAACCAAGGGAGACTGGGGGAAAGGGACCCTTTAGTGCCACCCTGGGACTGAGAGAGAATTGCAGAAAGGGAACAGAGATGGGAGTAAGGGAAGAGCAGAGCAGGAAAAGGGGTGGTGAGACCAGAGGAATAGGCCTGGGGGCCAGGAGAGCAGCAGATGACTCCATCTGTGCAGTGGGGAGGGGGCTAAATAGACAAGCTGGGAGCTGGGTTTGTTGGTCAGCTCATCCTACTCCTTCCTCCCACCCCCCCACCTTCTCCCCAGAACCCACCTCCAATTCTCCTTGGAAAGGCTTGCCCACTCAAGGGAACACCTGGCCGAACTCCTGGGCAGCCCTGTCCCCCTCAAGCTCCAGGCCCCCACCATGACACACCACACCACACCACATACACATTGAGGGAAGTAGGAGAGGGAGTGAAGGAAGAAATGTCTACGGAGAAGGGAAAAGGAGGCTGAGCATGTGGAGGTGGCTGAGGGAGGGGAAGATGGGAGAACAGAAGGCAAAAAGGAGCAAGAAGAAGCAGGGCCCAGGGATGAGAACTTGACGGTGCCCCCCCCCCCACCAACGTCTGAGGAGGAAGAAGCAGAGAGAAGAGGAGCTCCCAGCCCCCCTTACCCGACCCCGCCAGCCCCCACCCCCACACACACAACGAGATGAGAGCGGGTTAAGAGAGCCCCAGGAGGGAGCCCCTGCACCCTCAGGCTTCACACAGGGCCTGATAACACACACACAACATGCGGACTCGCAACTCAGACACACAAATGTGGGCACAGCTCATCCATACACACGGACCCCCCCCCCAACTTTCCAACCCTCATACACTGCCCAAGCGGCTTGTCTCAGTCTCCCTGGCTCTAGGATAGGTCCCTGGGGGGCACACTGGGGGTCAATGACATTGCTTCCTGCTGCTCATTTCTCTCCTTGCCTCCCCCCTTCCTCCTCCCCTTGGGGGAAGAGGGGTTAGAGCAGTGTGTAAAATCCAGAGGGTTCTTCCTTGTCCTTCCCCCCCCCTTCCTGTCTCCTCCTTCCCTCCTCCTTCCCTCTTCCTCCCTGTCTCCCGCCTCAGCCTCAGCTTCAGCCCCAGCCTCCATGCTGCATTGCAGGCTGGGGCTCCTGAGCTAACACTGAGAGGAAAGGGGGGCCTGGGTGGACTTAAGCCCCACTCCCTGAGCCCCTACCGCCCAAGCCGCCCCCTCCGACCAGTGAGGGAGGGTGAATGGTGGCTTCCTCTTGCCCTGACGTCATGGGATGGGGGCGGGGCCGAGTCTGGGGGTGTACTTGGGGCTGAGGACCCCCAATCCCCCAACTTTCTGCAGCAGGAGAATGTCCAAGGAAGGCACCTCAGCCCTCCAGAGACCTTCACAGGGCGTCCGGAGGGTCAACCAATGGCATCGCCGTTCTTTATGCGGGCCCTGCCTGCTGCCCCCCGTTATTTACCTCTTCCCTCAGCGGCTCCCCGTCTGGGATGAGCGTGGGCACCTCCCCGCCGTCGCCGCCGCCGTCTACACCGCCTTCTGACTCTCCTTGGGGCATCGTGTCCGTGCCGTCACCTCCAGGGCCCCTGTCATGATAAGAGAGATGGGCCCCGGGCGGGGGGCATCTGCTCGGCTCGGCGGCCACGGAGGGAGTGCTGAGCCACAGCCCAGCCCCGCCCGCCCGCTGACCCCGCCCCCGCTGCACCGCCGGGCGCCGCCGGGCGCGCCTGGTACGGAGGCCCAACCTCCACCCCTCCCTGCCCAGCCCACCCTCCCTGAGACTCCCAGAAGCCGCCTCTCTTGCAAGCCTCCCCAGTATGTGTGTATGGGAGGGGAGGTGCAGCACAGAGAGGAAAACACTTCCTTCCCCATGCCAGGCTCCCTCCTTCCCCTCCTCTTCTTTTCTCCCTTCCTGCTATCCCTTGTCTCTAGCACTCCCCTCCCCTGAGGTCTTGGCTGGGGTGGGGGTGGCGGGACTGAGAAGTTTTGGTATCAGCTGGTACCGGAGGCTTTGGTATCCGAGGCTCTCAGAAAACAAATTAAAGCCCTGGGAACTCCTTGCAGCACTCCCCCCCACCCCATAAATATCCTAGAGCCTCCCGCTCTGCGGCCCCAGAGGGACAGTCAGGGAGAGGCCAGTGGCAAACATGGCACTATTTGGGGGACAAAAAGGCTGGGATGGGGCAGGCAGACACTGCCGGGCTGTGATGCTAGGGGCATTAGGCCCTACCCTTAAGGAGCTCTGAGTCTGAGCTGAGAGGTCTGAGCTCTCCATTCCTCCACACACACCTCCAGGCTTCTGGCCTTTGGTGCTAGCTGGAGTGAGTCAGGCTGAGATGGTCCGAATACAATTCTGTGTGGACTCTGAGCTCACAGTTCTGAAAGTCCTGGGGATCTGGAGGCTGGGCCTGGACAGTGACTGCTTCACTTCTTCTGTCTTTCTATCCCCAGCAAAGTGCACTGGGCCTGGCATCCAGTAGGCCTGGCACCCAGTAAGAAATGCTTAGTGATTGATCACTGAGCTCAGCTCAGACAGGTTTTTTCCTTGATCCTTTTTTATTTATTCCACTCACATTTATTAAAAACCAGTACTAGCTCTGTTTTAGGTACTGGGAATACACCAAAAACAGACCCTGCCTTCAAGAAGTTCCCAATCTAAAAGGGTTGGGGGGGGGGAGACAATATTCAAACAACAATGTCCAAACAATTCTGAGAGCGACTGTGGGGAAAGCCCGCGGATTTCTAAGGCGAGAATGAGCTGTTCCCTCCAAGTATTTGAAGATCTGCCATGTGAACCAGGGTTTGGCTTTGTTCTACTTGGCTCCAAATGTCAGAACTGGGAGCAATTAATAGGAAACGTTGCAAACGTTTTATATGGAATATATGGGGGGAAAACCGCCCTAAGCAGGGTAGGCTGCTGAGGGGGAAGGTATGAGTTCCTGAACACTTGAAGTCTGCAAGCAGGGCCTGGGTGACCACTGGCTGGGAATGTTGCCAAGAGGTTACCGGTTTAGAACTAGATGCATTCTGAGGCTCCTTCGGACTCAGATTCTTCGAGATCGCTCATTTCAGCACTAGGACAGCTCCCAAGTCCACCCAGGTCGGAGAGACAGGAGGGCCCACCCCCCCACCCCGCCCCCGCAGGCTGCCGAGAGAAGTCAAATCAGCAACCTTTTTCCCAGAGGTTACTATGAACCAGGCTCTAAGTTAGAAGCACTGCAGGGTGCCAAGGAAGGTCTGAGGGTCGGCCAGCCTCAGATGCCAGGCGGAACTTAAAGACTCAGGGACTTGGCTGAGACATCTCCCCCTAGCTCCCACTTCTTGGGAGATCTCCGTATTACTTGTAAACCTCCAGGTCCGAAGAGGGGAGTGTCCGTGAAGAGAAGAGGGGTACGTGGGGAGCAGGAAGACTGGGCCAGGCATGTGTCCTCTCTCTGAGCCTAAGTTTAGTCATCTGGAAAGAAGAGCTAGCTAACAATGCCTGCACTACCTCTCTCACAAAGGTGCGGTGTGCAAAGAGTTTTGTAAACCTTGAAGCTGGAACTAGGAGTGGAAATGGGGCGAAGGGGTGAAGAATTGAATGGCAGGGAGGAGAGAAAGCAGCAGTGAAAGAGAAAAGGTAGAGAAAACAGCAGGGGACAAAGGGAGCAGGGGCGGGGGGGGTGTTGGGGAGAAGGGGGGGAAGGGGAAGAGGCAGGGTTGGAGAGAAAAATGGGAGGGGGAGGGGCGGTGGAAAAGAGGAGGGAGGGAAGGGGGAAAGAAAGAGGAAAGAGAAGGGGAGGAAAAGGGAGAGGTGAAGGTCAAGGGGAGAAAGGGGAGGGGGAAGCAAAGGAAAAAGGGAGGGGTGAAGAGCAAGGAGAGAAGGGGGAGAGGAAGAAAGGAGAGGACTCCGGAGCGAGAACAAGGCCAAGGCCACAGGAGCTTCCAGGTGTCAAGCCCCACCCGCCGCTCAGCCCCTGCCAACCCCCACCTCCACCCAGTCGGTGCAGTCGTGGCAGGGAGACCTTCACCCGGTCCACTGCGCAGGCGCCTGACGACTCGTCTAAGTAACTCAGTCCGGACAAGCTCATTGGACGGTCTTGTCACGTTGGGACAGTTCTAGTATCCAATCATACAGCCAGACTGTTGGCTCCGCCCCCTCTTCAGCTTCCGGAAGTCAGATTCCATCGAATCCAAGGCCGGGGGAGAAGTCGATAGCCATTGGAAAAAAAGGGGGGGGGGGGGCGGTGCGCCGATCACGTGTGACGGCGGCCAATGAGAGGTGGGGAGGGTGACGTCGTGGCCATGGCGGCTGAGGCTGGCCGGCGGGGAGACGTGTCTGGCGGCTGGTTAGCGGCAGTTGGCGCCCTGAGCCCGCGGCCGCGACCTCATTAGCATTCCTGCCCAGGCCTCGCGGCGGGAGGCGTCTCGCTCATGGCGTATCACTCGGGGTACGGGGCCCAAGGTGAGCGCGGGGCGGCACGGGCAGGGGCCGGGCCGGGGGAGCGGGCGCCCTGCGCCGGCCGAGGGGACGGGGCCTGTGACGTCATCGCGAAGGTTCCCACCTTTGCCTCCAGCCCCCGCCAGGCCCACGTTCAGCCCAGCCAGGCTCGTGTAGCCGCGGGCACAGGGAGCTCCCTGCCTGACCAGGAAGTAGCCCGTCCCCAGGCCCTACAGTTCAGAAGGACTCGAGGCCCCTCCTTGGGTGGTGTGTAAATCGGCCAGAGGCCTGGGGAGCAGAGCCCGGCAAGTCACTTCTAGCGATGCCCTTTGGTCTGCCGTGCCCCGATGTGCCTCCCAGCCCTGCGTCCCCTGCTCTGCCATCCTAGCCTAGCCCTTCCATTCTCTGTTCTAAGGGCCCTCCCATGTCTACCTCTTCTGTAGACGTAACTCTGGTCCCCAAACCCTACTTTCTCACATTGCCCCACAAGTACATGTGTCACCCCTAAATCTACACCTCCTCCCCCGTGCTCCCTCCAGGGCCACTACAAGGAGCCCTATCTAAATAAACAGTCTTCTTCTGGATATAGATCTCTGGTTCATTCACAAGATGTGGGCTTTTGGGCCCTCTTCCTATCCGTGCTGTTGTCTGGCCATCTTCCAGCCGAGGAACACCTTAAAAGTTGGGCCAAGCGATTCGAGCCATCTAGTCCAGCCCTCATTTTGCAGAGGGCGGGATGGGGCTGAAGCGAAGATTCCCACCCAGGTCCTGGGCCACATACATTGAGGCCTAGAGCATCTAAGCCGTGGCCCAACTCAAGGCCATGTTTGTTGGGTGAACACATGAAAAGGCTAAGAGGGGGGATCCAGAGAGGAAAACTGGGGAAGCCCCTGCACTTGGCCCAGTCCCTGGCTCATAGCAAGGGCTAAATCAATCCTTCCTCTGTCTCTTTAAGGGGGGGTTTCTAGAGCTCAGCTGCAGAGTGGATGGCAAGGCCTGGACATCCAGAGCTGGGGGGGGGGGCCTTCAGGGGCACAGCAGGGAGTGAGGCTTGGAGGAGCTTAGGATGTGAGAGCAGGTTGAGAGTGAGTCCTGGTGGGGGCCAGGGCTGGGGGGAGGTGTGTCTTCCCGTGCCTTCAGGGCTGGGCTTTCCCTCATTCTTCTCTTGTCGGTTTGTGTCTGTGGTCCTCCCTCATGACACAATTCCATTCCATTCCTCAGTCTTGCCCACGGGGGAGTTGGTAGCTGTGACGGAGCCCTTGGCTTTGTCACTTCCACCATCAAGGTGGATGATGAACGTGGTGATGATGTGGGTGTTGTTGGTTGGATGACCATTTGAACAGGTGGTGGATTCCCGGTCAGCTAGAGGCTGACCTTGCTGGTGTCTGGTTCCTTCCAGGTCAGAGATCTGCTAAGTTACTGTTTCAGGGACTTTTATTCTGTTCTCTCCCCCTCTAGGGTCCAAGCACCGGCTGAGGGCAGCTCCAGAGCCTCCTCCACTTTTTGATGACACGAGTAGTGGCTACCCAGCTCAGCCTGGTGTTTACCCCCCGCAGGGCTCTGATGTGGCCTTCAACGTCAACCACCTGCTTGGGGATCCCATGGCCAATGTTGCCATGGCCTATGGCAGCTCCATCGCCTCCCAGGGCAAGGACATGGTGCACAAGGAGGTGGGTGGCCCCCGAGGCCATGGAGCCTGCCTTTCAAGGGGATGTTGGCTCTGGGTCCATGTTCTAAGGGCCCCCCCTGGCCTAGATGCCCAGTCTTTCCCCTCAGTGGCCTCTCTCTCTTCCAGCTTCACAGGTTTGTGTCCATGGACAAACTCAAACACTTCTTTGCAGTGGATACCTCCTACGTGGCCAGGAAGCTGGGTCTGCTCATCTTCCCTTACGCACACCAGGTGAAGCGATGTCTGCCTCCATCCTGGCCATGGCTTTCCCCTACACCTCCCCCCCCCCCACTCGCGGGGGGGCCCTTGGTTTCCCTTGGGCTGGGAGAGAGTGGCTTTAGCTTGGCCATTTCCTGGACCCTGACACTGTCTTTCTGTTCTCTCTGCCCCTGAGAACTGGGAGGTTCATTACAGCCGTGACATGCCCCTGCCCCCTCGCCAGGACCTTAATGCCCCTGACCTCTACATCCCCAGTGAGTATCAGGCTGGGGCAGAGGGGAAGGGTCTGCTAAGGTGGGATGGCAGAAGGTACCCAATGCTTGGGGTTCAGGTTCACCTCATTGAGGTTCTGCACATTTCTGTCTCTCTCACAGCCATGGCCTTCATCACATACATCCTCTTGGCCGGAATGGCGCTGGGGATTCAGAAAAGGTTGGCCCCCACCCCTCACTGTCCTTCTTGGGGCCCAGTGGGGATGACCCTTGACCCTTGGAGTAGCCCCTCCCCCAGTGTTCCCTGCTTGGGTGGGGAGGGCGGAGCACTGGTGCCTAGAACTGTCTCTGCTCAGTACTTCTGTCTGGTCTCAGCCTCTTCATCTGTAGAATGGAAATAAGACTTTTGTGGGTTCCTGCCAAACAGGGTTTTGGGGGAGGAAGGGGAGTGATAAGAAAAAAAGGGTTATTGATCTCCTGGGGAGCCTGAGAAGGAGCAGGGCCTCCCTCCTCCCCCCGGCCTCTCCCAAACCCCATCCTGCTCTGCACCAGGTTTTCCCCTGAGGTGCTCGGCCTGTGTGCGAGCACAGCCCTGGTGTGGGTTATCATTGAGGTGCTGGCCCTGCTCCTTGGCCTCTACCTGGCCACAGTCCGCAGTGACCTGGGCACCTTCCATCTGCTTGCCTACAGTGGCTATAAATATGTGGGGTGAGTTCCAAATCTGGGGATGCAGGAGAGGATGGGCAGTGGGGCAGGGCTGGGGTGGGGGAGGGAGGGAGGAAAGGACTGGACTTGGGCTGGAGATGTTTTACCAAGGTTAGAATCAAGGAAGCAGTTCAGTGTCTTAGACTTAAGATTCAGGAGAGCTTGATTCAAATCCTTGCCCAGGATTTGAGGCAGCTGTGTGACCCTGGACAACTTGAGGAGCTGTGTGACCCTGGACAAGTCACATCCTCTCATTGGGATGGGAGGGAGCTTAGAACATAAAATGTCAGAGTTGAGAGGGGCCTTAGAATGGAGGGTGGCAGAGTTGGGGGAACCAGAAAATATATATTCAACTCCTTTATTTGACTGAGGGGGAAGCCAGGGCCCAGGGAGGGAAAGTGGCCTGCTGGGTAGTTGGGTTGTGCCACCCCCCCCCCATCAGGCCTGACCGTCCTCCTCTGCTCCCTAGAATGATCCTGAGTGTGCTTACGGGATTGCTCTTCGGCAGTGACGGTTACTATGTGGCCCTGGCCTGGACCTCAGCTGCCCTCATGTATTTCATTGTGAGTCCTGAGACCTGGGGCATCATGGCCTGCCCCCTCTCAGGGAGCATCAGACTGATAAGGAGTGGCTGACAGGGAGTGGGGGGGGTACCCCTGCCCTCCTCCCTTTCCCTGCCCCCTAAAGGTCCATTTCCCACAGGTGCGCTCGCTTCGGATGGCCTCCATGGGCCCTGATGGTGTGGGGGGTCCTGCCCCCCAACATCGCCTCCAGCTCTACCTGACCCTGGCCGAGGCTGCCTTCCAGCCAATGATTATCTACTGGTTGACCTTTCACCTGGTCCGCTGACCCAGATGGGGTCTCCCCTCCTCCCGAAGGAAGACTACAATGAAGCCAACCATGCTGAATTTTGTCCTGTATATTGAAGATTTTAATTGCTTTGGCCACATCTGTCCCTCATTCCTGGGAACGAGGCTGTGGACAGGACCTTAAGAGGGTCTGAGGAGGCGGGCCTGGCAGGGGAGGCCTCAGGGCCTGTGCCTGGAAGGGCGAGTGGGCAGTGAGGCCTGGGCCCCATTCAATGCCTCTTTCTGGAGCTGGAGTGGGTGCATTTTACAGATGAGACTTGGCAAGGCTTCAGTTAAATTAGCCGAGAGGAGTGGCTGACAGGGAGTGGGGGGGGGTGCCACTGCTTTAGCCCTCAGTTAAAGCTGGCTATGGTTTTACATGTTATCTCATTTAGTGCTTACAGTCACTCCTGGAGACTACAGAGGGAGGGAGGGAGGCCAGCGGCTCAGCAACTACACTGGCTCAGGCTCCCCCCACACAGTGGGTATGCCCCAAGCCAGGGCTGTCCCAGAGATGGTGCCTCTGCTTAACCAAGTACCCTTGTCCTTTCCTGGCCCTGCCGCTCCATCCTCTTCCCGTCTTTGAGGCTATCCTGGAAAGGGAGGCCATCTGGACCTCTCTGAGGGATGAGGCTAGCTTGCTGCTCCCAGTCCCAGGTAGGGAGAGGAGGCCCCAAAGGTAAGCAGGGCTAGCAGATGGGCTTTGAATCAGCTCAGGGCTGGTTTTGTTCAGCCCTCTTGACCCCATCCCGCCTCCCAAAGAAGCATCAAAAGGTTTAGAGCTGGAACATCTGGTCTAGTGCCCTCATTCTATTGATGAGAAAACAGAGGCACATAGAAAGGGAGGAACTTCACCAAGGTCACACAGGGAGTAAGAGAACTAGGATTCACACCCAGGTCCCCTGACTCTAAATCTGGTGATTTATCAACTTCATTGGGAACCCTGTCTCATCTTGGGGTTGGGAGGGATTTTGGAAGATCAGGCCTCATCTGTTGGGAAAGTTCATTGATAGGAAGTTCACCTCCCTAGGAAGCCCATTCCCCTTTGGAACGGGCTTCATTTTTTATTCCTTTGGAATCTCACTAGCTTCTCCACTCTTTCAGGGAGAGGCCAGGACTCCCCTGGACCTTGGACCCAGAGTGGATGCTCATCTAAATGCTTGTTGCCTAAGAAGGGGGCCAGTAGTGGCCTGGAGTCCCAAGAACCTGGGTTTGATCTCTGGTTCTACCCCTCAGCTGTGTGACCTTGGGACAGTCTGCCTTTCTTCAGGCCTCTGTTTCCTTATTCCTCAAGTGAGGATATTGAACAAGACTACCCCAAAAGACTCTTGGTTCTGTACCTTAAGAACACTGGCATTTGATGGGACAGGGGAGGTCACTGGCCTCAGGGTCTGGCTCTGCTAGGAACTTCATTTGGGGAGGCCTGAGACATGGTGGTCCTATTCCCAGCCTTCCTACTGCCATACCGCACTGTAAGCTTGGGAAAGGGTCTTTCTGACATCTCTACATGAAGTGTTTGGACTTGGCATTCCCTGATTGACCACCAGAGTTGGCTACCAGAACTGGGAAGGGACTCGAGACTGTCCTTTGAATTGGGCATCTTGAGCTTGGAGGGGGGCTGTGGTGACACGAGTGCTTAACTGCTGGCTAGCTTCTACCTTCTGGGCCAGGCAAGGGCGCCCCCCCCCCCCCCAGCCACACTCTGGCCCTCAAATCTTTGCAATTGTTTATTCAATCACAAATGGCCAGGACTGGCCTAGAGAGACTTGGGTTTTACACACAAACTCTTCTAGGCGCTGGAAAGGGCCAGGCCCCCAACGCCTTAGAAAACCGGGGCACAGGGAGAGACAAGGACGGGGGTGGGGGAGCGGCAAAGGTGGGGGGGGACACAAGAAAGAGTGGAGAAAATGTTGGGGAGGGGGGAAGGGCAGAGGGAGAGCAGGGAGCGGGAGGTGGGGCTGAGGAGGAGCCCCCGGCTGAGCCTGCTCATGCCCCTCCCCTCCCCGGGGCCCTGCCTCCTGGGCCAGTATGCGGAACCCTGGGGGACGCCCTGGGGGTGCTGGGAAAGGGCGGAGGGATGATCGCTAGCTTGTTCTGGAAGTGGGGTGGGCCCAGTTCCCCTCTCCCGAGCTCAGTCCCTCCAGCACCCCAGTCCCCTGCCCCTCAGTTATCCCCAAAGCGGATGAGGACCCAAGGCCCCTTCCTAAATTCTAGGCTTTCCCAGTGGTGGCTTGGGGCTCGAAGGGCCGCCGGCTGCCTTTGGGAGGCGCCGCTCGGCCAGAGCCCGGCGCAGAGCAGGAAGGAGAGGTGGGGATGCGGGGAGGGGCGGGCCATCCCATAGCAGCAATTTGGGGGGCAGGGGCTGAGAAGACCCCCGAATCGAGGCTGGCGGGGGCGGGGGGGAGTGGCTCTTCTCCGCTGTCCAAAAGGGTCGCGGGGATGGGGGTCCACAGGCGTCCGGTCCGTTCTCGGGGTTCGTTCCCTGGCCGGCTTCCCACTTTAGAAACTCACCAACGTATAAACCATACTGTGGGAGAGAGGGCCGGGCTGGGATCGCGGGCTGCCGGCGGGAGCCCTGCTCCTCTCCCTCCCGCCCCCCCCCCCGGGAGGGGCGGAGCTCACCTGTACAGGTAATAGAAGAAGGAGAGCAGGTAGAAGGCGAGTTTGCACCAGGACTCCTTCTGACAGTAGTTGAGGATGTCTGCGTTCATGATGGAGACGGCGTCGTACATGACCTCGGAGCCGTCCGCCGGGCGGTGGAAATACCTGGGGAAAGGGAGGGGGCGAAAGGAGCCGGGGCTAAGACCAGGAGTGCCGCCGCAGCTTCCCGGAATGGCAGGTGAGAGGGCAACCCTCCTGGGCACAGATAAGTCATCCCCGAGTCTTGGGAAGCTTGCTACCTCCCAAAGAGGCACATTTTTCCCTTGGGGAAGGTGGGACTTCTAGTAGGCTCAAAGTGGCTTCCCGGAAGGCTGACGTCGGGGGCCCTAGAGCCCCCTGGGCTGACACCCTCCCGGCAGTATGACCCAACCCAGGAATCTCCCAAGCACAGCCCTAGACCCACCCCTACCCCCGTCCCGCAGCCTGATCACCTCCATAGGTGGTAGAAGAGGAGGGGGATGTTGAGGCCCAGGGTCACCCACTCCGCGGCGCACAGGAACATCAGGCAGAAGAGGCCGTGGATAGAATACTCGGGGACCACGAGCTGGGGAGGGTCAGGGGGGCACGGACCGGTCAGGGTCTGCCCTCTAGTCCCGCCCACCCCTGACAGGCCCCGGAGGAGAGGGCGCCGCCCTGGGGGAGGTATCTGGGCTCCGTTAACCCACCTGTTCTGTGGTCCTGGGGCTGGGAGAGGGAGTAGGGGTCCAGGGGTGGGGCGTCCCTGAGCCTGCTGGGAAGAGAAGGGCTGCATAGGGACGCTTAATTTGCATCTCACTGAATGGCATCTCGACCCGCCACCCCCCTTTTCTAGGGCAAATGGAGCTGGGGGAGGAGTGAGGCGCCAAAGACTGGGGCTCCGACTGGAATCACAGGGATTGGGGCCAACTACTGGGCCAAAGCCGCCCGGCCCAACCATGTCAGGGCACAAAGACCGAGAGATCAGAGGTCACACACAGACACAGAACGGAAGCGCTAGAACGGGGCCTGGACCCCGTCCAGGGCTCTAGGCAGATGGTCAGACAGACAGACGGGGTGGGGGGTCCTGGGACCCCAGAGACCTCCCACTGACCTTCCTTAGGAGGCAGCAGATCCGCTCAATGTTTTTCAAACGCTCTCGCTGTGGGGAGGAGAGGAGGGTCAGGCTGAGGGAGCCAGGTGAGAGATGGATGCAGGAGGGAGGAGGGGAGGGGGCACTGGACCCAGCTTCCCTGGGGGCCGAGATCTTCCCCCATTCTGCCAGGGAGCCCAGCTTCCCGCAGCCACAGGGACTTGTCTTGTTTCCATGGAGATGTCACCACGGAGAGGCAGGCGCCGCCGTTTCCATGGCAATTGTCGCCATGGAGGGCAGGCCCTTCACCCAGATTTCCCCGGGCAACGGCCCGGGCCTGAGCAGCCAAAGAGCTCGGTGGCCAAGACACCCCGGGAGGGATGTGAGAGGCCCCGCGCCAAAGGCAACAGGCAGGGGCTCCTCTCTCACCCCCTTCACCCGACCCCAGTCTATCTGGCCCTCCCAAAATCCCTCCCCTACGAGGCTCATTGTCTTGCCCCAAGGCTCATTGTCTTGCCCCAAGGCCCGCATCTTTCTAGGTAGATCTGCCCTCTGCCCAGCCCCAACACAGAGACGGACAGACTGACGGACACACCTCGGCACATCACATGTATTGACTTACTGCCCTCGCTGGGTTGCCCTGATCTATGGGGTTCTTGAAGTCGGTCCTCAATTCGTCAAAGGCGATGATCTGGGTAGGGGGGGTGCCTGTCAGGCTGGGGGCGCCTGGGGAGGGTAGCCCACCCTGGGCCCCTGGGGAGGGGACCCTCTGATTATTCCCCAGCCCTCCATTATGCATCACCTTCTTCCTAGGCTGCATACTAGTACTCAGTGGGGAGTGGTTTTTTCTCCCCACAATCCAAGAAGAAACCATTTTATAATTGAGGAGACTGAAGCTGGGCAGGAGGAATTGACTGGTCCAGGATGAAACTGCTCAGAGCTGGCCTAAAAGGGCCTCAGGCCCAGGCCTCTCCCAACTTGCTAAAGGGCAGTAGAGGTTGGACAGACCCCATGAGGGAATCTGTGACCTCTGCCCCCAGGGTCTTCCCGACAGGCCCCCTCCAACGGCCTTGTTCATCTGGGCACTCCTCCTGGCTGGGGCCAGGGATGCCAGGCTGGTGTGTGTGCCCTGGAATGGGGGGAAGGGAGACCCCTCTGTGTGTTCCTTTGGCAGACTGGAATGGGGGGAGGGCGGGTAGTTCTGAGCTAGAGAACATCTCGCCTTTCCTGTTCCCCAGGGTGCCATCTGGAGCCCAGGGAGCCACTGGGTTCAGGCAGGGGGGATGGCAGAGATAACCTCCTGTGTCCTATCCCAAGGCCAGGCCCAGGGTGCCTCCTCCCCCACTCCATCAGTCCCACAGGAATAAATTCCCCTCCCCTTCCTTCACCAACTGACACCTGTCACTCACCCAATGAATATGTCAAGAGACCAGGGTGCCCTGGCGTTACCTAGCGACTGCAAACACCACCTCCTCACCCTTTATGCATACATGGTGTGGGGCTAGAAGGGGGAAGGGGCTCCAGATGGAGGGAGAAGCAGGAGAGAAGCCCAAACCTGGGACATGGGGGCTCCGCTCCAGCAGGCCCAGCTCTGCCACTGACCATATGACCTTGGGCACCTGGCTTTCCTAACCTTGGCCTCACTTTCTTCTGTTGCAAAACGAGGGAGGGGATTCCATGGGGAAGAGCTTTCTCCCCAGCAGCACCAACCTGGGATTCAATTCAGCTTCTTCTTCCCTGTTCCCCACAGACCCCTCCCTGTAAACTCAAGGTCAAGCAGCTTCTGCCTCCCTGGATGCCAGCTTTCCTCTGCCCTGGGAGAGGGCAGGTGCCATGCTTCTCTTCTCACCCCATCTGGTCATCCTTTCTTGGTAAGAAGCAAGCCTATGTCTTGTAGGAAATCACTGGCCAGGCAAGGAGCCTGGCACTGCACAGTTCTGCAAGATGAGGGGCCCTTATCAAGACCTGGTGGCCAGGAAGTGGGAGGAGGCTCTTGGAAAGCCCTTCTTTTAGCCCAGTTGCCCTAATTCACAGCCCCTCCTTCTTCCCAATCCTCAAGCTCCAGTTCTCTCAGCTTTCTCAGCTGCAATCTTTTCTTATCTCCACCCCCTTCCTGGACACAGGCTCTGCTCCCTAAAGACTCTTGAGTCTTTTGACATCTGTCTGCCTTCCCTCCCTCGGGCCTTCTCTCATTCCACCCAAAGGCCTGCCTCCTCCTGCTCCTCTCCCACTTTTACCACCCACTGGGATTGTGGCTACAGTGTGACTGGGTCTGAAGTTGAGGCCCCAAGTTCAAATCCAGTCTCAGACAGTGTGACCCTGGACGAGTCACTAAAACCTCTATTTGCCTTAGTTTCCTCAACTGTAAAAATGGGGATATTAACACCAACCTTACAGGATTGTTGTGAGGATGAAATAAGATGTTTGTAAAAGCCCCTGAACTCTGTGCCCATAACATAGCAGATGCTATATAAATGCTTTTCCCTTCCTTACCTGACCTCATGTAAGGGAATGGGGAAGACAGGAGGAGACTGAGGCTGGGGGTATATACATGCAGATGGGAGATGGAGGGATGGTCACAGGGGTGAAGAAAGAGGAAAACAGACAGAAAAAGGGAACAGAAGAGAGGAAACAGGCACCAAGAGAATTCTAACACATAATTGGGGCTCATTAAATACTTGTTGATTGAACAAAGAGCCAAAGATAAGAGGGAGGACGTGAACCAGAAAAGAGAAAGGGATGGCCACGGAAGCAAGGAACTGAGAGAAGAGCCACAGGGGGCGGACAAAGAACCAGCTGGGGCAAGACATTTGGGAGAAGAGCATTGACAAAGGGACAGGTAAAGGTTTAGAGAGGGTGCAGGTGATTGAAAGATCCAGTAAAGACAGATGGTGAAAGAGGAAGAAGTGTCCGAGGGAAAGGCAGAAGAGAGGTACTGAGGATGGAGAGTGAGGGGCAGAGAAGACAGGTGGAGGAAAGAAGAAGGGAGATAAGGAACAAAGAGACGAAGAGAGAGATGGGGGAAGAAAGGGTGAGAGAGGAGGAGGAGAAAGAAAAGACTGACACGGGGAGAAGAGGAAATGAGGAGGGGGAAACAGATGGAGAGGATGACAAAGATGGAGACAGACATATGGGAGAGAGATGAGTGAGACAGGAAGGAGGATGAGATAGCAAGTGGAGCTAGAGAAAGGCGAGAGATGTGGGAAGGAGAGACTGAAAGCACACCAAAGAGCAGATGTGCAGCCTGAGGAACAGCAGAGGGCTGTGGGTTTGGGGAGGGGGGTACACGTGCACCCCCTGAGGGCAGCGCCAGCTCCCTCCCCCCTCATGCCCAGTCCAGGTGCCCAGGAAACATTTGTTCAGTGAATGAATGGAATGAATGAGTGAGTGAATGGGAGGAGGGTGCTAGACAATTGGAGAATGGGAAAGAAATGGAGAATAAAAGACAAAGCCATAGAAAGGAGGTTAGGAGTGGAGAGAAGAGACGCTGGGGGTGGGGAGCAGAAAGGAAAGTGGAGGAGGTTTGTGCGGATGGGAGGAGGGGACAGGAGGCTGGCAGCACAGCAAAGGCTTGTCAGAGAGTAGAAGGCAAAAGGGGACTCACTCTGCTCTTCCCCACGATCCAAGAACCACCTGGCCCCTGAATTAATAAGGACCGGGGACAATAAGCAGCAGAGTTGAACAGTGTTGAGAAGAATCAGGCCAGAGGAAGGATGGAGTCTCGGAAAGGAGAGGGATTAGCAGGGGGCGGGGGGGGGCGGGGTGGGGAGGAAACAGGATCAACGGGGTTGGTGAAGATGGGGAGGCCTGTCCCACTAAGACATTTCATACCCCGGCCTTCACGGACATTAGGGGGGCGAGGTATGAAAAGGAAGGGGTTAATAGGTTCCAGTAGATGTGGGACTTGTAAACAGATGCAGTTGCTATGGCAACTGGCTCCATCACTCGGCTGGAAAAACCCACAATGGAGAAGAAGGGAGGAGGGGGGACAGACAGATGCCCTACCAGGAAAAGAGCTATAGTGGAAGAAATTAAGCCCCCCAAACCTCCCCAAACCCCGCTTCGCACCCAGCTGTATGGGGGGGACCAGAACGGGATATCAGGGATAGAGGAAAAAGGGGGCAATGGAAAAAGAGAATGGGAAGGGGGAACAGGTATTGGAGGAAGAGAGGAGGCAAGGGTGGGAGAGGGAATGAGAGCAGGCAAGTTTCTCCCCCTCCCCAATCCCCCCCCGGAACGTGCAGTGCCCCCGCCCCCGGGGGCGCCCAGGGCCGAAACCCTTCGGCCCTGGTCTGGTTCTGGCCCCCGGCCCCCGGCCTTACGTGCCAGATGACAAAGAAGATGAGGGATGCGCACAGCACCAGCGTCAGCATGTAGCAGAACGCGGCGAAGGTGAACGCCATGGCCCCGGGGCCCAGCGCCAGGCCGGGGGGCGCCAGCCTACGCCGTCGGGTGGCCCCGTCGCCGGGGGGCCCCGGCCCGGCCCGGCTCCCGCTCCGGCCGCCACCCCGCCCCACAGGGCTCAGCGCTGGCCTGGCATGGCCAAGGGGGTCACCCAGGCGAGCCCCGCGGAAAGACGCGCCCACCCAGCCGGCCGGCCCGGCCGCGGGGGGCTCGGGGAGCGCGGGGCGGGCAGGCGGCTCGGGGGGCGCGTCCGCTGGCGCTGGCGGCTGCTCCTGCCCCTCTCGCTCATCCTGCGCTCGCCCCGCGGCTCTCTCTCCAGCCCGGGAAGCTGGGGGGGCGGAGCCAGGGCGGGGCTCCCCCACAAAGGGGCAGGCCCGGCCTCCAGGAGGGCGGGGCCACAGCCCGAGAGCTAGCGGGCTGCCGGGGAAGGGGCAATGTTCTGGGGTCCTCCCAGCGGGGGACGGGACAGGACGCGGGAAGACCCTACAGCGCGGGGGACAGAGCCCACGTTAGTCCGGGGAGATCGTGCCCAGCACAACCAGCCTGGCGTCCGCCCCCGCACACACGCCCATACCCGCGCGCGCGCGCACTCACACCGATACTCGCAAATGACAGCTCCCCACCCCCCCACCCCACATCGCGCTGCCAAAATCGAGCACAAAGAACACCCCGAACTCTTGCAGCCTCTCCCCCCTCCACACACATTCGCCCTGGGCCGACAATGCAATCACGCACCCACGCAGATTGCCACCGAGGACGGGGGGCACATCGCTTGTGGGTCCTAGGTGGGAGGGACAATGCTTTAGAGCTACGCTGCATGGCTACCGCTTAGAGTCCCCACGCAGTAGGCTTGAGGGGTGTGTTCACATCTTCACCACCTGATGGGCATGGAGAAGGGCGGGGGCGGTGACAGGTAGGAAAGGCAGCCAGGCTTCACATTCCTGTGAACTCCCCGTCGTCTTCCAGTATTAGCGATCAAAGCCTCAGCTCCCTTCCATTCCCAACCCTTCTGTGGAAAGCTGGAGCTCCTTGGGGCACCTCCCCCCCCAGAAGCAGAAGGCCTCAAGAACCCACCTCTCACCACCGCAGGGTGTTGGGGACTTGCCTCAGCCCACAGCCACCCCATATGCACCTTCTCCCGGCTCTGGGGATCCCCCCGGGCGCAGCCCACAAACCACACTGGCTGTCTGCCAACTTCCTTGCAAAACCCCCTGAGGGGGGGCTCTCCCGAGGCCACTAGAGATTTATTGAGGATTTCCTTTGTCCTTGTTTCTTTTCCCCAAGTGGCTTTTCCTTGCAAAATGCTGGACAAAATGTGACTAGGAAGAATGGGAGTGGGGGACAGGTGGCAACCCCAAGGAACAGCTGTCCTGTGAGGGTCCCCACCCTGCAGCTTCAATACAAGCAAAAACACGTTGGTGTATATGGGCATGTTTGTGTATGTCACACTGACCAGGGGACCATGGGACAAGAAAGGAAAACAGGATGAACAGACTCCCCCACTAAAGGAGTCCCAGGATCTTGAGACTGTCCCTGGCCAACACTGACTGGGACTGAAGCACTCAAGCTGTTTGGGAAAAGGGGGCCATGACAAAGGAAGAAATGGGTGGGTGGGAGGGCACAAGTAATGGAATCAAGGCAAGAAACACCATTTACTCTATCCTGGGGTGGAAGGAAAAAAACCAGGAGCGAGTAAGCCAGCCTTATGGCAGAGGAAGGGGGACAATCCTCAGGGCGCTGGGCAGCAGGCCCCAGAGCTGCCCTCCAGCAGGTTAGAGCCAGGCCCAGGCCTTCCACCTCCACAGCCTCCCGGGGCCCAGAAGGGAACAGGTAGGAAGGTGCACCAGGGGCAGAGGGAATTAACAACAGCCCCTCTTCAAGCACAACCGAAAATCCCAAATTGCTGCCATCCACCCACTTGGGCTTTGTGCAAAGCCCCACTGCCCCCCCTCCCTAAGCCATCATGGACGGATTGAGCAGAAAGCTCAAGGCCAGGAGGAGTTAGCGGCAGGGGAGGGCAGGCTACGGTGATACAGGGACAGGGCTAAGAGAGCAGGGGTTAACTAAGCTCCCCAGGGCCACTCCCTCCTGAGGTCTGGCCCATCCCCCGCCCCAGGATCCTCATCCCCCACAGTCTGGGCCTTGGGTCCGACAGAAGAGGGTCCCTGCTCCTGGGGTGTGGGGGCTCCCCAGGACTCACTGCAGCTCTGAGGGAAAGCAGGGGGAGCGAGCTGGAAACAAGGCAGATGACTTCTCCCCAAGAAGGCTGGGGAGAGGGCAGGGGCTGCGGGGGCAGGATGGGGTTCTCCACGGACTTGGGAGGCCTCAGGCTGCCAGGCAGAGGCTCTGCCCAGGTCCCCAGCCCCTACCTACAGCACAGATCTGACCGGGAGCTTTGGGAAGAAGGTTGGGGGTGGGAGTGGGAGAGAGGACTCACTGCCCACAAGCCACAGAATCAAATGCCCCTTGGTGGTGGTGGGAGAGGGGGGGAGGCAGGCTTGGGGCTCCGCCTCCTGCCTCAGAGGCATCATCTGAAAAGAATGTGCCGTCCCAGGCCCCCCCAGCCCCGCAGCTCTGCCCCCTAGCAGCAGCCTCCACTGGCTGGCTTCACCGGGGTGCTGTCGATCTTGAGGTTGGGTCGCTCGCCCCCCGAGGCTGCCCCAGGACCCATTCGCTTCTTGATCTCAGCTGCCATGGTCATAAATGCCTGCTCCACATTGGTGGCATTCTTGGCGCTGGTCTCCAGAAAGGGGATGCCCAGTGAGTCAGCAAACTCCTGAGGGGAAGCCAGGGCAGGGTGGGGCAGGTCAGAGGCTCCAGAGATGCCTGCCTGAGCAGCACCCCCCGCCCCTAGCACTGACCCCTCACCTTGGCAGTAGGGTTGTCCACTACCTTCTTGGTGGTGAGGTCACTTTTATTGCCCACCAACAACTTGTTGACGTTCTCACTGGCATATCTGTTGATCTCCTCCAGCCACTGCTTGACGTTGGCATAGGATTCCTAGAGAGGGTGCCATCAGAGGCTCACCCTTCGATCTGAGGTGAGTGAGAAGGCCCCCTCCCTCCAGCCCCCACCCAGAGAAGAAAAGAGGGAGACAGATGCCCTAACCAGAGGGAGATAAGAGGTCATATCACAGGACAATTAATAGGCTTCTGAGGCTGAGAATCTGGGACATAAGGGCAGCACCCATGTTACATCTTGGTGGCTAAGTGGCCTAGTAGCTCACTGCCTAACCAATGGAGTCTGGAGTGAGAAGCCCAGATTCAGACCATGTGACCCTAAGCCAGGCCCAAGATTTTCTATCTGGAGAATGGGAGCAAAGGGATCACCAGGGGCCAGAAGGAAGTGAGGTCAGCATTTTACACGGGAGGAAATGATTTGCCCAGAGAATAATCCTGGTGTGTGCGTGTTCGTTGAGAGAGAGGGAGAGAGGGAGGGAGAGGGGGAGAGAGAGAGAGAGAGAGAGAGAGAGAGAGAGAGAGAGAGAGAGAGAGAGAGAGAGAGAGAGAGAGAGAGTGAGTGTGTGTGTGTGTGTGTGTGAGTCCCAGCTCTAGGAAAATGTCTCTCAATGTTAAGGAGGGCTGGGCCTGGCTACTCAGCAGCTTCTGGGAGACCCTGGCCCAGAAAATTCAGTCCCATATGTGCCAACCTTGAGAAGGCCCAGGGCTCTCCCTGCCCTGCTCCCCAGCTGCACCTCAACCTCCTCTTTGAGCTGTTACTGGCAAAGTGCAGGGCCTGGCCCGGGGCTACCAGAAAGGGCTCAGTTACCTGGTCAGTGACATCATACACCACAATGATGCCGTGGGCTCCTCTGTAATAGCTGGATGTGATGGTCCGGAATCGCTCCTGACCTGCTGTATCCCACTAAGGCAGGGATGGGGAGAAATCTGGTCAGGGGGCCCAGGCCAAGCATCGTTGCTGCCCTCCGCCCCCCAAAGCAGCACTCACAATCTGAAGCTTGATGGTTTTGCCATCCAGCTCAATGGTTCGGATCTTGAAGTCAACCCCAATGGTGCTGATGTAGCTTTCAGTATATGTGTCATCCTGGGAATGTCAGAGTGTGCAGCCTCTGAGAACCCAGGAACCCAGCCCCAGCTGAGGGACTTCAGCCTCCTGAGCACAACCCCCCAAAGCCAACCCTTCCCCTACCCCCAAATAAGCCCTCCTGTGCCTTCTAAGTCCTTGCAGAAGCACAGCCCACCCTGTATCTGAGAAGCCAGAGGGCAGCCAGCATTCAAGCAGACCAGACCCACCCAGAACTCCATATGGCAAAGCAAGGCTCTGGAGATGGTGGGGACACTCACAGCAAATCGAAGGAGCAGGCAGGACTTCCCTACGCCTGAGTCACCGATCAGCAGCAGTTTAAACAGGTAATCACTGGAGGGAGAGGAAGGCAAAGGTGTGAGAGGCCAGGAGAGGCCGTGCTCCCACATAGCTCTCACTGGGGCCCAGAGAAAATGGAAGTGAGAGCAGAACCCTGAAATTTGGAACACCGTGGAAGACAGAGGCAGACAGGGGCTCAGCATACTGCCTGGTGAAGGTGGAAAGAGAATCCAAGACCTGTTAGATGAAGGGATCAGGGCTTTCTCCCCTCCCACATGTCCCCATAACTGGGCTGGGAATGAGAGCAGAGGCTCACAGGCAAGTGGCAACACACAGCCTCTTCCCACTGGTCAGTCGAAACCAGCCAGTGAGGCATCACTACAGGTATCATCACCCCCTTTTTAACAGATGAGGAAACTGAGGCTTAGAGTGGTGACCACACAATGAGTAAACGTCAGAGTCAGGATATGAATCCAGGTGTTCCTGACTCCATGTAAGACATGCTACTCACTCTACCACAAAGCCAGCCTTATTTGCCAAACATAACAGAGCAGGGGATGCAGACCCAATGGGGTCTGACAGGCAAAGCTCACAGCAATGATTCAGTGCCAGGAAGGGGGCACCTCCCAAACATTCAGACGGGGAAAAGCGCATGAGCCAGCCAGGATGAGATGATTGACCATCACAGGGCAATGGGACTAATAGGAGGGCCTAATATCAGTGGTATGGGACTACCACTATCACAGGGTAATGGGACTAATTAGGAGGGCCTAATATCAGTGGTATCATTCCCATTTACAGGGAGGAAAACAGGCTCAGAAGAAATGATCGAGGAGCTGGAAAGCAGCTGCTGAAGTGTCAAGTCAGTCAGGGCAGAACCAGGCAGCCTTGGTGGAGCAGTGCTGGCTGGGGGTGGGGAGGACATGGTGGGGGGGAGGCGCTTCCACCTTCCCATTTTCTAGTATTTAAGAAGCCAGGCATCACTGGCTTGAGGATATCTCAGAAGGATGGAGAACAAAGATAACAAGGAGGAGGAAACTCCAGTGCTGGAAGGTCTGTGGGAAAGAGGTCCATGAGGCTGTGGCAGCACCAGAGACCTGGTCTGGCTGCTGTCACCCAAACACAACATCCCTGTAGGGATGGGTGGAGGAAGTGGGGGGAGGGGGAGGATGGGGTTAGTGGAAGGGACAGATCAATCTTTAAAAATACTTATGACTTAAAAATAAAAGTATAAACTAAAACCAAAAAAGGAGAAGGGAACTGTTCTATGCCAAAGAATGTGGCTCCATGTGGGGACACGGTCTGAAGGACAGGCTCTGCCTCAGGCCTATAGCCCTTGTGTCACGGACTTTTTGGCAGTTTGGTGAAGCCCCCAGACCCTTTCTCAGAACAGCATTTGTAAATAATGAAGGGAAATGCTCAATATTACTTAAAGGTTAGTAAAAATAAAGATGAGATTGTTTGTGTGCCCGGGTTCACAGAGCCCTTGAAATCGTGGTCAAGCAGAAGAAGCCGTGCAGAGGCACTGCACACTCACCCAGGCCGTAATCAATGTGGGCTCCCCAGGAGGGTCACTGAGAAGAAGTAAAGGGGGGAGCCCCTTCCCAGCATGCTGAGGAAGCCAGGCATGGGGGCAGATGGCTGGGCCTCCTTGACTCTCCCCACCTAACATTCATCCTGTTTTCCCTTTCCCAGACAAACTCCAAGGAAGGGGAGGGCATATACTCCTGGTCTAACCCCTTGGGATGTGGCCTTAACTGCTCAAGCCCCAGTCTCTCCTGGCTCGGTCCTGGGGCTCCCTGAGCCTACTCCCCCAGGTCCAGCCTCCAGACAGCTGCCAACCAGCTCCCTCCCGTCTCCCTCAGAGGGCTCAGCTCCAAAGCAGACTCTCCCTCTTTCCAGCCTCAGCCCCTGAGTCTGGTCCACCCCGCCCCCCCCAAGCCTTCTCTGCTGGGGCACCAACCCTGCAGGGCCCTCCCCCATGACCTCATTCCCAGCGCGGGTGCACGGGGCTTACCCCACTCTGCCCCCACTGCCCCCCGCCAGGCCTTCCCCCAGCCTGGGGTGCTCCCTCACAGCCGTGCCCACAAGGGGCTCCCGGGCAGGCCTGGGGAAGCCCGCTCGGGACCCTGAGCGATCCCAGGGCCTGGAGGGGGCCGGGCTGCCCCTCCCCTTGGGAGCATTTTGTCTCTTGGGGGCCTGTAACAGTAGGCGGGTAATAAACGCTTCCGGAAGCACGCTTGCTCGCGGACCCCTAGGTTTACTTCTTAAAGGTGAACACCACACCGGTCCTTACGGAAACACGGGGGGAGGGGGCGCCCCCGAGTCATGTCTACACTGGAGCGAAAGGGGTGCGTGCCGCTGGGGGCCGGGGGGGTGGGGCTGCAGTGCGCCCCTCCGCATCGGGAGCCCGGGGCCTAACGTCGCGACCCAGCCAGTGCCAAGCTCACAGCGGGGGACCGAGAGCCGAGGGGGCTCCCCCAGGGCCCGGGTCTGGGGGGGACGCCGACCTAAGTCTACAAGAGTCCCAGCTCCCAAGATCCCCCACCCCATGTGGCTGGGGGGGAGACAAGGGAAAGGAGGAGCAGGGGAGCGCAGCCTCCTCGGCCCCCTCCCAGGCTAGGGGACGTGGGGGGGGCCCTGGCTGGGCACCCCCTCATCGCAGGACCCGGATGTGGGGGGGGGGTCACCGAGGGCAGCAACCCGGATGTCAGGGAGAAGGGCAGCAAGGACCCCGTGCGGGGACCCGATGAGGGGAGGAAGACAAGTCACGGACGCGGGGCCAGAGGCCTCCCCGGTCCGAGGGGCGGGGGTCCGGCGGTCCCGGTAAGGGTCACTCACTACTCGGGGTTCATGGCGGCGGCAGCGGCCCAGGTCGGTCGCTCCCTCCCTGTCTGCTTCGCTCCGCCTCCCGCTCCAAGATGGCGGCGGCTCCGCCCCCATGAGCAGGCGCAGGCGCAGGCGCAGGCCCTCCCTTCTTGTTGTCGCACAGCGCGGCCTCTTGGAACTTGTAGTTCTCTCCTGATTTCATCCTCTCCCCGACTGCGCAGGCGCTTGGACGACGCGGCGTTCGTAGGCCTTCTTGCTTAGCCCGCCCCCGTCCCCGTACTGCCTTCTGGGATTTGTAGTTTCCTACTCATTCCCCCAATCTGAAGGAGCTTTTCAAGTGGAGCGAGGCCCCAAAAAACTTGGGGCAATAATCATCACACCTACAGCGCGTCAGCTGCTCTGCCCCACCTAACATCATCCCTGACCCTCAGCGTCTTCTGTGAAAAAAAGGGGCTTGAACCCAATATTCCATATGTCTTCCTTTGATTCTTAAACTGCCTGCATGGTGGGCAGGATGAAAAGGGGATGCCCGAGCCTCCAGTCTCCTCTTGTCCTAGCCCAGACAGCCTGGAACACCTCCACTCCACCCCCAAACACGAGGGTGGGGAAGGATGCAGAGCTGGGGAGGGGGGGGAAGACCCTGCTTCCACTGAGAGACTGAACTCATTTGAATTTAAACTGTCTTTATTTCTACAGCAACATCTGAACAAAGCACATGAGTTCCCCATCCCACCCCAGCCCTGGCCCCCTCCCAGCTACAGGGAGTACAGACCCCTCCCTAAGAGCCTGAGTGGGAGAACTGGGAGTAGCAGGAGTCCCAGGAACAGCTGGGCAGGTGGTACCTCGGGAGGGAAGGGCTAGAAGTCCCTGGAATGTGGCTCAAAGTGGGGATACTTAAGGCCCGGAAGGAACAAGGATGGGAAAAGTGAAAACGGTGTCAGCTATTGTAGAGGGGGCCATGGTGCCTTGTCCTACACTAAAGGGCTTCAGGGGGTGAGAAGGCAGGCTTCCCATGAGGTGGGAAGGACGTGGGGGCCAACTTCTGCACTTTTGTGTGTTCAAGACCTTGTCTGCAAGGGCTTAAGGCCTGGGTAGCATCCCTGGAAAGGGGAAGGGCAGGAGGTACCACGGACAGGGCTTGGGGAAGGGAACGGCCAATAACTTATTTCTCTATATACAGAAGCAGAGGCCTGGGGAAGGAGGAGGGAGATTCCTAGTACTGTTGTCTTTCCCCAAGGCAAAGGGGCCCAGCATGCTCTGGGAAGTGTGGCCAGGGCCCTGAGGAGGCTCCAGGGGCCTACTCTTCACTTTCCTGGCTTCCAATGGGAGGAAGGGAAGGGAAATAAATACAAGGGTGGGCAGATCCTGGCTCCTCTCTGCACTGTCACCAATGGGACACTTCTCAGTTTTGTGACTAACAGTGCTAAACCGGGCAGGGGGGAGGGGAATAAGCCTTGAGCTGCTAAGCCTGAAATGACAGGGGGAGAGGTTACCCTGAGATTGAACAAAAAACAATGGGGGAGGGGGACCTGTGGGAAACAGCCGTCAGGGGAAGGATGGCTGAAGCAGGGCAAGAGGAAAGCTGAGGCTCAGGTCTCCCCGTCCCCCTACCCCTGTGGAGCATGACAAGCAGCCAAGGAGGGCCCAGGAGCTGGGGAGGGGGCAGACTGTCCTACCCCTCCCTCTTAGCCAATTACAGAGCTCCGGCGAGAGAGGTCAAGAGAGCTGGAGCTGAGCATGCGGCTGTCAGACAGGTTGGTGTTGCCAGACTGTGGACAAATACAGGGAGGGTTAGAGGAAGATCCACCTGCCTCATCCCCATTAGCCCCCCGGGGGATGGGGAGGCGGTGTTGTCAGGGTCTTTGCGTGTGGGAACCACCATAAGCCTGGAGAAGGTCCAGAAGGCCTGGGCACCTTTGGTCTGTGGCCTAGAGAGGCACTGATTAGGAAGAGGGTGGTGCCAGCCAAGAGATCTCCTGCAGGCAAGGCAGACTGGCACGAGGCTCAGCATCAGCCAAGCAGGGTCCCACGGCCCAAACAGTGGCTCCCAGCACCCCATGCAGGCTGCAAAGATCCACCTGCCCTCAGGAACCTTGTGTTCTGTTCACAAAATGGTCCCGAGTGGGAGGGAGCACCCGCAATCTGGGTGACTTTGTCGCTGGCTCTCCTTACCTGGCTGGCCTCTTCTGTGCTCTTGTGAAGAAAGTTGAGGGAGCTGGCTCGTTTCATCCTGCAGGAGGGAGAGGAGGAGCTGACATTTGTGTGGGGGGGGGAGCGGAGAAGCTCAGAGAACCTAAAGATGGGGGCGGTCCGGGTAGAGCCAGGAAGGGTAGGACTCTCACCGGGGGTTGGGAGGCTCCTGGGGGCCAACCCCCTGAAGCTTCTTCACTAGCATCTCACTGCTGCGCCGCAGGGCGTCTCGGAGCTTCCCAAAAGAGCCGCTTCTCCGGAGAGAACCACTGCCATCCTGGGGCCAGAGGAGCTGGTCACACTGTGCTTGCCTGCTCTCCTGCCCCGCCCCCCCCATCTCCCGACTGACTCCCAAAGGCCTCCTCACCCCAGACCACTCAGCCGTGGGCCCTGACTCCTCAGGCTCTGCCTCAGCCCGAGACCCCACGGCTCCGGCGTCCTCTCGGCCGCTCCGGCGATCCCCTCGCCCACCGCCACCCTTCAGCAGCTCCACCACCTTGGTTTGGCTCATGGCATCCAGGCCCTGGTTAAAGGAGAGGGGGTGAGGTGGGAGTGAAGCTGAGAAGCCCCTGACCTCCCAGACCCTATGCCAACCTGCTTCCTACTGCGACTGGCACAGTCCTCCAGGGTGTGAGCCGCCTCCATCTTGCCCTGTCGGCGGTAGAGGGCCCCAAGGCTCCGCAGCGTCGTGTTCACCGTGGGGCTGGAGAAGGAGGCAGCTGTGAGCCTTCCTGGCTTGTGCCCTGCCCCCACAAGCCCACGGGGCTCGGCTTCTCTTCTCACCTGTCCACTTTACAAGCCTTGTACCAGCTCCCATACTCTCCATAGGGGGCAGCGTCTCGACGCTTCTCCTGAAGGGAAGAAGAGTCAAAGCTTGGGAAGGGAAAGGCTTGCGGCCGAGCCCCGGGTGAGAGCAGAGCTCGGGCTCTCTGCTGCCCTACCTTGCTGTCCTCTCGCTCTTCAGCATGCATCCAGATGGGTTTGTTGTCTCCTGGGGAGACAGAAAGGAGGGGTGGTCACGGGCCCTGGAGCCCTGACACCAGGCCAAAAGGCTTATTCCCTCCCCAAGGGCAGGATGGGCTGGGGGTGCACTTGCCATCGACTGAGCCAAACTCCTTCTCATGCGCACGCGTCAGGATCTCCTTATACAGGGTTTCTGCGTCCTGGTACTTGCCCTGCTTCAGATAGCAAGAGGCCTGTGGAAGGGGGAGACCAAGGAAACAGTGAAGGGCCTGCCCCAGCCCGGCCCAGCCCACCCTGGCTGGCCCTCCCACAGGCATCCCTTGGATCAGGCACCAAGTTATTCTTGGTCTTGGCCACGTTGGGGTCATCCGGGCCCAGCCGAGCCTCATAGATCTCCAGAGCACGCCGGTAGTAGTACTCCACCTCCTCGGCCTTGCCCTGGTTCTGACAGAGCAGGGCCAGGTTATTCAGCTGCTTGGCCACATCAGGGTGGAATTTGCCCAGCACCTAGGAGAAGGCAGAAGCTCCCTTTACTTGTGCTCTGGCACAGCAGCCAGCCAAGCCGCTGGGCTCCTCCCACAGCTCCAGGGGCAGGGGGCCCAGACAGGCTCTACCTTCTCTCGGATCTCCAGGGCTCGCTTACACAAGGGCTCTGCTTCTCTGTACTTGCCCCTTTTGCCATACAGAACCGCCAGGTTGTTCAATGTAGCTGCCACCTGGGCCCAGGGCAAAAGAAGGGTGGAGGCTGAAGAGGCCTGCAGGTGACCCAGCCCTGCCTAGGCAGGGGCCCTCTTTCACCCTCCAGCCCCAGCCCAGGGAAGCCAGGTGTTCGGCAGGCCTCACTCACAGCTGGATGGTCCTTGCCCAAGGTCTTCTCCCGGATGGCTAGAGCGTCATTGAGCAGGTGGGCAGCCTCTTTGTATTTGTTCTGGTCCCTGAGGGGATAGAGACAGTGTGGGGGAGGAGAGGAAGGACCACCACAGCCCCTCCCTGCTCCCCATCTATAAAATGAGGCTCCTTGCCAATTCCAGGGCCAGGACCTTGCCTGGCCCATTGGGCCACACATTTGCTCCCTCGTGCAGGGAGATTTTCAGTTTCCATCAGGGGCTTGGGGAGAGGAAGGCTGACCTCAGAGGAGTGATGGGCCAGTGGGGGGCTTTTGGGCACCAGTGTAGGTTTTCTCAGGGTGGGGTATAGATGGTGCTCAGCACTGTATCCTGGCCCCTCCCTTATTCACCTGGTGTAGGGTCAGGCCTATGCAGAGCTACTATGTACAGAATCCAAGGCTGCTTCTCAGCTTCTCACTCAGTCATTTTCCATTCTTGCCTGGCCCTTCATGACCCGACTTAAGTTTTTTTTGGCAGAGATACTAGAGGGGCTTGCCATTTCCTTCTCCAGCTCATTTTACAAATAAGGAAACTGAGGCAAACGGGGTGAAGTGACTTGCCCAGGGTCACAAGCTAGTAAGTATCTGAGGCTGGATTTGAGCTCATGAAGGAGCCAGGTGCCCCATCCAGGTGCTCCCTCCTCCTGAGGCCAGGCCAGGTGCCCCATCCACCTCACCACCTTGCTGCCCTTTGCCCAGGGCTGGGGCATCCCCTTACCGGTATACCAGAGCCAGGATGTTCAGCATGGTTGCTACATCGGGATGGTCATGTCCTGAAGTCTTTTCCAGATCCTCCAGGGCCTGCTTACAGAGGGGGACTGCGACCTCATAGCGCCCCTGGGAGGCGTACTGAATCACCAGATTGTGCAAGGTCCTCAGGCGGGCAGGAATCTCATAGCCTCCATGCTGGGCAGCTGCATCTCCGCCCCCAGGGCCCTGAGCTGGAGGAAGGCAGGAGGTCAGAGGGGGCCCCAGGCATCCAGGGCTGGGGCAGAGTCTATATGGGGGAGTTTCCCTCTTATCTGCATCCCTATGGGTCCTCAAACAATGCAATCACCCTCCCAGGCATATATGTGGTCACTTTCATGGATTGGGACCTCCTGACCATCACAGGGCCCCAACTTATTAGATCCTCTTCTCCCCCCCTCCCTACCTGGGTTCTGTTCATCCTCATTAGGGAAAAGGTCATCCAGAGAATCCTTGGAAACATCCCCCTTCTCTTCCTAAGGAGGGAAAGGCTGGAATCAGCAAACCAGATGGGAAAAGATGGCACTGGGGACAAGGAGCCCTGGGGCATGGGGGAAGGGGCGGGGCTCACGCTGGGAGCCGGGTCCTCGTCCAGCTTGCGGATCTGGCTCATGAAGAGTAGGTGCTGCTTCTCCTCCTCCAGCTGGACCACGGCCTGCTCGCTGCGCTGCAGCTTCTGCTGGGTGCCCGCCAGCTCCTCCCGCAGCCACTGGTTCTCCTGCACCAGGCGGCGCACCTGGGCGCGCAGCTTCTGCTTCTCCGACTCCACAGCCCCGAGGTGGCCCGACAGTGCCAGGATCACCTAGGGCCGCAGGGCCGGGAGAGCGGGCTCAAGGGGGGGCTCCCGGCGCGGCCCCCGCCCCGCTCCGCGCCCCCCAACCCCAGCTGCCCGGGTACCTGAGCCTCCCCAAGTCCCAGCTCAATGGCCTCCAGGGATCGGCGCAGGAGCCCCGAGCGCTCCTGGGCTCCAGGCTCGGCCTCGCCCGCCTCCCGCCCGGCCACATTCTCCAGAAGGGAAGCCAGCAGGGCCCGGTGCTCGCCCCTCAGGGTCTCCAGCCCCTGGATGACCGCCTTGGTACCCAGTACGATCTCGTCCTGGCTCAGCTTCTCCTCCCGGGACATCACCAGGGTGGCCATGGCCGGAGGGTTCGGATTGGGGAGGCGGCCCCTGTTGGGGAGGATGAGGAAGCAGGGCTGGGCGCCGGGGGTTCGGCCTGGGGTCCTGCCCGGCTCGGCCGGACTTCCTGCGGCGGCCTCCAGGGGGCGGCTCCGGCCGCGCGCTCTCCCTTGCAGTCGCATTGCAGGGGGAGCCGGCCCCTGCACGGCCTGCGGGGACGACCCTGGGCAGCGCCCTGGGAGTGGAAGGACCCCCCACTGTGGGGAGCGCATGGGGCTGTCCCAGCCCGACCTGCCCTGTCCATCCGCCGGGGATGCAGGTCCTTCGGGGGGGGGGGGGCGACCTCCACCCCCACCCCCTCGCTTCCCTCTAGGCTGTGTACAACTAACTTGTAGTAGGTCCAGTGAGTTACTCAGCGTGTGGACCCTGCCCCCTGGGGGCACCCCGTAAGAGAGAGCTCTGCCTCCTCCTGGGGTACCCCAAAACAGAGAGGGGGCCCCCTCCTCCTGGGGGCACTCCCAAACAGAGAGGAGCTCCCCCTCCTCCTGGGGGCACCCGGTACCAAAGCAGAGCTCGGCCTTCCCAGGAGAAGCCCTGCCGGCCCTCGAGGGGTGCCCCGACCAGAGGGGGAGCCCCCTGCCCCACAGGGGGCGCCCGAGGTGGAGGGGGAGGCTCCCGGTCCCCCATTCTCTCCCCGGAACGACGCCCCGCCCCCCCCCGCCCCGCTCACCTGCGCCCAGAACCCAGCCCCAGCTCTGGCCCGCCACGGCCCAGCCCGGCCTCCTCGGCCTCCTCGGCCTCAGCTGCCCCGCACAGCCCGCGCAGCCTCCATGGCCGCCTCTCCCGGCGGCCCCCGCGCCCATCCCCGCGCCTGCGCCTTCGCTGTCGCCGCCAAGGGTCTTAAAGGGGAGAGGGAGGGCTCGAGGGGACTGTCCTCCCCAGGCTCCTTAAAGGGGAAGGTCAGCGGAGGAGGGGGAGGGGGAACGGAGAGGAGCGACACCCCCGCCCCAGGTGGAAGGGTGGGATTTGCTGGGAAACACGAGCGGGGCTGCTCTTGGCTGTGCCGAGTTTACACTCCCCAGACTTCCCCATCCTCCCCATCCCCCATCCTCTCCATCCCCTCCATCCCCTCCATCCCTCCATCCCCTCCATCCCCCACCCCTCCATCCCCTCTCTCCCCCCCATCCCCTACCTAGCGCAGCCTCTCGTCGTCTGGTCCCAGAACAGGCCTCACGAGCTCCCCGATCGTTGCTCCCCCTGGAAACAAGCCCGAGGATGACCAGCAAACCCGAGCGCGCCCCAGGCGGGGCCGCACTTGCCGGTTTCCCTCGTTTCTGGCCCCAGCGCCTCGCCGGGCTCTTAGCAGAAGTAACCGGCGCGATCACGAGGACCGGGCCCGAGGCAGGGGCGCGGCACACCTGCCCTACCACGTCTCGCCGCCTCGGGCTGCCAGGAGCGGCTTTGGTGCTTCCTCTGGGGAGCCCTGGGGCTTTGCAGCGTCACGGCTGGGGCCCGGCTTCACCTGCTCCATCCACCCCGGGCTCCCCACGGACCAGAGTTAAGGTGGAGCATGTTTGCCCAAGGCTAGCTGGGTCAGGGCGACGCCTCTGCCGACTTTGCGTGCCCCTCCTCAAACGGACCTGTGGTTTCGGAGTTGGTCTGGAAGCCGTGCCTTCTTACCTGTCTTCCCAGAAGTCGATTCAAACGCCTTCTTTCCCTGCCCCCGTCGCGGACGTTGCCCCGTTTTTCGTGATTTTTGAAGCGCGTTTACATCTTTTTTCACTCATAACCTCTTTCCAGTTCTAGGGCCCCAGTCAATCAGCACGCCCCTGTTAAGTACCGTAGTCTTCAGACCCATGCACAGGAGGATAAGCGGTCCAGTTCTGGTTCTCTAAATGTTCCTTTCCGGAATAAAGGCGTCCTCTCCGCCCCTCTCATTCTGGAGTCTTTCCTTAGCAGATAGTTTGCAGTCTTGGGGGCACGTGAAAGAGAGCGAAACAAGACAATGAGACCTAGCATGTGTCGTGTTTTAAGGTTTACCAACCGCTTTATATGATCCTTTTATTGAATCCCAGCCATCTGGAAGGTCCCACTCCTTCCATACCCAGCCATCTTCTGTGACTCGCCGAACTTTTGGGGGGGCTGGTGACTGAGCTAATGCTTACAGACTGTTTAATAACTGTGGGAGCCTCAGCACCTTCTGTCTCCCTTTCCCACTCGGGCACCATGACCGCTAAAGTGATGCCTTATGGGACCCATGGTTCCTTTCCTGGTTTCCTGGGTTGGAGTCGTGGTAAAAGAATTCGCCAAGGAGCCGACCTGGTGGTGATGAGCCCCTCCCTTGTGCTGGTACTGATCCTCAGAAAGCCAGAAGGGTAATAGACACTGGGATTGGTCTTGAAGCCTTTGCAAAGCAACAGAAAGTGCCATGGAAATAATAGAACCACTCCCAAGATAAGGCATTGGAGCAGGGCTTTGGAAGTTGGGAGGGATTAGAGATATTTGCTGTTTAGTTGTGTCTAACTCTTTGTGACACTGTATGGGTTTGGGTTTTGGGCAAAGATGCTGAAGTGGTTTGCCATTTCATTCTCCAACTCATTTTGCAGATGAGGAAACTGAGGCAAACACGGTGAAGTGACTTGCCCAGGGTTACATGGCTAGTAAGTGTCTGAGACTTAAGAGTCTTCCTGACTCCTAGCTGCTCCTCAGTCCCTTCGTTCACTCCTTGGTGATCTCAGCTCCCACAGGTTTAATTGTCTTTATATGGGCAATCCCCAAACCCCTATATCCAGTCACAGTGCCTCAAGCCTCAGTGCTGCATCACCAACTGCCTTTGGGACATTTCTAACTGGATGTCAATACAACTGTTCCAAGTTCAATATGTCCAAAATAAAGCCGATCTTTTTCTTCAAACCTACCCTGATTTGGCACTTTCTCATTTGTGGCATGCTGTGATCCGTAGAGTCAAGAAGAGTCAGACAGACTGAATGTTGGACAGTAACACAAGTCTCTGTGGAGGGCATTGCCTGGATTCTCATCTCCTGGGTTTGGTCCATGCCATCCCTCGGTTTCTGGCCGAGTCTTGGTATCCACACAGCCAGCATCTTTGCTTAGCCCCTTAGCTCCTCTCCCTGGCTATCACATTGGCCTCTTAATTAGCCTCTCAGCCTCTAGTCTGCCCCACCCCAAGGAATCTTCCACAAAGCTGCCCAAGGGAGCTTCCTTCTACACAGATCTGCTCATCTGACTCCACACTCTATTTGATAAGGAGTTTCTTACTGATCTAAGATAAAATAGGAAAAAAAATTCTGTTTTTCTTTTAAACTTCTTTACAATCTCACCCTGGCCTATGTCATCCTGGATATTGTTCTCCTTCCATACCAAAATGCAGCCAAGCTAGATACTGGTCCTCATGCTATCCCCCATCTCCTGCCTCCAGGCTTTTGCACTGGCTGGTCCCCATGCCTAGAATGCCTTTTGTCCTCACCTCTGCTTCTTAGACTCCTGTACTTTCAAGACTCAACACAAGTGCCATCTTCTCCTTGAATCCTTTCGTGATAGCCCTAGCTGCTATACCTCCTCCAAAACCACTTTGTATTTTGCATGCATTCCATATATATTTGCATTCCAGATATATTTACATATGCAGGTCTTCCCTGATAGAATATAAACTTCCTGAGGTCGGGGACTTTCATTTTTATCATTGTATGCCACCATTATATATACCCAAATTAAGTATAAAGGACATATGAAGGAAGATGCTATCTGCATCCAGAGAAAGAACTGATGAAGAAGTACGTATAGAAGAATTTTACATGTATATACATATTTGTGTCTGATAATCATTTAATTTTTTTATTTTTTTATTTTTTTTTTTTTGCTTTTTGGAAGGGGGAAGACAGGGCAATTGGGGTTGACTTGCCCAAGGTCACACAGCTAGTCATTTTTCGACCTTAATAAGGAGCAGAATCTGAACTAATCAACCAGAAGAAGAGCCTGGACCTCACAGCTTCTTTGTTTTCAGAGTAAACTCAGAGAATCCCTCTTCTTATGGCAACAAGGCCAGGTGGGGGTAGACTGAAGAACACTTTTTTTCTTGAATAATGAGACTTTTTCTTATCTTGATATTTTTACTTTATGGCATGTTAACAGTAAAGAAAAATGTCCTGGGTTGTAACTGCAATCGATACTTGTCAACTCTCTTATCTTGTTGTATTTCCCACCTATTCAATTAAGAAAATTCCTTTTTCATGCTATGGTTAAACATATATGAAGATAATCAATTTGAGTGACATAGAGACCCTGAGTTGAGATTGTTCTAAAATGTATTTAAGCCTTCTCATTCCTTTTGTTAGGCAGTCAGGTTTTCTCTGGCTCCATACATGTATGTATCTGGCTAGCTTTAAGGGAATAAACAATATGGATTTATATGTCACCTAGCCTGTGTGCCTCCTTTAACCAAACTTTCAGGTCAACATGTCTAATGGTAACCATTTCTGGGAGGGGGAGGAGGGAAAAAAGGGGGAGAAAAAGAATTTCCATGGTAACTTTATTATATATTTTAAAAGGGATGGCAAGTTGTAAATAATAGATTCACAGTTTCATGTGCAATCATCTTTTTTTTTAATGACACTGTTATGGAAATGCTTGTTTTATTCCATAAATAAATAAAACATTTAAAGAGAGGCAGCTAGGTGACCCAGTAGATAGAGCACCAACTCTAGTCAGGAGGAGCTGAGTTCAAATCCATCCTCAAACATTTAACTAGCTGTGTGACCCTGGATAAATCATTTAACCCTGATTGCCTTAAAAAAAAAGTGGGAGGGGAAAGATGAATCCCTTGAGAGGCAAGGTGTAAATGTTCAATGAAGAACAGAGTTGATCTGGTTAGAAAGGACCATGGCTGGCTTAGGCACTCCCTTGAATGTAGGTTCAGGACAGCAGCTCGTTGATCAGAGAGGGTTGCATAGGCAGAGACATCTCCCTGCTTGAGGAGGCAGATGGGGAGACCAGGGAAGACATAGAAATCTCCAGAGTGGAGAGCAGTGCTGGGTTAGAAGTGAGGATGGGTGAGGAAAAGGAGGCTTGGGTTAAGTGACTTGGGCAGGGTCACACAGCCAATTGAACATCAGAGCTGGGTTTCAGACCCAGGTGTTTCATGATCTCAAGTGCAAGGGTCTTTCCCTCGCTATCCAAGCTGCTGCTGAGAGCCCAGTAGATGTACCTGGCTTGAGCAATGCTTTCATCAGTGAAGACTAGTGTGTTCACACTCTCTGAGGTGCTGTCCTTCATCATCCTCCACCCTCCTCCTTCATGTCCCACATCTCTGCTTAGATGCCCCTGGAGGTCAGCCCTCTGTTGGGCAAGCAGTCGATAAGTGTTTGTCAAGCCCTCACTGCATATCTGCATGTCAGGCACTGGCTAGCTCAGTGGTTTCTAGGCCCCTTGTTGTGCTGACTGACTTAAAACAGAGAATCACAGAATTAGGGAGGTAAAAGGGACCTCAGCAGCCTCTACCTAGTCCAATTCAGGCATAAAAGGAAGCCTGACGGGTGGTTGCATCCTCTGCTTGGAGGTGGCCCATTCCACTGGACAGCTTCCATTGGGAGGAGATTTTTCCTGATGTCAAGCCTAGAGTTGCATTTTTGCAACTTACCCTCACAATTCCTGCTTCTGCTTTCTGGGCAGAACAAATTAGAACAAACCTAATTACTCCCCCACAGGACAGTTCTAAAAATACTCCACAGCCATCATATCTCTCTCAAGTCTTCTCTTCTCAAGGCTAAACATTCCTAGTTCCTTCAACTAATCCTTAGAAGGCCTGGACTCCAGGCCCTTCCCCATCATGGTGGCCTCCTCTGAACACTCTATAGCTTATTAATACCCTTCCTAAATGGTGATACCAAGAACTGATCTCCATACTCGGGATGAGGTCAAGTGATGGCAGAACACAGGGGGTAAATCACCACCACCACCACTACCAGCAGAAGGTGGAGCTTTCCTGACTGCCCCATCCCACTGCTGAAGCCTATTGGGTTTGTGGTCTACCAAGACCCCAGATCTTTTTCAGAACAACTGCTGTCCAACCCAACCTCATCCACCTTATTCTTTTGAAGTTGATTTTTTTTTATTCCAAATGTAAGACTCTATATTTATTATCTCTATTGAATTTCATTTTATTAGAGCCCACCTAATGGTCAAAATGCCTTCAGATCTTGGTTCTGTAATCTGCACAGGGGATGATTGTAACGTCTATGCCTCCACCAAATCTTTGATAAAAACATCAGCCAGCACAGGACCAAGCACAGATTCCTGGGTCACCCCACTGGAGACTTCTTGCCACACCAACACAGATACATCCAACAGATTCTAAGTCCTTATGGCTGAATTCTCATGTAATCCACATGTCTCCCTCTTCTCCACAAGGAGAGGCATGAGAAGTGTTGGGGTATCAGGGAGTAAGTAAGGATAAGAAGACTGGAAAGGTAGGAAGGGGCCAGTGATGAAAGGCTTTGAATGCCAGAGGATTTCATATTACATCTTAGAGTCAACAGGAAGCCCCTGGAGTGTATCAAGTACAGGGCAGGGGGTGACATGATTGGCACTGTGCTTTAGGAAAATCCCTTTGGTGTCTGAATGGGGGATGGATTGCAGTGGGGGCAGACAGATCCATCCCTAGGCTATTGAGATATTCCAAACCTGAGGTGATGAGGGTCTGTACCAGGCGGAAGCAGCATCAGAGAAGAGAAGGGAGCTTTGAAAGATGTTGCAAAGCTGAAAATCAGCAGGTCTTGGCACCATATTGGATAAGGGGAATGAGAGATCATGAGAAATCCAGGCTGGCTCCTAGGTTTTGAGCTGAGAGACTGAGAGGAGGGTGCTGTCCTCCATAGTAAAGGGAAGGTGGGACAGGAGGGCGATTTTAGGGCAGAAGAGCATAAGTTCTATTTTTGGACACATTGAATTTAAGCTATAGACTGGACATGTTTGAAATGTCTGAAAGGCAGGTGGAAAGATGAGATCGGGGGTCAGTGGAGAGATTGGGGTAGGAAAGGTAGATCTGAGAATCGTTAGCATAGAATCATTAAATCACCAAGTGAAGCAGACAGAGGGAAAAGAGAGGATGGCTCAGCATAGAGACCAGAAGGACACCTCTGGTCAGAGGGTGGTATCTGGAGAAGGATCCAGAGACAGAGTAGGAGTGATCAGAGAGGGAGGAGGAGAACCAGAGAGGGGGGGCATGTCTGAAAAATCTGGAGAGAAGAGTATCAAGGAGAGACTGATCACCAGTGTCAGAGGCTACAGAGAAGGCAAGGAGAATGAGGATTGAGAAAAGCTCATTGGATTTGGCAACAAAGAAGAGGTCATCGGTAACTTTGGAGAGGGCAATTCTGGTAGAATGATAAGGAGAGAGAGAGAAGAGAGACAGTGGGGGCACCCAGTGTAGATGACCTTTTTGAGGAGTTTAACCACAAAGAGCACAAGAGACATAGGATAATAGGTGGAAGGGAAGGGTTTTTTCAGAATTAGGCATGTTTGGAGGCAGGGAAACTGTCAGTAAGAGGGAGAGATGGAAAAGTTGATAGCACGAGGTGACATAGGGCAAACTGCTTGAGGAGGCAGGATGGAATGGGCTCCATTATGGGTGTGGCCTTGGTTGGGAGTAAGGCCACCATGGGACACAGGACAAGAGAGGGCAGAAGGCTTCTGAAGACAGAACACCCTGAGCCATCCTGGGGATCTACCCCGTGCTAAAGATAGTGGTTCAGTCATTTCCAACAGAAAAGTCATTCTCATTTGCAGAGAAAACAGAACCCCCCAAATCAAGGCATTCTGCCTTAATTGTTAGTTTCCATCTCATCTACCTCAAGCAAAGAACCTGAGCCTTCTCTGAATCTTCTTTTTCTCTCAACATAATGGAAAAAGCAAAATAAATAAATAAACAACCCAACAGATTTTGGGTTGTCTTTAGCTTCTGTATTCTGTATGTATGTATGTATATGAGTATGCACAATATATATATATGTGTGTTGTGGGTGTCTACGTGTGTTACACACGTGTATATATGTATGTGTATGTGTGTGTGTGTGTATAAATAAAATGTTTCCTGTGCATCCACATTGGTCTCTTTAGGTAAATTCCTTTTTTTCCTTCTCATTGGAATTGTCTCCCTTTATATCTTTGGAATTTCATTCTTCAGCATCTCCCATGCCTCCGAAGTTGACCTTCCCTGAAACATTTTAGTTAATTGGATCTTCCTTCCTTCCTTCCTCTATCCTTCTCTCTCTCTCCCTCCCTCTCTTTCATCAGCATGGCATTTTGATCTGCTCTATTTCTGATTTGGGCCAGTTTGTCCCTCCTAAGGCTGCTTCCTGCCTGCCCTCCCACTGCCCTGGCTCCTGGAAACTCACCATATTGATGCCAGACTTAGTGTGGACAATGGCTTGGCTTAGTCCATTGAGCTCAGAACTGCAGAGCTTCCCAGGAGAAGGGGCATGTACCCCCACACCCAATAATCCTATTTTACCTTAGAATTCCTTACAATCTGCTTTCTCAAAATACAACACTCATGTCAGGCCATGCCCAGACAGCCTTTCCTTTATCATAATGCTAGGATGGAAAGACCTATCCATGCCCATAGCATATTCTAATGACAAAATCCCTTCTCTTTATTTTTACTTTGACCTTCACCTCAATTCTACCATGGTTCTGCTTCGGGTTCCTGGATTTCTTTCTTTTTTTTCCTTTTTTTGGAGGGCAATTGGGGTGAAGTAACTTGCTCAAGGTCACACAGCTAGGTTTGTTTGTATGTGTTAAGTGTCTGAGGCTGGATCCGAACTCAGGTCCTTCTGACTCCAGGGCTGGCGCTCTACTCACTGTGCCACCTAGCCACCCCTGGTTCCTGGATTTCTTATGTGAATATACTTTCTTAATATAAAATGTTACCTCTTCCCCCTTTTTCTTGTCCTGTTTCTTTTGAACAAAGTATACCAATACAGAGCCATAACCTAGTAATGTGCTTTGTCCCATTGATTCCCAGTGATGCCGAATGAGTCAAATTTGACCCCTTGCATTAGGATTACCAGTTTCTTGTTTGTTATCTAAACTTTGGGCACATGTATATGGATGCTCCAGGACCTGGGTTTTGCCACTGGTTTGTTTGTTAGATTTTCTCTCCTATGGATTTCTGGGTGTAACTGTTATTCTTCATGACTATTCTTTATAGTATCTAACTTTGGAGGATACACATTGTCAGTCTTCACCTTCCCTCATCCCCTTCAATTTAAAGATCTTTTGATTAGATTTGTGTGACATCTGGCATACTTACAGCCTTGGTCAGAAATACTTCATCCCTGGTCAGGCATCTGTTAAGCCTTTATTGTAATGTTTGATCCAGAAATCCAAATCCCATTCTTAGACACCACTTTCTTAGCCTAAATCAACTTTCCTCTTCTGCATCTCTTGCCTTCAAAGTGCAACAGTGAGGAAAACAGCCTGTGCCCCTCTGTTCTTCACCTTCTTACCGAAGTCTTCATACCTGCTGGAGTGACTTTTCAGGTTCCTTCTGGTTCTGACAGGACCTGTCACTCAGGCTCCTGCAAATGACCAGCAATGGGTTTTTGTCATCTCTGCTAAGTCTTGGGAGGGTTGTTGTCACGTCTTGGACACATGCCCCAGGAAGACAACAGACCTTTGTATTGTTGCTATCAGGTCAGCAGATGGCTGCTTCTGTTCTGAATCCATGCTGTCTTCTTGTCTCTCATCCTCTCTATTTGTCCTCTCAGTTGATTGCTTTTATGGCTTTGCTTTATCATTCTTAGAGGGCCATCCAAGGCTTCTTTCTTCTCAAGGCACCCAGCTCTCTCATCTTTAGAAGCCTGAAATCTGTTTTTTTCCCTGTCATTACTATCCATTCATATCTCTATAGCTCCCTTCTTCCTCTCTTCTCTTTCCCTCCCCCCTCTCTCCCTCCCTCCCATTCTCTTGTTGATGGGCAGTGGTCCAATCTGTTTTTAAACTCAATTTAGACAGCTCTCCTTTCCTTTCCTTTTCTCTTCTCTTTGTAGCATGCTTCCAGGCTCCATTGATCTGAGAAGGGCCAGGTTTCTCCCCACCTATAACGTCCCTCTTCTGTTTCCCTTATGGAGTTCACTCTCCCTAACAACCTGGAGTATGGAGAGTTGTTTTAGTGGGGTTTTTTGGTTTTTTTGTTTGTTTTTTGGTTCCTTTGTGTTCTCCTCCAGGAAGGAGAACAGCCTACCCTTGGAACACAGATAACAGTCATACAGCTATGGCAGGTATCCGGGTTGCCTGTAGGCTCTGTCCCTGCCCACTTTTCCTCCTCCACAACAGTCAAGATTTTCAGTCTCTTTTTCTTAAGGTGTTGCCTGAATGAATGGAATCTTGTCAGCATCTGCTCAGCCTTTTCTTTATCTTGCCAGCTTTTTCCTTACCTTTCTTGAGTCTACCTCTTCAGGTGGGATTCACTGCCACTCCTTAATGCTCCTCAGTTCTCCTCCAGCCTCCTAAATCTTCCCTTATCCTGCATCACTTATAATCCAGGAGATTCTGAACCAGCATCTAGATCTAGCAAGTGCCACATTTTTTGTCCCAAATTTGCCAGTTTTCCAACTTCTGACCTTTCAGTAGCCAAATCTCTCCAAGCAACCTCTTTGCTTCCCTCTTCTCCCATGGAAACTGGGAGCACAGGCAAAGAAAAGTCACCGAAGAGGCAGAGAACGGTTAAACTCCCATAGGCATTGCTTGTTTAGATTCTCAGGCTTGTCTATCTCCACCTTCGAATTTTTAATTTTCTTTTAGTTTGATTTTAGTCTGTTCTAAAAAGGCAATGAAGTTAGTGTTCACAGATAGCTGATTTGGAAGGGGACTTGTTGGGGCCCTTTAAGACTCTACCCGAACTCTGAGAACTCACGGAAAACTCAGGCAAAGGACAGAGCAACTCAAGCAGGATTGGAGGCACCTGAGCATGTGTTCTACCCTGTGATTTTGGGGTATTGAGTATGCGCTGCTAACAGGGGAGCACTCCCCTGCCAGGAGAAGCCTACTACTACTGAGGTACGTGGGAGAATAGAGTCGGGGGAGGGGAAAGGAGCTAAAAGGAGGGAGGCAAGGTGAAAGGAGGAGGAGGGAGAGAAGAAGGGATTGTGAATAAGAGATTAAACGGCAAGACATTACATCTTGGTGTCAGGACTCATTTGTCTGTTCTCAGAGGAGCAGGCTCCCCCAAGGGGTTTGTGGGGGCGAACTCGTGTCGTAGGGGCGACAAGAATCGTGGAAGGTGGTTGGAATGCCATAGGGGTGGCTAGAGAGGTGAGTTTGACATCAGCCCTGTCAGGCGGGCCCTAACAGGGACTTGTCTTCCTGAGCTCAAATGTGGCCTCAGACACAGACTAGCGGTGTGACCCTGGGCAAGTCACTTCACCCTGTTTGCCTCAGTTTCCTCATCTGTAAAATGAGCTGGAGGAGGAAATCGTAAAACACTCCAGTATCTTTGCCAAGAAAACCCAAATGGGGTCACAACTGAAAAACAATTCAACAACAAACACATTCATCACTTCCTGATTCTTTTTGAGAATGAAGTACTTCTTATATAGAGGTGTAAAGTTCCATGAAGTCTCCCTGACCTCAAACTCTTTTGTTTCTCAATCTGAGCCATATTTTCCAACATATTTTTTTCTTTACCACTGTTGGCTCTGCCTGACTTTGAAGTCACCCAAAACACAACAGAGGGTCTAATGGAATCCTCTAGACATTTTCTGCCCTCTCCCTAACCCTTTGTGATAGGGATCGGCTCAGAAGCAACAATTATCCCCAGGGCGGTCTTGTCACATGTGCTGATCAGGAACCTGTGGTCAGGGGCAATGGGAAACATTTCTCCTTGTGTTGTTGGTGTATAAGAAAGGAGAACCTGCAAGCCTGGCTTTCCTCTGCTTCATTTCTGTCCAACATGATGTCAATTGGCCATTAGATGAGGACATCAAGTTAAGGGTATGACCTCACACCTGGGGCTCTGAGCACAACCCTGCTCCCTTTCCCCAGCCCTGCTACCCCCCTGGGATGTCTCCCCCATTAAAATGACAACTTGACAGCAAGGATTTTTCTACTGCTTTTCTATTTGTGCTTAGCACAAGAGACACAAATAGTATGAGCAAGCACTTACTACATTTGCACACAGCAGGCTATAAATTTGCACATACTTAGCATTTAATAAAGCTTTTAATTGATTGATTCACCAGTGAAAGGAAAGAGGGTCGCTCAGGGCTGGAAGGCATTTTATTTTTTACTCTGCTCTATGGGTTTCCAGTGCTAGAGAATTACCACCTAGTGGACAGCCAAATGGTGGAAAGCATCTTTAGGCCTTAAGACCCAATCCCAGCCTTTTTAGCTTAGCAGAAACTACCAGAGCTTCTAAGGACTTGGGCCACAGAGAACCACAGAGAAATCAGTTAGAATCCTGAGTATCCAAGTGCCAGAAAGTGCCAATCACTCTACTAGATTTGAATGTCTCTAAGTCTTAGCCCTAGACATGGGAACTGAGCTTAGGCTTCGAGTGTGAGTGGCAGACCAATGGTGGCAGAAAGGCCATCTCTGACAAAGATTTGGAGGCAAGAATGAGTTTGTGCAAGAGAAAAGGAGATGAACCTGGATGTAGATATGTAAACAACAGTGGGAGATGAAATGGGATCAGTCAAGTGGGGGTGTGGATTTAGGGTTAGGACTAAGGTTTAATTGTACAGGCACAGGGAACTGCTTGTGAGCCCAGGGGCAAGAGAGTACCCTGGTGATCACGGTGATTCGGTTGGGTCTGTGAGAGGTTAAGAGCCCCAAAACATCATCACCCCAAAGTATTTGCAGTTGTCTGCACCGCCCTGGCTGCTGGACTGTCACACAGGGGTCTTTTCGGAGCAGTTTTGGGGTTCAGGCACCCTTGCCCTCCTCTGAACTCCAACAGTACATATGTCCCAAGACATCACTCGGCCCTTGTCTAGTCACTGCTCCATGTTTGGTGGGGAGGGGTCCCTGACAATTTCATGTAGACTAATCACATGCAAAGTCCTCCTTTCTTTGGCCAGAGCTCTTCTAGGGTTTCCATGTGGGTCCTGTTAGAAATGGTGTGATGGGGGCGGCTAGGTGGCGCAGTGAGTAGGGCGTCGGCCTTGGAGTCAGAAGGACCTGAGTTCGGATCCGTCCTCAGACACTTAATGCACACACAAATAAAAACAACCTAGCCGTGTGACCTTGGGCAAGTTACTTAACCCCAATTGCCCTCCAAAAAGCAAAAAAGAAAAGAAAAGAAATGGAGCGAAGCCTGGAAAGATTTACATGAACTGATGCTGAGTGAAGTGAGCAGAACCAGGAGAACGTTCACTGTAACAGCCTCATTGTGCAATCATCAGCTATGACAGAGTGAGCTCTTAGAAATGCAAGGATCCAAGACAAGTCCAGAAGACTTGACAGAAAATGCTATCCACATCCAGAGAAAGAACTGTGGAGTCCAAATGCAGATTCACGCAGACTTTCTTTTTCTTGTCGTCTCTTCTTTTTCATGGCTTTTCCCTTTGGTTCTAATTCCTACTTTTTCTTTTGAGGGGCAATTGGGGTTCAGTGACTTGCCCAAGGTCACACAGCTAGTTTTGTGTTGAGTGTTAGTCTGAGGCCGGATTTGAACTCAGGTCCTCCTGACTCCAGGGCTGGTGCTCTGTTCACTGCACCACCTAGCCGCCCCAGTTCTAATTCTTCTTTACAACATGACGAAAGTGAAAATGTTTAATATGATTGTACATGTGTGGCCTTTGTCACATTGCACACAGTCTAGGGGGAGGGAGGGAGCAAAAAATTTGGAACTCAAAATCTTATAAATGTGAATATTGAAAACTATCTTTGTAATTGGAAAAAATAAAATAATATTAAGTGGGGGGAAAATGGGTGGAGATCACTGAATGTGTGCAGACCCTGAAATCCAGTGCTGCAGAGAAGGGGTCAGGGAGAGGCTCAGGTGAAAGGGAACCCCATCCTCCCCACTCAACTAGAGGCTAGGGAAATCCAGAGGCCACAGGCCTGTCAGCACCAGGTGAGACAGGGCCTCAGCTCCCCACCAGCCTTCCCTACCCAGGCCTCAGTGCTGCACGGCCCAATAAGGAAGGAGATTGGGACCAGGAAGTTTCCCACTCTCCCTCTGGCTCTCAACTCCAAGGGCCAGGCCCCAGTATGACAAGCATTTTCCTGGCCTCCTTATCTTCTCCTCCTCCACCCTGGGGTCTACAGAGCTTCTGGCCCTAGGCCTGCAATGTGCAGAGGTGGGGCAGGGGACAGGGGACTGGACACATCCCCAGAAAAGGTGGACACTGGGAGGATCACTGTAGTCTCTGCCTTGGCCCTGGGCCCTCTAAACATTCCTGAGGTAGAAGTGGACAGATGATGTAGAATGGTCTGCTACGCCCCTCCCCAGATCCTAGGCTTCTCTGAGCTGGGGCGAAGCAGCTGCTCAGCTGCTCATGGGCCCAAATGTGGAGCCGGAGCTGCTTTGGGGCGTGGCTCCAGAACAAGAATGGGTGTCAGGGAGGCAGAACTCAGGGCTTTCCCCTGAAATAAAGACCTTGGTCCTCTGCCTTTTAGCTAAGGGGTAGAACTGGCAGGGGAGACACACACAAGCCCAGGCGGCTGGTAAGAAATCACCAGTTTATTGAATGAAAAATCCAACAGCAACTCCCCCCACACCCATAGTCCCACCCAAGAGAAGAGCTGTGCCCAGGCACGGTGCTTTGGCCAGCAGGATTGAGTGACAAGACAGGAGGGCTGAACTAGAATGACAAAGTTCTGTCCAAATCTCTGGGGTCAGGGGAGAAGGAAGCCAGGACTCAGACACCTATGTCCAGGAGGAGAAGAGAATGAGGCTAGAGGGGAGGGATCCTGGCAGGGGGCTCACAGAGGGAGAAGGGGGGAAGACAGACAGCTGGGTGGGTAGGCTGGGGCTGGGAGCCTAGGAGAGGCTGCAAGGTGGGCAGGAGTGTTGGGACTGGAAGAGCCAGAGGGCACAGGGCCTGGAGTGCATGGAAGTCACAGCAGGGCGGGGCATTGGGGAACAGAAGCCAATCACACGCACAACATCGACAGGGACACTCCTGGGGACACTGGAGGTGCTGGGCAGGGCCTGGGGGTCAGGAGACAGAGAGGCACTGCCGCCTGCCTTCCTCTGTCCCGGTGGGCTTGGCCTGACCTGTCTCTCTCCCTTGGGAAAGCCAAGCTGACTTGTGGCAGAGATGACATTTATGGGGACGGGAAGACAGTGACCTAACTCCTGACAAATGGCTGGGTACCCATGGGGGCCTGTGGACTGAAAGGAGGGGGACAAGTAAGTTTGGGAGACAGTGGCCTTGAATGCAGAGGCTGGTAACTAACCAGGCAGGAGCCAGAATGGTTTGTCCTTTGGGTGGACTCAGGCTCCAGGGGCTGGGGGCAGGCTCCAATGCAGGGGGGCCCCTGGGAAGTTTGCTTAAATTCCAGTGATTGATGGGCTCAGGGCCCAAGGGGTGGAGTGACCACCTTCCCCAGTGGCAGTGTCCCTCAGGCCCCAGGCCTGCTGGTGTCCCCCCAGGAGGTGCCTCAGACCAGCAGACAACACGAAGGGAGAACAGTGGGGTCCTTGGCCTGGAGGCAGGGCGCTCAGGTGGACTTGCTACTGCTGAACAGGCCCACAGGGAAATGCTTGACGTGAGTGGGCCACTGAGCGGCCAGCTGGAAGAACTTGATGTCGCTCCACTCAACGCCGTCAATGGACACTGGAGGGGAGAGATGGGGTGAGGCCCATGGGCACTGGTGGTGGGGGCACTGGGGGGGGACCATCCCCCCATTCTCCTCACCTCTCAGCACCGTCTGCTGCTGCTTGGCTGAGCAGATAAGGCGGCTGATGCCCTCAATGACCTGGCTCTTGGAGTCCACTTCCTTCTCTCGAGGCTTCTTGCTCAGGAAGATGGTGGGCACTGCACGACACACCAGCCATCAGGGCTGCTCCCACAGCAGCCCCGCCCTGCCCTGCCCCCATGCCCAAGGTGCACTGGAGGTGGGGGGGAGGGCAGGTGGTCTGTCCACACTGTCATGCAGGAGCCTCGGTGGTGGGCACCAGACTTCCTTCCCCACTGCCCCCCCCAGGCTGACCATCCCAGCATGGCACTGAGAGGAGGGAGCTGGGAGCAGCACAACATGCCCCAAGGCTTTGGGAAGGGGCCTGGGGGCGTTAAGATTCCCTGTCCTGCCAGCTCCTTTCCTTCCCTGCCCCTAGGTGCAGCCAAGGTGGGGGGAATCCTCTCCCTGTTCACACACTGGGGCTTCCTGGAGAAAGCTTGGCCCTTCATCCATGTGGGGGCAGCGTGCTGCTCCCCAGGAGGTGGTCGCCCCCTCATCAGAGACCAGCTCAGGCTTGTCTCTGGGGCCCTTCTCCCAGCACAGTGAACAGACAGTGATAGGGGCTCAGCTCCGGTGGAAACATGACGTCCAGGAGCCACAGAACCGGGCCTTGACCAGGGGGCCCCTGTTTACCTTTCTTGTTCTTCTCCTTGGTGACCACGGTCATGGCCATGGTGCCGGACAGCTGTGCCTCATTGCCGTGCGGCAGTCGGGATACCTGCAGCGAGCGGAAGACACTCTTGAGGGTGTTCTTGGCGCTGGCATCCCTCTTCTCGCCTTCCCGCCGCCGCTCCCCAGGGTGGGCCAGCCAGTAGTCAACCTGCAGGCCTATGACATCCCCGTACGGGCTGTTGGGACTCCTGGAGGCAGAGAAAATGGAAGAAGCTGGACGAGCTTTGAGTGCTGCCAGGGGCCAGGGCCAGGAGACTGCTGAGCAGGCTTGCCCTCCCAGGGTTTCTGTTCTTCTGGGGGTGGAGGCAGGTGGATAGAGCAACCATAAGAAGCCCAAGCATTCATACTCCAAGGGTGGACGTGTCCCTTCACTGGGAGGCCCCCAGCTCCCCTGTGTGCTGCTGGGGAAGATGTGGGGCAGGGAATGCTCCTCACAGGGAAGGGGGTGGGTGCTACATGTGAATGCATGTGTGTGTGACAGCATAGGAGTGTCAGTGTGAATGTGTGTGAGAGAGCCTGAATGTGTACACACGTGAGCAAGCCTGGGAGGGATTCTAAGCTCTCACAGGAACCAAGGCACTCCAGGTGGGAGGGGCCCCTCCCACCAAGGTGCCCTTGTGGGGTGGGGACTGCTGACCACAAAACAGGAGCTTCTGCCTGACTCTCCAGGCCTTCTCGTTCAACCCCCTCAAGTTTACAGATGCTGTGGAGGAGAATGCCAGGGGAGCTCAGGGTTTGAGACCAGGATGAGGTAGTAGGGAGCCCAGGGCGTGACAGGGTCGCCTCAAGGTTTGGGCACTGAGATGTGGGGGGGTGGCCTGGAGAGGCTGCTTCTGCCTTCCATCCTCCCCAGAATCTTGGCTTACAGGGGCTAAGAGGGTGCAGCCAAGCACTATACCAGGGGCAGGTGATGAACACAGAGAGGATGGGGAGGTACCTCAAAAACCCACCCCAGGACCCTCAGAAGCAAGGATGGAGGCAGCGGGACAGAGGGGGCGCCCTGATGACTGCACTCCCTGCTTTATGGCACCTTGAGTACCAGGCTAATTTTATCTTCACAGGAAAAAAGAACCTGATGCTTTCTTGAAAGGAGGCGTCAGACATAATGGGCGCAGGTTCCACCTTCCTGCTCTGTGTCCTCATTTTTCAATATTAAATCAGGATGGGGAAGGAAGAGAGGGGGAGGCCAAGGAGGAGTGCAAGCTTTGGGGAAGCAGGGCCAAGCCTGGGGGCTGGCTTCCTAAAGGATCCAGGAACCAGGAGACAACAGAGGTCCACAGGCTGCCCCCTGGCTCCCCACTGGGCCAAGCCAGGAAAAGCCGATACCAGAGGCATCTGGGAAGGCTGCCAGACACACAAGGGGCAGTGGGGAAGCCTCAGTCGCTTCCCTGCAGGGGCCAGGCTCTAGTCACCCCCCTTTACAGACAAGGGAGAAAGAAGCCCCAAGGCTTGTGGGAAGGCCTGCTGGGGATCACACACCCCACAGAGATGCAGCCAACACCAGGACGGCATAGTGGATAGAGCCAGTACCAGAGTCAGTACCAGAGACGGTACTGACTCCTGCCTCCAAGGACCCTGAGCCAGGCCCTCCTCTTCTAGGACACCTATGCTGCAAAGGGGGCACCAACCTGCACTGGCAGAGGAGACTTCCTTCCTAGGGAGTTCCTTCTACCAATAAAATCACAGGACTGGGCCCCCCCTTTCATCTGTACCAAGGAGACTAAACACAAGATGGCCTCTTGCCTGGTTCACCTCGAGAGTGGGGACAGCATGTGACACTTACCCAACCACAGCCAGGGCACTGCTCATGGAGGGGGAAGAAGGGGGTGTGGCTGACGCATCCCGACTCAGGCCAGAGCTGGAAGGTGGGGACGTGGAGGGGACGGTGAGGCTGACCACAGGTGCGTCGTCACCATCGCCTGAGGGGAGAGAGACCCCACTGCCAAAAGAGCTCCCTCCCTCCCACACCCCAGGGTGCCTGTGGCTGGCCGCCCATTTGCTCTTGGGAGCCCTCCTGGGCTTAAGAGGCTGTGACCCTGCACTGGAGAATGCATCCAATCCACATCTTACCTGTCGTGAGAGGGGAGTCTTCCACCAGGCCCACTTTGACCACCTGAAAAGAAGGAAATGAAGGTGAGGGTCAGCTCCTTCCCTCAGTCCCAGGGCTGCTGGGGGGCCCTTGGACACTGTCACATGCATCACAGGCCACGTGGTGCCTCCTCCCCCCATACTCCAGACCAACTTCTAGCAAGGGGTCTCAAGAACAATGAGCAGAGGAGAGAAAGCTTTTCTTGAGCCTACCGTGACAAGGATTTATTTCCTCACAATGTAAAAAGTCCAGACAATTCTGAGAAGGCTCTGGGGTGGGGTGGTGTGCGTGTGTGTGCATGTGCGTGTGTGCGCGCGCGTGTGCGTGCGTGTGTGTGTGTATGTGTGTGTGTGTGTAGCTGCCAAAAAAGACCCAGGTGGCTGAACTGCAAAGTCACACCCCAGTCTGCCTGAAGAAGGAGCTTGATGAGGCTTGGTGTACATAGGGATTCTCTGGGCCTGCCCTGGGGCGCAGGGCCAGGAAGGGGCCCTGATGCTCAGAGAATGGGCTGCATCTCCTTACACAAAAGTGAGCCGGTACCCTGGGCTTCTATTTCAGACCCTCCTGCACCCTCCCAGCCCCCCTCGGCCACCCCTCCAGGGCTCCTTGTTAAGGCGCTCTCTGGAGAAGGAAGGGCTCCAGGATCCCAGGGCTGAAGCAGAAGGTGCCCACCAGCTCTGGAAGAGCTGAGGAGCAGTCTGGGGTGGCCACCTCTTCTGGAGAAGTGCCCCCTCCTTTTGAGAGCTGGGAAGGGCCTGGGAAGGAGACACCTATCCACTCCAGTCAATTTTTAAGGGAGCTCATCAGAAGAGACAAATATGGGTTCCATTTCCTGGTCATCTGTGCTGTGATGGTCCTCTCCAACGCGCACAGCCCAGGCCACAGAGCCCCTGAAGGGAAAGACAGCTGCTCCGGCACTTAGCCGTCTAGTCCCTGCTCGCTCTGTGAATGCTAGGGTCTCAAAATGGCCAGGGGCTCGGCCAGGGAAAGCCCCAAGGGCTCATGGCAGGGAGTGTAGAAGGGGGGGGACTCACCCCAATGAAGGGGATAAACTTCTGGTAGGAATCCTCATCTTGGCTGTTGGGAGAGAAGGGGAGATGGTGTGAGACGGGGCACTCCGGGGCCTCCCAGAGGGAAGGGGAAATGCACACTCACAATTTGTGTCTGCAGGTCAGCATGGCCTCTGCCACAGGGAGCTGGTGTGTCACGCCAGCCCCACTCACGTACTGCATCACGCGGCCCACCACGTCCAGTGGCTCTGCGAGAAGCGTGGGGGGGGGGGGGAGGCGCTCACCCAGGGGCCTGAGACTGCTGCCTCCTTCCTCACCAGTGACCCCTACCCACTACTTCCTTGGGGTCTCCCCCCCCAGTCCCCTGCGTTGTGAGTCCAAGTGACCTCTGGCTAGTTCTTCCTCACCACTCCCACAGGGTTCCCCCAAAAGACTCAAGTTCACTGAGGGCCGGGTCTGTGCACAGGCTTAAGCCAAGACCCAGGGCTCATCCCCAAGGTCTTCGGAGGAGAGACCCCTGGCTGCCTCGGGCCCCAACCTGGGACAAGACGCCAAGGGACCCCAACAGCTTCTCAGAGGCTGAACCAATGGTGAGGAGGGGAGCCTGGGGGCGTCCTCAGGGGGATTACCTGAAACTGGGGGCTCCGAACGGCTGAATAAGTCCCTCCAGGCTGGGTCAAGGAAGGCGCTGCTATACCTGCTGTCCACTGAGCCGATGTACTTGGCAACAGGGTGAGAGCCTGGTGGAGGGAGACGTCCCAGCAGGGAGTGAGGGGCTTCACAGCCTTGGCCTGGTCTGCCCCAGGCCCCTGGCCCCAGTGTCCAGTGGTGGCACCGTGCTCACTCACCTAGTGGGACGATGAGGAAGCGCATATAGCCCAGCCAGTCAGACGTCTTGTTGGCCAAGGCCTTGACAAAGAAGCGGAGGATGGAGCTCAGGTAGCTCTGCCCGCCCACTGCTACCACCTTCACAGGCCTTGGCATGGAGGAGTTGCAGTTGCAGCTGGGGAGGGAGCAGGGGGAGGAGGGTGAAGAGGGCTCCCAAGTGCTGCCCCCAGCTGGTGTGACCTATCAGGGAGGGTTCCAGTGAACTGGACGGGCCAAGCACACACTCCCACCCTCGAGCCTAGTGGAGGTGGACAACACTGGACCACTTTCTTGTAGCCTAGCCTGGGCCTCTGCAAGGCCACAAACTGGTGGGCTTGCTGGGTGATGGCTGGTTTCTGAGAAGGGGCAGAGGGGTCAGAGCCCTTACTATCTCTGGATTCGGGTGAGCAGGGCAGAGAGCACAGCATGGACTTCCACGGTGGAACACGTGCATACCACGGGCCTCCGCTGGTCCTGAAGCAGCTCTGCCACGTACTGGGAAGAACAGCACAGGCTGGGGGTCAGACTGGCCCAGGGGAACGAGGGTTCCCAATTCCACCCTCACTTCAAGGAGTCTAGGGCAGGGCCAACCCCCGAGGGCCCCCGAAAAATAGCGAGTGAGTCCTGGGGAGACCCTTCTGGATCTGGTTCCTCACACTCCCGGTGCCACCATCTTCATCTTGGCTGCAGTGCAGGTCAGCAAGGAGGTCCAGGGTCCAGCCCAGAGCCCCCTCCCCCCTCACCTGGCCCTGCCAGTCGGCGGTGTTCACAAGGATGACATTTTCTGGGAGGGCCGCGTCAGACACCAGGATCTGATTCAGCTGGTCATACACCACCTTTCTTGGGATCTAGGCAGACAGGGCAATGGTGTTCCATCAGGCCCTTCCCCAGGGCCCATAGGGACAAGCACAGGCAGGTTAGGGAAGGCAGGGAATCAAGTCTTGGACACCAGGCATCCTAATGGGGGAGGGGAGCAGAAGGGGGAGGAACATCTAAGAAGTGTGACCTGCACTGGTGGTGAGAGCCCCATGAGCGGGGCAGAGAAGCGAGGCCAGGTGGCACTGGTGGGGGCAGTGCAAGCCTGGTGGGTGGGAGGACAGAGATCTCAGTCCTCACACAGGGCCTGCAGGTGCTCACAGGGCTGGCCTTGTATCTAAGACTGGCACCACCAGAGGGACAGGAGTTGGGCCAGCCCAGTGAATCACATTGCTTGTTACCTGTCTTAGGCACCCCCACAATGTCACCAGACTTAAACGGGAGAGCCCATGGCCAGTGTCACCAGGAGAGTCCTAGAGCTGGCGTGGAGAATGGTGCATAGGCCTCTGGTCCAACCCCCAACATGGGCAAGAAAGCCCTGGCCCAGCAAGGCCCAAAGCAAGGACATTGCCTCTTGAGGAAGCCCAGCTCTTCCTGACCTGAGACCTCCTTAGGCAGTGGGCCTCCACATGGAAGGGAGGGGAATAGCCGCAGACAGCATCTAAGAAGTGTGACCCCTGGGGATGTGCCCCCAGTTCTGAGCTCTGTCCTCTGGGCCAAGAACAAGGCTAACCCTCTATAACTCCTGGAAAACAGATGTTCTGTGACCCTTCCCCCAGCCTGAGCCCCATCCTCCACTCTGCCCTCACATTAGAGCAACCCGCCAGGCCCTTCGCCACTCTGGCTGCCCTACTGCAGACACTCCAGCTCCCTTGACACTCCTCACTTCTGACAATTTTTAAAATGGGAAATTTCCCCATTCTGGAATCCTCAATTTATAGACACAGGCTGGAGCCAGAGAAACACTATTTGTCACAAGACCTGGGCAGGGTTTGGCAGAGCGGCTGGTGGGACGGGGCCTAGGCCTGACTCCGGGCAAAGGTCTTCTCAACTGATCAACAGGCCTTGGCTAAGCACTTAAATGGAGCAGCCCCATCTTGCTAGTCTACTGGGAAGAGCCAAAGCCTGCAAGCTTCAGACAGAATGGTATCAGACTGGGGAGTCTCCTGGAAGCAGCCTTAGCTGGGCAGATAGGAGGAAATCTGCTCCTTCTCCTGCCCCTCAATGTTCTCATCTGTGCAATGGGGCACTATGGAAGCCTGCCTGCTGCCCTCTGCGTGCACCTCCAGGGATCCCCGTTCACCTACCTGGGTGCTGTGGCCAAGGTCAGGAGACCGCTCGCTGTCTGAACTGTTGGTCCTCTCGCTCAGGGGCTTGGAGAGTTGCCGCTCCTTCAGAGGGGTGCTCCTTTTCTGCCTAGGGGTGTGCACTCCATCCATTTTGCTAGAGAGGAGAGGAAGGTGTCTGTGACATCTCACCACTACCAAAGGGTATGCTAGGCCTAAGCCTCAGTGTGGCCTGTAGGTACCTGGGGGAGGCAGAACCCTGGAGATCCGCCTTGCCAGACTTCATGGGCGTTTTCACTTTTTCTGGCACAACCAGGGTGGTACTGCTGTCTCCAAACATGTCCTGGTCACTGATGTCCTGTAACAGAAGGGAAAAAGAGAAGGTGCTGTTTGTCCCCAGTGACTCGACAGCCCACATGGGAGCTCCCGAGAGACCAGGATCACTGTGACCATACAATCCCGGCCCAGGGAGTGAGGAATCCCAGGATCCAACCTGCACAGAATGGCAGGAAACTGATCCTGGCTAATAGGACCCCAGTAGGTCTGCCAGTCCCACTGATAAGGTATTTATTCCCTGCACTGATGCCCCTCCCTGCCTTGTAGATCACCTGGAGCACCTCTTCATAACTGACAGGGAAGCCCTTTACAGGCTAGACTCTGCCCGGGACATTCTCAATGACTAGGGCAAATGCTCTGGGAGGCATTCTCCCATTCTGTGCATTGCTCAAGACCCAGCATCAGAAGCTTGTCAAACAAAGCCCTCTTTGCTGTCAGATGCCTCAAAGAGAATTAGAATTCAAGACCATGGTAGACACAGAGATTGTCCCCAAGGGAGGACTGCAAGAGGTGGACGTAGTACAGTCAGGGACAGATCACCAGAGAGAGGGGAAGCCTGGCAGCCAGAGGAGTTGGGAGGCAGGGGCCTGGCGAGCTTAGAAACAGCACTTACTGATGGGCAGGGAGCCTCTCATTTCTAGACTACTGCAGCAAAGGCCCCCAAGTGCTTGATACCCACATACCAGAGGATCGTTCTCAGTCAGACTATCATCCGGGTTCTTGATCCAAGAAGTAGCTTTGACTCTGTCCACTGCAGTCAATTCCATCTGTAAAAAGCCCAAGGATCCATCACTATTAAAAACTAAAAGTTCCTTTTCCTTAAGTGTTCCTGCTATTTCAAAGAACATCCCTGTCACCTTCATCATATGAACCTCTGGAAAGCCCAGCCCCAGTCAGCCATGGGTTACTCAGGTAGCTGTCAAGGGGATGACGTAGCCAGGAACCACCCTAGAAATCCCACCTCACGGGCTCTAATCCCAAATGGTGTCAAAGATATTTCCTTCCCTGGTCCCACGTAAGCCTGCTGCCCCAAATGGCCGTGGCCGTGGCCATGGCCGTTCTGGGGCCCAGCTGCCTCCAAACTGCTCTCCCAGGCCTGTTCATCCCCCCAGGGGCCTCCAGGGCCTCCAACAACTCTGGGACCCCCCCTGGCTTTATCTCTTCTCCCTGCCAGTCAGGAAGGGGAAGATGCCTTCCTCCCCAATTCCACTTCCACACTCTCCCATCTGTTGCCGCCAGTCAGAAGCCTCTTTTTCTGAGGTTCACACCAATCCGGACAGTGGTGGCTGTTCCCTACTGGCTCCCCAGCCCGCCCGCCCTATCCCCAACACTGTCTCTATTCACTCCCAAATCCTGCCGTAAGGTGAGGGATTTCCACGTGGATACTGACGTTCTCTTAAATTTTCTAATGTCCCAGCTCCTCTACCCAGCTCCCAGGACCCCTTCAGGGGGGTTCACACCCTTGGTTTCACCATTACCCATTCCACCTTGGTGACCAACAACTCTTATCAAGTAACTCTTCTCATCCCTTCTTTCCATAGACTCCCCCTCCATTCCTCAGGCCTTTCTAAGGCTCTGGCCACAGTCTCCCACCTTCTTCATCGCAAACCCTGTGGGACCTGTCCAAACTCAGCACGTTCCTTTACTCTCTGGTCTCGTTTTTGCTTTTTAAAGGGGGGAGGGTAGGGCTATTGGGGTTAAGTGACTTGCCCAAGGTCACATGGCTAGTTTTTGTGTGTATGTATTGTCACTTTACACCTCCATCATAACAGTCATGGTGCCTCCAAGCCCAGGGCTCTTCTGAACAATCTGACTGCATTGTGAGGAATCCCAGCTATCATCGCTCCAGTTACCCAGATTCACCCAGTGCCGTCCTGGCCTCTTGTTCCAACCCTGCCTCCCTCACCAGCACTCACACAGCAGTGCACAACCAACAGCTCACTGGATGTGTGTATGAGATGGAGGCCAACTACAGTGACCTGCCCAGGGTCATGCAGCTTTGATGTCTTGGGGGCTACACTTGAAGCTGGCTCTTCCTGACCCTGTCACTCAGCTATCCAGGCCTTCAGAGGCAGCTGGCAGCTTGGCGGACACAGTGCCCAGCCTGGAAACAGGAAGAGCCAAGCTCAAGCCTGGCTGCGCAGTCTGGGCAGCATCACTTCCCGTCAACAGTGACAGCATCTTCCTCACCAGGCTGTGGTGAGGACTAGGCCTTAGCACAGTGCTGGGCACACAGCAGGTGTCAATAAATGCTCACCTGGACTGCAGTGATGGCCTCCAACCGGCCTACATTCCTCCAGTCCTGCCTGGCACCTCTGCCTCCCCATCCTGCGGCCACCCTCTGGCACTAGACACTCCTCCCAGACTGGGTGCCAGCCCTCCCTTGTGCAGGAAGGCCTCCCCTACTCCTCACAGCCACCTCTCCACGGCTCTGTTCTACAGAGAACTTCAGAAACGTGTGTGCCCGTCGCCCCACCATCACTGCCCCCTTAGCAGCATGTTCAGGGCCTGGCACACAGCAGAAGCTTAACTGTGTGGGTAGGTGGGCTTCCTATGTTAAGAACAGCTGCATCTTCCTTCTTGTTAACCAAAAGGGACCAAGGAAGGAATGCGGAGCCTGAAGTCTGGACCCTGGGTCCATCCCTGTGGGTAGGAGCTTCCAGATGGCTCCTCCCAAGATTCTAGGCCGAGTGACAAGGGCCTCACCCCTGGCCATGCTGTCCCTGGATCCAGAGGAGCTGCCTTCAGGTGTTCAGGTATTCCTTATAAACAAAAACAACTGGGCTCATCTCTGGGACCAAGAATTCACAGTGGAGGCCCATAGGGCCTCCTGCCCTCTCCAGTGTATTGGGGAAACAGAGAAGCTTTTCCTACTGGAAAGTTTCTGTTGTCTTCCTAATAACAAGGAAACCCCTCTACATTATTGCATAACATCTCCAAAAGGACAAGTGGGGAGAAGGCAGTGAGGGGGATGGGCAGGCCCAGTAAATAATTCAGCAGCAGCAAGGGACTTCACTAGGCCACACCTAGTGGCTCTCAGGCCCCCTGGGCTTTGGAACAGTTTGGTTGAGGCTTGGAAACAATGGCCTAGCAAGGCCCAGTCTGGGGAAGACTTGTCTCCAGTATTGGCCTACTGTTCAGACTGGCTGATAATAAGGTCCCCAAGAATGTGACCAGAGCTGCTGTGGCCCTGAGATTTACAGCATGTTAGACCCAACCTCATTAGTGAGAGCATATGGCAGCTTTGGCAGCAAAGCAGGGAAGGTCAGGTAGAGATGGGGAGGAGTCTGGGGAGCTGGATGCCGTTCTCAGTGTCCACAGCTGGGCTCTCTGTGCTCTGTCATTCTCCACATCTGACAAACACCAACTCTCTGGCTCTCTAGCAGACAGGCATCAGAGGGAGTAAGCTCTAGTCTCTGGGGGCACATGCTTGGTCTCCCAAGAAAGGCACTGAGCCTGGAGGGCAACTGATTCAGGGATCAAACTGGAGGAATTTGAGGGAAGGAAGATGTGTTCAGTTAGCTTTTTAAAACTAAGTAACATTCTATAAAAAATTACATTTTGAAGCAGGCAATGTTAGCTGTAAGACTATATGTCCTGGGGCAGCTAGATGGTGCAGAGAATAGAGCACTGGCCCTGGAGTCAGGAGGACCTGAGTTCAAATCCAGCCTCAGACACTTAACATAAAAACTAGTCGTGTGACCTTGGGCAAGTCACTTAACCACAATTGCCCTCCAAAAAGCAGAAAAAAAGACTATATGTCCTGCTGCCTTCACCATAAAAACTGTGCCAGAACCTTTCAGATTAGCGGATTGGCCCTGAGTCAGGAGCTGCTACATTACACAGCTACTGTGGGTGAACTTCTTGGGAAAACTGGTCAGTGGGACAGCTGTGTACCAGTGAGAATTCTTCTGTGCAGCAGTGACCCGCTGGGAGCCAGAGACTGGAGGAGTGAGAACCAGGAATGAGTAGGAAGTCCCAAAGCTGAAGGGGACAAAGGGGAGCCCAGCTAAACATCAGTCAGTCCCCAAGGTCCTTGGTGCCCTGTTTCATAGACTCCAAAGTAAAAGTCTTCTGGGTTTCATAAGAAGGATCCCAAAGCACTTCACCTCCACCAGACATGGGTGAGGCCCAGTGAGCCATGAAGGAAAGGCTGAGGCAGAGGGCAAGGGCCCCAGTTTCTTTGGATATTCTCACCCATGTAATCAACAGGAGCCTAGATTGGCTCAAAATAAAAAGGCAGTTTTCTTTTTTCAAACCAGGTGAGATGTCAAATTGTCGCAAAGCTGCCAACATTTCCATGGGCCTAAAAACGGACTAAAAGACCCACTTGTTTTGTCCCCTGATCTCTCCAGGGGCCCCCCCTCTTCTTTCAAGGGCCTGCCATTTTGCTATATGATCCTTGACCCAAGGAGACCCTGGGAATTGCTCTGCCTCCCCCTCAACCCTCGCCCCAGCTACACCTTGCACTCCACTGGTCCTTGGAGGACATGCCACTAGCCTGGACCTGAGGCCCAAGCAGCTGTGGTAGCACGGCCTTTGTAAACACAGCCAGGGCTCCAGGCTGTACTCTGAAAGTGTCATCTTTTCTACATGTACATGTGCACGCCTGTGTGCACACATGCCACACGTGTGCGTGCACACAGGCTGTCAATGGGCCCAGCTGCTGGGATGACGGCATTATCCACCAGTGCAGATAGCTGCCCTCTGCCCTATCTCTGACTGCAGACCCAGGGCTCAGTCTCGAGGTCTGAGGAGTGACAAGACTACTCAGCCTGGGCACCCCGCCCCGCTCAGCACAGCACAGCCCTGCCAGGCTGTGTGATGCCAGTCTGGCAGCCCCTAACCCCCCCATGGGCAGCCAGAGCTTTCACTGGGGTAGGGGTTGAGGGGTGGGGCAGCTCCACCTGGTGGCCACTGGGGGGAATGCAACTAAGAGCAGTCTAGGAAAACTAGTAAATCAATGAATCTCAACTGCCTTTGACCTTCAGCCATGGGGAGTGGTAACAAACAGCAAAGAACAACAGTGTTAAGACTCTTTGGGGTGAAAAGAGGCTGGACTGCAGCCATAAACCATGAGACCAGCCAGGAGAACACCAAAAAGCAACCGCCGCGGCCCTTGGGGGGCCTGGCCTTGCCCCAGAAGAGTGCTTGGCAACCAGAAAGGGCCAGTGTTTTCTCATTGGCACATCTGTTAGAGACTCCTGGAGAGGAAAGGCTGCGATTCTAGCCTCCTAGAGGGGGCCAGCTAAGCAGCCCTTCTAAGTGACTTAGGCAAACCCTGCTGCTGGGGTCCTGAGGAGGGGGCAGAGCTCAATGTCTCTGCATACCCCTAGTGCCGGATGCAGCACCTGGGACACAGCAGGCTCCCCCACTGCTCTCCCTGAACTGCTCCCCATGTACGCCCTTCAGTCAGAATGTTAATTGGCTGACGGAGAGCAGGTCCTCTGCTACAGCATCAGAAACACAGCCAGCTCCCCTGATGGAAGGACACTCCCAAGGCCCGGAGCCCAGGGGTTAGCTGAATACCCCGCATGGCCCCGCTGGCTGCGCCCCCCCCCAACATGCCAGGCTGCTCACGGGGCTGGTGACGTCCTTTCCCAGGCTGCCTTTACTGTTGAGACTGCCAATCTCCGTCTGGGAGCTGGACTGAGACATTCCCTCAAAGAAGGGCCTGTGAGGACGGAGGAAAGCCAGCATCACTGATGGGAACGGTCATGAGGGAAGGCCTGCAGGGGCATCTGCCTAGAGAGACTACATGGGGGGGGAGGCCAGGCCTCTGGTGCCTCACTGATCCCACCACCCAAGTCTGGAAGGGAAGGGGAGGCTTCTTCAGGGCCTTTGGCAAGGACAGGTACCCATCCTTGGTGCCCTTCGCCAGGCTGCACTGCAGGGCGTGTGCACTCTATGCCAGGCCCTTGGCAAGTCTGGGGGGCACTGGTGGTGGGGAAGGGGGAGGTGCGGGGACCCACTTGAGCTTGGGCTTGGGGGTGCTCAGGACGCTCTCTGTCTCTTCCATGTCAGGCCCGCTGTCACTGGGGTTGTACATCTCCAGGCTGTCATATAGCTCGTCCAGGTCCTCTTCTACCTCCCGGATCTGCTCCCGTGACACATGCTCCAGCCCAAAGCCCACCTGGCGGTGGAGATGCAAGAATCAAGGTCCTTGTCTGCGATAGCAAGGGAAGGTGCCCAACAGGCCTGCTGAGGAGCAGTGGAGGGCACGAGGTGAGTTTGGTTCCCTACCACTTAGGGCCCAGGGTGGCCTCAGTTTCCCCACTTTTAAAAATAAGGGAGGTCAGACTAGGCCCCTGTGAGGGCTCCTCCTGGCTTGAGGTCTGTGAGCTTCGGCTGACAACACTGCTCCTCTCCAAGAGGTCTAGTCCAACTATTTTAGAGGAGGAAACTGAGGCAATTTCTTCCTCTGGGTACAAATCCCTGGATGAGAGAGCTAGTAATTGATCTCTGGGGCAATGGTCAGTGACCTTCCTGACTCTTTTCAGGAAAGCTCCCTGACCTTTCAGAAGATAGAGGGCATTAAAATATACAGGTGTCCTTCCCCAAGGAGTAGGAACAAGAAAGCCCAGAGGCCTCAAGAGGTCTTGATCTTGCCTATGCTGAGCTCCCTCGGGGGCACCACCCAAAAGACTGCATCCTGGGTCAGCTGGACACATCACCTCACCCCCCTCACCCCTATGCTGGGAAGTGAGCAGCGTTGACACAAGTCTTCCTGACTAACCACAGGCTGAATAGGGAGGGGCCTTCCCAGCAGGGAGGCAAAAGGGCAACCAGTCCTACTGATTTTGCCCCTTCTCCTCAGGAGCAGCTCTAAGCCCTCATTTACCTGTGACCATCAGGTCTCAAGAGCGGATGGTGTGTCTCTAAATCCCCTCCTCAAGATCCCCTGGGAATCAATGCTGCCTAGCCCTGGGCAGGGGTTAGGACAGAAGGGACCTGCACACACCTCATCGGAGACTTTAAACCTCTTCAGCAGGGCCACAAACTTCTGTTTGATGTTGGGTTGCTGCAAGGACACAGGGAACGAACATTGTCAGATGGCACCAAGAGGACATCGTGCCAGGCACCCACCTTCACCTGAGGCCCTCGAAGGCTACTGGGGGCATAGCAGGGTCAAACTGACACCTCAGTGGCCACCCCCACGATCTCTGGGGATTCCCCATCCTCCAGCTGGTTAAGCTCGATGATTCCAAGAGAAGACCACAGGGACCACCTAGAATGAGTGACTTGGGAGGGGACAAGGTCATACAGTGTGGCTGCCCAGCAGCAAAGTCCAGTGTGTACATGCGCTTAATGTCCACACATGCTCTGAAAGAGCATCAGAAAGACGTAGAGCAAACATCAGGGGGAAGGCCAGGCCCAAAGATGATCCCAGTATGCAGACCTCTGCGAGCCCCGGGGCAAGGTCACCAGCACCCAGCCCAGGCATCTCATAAATGCTGACTGGCTTATGGAGCTGCTGAGAAACTGAGGAAAGGGGAGCTCCTGGGGGGCAGGCCCCCTCCCCAACAGCCCAAGTCCTGTCCCATTCCTTGTGGGAGCTCCTGGAGGGTGTGACAAGGCCCAGTGCCTGATTTCTGAGAGGGACAGAGGGCAGTGAGTGGGCACAGGGAGAAGGCTTCTCTGCTCACCCTGGTGATGGCAGAGGCTGAGGTCAATTTCCTCCGGGTTTTCTTCACTTTTCGTAGATCTTCATCTTCATAGAACAAGTCCTAAAGGGAGAACATCGTCACCTTCTCCTGCCCCCACCCCTGGCAGGCACCTCACCGGGGGAGGGGGAAAGTTACCTGGCCATGCAAAGGGTCATCACTCCCCTCCTGCTCCGATGAAAAGCTCTCTTCCTCCTCTTCCGAGTAGTTGTCAATATCAGGAGACCGGTCTGGGGGAAAATGCTGCTGTGAAGCCAGAGCCAATACACTGAGGGTGTATGGGGACAGCTAGAAAGGCTGTGTTTGTGGGGAGGGGTCGTGAATGGTGGCCCCACATTGGGTCTTTCTGGACTAGCCTGAGAGGAGGGGGCCCCTCTGCAAGGCTCTTACCAGACAGCTTAGACTTGATCCCTTCCTGGTCGATGGGCTGGCTGGACAGCGAGTAGATCTTGATTTCGGCCACGGGGACAGACACATCCTTCACATTGCTGTGCAGGCCGAGAACGAGGGCGCCTTCACTGGGATGCTGCATGACCTGGGGGGGGGGGGTGCCAATGCTCAGGAGAAGTCACCGCCTCCCCCGCTCCTGGCATGTTCTCCACACCCAGCCCACGACTGCCAACTTCTGACCAGGACACTTGCAGGCTCTGCATGGCAATGCTGCGATTACCATGTTGAGAGAACCAAAGCCTGAGCTCTGAGTGCCGAAGAGAAGCGGCCCCTTGCTGACTGCCTGCTGAGCCTGGGCTGGCTCTCCGCCACTGGGCAGTCCCAACTTACCTCCGCCATGTTGATCAGCCCCACAGCCAGTGTCTTGTAGCCGAGGATTGTGCGGTTCTTGTAGCGCTTTCTCCTCTGCAACATGATCTGGAGCTTGTTGGCATCGCGCTTGAGGAAATGAGGGTACTGTAACGAGTAAAGAGGAGCCACGTGGGTGGCACAGGGAGAGGGCCAAGGTGGCCCTGGCTGGGATGGCAGTAGAGGGCCCTGAGGAGGGAGGGATCCAGGCCACAGGGAGCAGCGGGCGTGGGGCAGGGAAGCTAGATGAAAAGGACAAGTCCAGGGAGGCCATTCTACCAGTGCTGATAAGGAGTGAGAGAGAGAACGTGGCCCTGTGAAGGAGAATCCTGTTGAGGGCCCTGCCACACCTGCCTCCAGGACCCAAAGTCCCTTCACTCCCAGTGGCCCCAAATGCACTTGCTGCTTCTGTCTTCCTAGCCTGGCTAAGGGACTGCCACTAAGGCTCCAAGGCTCTAGGGACCCTCTCTGGTCTCCAGGAAGAATGAAGAGGCCTCTGAAAATGGGAGGGGGGCTTCTAAGTGAGAACAGAGGAAAGGAAGAAGACCCCTGGGGAGCACCGGGGGGAGGAAGTGCTTGTCTTCGAAGGAAGACAGGAACGGGCCCCCAGGTGCCACGAAATGGAAGGCCCCCCCCAGCGTGGGACGAGATGGAAGGGCCCTCAGAGTGGGACGAGATGGAAAGGCCCCCAGCGTGGGATGGGATGGAAGGCCCCCCAGTGTAGGACGGGATGGAAGGTCCCCCAGTGTGGGACGGGATGGAAGGCCCCCCCAGCGTGGGATGAGATGGAAGGGCCCCCAGTGTGGGGCGGAGGAAGAAGAGATGGGCGATGGGGGGGGTCCTGCTGCGGAGAGGGATAGTCAGGGACGGTGTGTACCCATGGAGAGCTAAGTGCTCTGCCCAAGCCTGACTGTGAATGGTGATGACCCCCCGAGGGCCAGTGATGCCCACCTAAGGGAGGCAAAGGGCAGGCTGCAGAATGAGATCTGTCCTTTTTGGACAGGCTAATGTGGAAATGTATTTTGCTTGACTATGTACACTGGTTACAAGGGTTCTGTTTTCCGTTTCCTTCTTTTTTCCCTCCTAAAAAATGGCAGGTTGGGTGCCAAGGTGGGAGGAAGGGAAAATAAATTTTTATTTTTGGAAAAAAAATTTTTAAAGTGTATTTGCTAAGTGGTCTTTATGCTGAAAAGGAAAAGGGAGGGAGACAGCTGCCTCTGCGGTGTCACACTGAGTCCCAAAGAGGGCAGCTAAAGTGGAGGAAGATGAACAGAGGTCAAGGCACCCAAAGGTTGACAGGAAACAGAATTCCAGGCAGAAGCCCTTGGATGGATGCTCAGGTCTCTGGAAGAGGTCCTGAGTGAAGGAAATAAATGTGACCTAAGTTGCAGGGAGACCTGGTGAGATGAAGCTGTATCTAGAACAGGACCCGAGAAGGGAATTCCCGATTCTAAAGAAACAGGTGAAACGTAGGGGTAGCTGAGGCCTCAGTGTCTGGGGGGCCTGGGCATCTTCCTGGGCATACCCCACTGGGCTGAGTTTCAGGAGCCAGAACACAGACAAGCTGGAGGGTCCAGGGGAGAGCAAAGAGTCTGGCTATGGGCTCCAAGCTCATGGCACATGAGGCTTGACTGAGACTGCAAGAAAGATACCTCCATGGGCACACTGGCCACCCTGAGCATGGGCAGGGCTGCTTTGGGGGCAGAAGGGGCAAAGAGCCAAGCTAAGGTTTGATGTCAGGAAAACCCTCCTAGAAAGCAACACTATCCAGAGCTCACTTGTGAGGTCTGGTCTAGAGGGGAACCTTATTCAGGGACAAGCCAGACAAGCTCATTCTGACTCTGAAGTTCTGTGAAGAGGCAGAGAAGGTAAGGGGAGGAAAGGGAGGAGAGGGGTTAGGGGTAAGGGAAGGGAATGAGTGAGGGGGGAAGGGGCAAGGGAGGCAAGCCTAGTTTCTCAGCCTCTTACCCACAAGTATCTTCTGCACTTTTCTGTGTGGCTCCTGCTCTGACGTGACAAACATGCTAAGGCCACCCCCATGAAGTGCTGAGCCTCTCAAAAGCCTGCCTAGGATGAGCTCTAGCCCCACCTCAATCAAGGCTGTCTCTAGGGGACAGAAGCCTCATGTGTGTCCCCTGAGACTGAGGATGGGGCTGTTTAGTCTGGGGCCTGTTAAAATCACTGCACTTCAATATAATTAATACATTAAAAAGAAGTATTTAAAAAGCTTCTTCGGGGAAGGCAGTCTGTTGCCCAAGGCAGGGTCCATGCCACAGAATAGGTCAGCACCTGCAGGGAGAAGGTCAGCTGAAGCTCCGTCTCTGCCAGGCCGCTGGCCGGAAGGAGAATCTCATTGGAACGAAGGATTCTTTTGGAGCCCTGAAATAAAGTTGGAACCTGTTATGGAGGTCATATGGACACTGTACCAGAAGAGTGTTTAGCATGGCATCCCCAGGCTGGGCAGACAGCCTTCCCCACCGCTACGAGGATCAGCGAGGGGACAGCTGGCCACGGGAAGCCTCAAGGACCAGAGTCAGGCAGTCCATCTAGAGGCCATTTCTGCAGCTCCTTTCCAGCAGTGCAATGAAGGGATACATGGATTCCCTTCCCAGCTCTCAGTATCCCAGTATCCCTCCCTAGGAAGAACTATGCTTACAAGCAATTTCCTTCCTGTGTGATTCCTACCTCTCCTATCTCTGGCCTGCTCTGTGCAGCTCCAGCCAGTCGCAGGTTAGAGGCCAGTCTGGTCCAGCTGACATACTCATATTCTTTTCTTGAAAATTTTATATTCTTCCCATTCCAGAACCAGCTGCATCCAAGAAATGCTATTTCCCATGAGTCTATGCTGGTGTAATGAGCCTCAAAAATGTCTTTAACAATAGCTTGGGAAAAGACAAGGGGCTGATGCAAAGAGGACAGAGTCTGCAGAGGTCTATGTCAAGAGTGCTGATGGGATCCTAATAAAGCTGCCCCCAGCCCCGATTTTCTAACTTCATTATAGGCCTGGCCCTAGGAACAACAGGCCCACTGCACCTACCTAGCTCCCCGCCACAATGTCCTAATTTCTTTGTATATGCCTCACTGTTCACTAGAACAACAGGTGTGTCCATATGATGGGAACCTAGCTACTACCTCTACCTGGTCACTGCCCCCAGACCCCTTCCCACAAGAATAGGTGTGCAAACACAATCACTGTCCATCTAGCCCAAGACAGGACCATAATAGCTAGCCAGCTAGAGGGCAGCATGACCAGAAACCATAACCACCAAACATAGATGGGACCCCTCCTCCATTATCTAATTCCTCAACAAACCCCTCCTTGCCTTTTTAATCTTTTTTTTTAAATTTTTTTTTTTTAAAGCAATTGGGGTTAAGTAACTTGCTCAAGGTTACACGGCTAGTCATTATTTGTGTGTGGGTGCTCATTTTCTGAGGCCGGATCTGATCTCGGGTCATCCCAACTCCAAGGCCGGCGCTCTTACTCACTGCGCCACCTAGCCCGCCCCTTTAGGGCAATTGGGGTTAAGTAACTTGCCCAAGGTTACACGGCTAGATTTTTGTTTGTGTGGATTAAGTGTCGGAGGCCGGCTCTGAACTCAGGTCCTTCTGACTCCAGGGCCCGCGCTCTATTCACTGCGCCACCTAGCCGCCCCGCCTTTTTAATCTTAATGATATCCTCTATTCTATGTACGTTTCTGTTATGTAACTGCATCTTCACCCTATAAAAATCCATCTTGCTTTCTCTCAAGCTGTTGGTTCCTCTTGGAGCTTAGCCCACTTCATGAGAGGTGTCAATCTCAATAAATGCCCATACTTGTAATAGAGGTGGTTTGATGCTGAATTCTTTGAGACGGTTCCACCACAACACATCATGAAGCTGCAACTGTTTTTGGGTGGGCAGAGCCCCCACCTCAACAGCTTTTTGGCATCCCTGGGTAGGCCTGAGTCTCTGATTCGGACCCCCCTCTAATCCAAAGATAAGCCTACCTTTTTCTCTTTTCTTAGCTGGAGATCCTTCAAGCACCTAGGAAGGCTTAACTGGATTGCCTGGGCCCTTGTGGCTGGCAAATAGATAGAGGACGCTTTGCCTGGGACTTTTGTGGGGAGTTCTTTATGAACTCAATTCTTCACCCTTCAGGGGGACGCTGCTGAAGAGAAGACTGTAGCTATAGGGGGGATTTCCTTAGGCTTACTGGCATTTAGTCCCAACTCCTATTCTAAGGGACTACTAAGCTGTAATAGCACCTGGTCTTTATATAATCTGGAAGACCAAGGAAAGTTATTGCTATTTGTGCTTTCTGTTTGTATCTTTCTGTGTCTATGTGTAAAATCTGAGTCTGCCACCTTGTAAGATCCAAAAAGCAGCCAGGCAGTAATAAACACTGTACCTGGGCTAGAAAGATTGATAGTCTCCAAAGAAAGGTTGTCGGCAGGAAAAAAAAAAAACATTTCTCCTACTTCTTTGGACTCCGTCCAAGTTCTGGAAGTAGAAAGACAAATGGACAAAGGGAGAAAGGGGAAATTTCTCCCCTAAGATTTATCCAAGAGAAAAGGGGTCACTTCACCGATCAAAGAGAAGCAGGTTTCAAAGCTGCACTTTGGAATAGGGCTAGCACTTAACCCTTTCCTGGGTCACAGAAAGAAAGCTGTATAAAATCATTGGGAATATAGATCCAGGCAATTGAATTCATTCTGGTTAGTATTTGACACTAAGATAAATTGGGAAAATGCACAGATCTGAAAAAGAGATGTCTGAGACATGACACTTTGAATTGTCCAGTACCGGCCAAAAAGGGGACCAGGTGTCACTGGATCTTTTTCAGAGTCCCACTCACCTTTACCGGAAGGTTCAAAGCTCTCATTTTCAAATAAGTTTTCAAAGGAGTGAACACCTGAGTGAAGTTTACTTGAACAAAAACAAAACAAACCCAACCACCGAGGTTCTTCTCCCTGTAGTTCTACATCTGTCCACCTCAACAGCTTTTCGGCACCCCTGGGCTTAAACCGCAACAGGTGCCAATGGTCAACCCAGCTCATGGTGCTAGTCATACAAGCCAGCGACCCCTGGGAGGGAAGCTGGGGAGACAGCAAGGGGGTATGTGAGGCCCATATTCCTGGAAGGCTCAGATGCCCCTAGCCCTCGGAGAAGCCCAGCCGCCACTCTCAAGCTGGCAGACTCTGCTCAAGGCAGAATCTCCAACTCTCAATCTGCTCACATATAAAATTGACTGACTGCTTCAGACCATGCACTTCTGTAAGGATCCCAAGAGAGGATAGGGGAGAAGTGTTTTGCAAGCCCAAGCTATCATATGAACATGGGTAACTATTATTTTGACTATTATTACACTGAAAAATAACTGCTACTTTCCCTGTATTTCATTCCTTGATCACAATTTAAATGTATCCAAATGCTGGGAAATTTCACATCTCCCAAAATGTGTTTGAAAGGAGTTGGCAGACAGAAGAATAAATATAACCTTAAGGAGGCCCTGACCCCCAGAATACACAGTGAGAAGTAGGGATGGAGCCACCACTAGACCTCCAGCCAGGGACCCCCTCCCCCATCCCACCACTGTGGTCCTGTTCTTCAGGGCCACATCCCAGAGCACACACTAGCCTTTTCCATTTCTGCAGGTACCTCCCCCGTCCCCCATCTTCTCCTCACAGGCCTTCCCTGTCCCACTCTGGACATTCTCCAGGGCCTTCTTAAACCCTGCTGCCTAGAACAGAATATTCCCAACGGCCCAGTGCACAGGAACTGTCCCTTCCTTATTTGTAGGAGCCACACCCCTCTTAATGCAGCCCCAGACAAGTGAATTTCATCTTTTAGATTCAGCCTGATCCTCTAGCCTGTTGGGATCATGGCTTGGTCATCCCTTCTGGCCATTCTGCCAAGTTACTGCATCTGTCCCCTCTGGCCCTACCACTGAGCCATTCCAGGAGATTTGCAGGAAGAGGAGGGGGGCCCAGGAACATCGGGCCTCGCCAGGATGAGATGGCCACCTTGAAACCTCATGGTTTGGAGATTCAGCACATCCCTCAGCAGCCTTTCCCCTCTGGTCTGGACTCTCCTTAAGCCCCCACTTTGCTCACTTCAGCACAGCCAGGGGTACTGCAGCACTCTCCCCTTCCCTGGTAATGGTAAACTCACAAAAGGCTTGAAAAGGATGGAATCAAAAACCTCCCCTACCCCACTGTAGCCTGGTCCCAAAAACCAGACACTGTGTCTATCTCTAGAGGTGAGGTCCCACTCATGCACCCAGGATGGCATGTCCAGGTACATGGGACTTCCTTCATTCTGGCACAGGGTGGCATGGCACCAGGAACGGGTAAGACTCTCATCAGGATAACTTCGACCCCTTCCACAAGAACCAATGGAAAGACAAGTGATCAGCATTCTATGGGCATGATTTATTCTTCACTGCCCATTACTAGTGAGGACAAGCAGTCTATAAACTGCCCTGAGGGTGGAGAGGTACAGAGGCCCAGGCGCCCATTCTGCCTAGGTGGCCACAAGTGCCACTGGCAGCCCTATGAGATCTCAATCCAGCTGGCATTGGGTCAAACAGCCCCAAGCACCCCAGGAGATGCTGGGGTGACACAGTGTGACAGAACAGAGCCTGGAGCTTCAATGCCCATGGGCACACCCAGGGTTTGGGGGCCCCTCCCTTCCTGCTGCAGGAGGCAGAGCAGTAACAGCTCCAGCTGGACTAAACTTTACTTAAACCATGCAAACAGATCTGCAGAGGTGCCAGAGGAGTCGCATAAACCACATTTATTCCCAGGATTAATTTTCTCCACTTAATGAGCTGATGGCAGCTTCCCAGTATCAGAGAGGACATGGGACCCTGGAGACTGAGAAGTGGATGGGGAGGCTGCTTGACTCCGTCCGTGGCTGTTCAAAGGGTTCCTGAGATTCCCCTGTGTTTGGGGAATCCTCCTTCTCTCCTCCAGACACACATGCAGTGAGCAGAACAAGCTGCCGATTTACTCCCAGCCTCACTCTTTGGCTACTCGTCTTAAAGGCATCCTCTGCAGAGGCCTCTATTAATTAGCTCTCTAAAGAAGTGACTCTATAGCCTATGGACCTTTTAGATGCTAAATAAACGATAGCTGTCCTGACCGGCTTCCTCTGCTCTGCTTCTCTACAGGAGGGGAGGCTTCCTCTCCAGATCTGCTACAGGAGACTTCAGACCGCTGGACTCTGAATCAGGAGGGGCTGTGAGCTCAGCCAGCCCAACCTGGGCCCAACTGACTGGCATCCAGTTTCTGGTGCTTTCCCAGAGCGGAGAACATGTGAGGCAGCCCCTTCTCCCACGGGGCAAAGCTCCTCCTCTGTTCTGCCCAGCAAAGCCAAGCAACAAGGGCCCCAGCCCACCCTTCCCAACAACAGACCCACCTTCTCTCATCCACAGCTGGGCCAGGAGGAGGAGGGGAGGGAAGAGGAAGAGGAGGAGGGAGCCTTTCTCTTCACCTCCTTTTCCTGATCCTGGCAGCAGCAATCTAGTGTTGGTACAGTAACTAGAGGGTTAGGCTTAGAGTCAGTTCCCAATTTTGCATCTTTCCTCACTAGTTGTGTGACCCTGGGCAAGTCAGGTAACCCTGCTTGCCTCCGTTTCCTCATCTGTAAAATGAGCTGGAGAAGGAAATGGCAAACCCTGCCAGCATCTCTGCCAAGAAAACCCTAAATGGGGCCACCGAGAGCTGGACGTAGAGAGCTGAAATAGCTAAGCAACAGCAGGACGTAGGAACTCCTTTGGTTTCCGGCTTGTCTGCTGCACAAAGAGCTGCAGCCAGCATTTTTGTACCTGTATGAGTGACAGCGTATTTCCAGGCGGTCAAAGGGCATTGGTCCACTGGGTTCTAGTGGATTTGCTGTTATTGCTGCTACTGCTAAACCAGCACCAATGAAGTTAGGAAACTAGCACTGGGACCTCCAAGTTCACATCTCTAAAACGGGACACCACCTTCTGTGACTCCTAGACACAGTGGCCACGCGGAATAAATGGGCGTGCTCGTTAGAGCAGTGTGAATGGAGGGGCGAAGGCAGCCCAGGACCAACAATAAGTGAATGGGGCAAAGTGAAAGTCCAAGAGGAACAGCAGCAGGGGAGAGAGCCCTGGGCTGGAGGCAATCTCCACAGGGAGCCTTCTCTGTGTACCATTCTGAGGCCAGAGGAAGGAGCACCTAGGATCACTTTCAGCTCCTTACAAAGAGGGCACCATAAAATTGAGACTATTAGTATTATTACTGTTTGGGAAAATACATAATTCTGTATATGAGGTTAAATATTTAATCAAGAAACAAATGAGATGCTTTTCTTTGGCAAAAGTCCTCGAATTTGGGGGTGGTAAGAGCAGCAGGGAACTTTTGCAGAGTGCACCAAGACTGTCTGCACTGGAAAGCAGCACTTTTGTTAAGGGATGATTGCCCCAAACCGGAGCTGTCTGCAATCCAGAAAAAAGAGTATGTGGCCGGTAAGAAGGGAGGTGAAAGACCAGGAACTCTCCCTTCCACATCACTTTCCCACGTGCTCTGAAGTGGAAGGAAAAGATGTGTGTGGAGTCTGGAGGCATTCATTCTTGGGGTGCCACAGAAAGAAACCCCTTTCAATCCTCCAGCTGCAGTGCTGCCTGGGCCAGGTGCTGATCTCTACACACAGCGAGGACATGTTCTCTTCCCTGGGAACTCCTCTGCAATTCATCTCAGGGAGCCTGGCATTATCCACACTAGCTTGCTCCAGCACAGGAGGCCAGATCTGCTTCACTTTCCCCCCCAGAAGTCTTCCTGGTACAGGGGGTGAGGGCACTGAGCTTGGGATGAGAAAGCCCTCAGTCAACAAGCATTTATCCAGTGTCAGACTCTGGGTTAAGCTGGGGGGGAGATACAAAGACAAGCAAAAAGAAAAACAATCCCTGCCCCCAAGGAGCTTACATTCTAAAGGGAAGACAATACAACACAAGTCCGGCAGCCTGGTGAGAGGCGGAGCCATAGCGTCCAGGGCCCAACGTGGGGGGGGGGGGGGTGCGGCCTCCTGGGCCTCCATGGCCTGGCCAAGCTCGGGATCTCAAACCCACCATTCCTCCATCCTCCTGCCCTATCTCTGAGGGGGCAGCCTGGGAGCCCCCCACTGACAGTGGTCTGGGCAGAGACACTGAGCCCCTTGGAGTCAGAGAACCACAGGCTTGGGGCGACTCAAAGTACCTCTCTGCAGAGAACCTGGCTGCTGACCAGTCCAGTTCATAGATGAAAAAGGAACCAGTTGCTCCCTGAAGACCTTGGTTGGAGAGGAACCCTGGGCAGAGGGGTCCATTCTGCTTCTAGATAGCACCGATTCCTCCCAGCATTTCCCTCTTCACAGCCCCTGCTCTGGCCAAACACACCAAGTGTAACCTCAATTTCCTTCCCTGAACCATCACCTCTATATCACTCCGTAGGGCACTATCCTGGAGTTTTTCATCCTTTAGAGGATGAAAACTTTTTCTTGGTCATTTTGTTGTGAGCACCCACACATAAACAATGACTGGCCATGTAAACTTGAGCAATTGCTTAAAAAAAAAAAACAACCAAAAACACACAAGAAGAACGAGTCTTTTCAGCTGGAGCTAGCTAAATCACTCTCAATCAAGGCATAGTCTGACTTCACCCAAGGGGACTCTCCCTCAAGTCTCAAGGGAGGCGAGCTGCAGCCAGCATCCCAGCCCTGTCATAGGAGGGGCTTTCTGTTCTCCCTGGAGGCTCTTTCAGAAGACATGAAGAACATCCTTCTGCAGCACCCTGTTGCTAGCTCTGCCCCTTCCGGCCACGCAACGTTCTCTCCACCAACTCCAAGGGCCACAGGCTGAGCTGGAACCTGGATACATCCAGCAAGCACTTGGCAAATACCAAAGTATGAAGTCAATGCCACTTATTCTCCAGGCCTCAGAGGAAGGCAGCAGCCAGACTGGACTAGGACGAGAGCCCCTCACCTCCCCCGCCAAGAAGTCTTTCACTCCAAGAGTTTATGTCATCCATCCAGTGGGTCTGGGCAGTTGGTGTTTTCTTCTCTGTCATTTCATCTCTTTTTTTTCCTTTTTGGAGGGTGGAAGGCAGGGCAATTGGGGTTAAGTGACTTGCCCAAGGTCACATGGCTAGTAAGTGTTAAGTGTCTGAAGCTGGATTTGAACTCAGGTCCTCCTGACTCCAGGGCCGGTGCTCTATTCACTGTACCACCTAGCCTCCCCCATCTTCTTAATTTTTAAAAATTGAATTTTAGGGGGCCGCTAGGTGGTGCAATGAATAGAGCACCAGCCTTGGAGTCAGGAGGACCTGAGTTCAAATCTGACCTCAGACACTTAACACAAAAACTAGCTGTGAGACCTTGGGCAAGTTACTTAACTCCAACTGTCCTGCCTCCCCCACCTCCAAAAAAACAAAAGCAAAAAAACACCCCCAAAATTGAGTTTTATTTCCAAACACAGAGCACCCTTCTCTCCCTGTGGGCCCCTCCCCCACCCAAGAAAGTACACAAAAAACACATCCCCTGTGACAAGCATGCTTGGTCAAGTCACACAATATTTCTCACTGGCCATGTCTTAATCTGTCCTCTGAGTCCTCTGTCAGGAATTGTGGTTGGTCACTGTGTTCATGGCAGCTAGATGGAGAGGTGGATAGAGTGTTGGACCTGGGGTCAGGAAGAAGTGAATTCAAATCCAGCCTCAGACATGTTCTAGCAGTGGGACCCTGGGCAAATCGCTTCACCCTGCTTGCCTCAGTTCCCTCACTGTCAAATGAGCTGGAGAAGGTAATGGCAAACCCCTCCAGCATCTCTACTAAGAAAACTCCCAATGGGTCTCAAAGAGTCGAGCATTACTTTCCCCCTCCCCTTCCCCTCATGCCTGAGGGCTCACTGGTAAGACATTCTGTGAGCTTGGCGTGTACCCAAGCCTGCTAACACTCAGCCCACAGCCGTCACTTTGGCTGGAAGCAGCAGCATGAGAAGAGGCCTGACGAGGGCTGGGCTAAAACCTAGCTAAACCAGGCCCCCAGCTTGTGCTGGGCTAGCCTCGGAACACCGTCTGAAAGGCACACAGCAACCCTGGCACAACCTGCCCTCTGCTTGTTTCTCATTTAACCTCGCTGGTCATTCACTGCCACACTCACAGGACACAAAAGCAAAGCGACCAGGCCCAGCAAGGGGCAGAGCACCCTTGGCGGGGCCTGTGCTCCAGGACCAGATGCTCGAGAGCTCTCCCCCCCACCTCAGAAATCCTGTAAAGCACAGCCCTGGCTGGGAGGGCTGGAGGCAGCCTAGAGGGACTGAGGTGAATTCACCTCCCTCAGGGCCCAGGCCGAGAGGCCTGCAGAGAGGGCAGCTTGAACAGGGCTCCTGAGGGGAAGGGGGGGGGAAGGGGCTCTCCATGCTGCCCTCCTCACCTGCAGTTTCACCGCAATGACCACCGAATTCAGGTCTTTGTCCATTTCCTTCAGCATGACGAGCTTCTTCAGGGTCAGGTTGAACAACCTAGGAAAGGAGAGAAACAGCCTGTCAGAGGGAAGACAAAGCCAGGGAGAGAAAATGCAGCTTTTCCTAGGAAGGTCTGAATGTCCTTGGTGAAGGGATTGTCACTGATGCCCCAGCAGGCAGTACTGCTCCAAAGGAAGCCAAAGGTTCCCCAGCAGAGCAGGAGAGGAGAGGCCTCTGGCTAAGTGCCCTCCCACGTCCCTGGAGAAGAGGTGGTCCGTCATCATGTCCACTCAGCTCATCCCTAGCACTGAAATCACTATTGCTTGGCTGACCCAGATAGGAAAGGTTGAATCTGAATCTCCTGGCACCCCGCAGGAAGCTCTTGCCCCTCACTGGGGAGGGCCCAGTCCTTGGCCCCTAGGATGGGGTAAAGGAAAGGAGGCTCTGAAGCCTCCTGCCCTCGAGCCAACCTCATAATCCGACGCTGAGTTAATTATTTTACTGAAATAATTCCTGATGCATTTCCCACCCATGTCGACCCCTAAGTCAGCCCTGAGCCCTTGCAAAGAGCTGCAGTTTCACCCATGAACACCTGGCTTCAGTGAGAATTACAAGATGGGAGGAACAGGAGAGGAGAAGATTTAGGGTGAAGGGAAATTTGCTGCCTATGGAGCATTCCAGAGGACACAGAGGAAGGGAAGGCTGGCATCTGAGCAGAACTTTGGGGTGGGAGGGTTGAGGGGGATGGGAATAAGGGGAATTGGGTGGTGGGGGATGGCAGCCTACCGGGTCAGAATTACTGAGAAGGGAAGAGTGTAAGCAGGTGTGAGAACGTTCCTCACAGAGAGGGGCTAAAGGAGGCTTGAGTGAGGCGCATGACAAGGTGGAAGGCCCTGTCTCCTCCTCCTCACCCTCAGAAGGCTGAGCTTAGGCAAGAAAAGGTGCAGCTGGAAAAGGAAGGCCCCTGGGATTGGGGAATTCACTTCCCCCTCCTCCACCAGGAACAAATGAAAGCCAAGCGGTTTTTCCCCTTTGTCCCCCTAGTGACCAGAAGGGCACGGCACAGTAAAGATCTGAGAGCGGAAGATGCTGGAGAAGCTGTGGTTGATTACTTATCTCTCAGACAGCCACATCTGCAGTGCTGCTACCCTATCTATAGCTGCAGGAACATAAGAAACAAAGCCCCCGGGGAGGGCAGCACCAGCCACCATGGATCTCAGACAGCACCACGGGCTCGAAGCCGGGCAAAGATTGGCAATGACTGCTTTTTTCACTGCGACTAAACACATTTCACCAGGGAAATGGAATAGAGATTTTCTCAAGCAACAGATTCTGAATGGTTCCGCGATAACCATCAGCTGTGATCAGGTAGAAAACACAATACATATTTTTCTAGGTCTTCTGAAAGCAAAAAAAGAGAGCCTGCTCTCACTAGGCAGATTCCAGAACCCAAGTGGATCCTGGCAATCCTTTCTCCGAGTTGCCAGTGCCCTTGGAGACCACCATAGTGCTGACAACATGGCGTCTGGGCTCTTCTCCATGTCTCCTTCACAAAGTGCACCAAGTGGATGTTTCTAAAGCACCCATCTGACCATGCAGCTCGAAACTCAAAAGCTTCTGCTGGATTCCCTTCTCTCTGGGATAAAATACAGAGTCCTGACTGGCTTTGGCCACACCATCTACATCTTCTCCCTTTTGCTATAGCTGTTTTATCATTTCTGTTGCACCTGACTCTGTGACCCCATTTTGGGGACCTTCTCTGGCTCACTATACGGATGAGGAAACTGAGGTAGAGTTAAAAGGCTTGCCCAAGGTCACAGAGCTACAGCCTGACTCTAGGCCTGGGGGTTCTGCCCACTGAGCCCCCAGCTGCCCTGCTTCCCACCTTTACTGCACAGTGAACTCCAGCCAAACTGGCCCACTTTCTGTGTCCTTGTCACAAGCCTGCATCTCCAGGCTGTCCCCAGTGCTTAGGAAAAAACCCTCTTCTCACCTGCACCTCTTGAAACCAGGGCTCCCTTCAGAATCCTAGCCCAGGGCCACTGGCTGGCCTCATCTCCCCACACTCCCTACACCCCACCAAAAGACTTTTTATCTACTCTGTGTATAAGCATTTTAAAAATTTTATATTTTTTATTATGAGCCTAAAATATCAAAAAAGAACATCTTCATGTATATTAGCAGAACCCAACAAGAGGACAGTAAGGGAGATGGGAAATCTCAATTTCATCCCTCTTGTGCTTTGAAAAGTAGATAATAAATTCCAGACAGAAATGTTAAACCTGTTGGGGCAAGGCTAACAGGGATCACATAGGAGTTTGTATGGAAATGCTTCTTTTTTACGGTAGGTTCAGAATAAAAAAGAAAAATGGCTAATGGAAGGCGTTTGCAGGCTTCCTTGATCTCCCCTCCCCCCCACTATGCTTCTAGCCTACTGAACCAGTGGATGCTGAATTACTGATAGATGGTTTAAACACATTTGCAAAGAACCATCCACACAGAAACGTCAAATCCATGAGACTGCTAGAATATGAGGAGAAAAGAGAAGGGGGCCCAGGACCAGAGGCCTGAAGGGCATCCCTAGAGCCTGTTGCTTGAGCCCTCTCCCCCCACCCAGATCTCTTCTCCCCACCCCACACCTCTCCCAGCCATCCTCAGGCCCAGGCCCTCCACTCTTCCCCACCCCCTCACTAATCTTGGCTTCCTTTATCTGATCCTAATCTCTCTATGCCAGCCCTCCCTTTCCTCGTGATTCCTAACTCTATTCTTCCTCACTGTCCTCTCCACACCCTCCCCAACAGGTCACTCCCAGGCCACCATCCCTGCACATCCCTCGCTACCCTGACCCCCTCCTGAACCAGGTCTTCTTCCCTTGTTCCCTTATTCTGTCTTGAATCATGCCATGTCCTGACCTTGATTTATTTTCAGAACCTGTTGACTTTACTCCCATTCACATGTGGCTGAATTCATCTGGATAAAATCACGAGTCACCTGCGAGCTGGGTCCCCAGTGAATCAGTGAATCAGCTCCAAAGCTCAGCCAGGCTCTCCCCGGGCACTTTTCCAGGACTCTCCTCGTAATGAATGGCCACTTGTGGCCAAGCGCCTTTTCTTCCTTCATCCCTTTCTCACACAGTGAGGTGACCCTTCTGTTTGCTCTATGTGCCCCCTTCCATCAAATCTCCAGCAGATGGCCCCTTCTATCCTCCTGATCCTCCCTCCTTAGCAATTGGCAGCTTCCCTACTGCTTACAAATGAAGCAACTAGGCATAGAGAATGCATAGAGGGCTGGGCCCTGGGTTCAAATCCAGCCTCAGACACTCACTAGCTAGGTGACCCTGGGCAAGTCACTTCCCCTGTCTGCCTCAGTTTCCTCATCAGTCCAATGGGGGTCATAACAGCAGCCACCTCTGAGGGTGGCTGTGAGGATCACATAAAAGCTTACCCCCCCCCCAGGTTTTGTGACACTGATAACTCCCTAGTACCCTGGCTCCTTTTCAGTCTCTTCTGCTCTATCTTCCTCCAGGACCCACTTACTAAACAGGGGGGCCCTCAAGGGTCAGCCCTGCTCTTCCTCTCTTCCCTTTACATCATCTCGCATGTTGATCTCATCAATAATTTGCAAGGCCATTTATCCAGCCCTGACCTCTCTCCTGACCTCCTGGCTCCCATCCCAGTGCCCACTAAACACTTCACCCCGAGTGTCCTCACCAGAACCCACTCCTGTCTTTCCCTCCAAGACTGTCCCCTCTCTGTGGGGAAGGCATCGTCACCCTCTCCTTCCCAGTTATGCAGTAACATATCCAACATGCTGCCATGTCTTGAATGTGCCTCTGTGGTCACTCTCATGTGCGTCCCCTTCTCCCCAAGACAGTTGCTGCCACGGGCAAGCCCTTGCCATGTCATCTTCCCTCAGAAAATAAAGGTGATGCAGAAATCAAAGACAAACAGACACAAATGCTGGTAGAAGGGGACCAGGGGAAGGAACGGTTGGCACCTACCACTCCTGAGGGACTCCCATGGGGCAGCCAGCAGCCGGGCCAGTGCTAGATGTGTGGCTTGCATCAATGCATGAACACGGAGGCTGTGCTCTCCAGGCTGTCAGGAGGACGGTTACCAGCCCACAGCTGACATTGCCTGTAGGTCCCAGACCTGAGACTCTTCCACCTGAAAAGCCACTGACCCCCCTTTCCTTTGTCCCAACAACTGCCAACTTCTACTCCCTGATCCTCCCCAGCCTCGTTCCTGCTGCTGTGTTCACTGCATAGCATCAAGGACTAGGAGCTTAGCTACCATCACATTTTCTTGAATTTATTCCAAATTTCTCTTCCCCAAATCACAACATCACTAACTTTAGAACTCACTAAAGCTAACCCTTTCTACGTCACCTAGGCGATTCCATCCTCCTCATTCTCTCCTTGGACATCCCCTCGGCAGAACTACGTCATGGGCATTCCTGGGCCTCTTGACCCTCATCCCTTCTCTAGATGCCAAGCAAAATAAAATGACCAAACTATGTCGTCCTAGAGACAAACAAGAACAGTCTCACATGTGAAGAATTCAAACCTTAAAACAATCAGGATAGGGGCGGCTAGGTGGCGCAGTGAATAGAGCGCCGGCCCTGGAATCAGAAGGATCTGAGTTCGGAGCCGGCCTCCGACACTTAATCCGCACAAACAAAAACCTAGCTGTGTAACCTTGGGCAAGTTACTTAACCCCAATTGCCCTAAAGGGGCGGCTAGGTGGCACAGTGAGTAAGAGTGCCGGCCTCGGAGTTTGGATGACCCGAGATCAGATCCGGCCTCAGAAAATGAGCACCCACGCATAAATCAAAATGACTAGCCGTGTAACCTTGAGCAAGTTACTTAACCCCAATTGCTTTAAAAAAAAAAAAAAACAATCAGGATAACAGAGAGAACACTTCTTTACCAAAGACTGTCTGGGAGGAAAGAGCACAAGTCTGGTCTCCCAAAGTCAGGGCTTCCTCTGATGCTGTATTCTGGGGCATGCCAGCGAATGGAGAAAAGGCTGCTCGGGGCTCGACAGTGGCAAGTGGGGGAATGAAGGCAGTCCGAGGGCTGGAAGGGACCTCTGAGGCCATCTGATCCAAGTGGGACCTCAGCTGGAAGCTCTTCTATAAAAATCATCAATTGGCAAACATCTATTAAGCCAGGCACTGTGGTGATGGGGTCAGGAAGGGCTTTGTGTGGAAGAGGGTCAGAGCAGCAGAGACCACATGAGAAGCAGAAGACACCAGCATGGCTGGATGGCCGAGGATACATAGTTTTAGGGGAATGTATTTTTTGTGGGAAGAAGAGAGAGTAGTTCTAAGGGTTTAGGGGGAAGTTTCTGGTGTTCAAAAACAAAATGTAAAAGTGTATTTTTAAAGAAAGTACTTTTAGGATTTCCTGCCAAGAGAGCTGTTGAATAGGGGGCACCCCCCACCCCCAGCTAATGATCAAGTAACACAAGGGAAAACAACCCTAAGCACCATTTTCATCACTGCACAAAAAGTCAGACACAAGGTACAGATGGGCTGGCCACCCAGGGCAAAGGGCTCCCCTGAGAAAGCATCAGGGTGGGGAGTCGGAAACTAGACCCATGAGCTGGACCCTGAATATTCAGTGTTCTGACCCTCAAAAATGGGAGGGAATCCAGGAAAAGGTCAAGCTGGGTTGTCCACTCCACCCAAAAGGGCAATGGGGATAGAGCCAGGGCCTGGCTCAAGGCCTTAGTTAAGGAACTAAAGCTAATAAATTAGTAGATCCAAGAATGACCACAAGGACAAGCGATAAGAGAGAAAAAGTGAAGGAAAGGCTTGGTCAGGAAGAATCAGAAGGAGAATAAGCTCCCTAGGAGAGAAGGCAGCCCCTTCAGCCAGGGATCAGTGAGAGCACAGCCCCCGCCCCACTTAGGCTTGAAAATACTGGAAGTCAGGGTGGGAGGTTCTGAGATTCTCAGACACCCAAGTCCCTGGAGGCACAGTGGCTCTCCCAACCTGTTTTCCATAAGTATACTGTGTCAGGAAAAACAACAGTGACTTGGATGACATTTTCCTTTTGTCTGAAAGGCAACTTTGGTTCTTTTTTTCCCAATAAGCACCTCGACATTCTGTACTTTTCATGAAAAGTACACTCACACTCAGGGAGTGGAGGATGCCAACAACATGTGCCCAAGTGGAAACTCCCAGGAAGGAGAAGCCGAAGGCTCGAGGCCCTTTGTAGCGGCCAGGAGGACCAGGGGGCAGTGGCACACCAAGGCCACTATGGCTGCTAAATAAGGGCCACAGGAACACTGGGGAAACAGTATATGCAAAACTGCTTCATGAAGACCTGAATTCAAATGTAGTATCAGATACTTACTCCCTAAGACTCTAGACCAGTCACTTCACCTCTATCTCCCTCATTTTCCTCATCTGTAAAGTGGGGATCAAAATAGCACCTGCTTCCCAAGGTCACTGTAAAGTGTTAGACAAATGCTGATTATTATCATCCAAATGCAGGCCAGCACCTCCTCCCGCCACACCAGACAGCTAATAAAACTCTGGCTTCCCTCAGTGTGGCTCTGCACGTGTCTGTGGGAGTGGGTACCCTACACTGCTGGTGGAGGAGCCTGGGGAGTGTGCACCCACTGTGCGTACTGTTCTGCCTTTCTCCAGGCTACCTGCAGTTGGCTGGCTGAGGCGTCCTAGCCTGTAGGCCTAGGCTACTCTAAGCAGTACAAAGACTCATGGCAAAAAATGCCATCCTCCTCCAGTGGGAGAACTCGTGAACTCTGAGGAAAACTGAAGCAAGATGTCCTCACTTTTTACATGTTTTGTGCTTTTATGTGATATGGCTAATATGCAAATATATTCTGCATGGCTTTTTCACATGTGATTTTATTCTGTGTGTCTTGTCAGTGGATTGGGGAGGAAAGAGTTTGGAACTCAATAAAAAAAAGAACATTAAAAATAAATAAAATTTTTTGAGAAAGAGAAAAAGGAGGGCTAAAAACAAGTCTTCCTACATCTTTCAATGAATCTCATAAGGCTTCAGGGAAGACAAGCAGAGCCACATGGAATGTTTTCTCCAGGGATGCCTCTTAATAAGTCTCTCCCCCTCCTATTTATTCATGGTCCTCCCTCTGCTTCAGAGGGGAGCCTCGGGGCTCAGTCTTGGCTCATCTGGTGATCCAGCTTATCAAGACAACCCAGTCCTCTCTTTCCCTCCATTCCTTACTGGTCACTTAATTTCCTGCCCTTCTCCTTTGCAAAGAAAACAAAAGCAGCTTTGGTTTTTCCGCACACCTCTTCCATAAGCAAAAGTGGCCAGCTGTGGTCTGACCATTCCTCTCTTCAAATGCTCTCCCCTAGTCCAGAGGCACGCCAGACTCTGCCACCAAATGAGGGCACCTTTGGCTTCTAAGAACTGATTGAGACCAAACCCAAGAATCTCATGTCAATAAGCAACTAACATTCCTAGTATGATCAGAAAGTAACTCCTGCTTTTCCTTTAAGCTTGTTGGTTGAGCAGCTGGGGCTCTTCATCACACTGAATGAATGCTTGTTGGGAAATCCAGGGGCCCCTCAGCAACTGACCCTTATTACATGTTTGCTTCCTGGCTTAAGGCCTAAACAAGATGAGATAGGAGAACGAGAGAAATGCTTTGCTTTGGAAAAAGGCAAAAGACAATCAGATGTTTGAGCCCAACCTGCAGTGGATTATCTCTGTAATACAAGAATAGCCAGGGCATCAAGTACAGACTAGGAGGGAGGTTTAGTGAGTGTGCCCCACCTCTAGGGCAGGGCAGAAGCAGTAGGTAACAGAAAGACAGACCTGCACTGGGCAATAGAACCCTCGGGCTGAAGGGACAGGTCAGCTCAATGCTGGCTGCTACTTAACCTCTCCAGGCTCCAGGTGCCCCACGTGAAAACGAAGACAACCCCACTTGCAAATGTGAGGCCACAGACATGTGAGCTACCACCATTTTAATATACTCCTGCTAGTAAATGAATACTCTGGCTTCAGAAATGTGCTACATTCTGGAAAGCCATCCCAACACCGCCCCCATACCAGTGACCTGGGCCTATCCTTTGAGCCACTGATAGACACAACTGGGTCCATTTAGCCTGGGCTTGTAGCCTTTCCAAGTTAAATAATTTACTGTCAGTGTGGCAGCTGACCTTGATGAATCGCTTCTATCTAACTTTTCTTAGGAAGGTTCTGAAGAAGATAAGGCACCAAACTGCACTGCAGAGAGCGCAACTCCCATGGGCTGGCCACACTGTTCGAATACCAAGCGTGCAGAGAAGTCACACAAGGAAAGCCTCACATGGTCAGAAGTGAGACAAGGACATTCTCAAGGTCTCTGAAGAGCTCTGGAATCACTTGCATGACACAGGAGACACTGGCACAGGCCTGCCCCGCCTGGTCCAACCTCATCAAAGAAGGCAGTGTGCTCTATGAGCACAGCAGGATTATGGTAGCTCAAAGGGAATGTAAGACATGTGAATCTGGGGCCACAAATGTTCATTGTTCAGTGGGGGCACTTTCCAAGCCTGTGCTGGTCCGATCAGCCAGAGCCCCGAATGCTGTGCCTTGACCCCAACTTAGCAATGCCATTTGGGTCTTCTTTGATCATGAAGGACAACTACCCCTGGGCTGTATTCCCAAAGACATCTAAAAAAGATAATATATTTTGGAGCAACAGCCCATTGACTGGGCGTGGTTAACCAAGTTATGTGCAACAGAGTCCTATTGTGCTGTGAGAAGCGAGGAAGGGGACGAAGGGGACGGCTTCAGAGAAACCTTAGAAGGTGTGTATAAACTGGTGCCAAATGAAGTGAGCAGACCAGGGGACAACTTATATAATGACAACAACTTTGAAAGACTGCAGAACTCTGACCAACCACAGTATCAGAAGACTTGTGTTAAGACATGCTGCCTGTCTCCCAACAGAGGCGGAAGACTCCAGAGGACAAAATGGGGCACTGCTTTTGGACTCGGCAAATGTGGGAATTTGTTTTGCTTGCCCATACATGTTTGTAAGAGGTTTTGTTGTTCTTGCTTTCTTAATGGGAAATAGGGGAAGGTGGAAGGGAGAAAGTACTGATCTGAAAACAAAAGAAAATTGAATTGAAACAAAATCGGTGACTACAATTCAACCAGTCCCCACAGTGCAAAGCTGCATATGCTGCCCAACAAGGAAAGGACAGAATCCTTGGCCTCGACGGACTTGCCTTCGAGCTAAGAACCAAGATGAATTTCACCTTAACAATTCAATCAACACACTGAGTCCATGCCAGAGATATTCCAATGGACAGGAGAAGCCAGTGCCACAGATGCTCCATCCCTCTGTCCCCTGGGTTCCTGAGCCCAGTGAGCCGTGCTGGGGCTCGTCCTCAGCATTCCCAGATAGCAGAGTGTACTAGGCTGCCATCCTGCCTTCTATTCTTCTACATTTCTTCCTCTCTGCCTCTTCCTCCCAGTTCTTCACTGCTTCTGTGCTTGCTCAGGCCCTGCCCCTCCATCAACCTCTGGGTACAACTAATTTTTAATTTCTTCTTAGGCTGTAGTGTCCCATAATTCACAGCCATTCGATGGTCTATAAAACAGTGGTATTAAAAGTATGGACTGTTGTTTATGGGAAAAGTTTGGGGATTGGCCAAGGAGTTTTGCAATGTCTTAAAAGAAATACAAACCCCCTCTCCTTGTCCTGATGAATTCTGGGTGCAACGCTGGCCATTTTCTGTTGTCTTTCCAAGAGAGATAAATGGATGGACAAGTTCCAGAAGCTGACCAGTCAGTCTACAAGCATTTGTTAAGTCCCTACTATGTATTATACTAATGCAGGAGATGCTGACAAATGTAACAGAGGGAGACAAAATAAAACCAACATGTACAAAAAAGAGAGAGACTGGATAACTTGGAGATAATGCTAACGTTAGGCAGACACCTCTCATAACCTGGACAATGAACACTCTTCATCTGCTCAGATTTTTCTGGGTGCATGATGAAGTAAAACTTTAACGAGGCTACGATCTCTTCCAAAAGGCCCCCAAAATTGCTGGGGCTTCTGCTGTGCAAGCAGCACAATGCCCTCTATGAAGAGGTGCGCCTGGAGCACTACCCCTCCCCCCCAAAGAATCCCTCTTTGACTGGGACGCCGTGGGATCTCTTCCATTCAAGCTGCAAAGCCCTTGAGTGAACATCTTCCTGTTTTATGCTTTCCAAGAATCTTGTGGTCAGAGAATCCAAAGAGGTTGTAATATGCTAGTACAATACCAGGTTGAAGGAAGTTCTATCTGTCATTTTGTTGAAGGAACAAGCCTGTCTGTCATTTTCCCACAAAGAATCCTGGGTCAATTTGACGTATTTTGGAAGAATGCCTTACAAAAAGAGCCTCTGCCTCAAGAGACAACAAGCAGCACAACAGAATTGTGTGTTTTCTACCTAGGTCAGTCCATTCTGTGATGGTGTAGACATGATATAGGGAACTCTGTTCACAAACCTTACCAACAGGCTCACTGTGTGCATGGGGACTCACAAAACTCAATAAGGTTGTGACTGTCGATGTTCTTCCTATGGCACTTTTAAAAGTATTACAAAGTTGGAGATTTCCCTCCCTGGGAACTGGGCCGTGAGTTCTCACAAGTGGTCTCCTTCCATGGCCGTGGATTTAATCCAGCCACTACTCCATCTCTGCTGCGCCCTGGGCCACAAGTCCAAACTGGATTAATGCTGGCTATGTGCTCATGTTCTACTCCAGGGCTCTGGCAGGCTGTTCTCTCTCAGGCTCTTTGGCATGGATTCCAAATGTTTGCTGATTGAGCCAATTAGGGGGGCTTTCCTGGTCTTCTTCTCATGACAACTTATAGCAGTTAAAATTCTGTGTAAAACTATTATAGTCTGTGTCCAGAGCCTTTCTTCCTTTGGGATCCCATTTTCACCCTCAATAACTGATTCAAATAGGTCAAGCTTGGGTTGGCTCAACTACACAGCATCTCTTTTTCTCATCTTTATTCTTTTTTCTAGCTTTCTGCTAACTGTTATCCTTCTTTTAATAATTCAGTGGTCTGACTGTAAATAGACTGCTAATTCAGTACTGGCTCCTATATTAGTAACACATTATTTCCTATCAAAACAGTCGTCTCTCATGCTGTCGTCTTACTTGGTGCTCACCAGGTCCAATCTACCCACTAACCCTTCCTTTTTATTTTCAGTTCCAAATTACCTCCTCCCTCTGGCCTCTCCCCCACCCACTGAGAAAGGCAACAATATGAAATCAAGCAAAACATCTCCATTATTAGCCATGTTGGGGGGGTGAGAGAGAGAGAGAGAGAGAGAGAGAGAGAGAGAGAGAGAGAGAAGGAGAGAGGAGAGAGGCAGAGGGAGAGAGGGACAGAGGGGGGAGAGGAAAGAGAGATAAGGGGGGAGAGACAGAGAAAGAGAGGGAGGGAGGGGGAGAGACAGAGAGAGACAGAGAAAGAGAGAGGGAGAGACAGAGTGGGGGAGAGGAGAGAGAGACAGAGACAGAGAGAGGGGGAGCCTGCTTCCATGTGCAACTCAGAATTCCTCAGTTCTCTATCTGGACATTGGGTGTTCAGAGAAGCTGCTTCTCCCACAGCTGACGGTTATGACATGGCTGCATCTTGAAGGGAAAGAGTGGATTCCAGGCCCAGGGAGGGTTGGTACAAATGTACAGAAAGGGGCTGTCACAAGAGACTGGGAGAATACAATGACCAACTCAAGAATTTGTTTTTTTAATTTCTCATATGAACTTGACAAACAGCAACAAATACAAACATTTCTTTATATAAAGAACAGAAAATAAGGATTGTCTAGGACATCCTGAATCCCTCTCATGTATAATCTGGTAGTTTTTTAACTACTCTATGTTATACTGAAGTCCCACTTTCTACTCTGGTTTACAGTAGGTTGATGGTTGTGTAAGTAGCTGATTTTTATTTTCTCCTTGATCTGGGGATTCTGGAACCTGGCTATAATATTCCTGGGAGTTTTCTTTTTGGGATCTTTTTCAGGAGGTGATTGGTGGATTCTTTCAACCTCTATTTTGCCCTCTGGATCTAAAACATCAGGGCAGTTTTCCTTGAGAATTTCTTGAAGGGTGATTTCTAGGTTCTTTCCTTGATCATGGCTTTCAGGTAGTCCAATAATTTTTAAATTGTCTCTCCTGGATCTATTCTCCAGGTCAGTGGTTTTTCCCATGAGATATTTCACATTGCCTTCTAATCTTTCGTTTGTTTGGATCTGCTTAACAGCATCTTGATTTCTCATAAAGTCATTAGCTTCCATTTGCTCCAGTCTAACTCTGAAGGAATGAATCTCCTCAGTGAGCTTTTGAGATTCTTTTTCCATCTGGCAAATTCGACTTTTTAAGGCATTCTTCTCCTCATTGCCCTTTTGGGCCTCCTTTGCCATTTGAGCTAGTCTATTTTTTAAGGTGTTGTTTTCCTCAGTCAGGCTGTTGACCCTCATTTCATACTTTTCCTGCATCCTTCTTATTTCTCTAATTTTTCCTCCACTTCTCTTACTTGATTTTTAAAGTCTTTCTTAAGGTCCTCTATGGCCTGCAACCCGCTCATGTTTTCCCCTGGGGCTTTTGGAGCAGGACTTCTGACCTCACAGTCCTTTTCCCGCTCTATGCCCCCCAAATAGGAGTCTAGGGTTGCATTTTTCTGTTTCCTTTGCCTCGGCATGTTGCCACTTAATTGCTTGACTTTTGGGCTTGTTGCCACACTATGGCTTTAAGGCCAGCTAGAGGAATTTTCGTCCCAAACGTGTGGGGGGCAACTTCCGTTTCTGGCAAGCTGTAAACCCACCCACAACTTCCACCCTAGATCACAATCCACATCCAGGGAGGTTAAAGCAAGAGCGATTACCCCCCAAGACTGATCGCTGGATCTCCCCATGATTTGTAGGCTGGGAGCCAGAAATGCCTCTGAAAACTACAAAATGGCGTGTCTCCTCAGTGGCTTCTAGCCCCCAGGGGAGGGAGCTGACGCATTCCCCAAATACAGGTCCCAAAGTCCATAGGACACTAACCTCTTACTTTGTCCTAGGCATGTCTATGTTGATAATTCTGGGGTCGCCACAGCTCCTGGTGTTCTGGGGTTCCTCCAGCTGGCTGCTGGCCCTGCCGCCCTGGGGCTAAAACCTCGGCTGGGCTCCTGCGCTCTGCGAGCTGCCAGCTCCCAGACCGCTACGCTGGTCCTTCCTGCAGGGCTGCTGGGCTGTCCTCAGCGGGAGGTTAGCTTCTCTGTGTCGTTCTATGGGTGCTGGGGCTCCAGAAGTTGTTCAGAGTCCTTTTTTACATAGTTTGTGGGGAATCTGGGGGCAGAGAGGCTTGGACGAGCTGTTTCTACTCCGCCATCTTGGCTCCGCCCCAGTAGCTGATTTTTAAAAGGGCCAAGCTACTATTGAGAGGGAGTGAAGGGAGTGACCCAAACACATGGGTCCCTCCAGGCCACACCTTCCCGTCTCTGAACCACCAGCACTTACAAGGAGCCAGGGACAACTCCGCATCCTCAGTCATACATTCAGTCACTGAGGAGTATTTTCAGCACAAAGTACATGACAAAATCAAGTGCTTCCTGCTCATGGAGACACTTAATTGTCCAAGATGAGCCCAGATTAGAGGGCATTTAAACTGTCCCCTCCAAAAGCAGCAGATAGCAAGAGACATTCTACCACTTGAACTGGGCATCTTTCCAAAACTGTTTAATTACATTTTGTGGCTAATTCCTTAACCCATTAGCAGTCCCTTGCATCCCATTTAATGAAAAGGAAAAGTAACACCTGTAAGTATGCTAACACCTCAGGTTTGTAGAAGTGTGTGATAACTGTTCCTGGGCAATCTCAGGGGAGGAGGCACAAAAATCAGAAAATCATTTTCCTGTGGATAAGAACAAACCAACACCCTTCTCTCTGCATCCTAAAGAAACATTTACTCGCTCTTCAGACTTTCATAGCAGCTTCTTCCTATAGAGTACTCTGTAGAGTACAGGCTGACCCACTAGTTTTTATAAGTAATAACAGTTTAAAATCATGAATAATCACTACCTTCACAGTCTAGCACCTGGCCAGATGACCTTAGCAATGTACACAGGGTCAAGGAGCAATTTCACTTAGCACATTCATCTCAGACAGTGCTAGGCTTACCATCAGCTCTATCCTAAAGGCCGAGAGCCTAAGTGAAAGGGAAGACCTTACTAAATCAAAGCATTAGTTAAAAATAGGAATAAGTTCTGTCCAAAGGAACCAAAGCTTTTTTCACCCTCAAAGCTCATCTGATGCAAAGACTTTGAAAATCCTGTCTTTTGTTTTCCTCTGGTCAGCTGTAGGTAAGAGGGTAGACAGGAGCATGAATCATGGCATATTAGCAAGCAGGTAAGTGATTTAGAGATGGTGTGATCTAATGGAGAGAACCCTGGATGTAGAAAGGAGGACAGCGTGTCTGGAGGCACCTGGGGCAGTCACCTTGGGGCCTCAGCTTCCTTCTGTGTAAAGTAAGGAACATCTGAGACTCTTCAAGTGCTCTATGATAATTCTCAAGGAGTGAGTGAGCGAGCTCTGCCCACTGTCTCTGCTCCTCCTCCTGGCCTGCCCACAGTAGAGGCCAAGTGCCTCTCCTATCTCTGGGCCTCTGATAGGAAGGAGGGGGTAACAGGAACAGAGCAAAACACTGATGCTGTCTTGTGACTCAATTCTGGAGCTTTCTATTCAACCACGGGACTAGTCCAATTTCTGTCTTGTGAAAAACCTTTATTCAATTATGGGAATTGAGAAAACTTTACTACACTGTTTGAAGCAAGCCTTGGGTGGCTGGGAAGCTGGACCACTTCTCTCTGATGCTTGGGGCAGGGGGAATGGGACACTTCTTTTCCAGATTTCAGAGAATTAAACCTGTTTGCTCTCCCCCTCTCAACTTGGGAAGCCCTTAATTTTTCCTCCAATAAGAAATCAGATTACCTAATCTTGTATCCTGGTTTCTATCCTGTTGTTTTCTTTTAATGCATAAAAATCTGTCTCCCCATATCCAGGGTCTAGGGCCAAGCTGAGGAGACCTGGTCCTGATCTGTTATGCAACTGGCATGCCTGACTTAATAAAACAACATGCCTGGAAGCTCAAACCTTTGTTTCCTCAGTTACTTCAATCAACCCACATGTCACAGGGTCAGGCTAGAACACTGCTGCAGTCTCTTCCAGCTTTAACATTCTAGGGTTTTATGACTACAATGCAAATAAAACTTTGGGGCCAACAAGACAACCACCTCTTCCTGCCAGGACTCTGCCAAAGCCACCCCAGCTTGACATTCTGGGGCCCGAGACAGAATTAAAACAACATTTTAGAGACAGTGATGTCGTGCTGCCTGAGTCTACATGACCCAAGGAGCTGGGCTTCCTTCAGACATATCTTTCCAACCACCCAAAGCAAGTTTTACCTCAGTTAAGATCCTGTCTGTCTATAAGTCCTGTATCCTGTCCAGGGTCATTTAAAAGCCATCTATAAACTATCTAGGAAGGGCCAGTCAAGCCCAGGAAGGAAGAAGGCCCTGGAAACTGTTTGTTTCTAGAAATAAACAAATCCAGACTTTTTTCTCTTGCCCTAAAAAGCACTTACCAGTTTGTCAGGATCTCAATCACCCAATCGACTGCTAAGTCCTGCGAGGAGCTGAGGCTAGGGGGGGCAAAGAACAAAATGACCCTTCCTCCCAAGGTGCCTGCCCACATACAAACACGGACAGAATCAATGCTGAGACAAAGGGACTTAAATCCAAGTTGTTTGGGCCCCGAGTGGCCTATCACCAACTGTTCTGGAGGTCATGCGCTAAGGAGGACAGGTGGGCCAGAACAGTGGCTAGCCAGGCCCAGAGCATGAAGACAGACGCAGAGGAGTGGCATGGAAGGAACAGAGAGGAGGCCAGCTCAGTCGCATCACAGGCAGAATGGTGCTGGACAGACAGGCTGGGGCCTTAACAACCAAACAGAGAAATGGACGTTTGACACCAGAAGCCCCCAGAGGAGGGACGGAGCCCCCAGAGGAGGGACGGAGCTGGGATGGATTCCATGGCCTAGAGGCTGTGGACTGAAGGAAAAGAGGGGGCTGCACAAGAGCTGTGCCCAGAGCAGCACAACTTGGTACTGCATGGGATGGCTGTGAGGAGCCAAGGCCAAGGTGAAACGCTCTGGGCCTTGGGAAGGCGGCTGGGGGAGGGGTCCCTGGGCTGTGTGCCCATGTACGAGTCATCTGCATAGAGATGGAGCCAACCTGGGAGGAGGTGTTAAGATGGAAGGGAAGAGGACAGAGACTTGGAGGACTGGCACCATCAGGGGGCACAGTAAGGCCAAGCAGGAACAGGGAACCCAGGCACCAAGAGGGTTACAAGAAAGATCATCCTTCTTAGTAACTGAACCAAGGTCAGGAAAAATGGTGGCCACTCTCCTGCAGCACAGCTTCTATCACACCACAGCAGGAACTTGAGCAGCAGGCACCAAGAGGGTCAGAAATCCAGGCCCTGTTGCGTACTGCCAAGACTGTGAGCTACTAAGGAACAAAGGACAGGAAACATGAAACCTAACTCAATTAGGACAGACCCAAACACCCTGCAGGGCTGCCCTGAGGATAGAGAGCCCAGTACACACACAGAGCATTTGACAAAAGATGATCTCATAGAGAAGTCTTGGCGTTATCATCCATTTTACAGATGAGGAAACTGAGGCTAAGAGAAGTCAAGGAACTTACCCAGTCACACAGCTGATTCCAGGGGCTCAGTGTTCTATCACTATGACACCTGTCTGGACCCCCTGGGGCAACTATGGAGGGCACAGGGAACACAGGACATGTTGTTGGAAAAAATATGCTTGTTGACAAGATCCCGCTTCACCTGGGAACCTGGTGGTCTCTGCAAATATGACATCCTCCCCAAAGCTCCTTGAGGACCTAGTTTGGCCCCATGTCACACCAGCAACACATGCTGCATGAAGGTTGGACAAGAACTAGTCAGCCTAAACACCTTTCCTTTCTCCCCTTCCCCCCTCTTTCCAGGACTCCTTCTGCAGTTGGTTTAAACTAACTTCTGAATTAGATAAAGTGCTAGGTTTGCATAAGACCCTCATCCCTCCCCTTCCATCTGCCTCAGAGAACACTTAATTTCTAAGCGTATCTTTTAGAGGACTTTTAGTAAGGGCAGTTAAAGGGGGAGCTGCCATAATACACTGAGAGCGAGGCCTGAGTTCAAATTCAGCCTGACACTGACCAGACAGGTGATTCTGAGTAAGTCACTTAACCTTCCTGGGTAAAGACCAGAGCACAAACCAGGAGAGCAGTGACAACACCTCTCAGCATCACACCTGAAGACCCCTAGAACTAGCTCTGAAAACAGCAGCACAAAAGCCTGAAGCTTAGGACAATGCCTCCCCATCCCAGGTGAGCAGAGCCCAACTTTACCACGAAGTTTAAAGTCAAGAAATAGGTTGAGAAAAAAGGAAACAAACCATAAAAAAAAAAAAAAAAAACACGATCATAAGAAGTTATTATGGTGGCAGGAAAGACCAAGATATAAACTCAGAAGACGACAACAATGTGAAAACATCTACAACCAAAGAAAAATGCTCATTGGAACCAAGCCCAAAAAGAATTCCTGGGAGTGTTAAAGAAAGAGATAAGCGCGGTAGAGGAAAGCTGGAGAAAGGAATGACAGCGATGCAAGAAAATTATGAAAAGAGAAGTAACAACCTGGTAAAGGAGACACAAAAAAATTCCCTGAAAAAAAAAAAGAACTCTTTAAAAAGCAGAAAAGGCCAAATGGAAAAGGAGGTAAAGAAAAAAAATCCCTGGGGCGGTGAGGTGGCGCAGTGAGTAGAGCACTGACCCTGGAGTCAGGAGGACCTGAGTTCAAATCCGGCTTCAGACACTCAAGCACAAAAACTAGCCATGTGACCTTGGGCAAGTCACTTAACCCCAACTGCCCTCCAAAAAGCCAAAAAAAAAAAAAAAAATCCCTGAAGAACTTAAAAAAACAAAACTCACCAAATGAAAAAGGAGGTATAGAAGCTTGCTGAAGAAAATAATTCCTTAAAAATTAGAATTGGGCAAGTGGAAGCTAACAACTCCATGAGATACCAAGAAACAAGGTCAAAAGAATGAAAAAAAAAAATTAGAAAAAAATGTGAAATATTTCATTGGAAAAAGTAACCTGGCAAATTGTCTAGACATCATTTTTCAATAAATAAATAAATAAATAAAGGAAAACTGTCCCCACATTTTAAATCCAGACAGCAAAATAGAAATTGAAAGAATCAACTAATCATCACCTGAAAGAGATCCCAAAATGAAAACTCCCAAGAATATTTATAGCCAAATTCCAGGACTCCCATGTCAAGGAGAAAATACGATAAGCAGCTAGAAAGAAACAAGTCAAATATCATGGAGCCACAGTCAGGGTCACAAGAGATTTTAGCAGCTACCACTATAAAGAAGCAGAAGGCTTAGAATATGACATTCTGGAAGGCAAAGCAGCCAGAATCACAACCAAGAGTAACCTACACAGGACATTTAATGAAATAAAGAAAACACCAAAGTTTAATAGGAAATCTGACATTCAAACACAAGACTCAGGAGAAGCATAAAAAGATCAACAAGAGATCGGGAAGATGATGCATGTAACCCCCAAGAATTTTATCATTATTAAGGAAGTTAGAAGGAATCTATGTAGACGTGGGTTACATTGGGATGATTTAAGAAAAAATAAATGAAGGGGCAAGAAAGAGAGATATACTGGGAAAAGGTGGGGAGGAAGGAGGGGGAGGATGATCTCACATAAAAGAAGTACAAAGAAGAGCTTTTAGAGTGGAGGTGAAAATGGGAGGAGAAAGGTGGAAGGCAATGCTTAAGAAACTTTACTCATCAGAACCGACTCAGAGAGAGAAGGACGGATGGACAGATGGATACTCAGTTGAGTACAGAAATCCACCTTATCCACAGGGAAATAAAAGGGGAAGGGGACAAGGGGGGCAGGGAACGACAAAAGGGAGAGTAAAGGAGCCAGTGGTCAGAAGCAAAACAGACTTTTCATAAGGGACAGGATAAAGAGAGAGAGAAAAAAGGATGGAGGGAAATCCATGGTAACTATAACTGTGAATGTGAATGGGATGAGCTCCCCCATAAAATGAAGCACGTACCAGAATGGATTAGAAACCAGAATCCAACAATGTCATTTACAAGGCACACGCGCGCGCGCACACACACACACACACACACACACACACACACACACTCTTAAAGTAAGACAATGGAGCAGAATCCCTTATGCTTCAGCTGAAGTAAAAAAAAAAAAAGACAAGGAGTAATAATCTCAATCTCAAACAAAGCAAAAGCAAGGAAACCACAACTGGCAAAAGGCATTTAACAGGCAATGAAATAAAATCAAAAATTTTTACAGCAAGTTTCTCTGGTAAAGGCCTCTTTTCTCAGATATATAGGGTACTGAATCAATTTAAAAAAAAAAAGAGCCATTCTCCAATTGATAAGTGGTCAAAGGATATTAACAGGCAGTTTTCAGAAGAAGACTACAGTCATATAAGATCACTCTAAATCACTATTGATTAGAGAAATGCATATTAAAACAAGTCTGGGGTACCAATGCACACCTATCACAAATGACAAATGTTAGCGGGGATGAGTCAAAATTGGGACACTAATACACTGTTGGTGGATTTGGTTCAAACATTCTGGGGAACATTTTGGAATACCGCTATAAAATTGTGCATAACTTTTGACCCAGCAATACCACTACGAGATCCATAGCCCAGAGATCAGTGAAAAAATAAAAGGACCCATATATACAAAAATACTGTATATCTCCTCTTTTTTTGTGGTGGCAAAGAACCGGAAATTGAGGAAATGCCCATCAATTGGGGGAATGGCTGAACAAGGTGTGGCATATGATTATGATGGAGTAATACTGCACCATGAGGAATGTCGAGGAGGATGGTTTCAGAAAAACATGGGAAGACTTATGTATACTGAAACAAAGTGAAATGAGTAGGACCACAAGATCACTGTGCAGAATAACAGACTTGGGGACGGCCACGTGGTGCAATGAGTAAGAGCCCCGGCCCCGGGGGTGGGAGGACCCAGGATCAGGTCTGGCTTCAGTGCTTAGCACCCACACAAAAACGACTGGCCGTGCAACCTTGAGCAAGTTACTTACCCCCAACTGCTTTAAAAAAAAAAAAAAGAAGAATAACAGACTTGGCTACTCTGATCAGTAAAACGATCCCAGACAATGTCAAAGGACTCGTGATGAAAGATATTTTCTACCTGAGTCCAGAGTAAAACCGAAGAGTGGTTTTCTTACTCTTTATTGTTCTTGCCGCCCCTTTCCTTTTGCAATGTGGTTAATATGGAGATGTGTTCTTCATGATTTCACATGTATAAGTGATATCATGTTACTTGCCTTTTCAGTGGGTGAAGGAGCAGGGGGAGGGAGAGAATTTGGAAGTCAAATTTTAATAAGAATATTAAAATACATAATAATTTTTTTTGGAAGAAAGAAATGCCACTATCTAAATTACATGAGTGAGGCTGTGAAGAAACTGCCAGGTAAAAGTATATCCCACCATCTCCAAAGAGAAGTTTCAATATACTCCCAGGGCCTGTGACTGTGGGGGAGGGACGGGTGGATAAACAGACCAACAGATAGATATAGCATTTATTAGTATGTGCCAGACACTGGACTAAGCCACAAGAGTATGAAAGGTAGTCTTGGCCCAGGGAAGGGGGAGAGGGAGTTGGGTATCCTGGGTTGGTCAGCGTTTGGAGGCTGCACTATGATGGGAAGTTGCTGGACGCATTCTGAAAAATATGGAGGTGACAGTTGTGTTCTAAAGTGCCTTCCTCAGACCCTCTGTCTGGAGACCTGTGCTCAGCTAGGGATATAGCAGTTTAGGAAGGACATTGCCAAGCTGAGGAGCATCCAAAGGAGAGTTCTGAGAATGGTGAAATGGTCTTATGTCCATGTCACATGAAGACCAGGAGAAGGACCTAGGGACATTTAGCCTGGATAAGAAAAAGGTCAGAGGGCCCATGACCACTGCTTTCAAGTATCTGATGAGGGATTCAATTGGTTCAGTCTGGCCTGGAGAAATGGGAAAAAAAAAAGCAAAGAAGAAAACATGCAATGAGGCAGTAGTCGTCTCCAAAGAGAATGGATGGCTCAGAAGGTGAGCTTCCTGGCCCCCAGCCCCTGCTCAATGCAGGCCACCCAGCAAGAGCTCAGCTCAGCACTGCTCTGAGGGGGTGAGATTCCTTTTCAGGAATGGGTTGGACTTAATGGCCACAGATATTTCTTCCAACTGTAGATTTCTGAGCTCTACTTTAGCGGAAGAAGTTTCCACACCAGAACCACAAAGATGACTTTAAACTGTACCTACACATAATAGCTTTTCAGGATCAGTAAGTGTCCCATGGTACTAGGCACTGCCCTCTGACATTTCACTCTTAGATTAGTAGATGCTTGCTTGGACTTCTTAAGTCAGAACTGTCAAGGAAAGCAAGAAGACACTCAATTATGAAAACTTCCAAAATCACTACACTGTAGGATACTTGTTTCATTTGAACTTTGATTAAAACTGGAGTCTGACTGATCTAAAACTTGCTACAAAAACTGACATTGGTGAATGGGATGAGCAGTTGGTCTTGTCAAATTAAAGGCAGCCTTTCATCTCTGGGCTGGGCATTACACATATGAGTAAATACCTTCATTTCCTGGGGCACAGGCAGAAAGATGAGTCACAAAAAAACAAAAAGTCAAACATTAGCTTCAACACTAAGATTTACTAAGGAAACTGGTTTCAGTAGGGCAAGGTTTCTTAACTGTTCTATTCAATTCCCAGTTTGAGTTTCCCAACACACCCAGATTTATTCAGTTATTCCTGGGGATAAGATAGAGATTGCTCCCAAGAACTGAGATGGGTCAGTTTGACATTGATCTCTGGCAACATTCTACAATAACTGGTTTGAGAAAATACAGCAACCACTAGGAACCACAAGTGGTTCACTGATACTAAATTCAATGCCCTATTCTAACAGGGATGCAGGGCTGGTGGATCAGAGGAGTTCAGCAGTAGGAGAGTATCTGGACTTAAAGCATAGGACACTTCCCATGATACATTTGTGAATGAGATGTTTAGGCGTGGTCAGCATGACAGAACAGAGAGAGGCTAGGAGCTAGCTGAACAATCCTATCTAATGAATCAACAAGACAGAACTGGTGGGGTGGGCCTCTGGGATCCTGCCCACAGGCCATATTTTGGGTGAAGACTTGAAGCAGGAGTCCTGCTGCTCCGTCCACATGAGACAAAAATGGAAAGGGTGGGAAAATTCACAGATAACAGAATGAGAAAGAAAACAACCTCCACCTCCAGGAGCAGATATTATGGGCTACGCAAGAAGGATGACATTCACCAGAGAAAAATATAAGTCCTCCATTTTGGCTCCAAAATATTACCTATACAAATACGGATGGGAAAAACAAAACCCTGATTTGGTAGTTATACATATGAGAGACTTTCAGGAGGTGAGTCAGGGAATAAGAATACACACTTAGCCAGGCCCAGTACTAAGTGCCAGGGCTACAAAGAGACACAAAAAACAAGTATCAAGGAGCTGACACTCAAATGGGAGAAACAAGAAATGGCTGTTTAGCCATGTACAAAGGCCTCCTGTGAGGGCAGCACTACGCAGAGTCTGTTTTAAAAAAGCTTTAACAAAATTTTCTTTAGTCAATTATGAATTAAACGAATAATTTTATAAGACAATCTTCCCACATCTGCCTCAATAAAGAAAAAACCATATATCCTATGAAAAGTGCCTTACTGAAATCAAATTTCTTTATAGGTACAAAACTCTTAGCTCATAATGAAATCGTCATGTGAAAAAAGGATACACCAACTGGCACAAAGCATTTACTTGGGAGAGCCAAGGTTCTTGGTGAGTCACAGAGAGATCTACACCAGGACAGGGAGGTTGCCATCCAGAGGGCAGCTGCCCGCTCTGAGAAGTCCTGACTGATACATGGACAGGCATGAGCTAACAGACAGCAGGACTGGGAAAAAGAAAGGAAAGAGGAGGAGAAGGGACCAAACTCTGCCCTTGCACTAAAAATGAGTATTCACAACTCCCAGCCCACACTGCCCACCCAAAGTACACAAGAGAAACCCAAATTAAAACTGCAGCCTTAGAATGAAAAGCCCATTTTGGGGAGAAACTATGAAACCAGAGAATACTTCACAGACTCCACCTGCTCTCACCCCCCACCCAGGGATCAGGGGCTCCACTGGTCTGGGGTAGGAAGGGAGCTATGAGGCTCCCCAGGCCAGGCTAAACCCCTGCTTGTTGTGATTCGGTCATGCCCAACTCTTTAAGACCCTATTTGAGGGTTTTCTTGGCAAAAATACTGGAGTGGTTTGCCATTTCGTTCTCTGGCTCATTTTACAGATGAAGAAACTGAGGCAAGCAGGGTTAAGGGACTTGCCTAGGGTCACCCAGCTGGGAAGCGTCTGAGGCTGGATTTGAGCTCAGGTCCTCCTGACTCCAGGGTCTGTGCTCTATTCACTCAATCCTTAGGCTGCCCAGGGGAAGACTCTTAAAAGCAAGAGATCTGTGGTGTGTACTTTAACACTTAGGAACAACAGGCCATGGACACTCTGCTCTCCTACATACAGCCAAGGTTAGAATCGACAGGATGCTGGGTCGAGAAGGGATCCAAGTGAGTTAAGCAGAGGCCTGACTCAAACCCATGTCTCTCCTGAAGCCTAGGTCAGCATGCTTCCCAGCGCACCAGGCAGTCTCTGTCATTTTAAAACTGGGGGGATTTCTTCTCCAGTTCTTGACACATGACGTGCAGCCCCCACCCTCCAAACTTCCCAGCTTCTTTTCTTAGTTCTTCCCAACTCTCCCACGCAGTCAGCACTTCTGTGTCACCAACAGGGAAACTGTGGCAGAGGAGAAAAGTGCGATGAGTCACCATGACAAGTCTGGAGGAGAAGAAACCAGGAGTCTCCAGTCTACTGGAAAGCTGCTGAGCTCACCTCATTTCTACATGTCTCCTCCATGGCTTGAGGAAGCTTCAGGCATCTGGGAGAAAGTGCCCTACCTAAAAGTTGCTGCCAACAGCTCAGAAGGCCCAGAGGCTGAGGCCAGCAGGCTCTGAAGCCAACATGGGGAGGTGGATGGCTGTGGCCTCCTTCTGAAGAATGGGGTTCTTGGGGAGGCTAGGTGGAGCAGTGAATAGAGCACCAGCCCTGGAGTCAGGAAGACCTGAATTCAAATGCAGCTTCAGACACTTACTAGCCATGTGACCTTGGCCAAGTCACTTAACCCCAATTGCCCTGCCTTCCCCGCTCCAAAAAGCCAAAAAAAAAAAAAAAAAGAATGGGATTCTTCTGACATCCCCAAGTTCAGTCAATGACAGATCCACAAGCTCTACCCTGGAGTTTGAACTCCTGCTCCTTCCTCCCAGGCTTCCCAACTTTCAGCCCAGCCCAGTAAAGCCTGCACTAAGATATCAGAGCAACAAAATGCAAAGGATTTCTGTGTTGAACAGAATGGACAATAACCCCCAAGTTTTCCAAGATCTCAAGTCTGAAGATCAAAGCCACGAGAATTCACATTTCCTATGACTTTAATAGCCACAGTTCTCTTTTCCCATTCAGCTCTGCCTCTTGAACTGGACATCTCAACTTAAGGAAAGCCAAGGCCCTACCTTCTGAGCTTCTCGTCACACGGATCAGTCCCCTTCATCATCTGGCTATTACCGGACAGTCTGCTGGAGGCCACGAAGCGAACGCACAAAGGGGGCAATGGTTATTCTCAGGGGGGCAGAAGAGAAACTGAGGCCACTCTGTAAAGGCCATTTACGGCATTCTGCCTCCTTCTCCAGCACTTCCCCAGCACACCAGGTACAGTCTGAAAACAACCCTAAGCACATGGCCTACCTGGAAAAATAAAATCAGTCCCTACATGTTGTGGTTGGACAAGAATTATTCCTTTCTCACTCATTTTAAAATGCCTAAAGGATACATTGGTACCCCAAAATATCTATAGGCAGGCCTACAGCATCCTGGGTAAATATCTTGTGGCAGGGGGTCTCCCAGAGGAGTCCAGAGACCCCTGGCAGTCCCCCAACACCTTTCCAGGGGTCTAGGAGGCCATAATAATACTAAGAAGCTCTCACGGAGGAGGTCCTTGTTCATTTTTAAGAGTGTAAAGGGGGCCTAATATGAAGGCCAATAGGAAAGCCAATATGAAGGCCTTTTCTCCCCAGTGGTCCAGGACAAGAAAAGCAACAATAAACCAAGGCCAGTTTGGAAGCTGGTGCCATCTGTGCCCAGATCATTCATAGTAACTAGAGCCACTGGGTGGCTGGCTCCTTTGAGCTGGTGCTCCCATCCATTATGTGACATCATCATATCAATCAATCAATTGACTAGGATTTAGGAGCTTCCTCCTATGTGCTGACTGACCCCCGTGGACCTTCCTTTCCAGCAGGCGGAGGGAACAAAGCCTCCCCTTAAATTAAAGGGAGGGAGCAAGGGTGGGGTGTGAAGAGACACAAAGAGGATTTTAAATGTCTCTGGGGCGAGAGGGAGCCACAGGCAGGTGCTGTGCGAGCAGAGCAGAGACCCAGCTCTGGAGCCTGGGGCTCCTCACTTAGAAAAGGAAGGGGCCGGACTAGAAAACAGCCATTAAGAGCCTCTGATCCAGAAGGAGCTTTGCAAGTAGTCTAGTCCAAATGCCTGGGGCTGATTTTTCTTCTCTTTCTTTAGGGGGCTGGGGTCAAATCGAGGGAAACATCAGGGGCTGCATACTTGTCCAGCAGCATCCACCACCAGCTTCTCAGGACAGCGGCAGGGTGGTCCAGGTGGGAGGGGCATCAGGGGGAGGCATCAGTGGCTTAGAAGCAGCAGCCAGGACAGACGAGATTCAAACAACAGCAGCTAGCCCTTATGGAGCTCTTTAACACCAAGAAAGGGTGTTGGAAATCTCATTTATCACTGAGGCAGTGAGGTGGGGCCAGGGACAGAGCACAGGACCTGAATCCGAGTTCAAATCTGGGCTCAGACACTAGCAGCATGACCCTAACCACTCCGTGCCTCAGTTTTCCCATCTGTAAAACGTGAATCATACTAGCGCCTACCTCCAAGGTTGCTGTGAGGATAAAATGAGACAATATCTGTAAAGAGCCTTGCAAAGCTTTTTAAAGCACTATAGAATGCTATTCTTATTACTACTACTGTCCTCAAGAACCCTGAGAGGCAGGCACTGTCATCCCCATTTGACAGATGGGGGAGCTGAAGCAGGGGGAAGGGAGGAGCTCCTCTTCCCACTAACCCTCTTTACAAAAGCCAAGAGCAGAGTCTGAATGCCAGCACTGCAGGCCTCCATCCTCCACACCCTCCTTGCCCTCCCCACTCTGACAGAAGCATGTCTCCAAGCTCTCTGTTTCTACTTGGAGTGAGAAGTTGTAGAACAGATGTGGAGAAGCATCTCACTCTCCTTATTAAAATGAGCTCTCTAAGGGCTGCGATCAAGCCTGATGTAATGTCCTGCACAATGGGGGGGAGGGGCGCTAGTATGTTTTTGCAAGAGGAAGACACTGGGTCAGGCAAGAACACAGATGCCGGGATCTGAAATGCTGTCCGCACACGGCCTCTGTGAAGCGAGCAGAAGTACCACTGGCCCCACTGAGGCTGCCAGAGAAAGCAGGATCAGGACCCAGGTCAGCACACCAGGCTGACACACTGCCAATGACCAAGAGCAGGGTCTCATCTCAAGGAACAGCAGGAAGAGGCAGGAAGAAGAATCTGAGGTCGGCTTGGGGAAAAAGAATGAGCTTGCATTTGGACCTGGTGAGTTTAAGATGTTTATAAGGATAAAAAGACATCTCTGAGACCAGAGGTGAGAGCAAGGTAAGCGAGTCTGAGAACCTTCTGTACCAAGACAAGGGCTGTGTCTGAGGCAGCGGAGATGGCCAAGGAGAGAGAAGAGAAGGCAAAGGGCAGACAGAGGAGAACTGAGGGAAAGGCCAGCAAGCGGAGGAGAGAGCCGAAAAGCCACAGGCTGCGCAGAGACCGAGAGCAAAACGGAGGCGTTTGTCTGGGCTCAGCCCAGGAGTCAGCCAGGATAGATGCAGGGGGAGGCCCAGGGAGGGCCTTCTGTGCAGGGGAAGGTCTCAGGTGCTAGTCAGAGGGAGCAGCCACAACCAAGGGGGTGTCAGGCCTCTTCTTTGATGTCATTCCCACTGATAAAATCACCCCAGCTCCTGATGCTTTGGGGGCCACAACATTCCCTTCTGGGTCCTCAGTCACAGCCCCTGCAGGATGACCCCAGGATACGAACCCTGGGCTGTCCCCATCAGGGTCTGAGGGGAGATGGGGGTCAAGGTAGGCCTGGCACAGGCTGCCTCTCATGTCTCCCTCAGGGAGCCTGGCTCCTCCAGTTAGGTTGGCTTACAGGGTTTAAGTGACTTCCTTGAGGTCAATCAGAATTCAAACCTCTATCATCTTCTGACTTGAAATCCAATGCATTTTACATATTACAGGCAGGCTTTGGAAGCAATGGAAAAGGTAAGGTTTCCCCACCATAGTCACTCTTCTGACTATGTCAAAAAGGGGCAGGTTTGGTGTATAGGAAGAAGGGCGTATAATGGAAGAGGGCATTGATGTGATTAATAAATGCAGAGCCTTCCCAAGCGGCATCTTCTTAAAGGAAGGCACCTCCCTCAGGGTCACAGCACCAGGCTCCATGGGAGCCCAGCATGGGCTCAGTGACTGTGTGGTTTCCATGACCCTACTCTCACCTGGTCGTTCAGTTCTGCCCAAGGAAAGAACCGTGCATCAACCTTCCTGCACCAATGAGGAAGGGGAAATGCGAAGGGCAAGTCCAAGATCCCTTCCCCTCAATCCAGCAATATGACCAACAGTGTTTCACATGGAGAAAAGTCCCCTATTAGTCATGCCAATTCGAGCTGAAACCTGGAAGAGGGATTTACCAGGGAAGGCAGGTCTGTAGTTTTTCAAAGCCTGACAAGAGTAAAACTATGGACATGCTACTGCAACCAAACTCACCAATCCATGGCTCTAAGTAGTAGAGGATTATCCCTATTCTATTATCATCCAATAGATGCCCCCTTCCTAGAATCTCAACCAAACTGGATGCAAAACGGTGAAAGGCCTCTGGGCCTCCTGTGTGCTGAGCTGCCCCTTCAAGCCTCAGGCTTTAATATCGAGAGGTGGGGAGGAAGTGGAAGATTTGGTCTCCTGCATCGCTCCCGGGTCAGCCAAGAGCTAACAAGAGGAAGGACCTAAAGCAATCCTTCACCTGCTCCTCAAATGTCTGCTACTATTTGTTGGGCAAGAGCCAGGAAGTTCAGTCCATCAGAACAGACTGACATCAAGGGTCTCAGGGTAAACAATCAGCAATCCTTGCACACCAACACAAGGCCATGATGGAGGGAGAAGACACTCAGGGGAGGTGGGAGGGGGCTAGCTACACCTAGCCATCTAACCAGAAGGCCTTTGGGCCAACCCCAGGCCCTGAAAGACACAGGTGTGCCATAAGCTGGCCTGTCTCCCCTGGCCTTCAGGGGACTGCTGGTACACATCTAAACTGGCTGCCATCTTTCTTTCAAGGAAAAGGTCAAGTAAAGTCAACAAGCATTTATTAAGAACCTAGAGCAAGCCAGGTCCTGGGACAAGCACGGGGCCACAAAGAAAGCCCCTCCTCTCAAGAAGCCCCCACTCTAATGAGGAAGACAGCATCCAAACAAGACAGAGGCAGGCTTCACTGGAGGTCAGCTCTGAGGGGAGGTCTGGCAGGAGGAGACAAAGCACTCCTCCTTTCCAATGTCACAGAGGCATCGCTGGGTTTATTCCTACAAGTACCAAAGCTCAGTCACAGAAGACGAAGCTGGAGAGGCGAAGCTGGAGGGCAGCAGGGGACTGGGACAGGAGCCACCACACAGAGATGGTCACGAGATCCCCAGCACAGAGGGTAAAGGGAGTCCTGCGGCTGGAGAAGGCTTAGGAGAGAAGAGAGGATCCAGGAGGAGAGGGTGTTCAGAAAGTGTCAAAGGCTGAAAAATAGGGATTTACTCATTTAAAAATAATAAGTACAACCCATTATAAGTTAACATATTTTTATGAAAAATTACTCTTTTCCAAAGCAATGCCCCCTGAAACTACCCAAACTTAGTGAGACGTTTGGTATGGTTTTACACATTTCTGCAAATCTCTTTAATGTCTAATTTAATGGAGTACATACAGTTGGACTCTCCTGTCTGCTTCTGCATCCAATATGCTGTGATAAATTGTTTTAGCTGAAGTGTACAAAAAAAAGCTGGTCTTATAGATAAGGAGCTAAAACATGGAGCCCAATGATAGCTTAATACTACTGCGGAAAAATAGTTTGGGCCTCAAGAAGATAAGGTCTGGGAGACCCTCAGGGGTCCCCAGGCACACTGAGCACTGCTGATCTCAGGAGCCAGCGAACAGGCCCCAGGAAGGCCAGCACAGCCCAAGCCCTGGCTCTTCCAGCTTAATCCTCTGCCCCACCCCCTCAAAGCCTGGCCACAGGGAGGCTGAGGATTTGGCCTATTGTTCAAGTTATCAGACAGCAGGTGGTAACAAAGAGGGCTTTACCAGGTAAACCCAGCGGGCTCACTTAACACGCCGGCTACACAAAGTCTTGCAACAAGGTCCTTGCATTTCCAACTCTTTGCCAGCGCCTCCCTAAAAAGGAAATGCTGTTTTAAAAACCTCGCCTTAATTACAGTGTATTAGGAGGCTAAGAGGCGGCAGTGTCGAGGCAGGAGGCCAAGCACCAACTTCCTACTTCTTATCTGTCTCTAGCCTGCAGAGAGTAAAGGGAGAACAAAGCAAGGAGGCAGAAGCTGAAAAGTGGGGGGAACGCCAGAGGCTGGGGGCTGACTGCCAGGGCTGCGGCCACCCCGAGCCCTCAGGTCCAGGGGGGCCACCCAAGCTCTCGGAGCCTGGGGGGTTCTGACGGGCAGGCAGGGGCCAGAGGCTAGGCATCCCCTTCAAGCATTTCTCCCCAGGACACCGGGTCAGAATCTTCACGAGGAGCATTTAATCAGCCATCAACTCTCCAGCAGAACAGAAGCTTTTGGAGGGCAGGTCTCTGCTTCTCCGGGCCTTCACCCAGAGCCAGGCCCAGGGCAGGGCCTTGGAAGTAATGTGGGAATTGGACCGAAGTATCCTGTGAAGAGCCCCCTCTTTGCCCCAGCCAGGCTTCCATGCTGCCCACACCTCTGGCTTCTGCCTGTGGCCTTTTAACCTCAGAAGGACCTGGAGACTCTGCCCGGTGGTACCTCCCCCAGCCTATGACTCTACACTGACATGACACCATCAGAATCAAGAGTTAATAAGGGCCAATGGAGTAAGAAGCAAAGCCCAGGCATGACTTTGTCACAGACTCACGGCAACCTTCCGAGATGGCTACTAACTGCCACAGGGCGGCTGGATGGTGCAGTGGACAGAGAGCTGACTTCCGAGTCACAAAGCGCTGGGCTCCAACCCTACGTGCAGCACTCACCAACTACTGTGTGACCCTGGCCAGCCAATTCACCGTTTTCTGCCTCAGTTTCCTCATCTGTGAGATGAGAATGATACTAGCAGCACCTGCCTCCCGGAGCTGTCATTAGGATAAAACCAGCTGGCCCTACTTACAGACAGGGTGCAGAGAGAGCTCTTACCTGTCATGGCCTTGCTTTACAAGGGTAAAGGGTCTTCTCTCTAAGGATGGAAGGTCTGGCAGGGTGGGGCCCTTTTCCTTTTGTTTTTGTATTCCCAGACCTGGAATAGTCACTTACTAAATAATGACTGATGCCTGACTCCACACAGTTAGGTTGGCTCCAGGAAACAAAGGGGAAAACCAGTTAGTCGGTCAATAAATATTCATTAAGAGCCTGGTCAGTCAAAAAATAAGCATTTGTCCCCCAAGGGCTGTTTGTTTGCGAAGCACTGTGCCCAGATGCAGAGGGGGAAGGCCCTGGAACTAAGAGGGCCTCTTAGGAAGGGCCTCTGGGAGCTGGGACCTGACACCCAGCAAATGACAAGGTGCCAATTTGGTGCCTATGTTGGACCCAGAGTGCCTGCCCTCAAGGGTCATAGACTCTAATGGAGGAAAACCCATCAGCTCTGAGGGGAGACTGCAGGGATTCGGCAGTGGGGTGATGACAAGCCCAGGGTCTGAGGAGAAGCAGAGGACGGTGCTTGGGGCCCAGAAGAGAAGAAAGGCAGGGGCAGATGTGAAGAAAGAACAGAAACGATGGCTCCCATCGCATCCAGCAGCTAGATGCAAATATGTAGTTCCTTTTGCCTATAAAGGCTGCTCTCACTAAACAATGAAGACATTTCCCTAAACGGCTGCTGTTCAGTCATGTCTGACTCTTCCTGAGCCCATTTCAGGTTTTCTTGGCAGAAGTACTGGAGTGGTTTGCTATCTCCTTCTCCAGCTCATTTTACAGAGGAGGAAATTGAGGCAAATAGGGTCACACAGCTAACAAGTATCTAAAGCTGGATCTGAACACAGGAAGATGAGTGTTCCTGATTTCAGGCCCTGTATTTTGCCTACTGGGCTACCTGGCTACAAAGGTCCTATTATGGGCAAGGAGTCAGGCTAAAACCAGGCTGCAGACTTCGAGGAGCTCAATCATTACAGCCGGGCTTTGTTAAACAGACTCTGCCTCTACCCAAGCAACTCCAAATCTCCATTCTCATCTCCAACTAGATGTTCTGGGGACTCAGAATATAGTACTCAACATGTCCAGAACTGAGCTCCTCACCTTCCCGAGCATCCTTCCCTTCCTTCCCCACCCTCTCCAGCCCTCTGCCTCACAAGCTAGGGCATTCTCACCTCCTCCCTCCCTCATTTTCAATATCCTACCTACCAGGTCCTAATACCACTGCTAAACCTGCCCCCTGTCCTCTAACAAGGCCACCTCTGGCCTCATCACTTCACAACAGCCCTCAGGTCCGTCTCCCTGACAAGATGGCAGCCAGCAGTCAAACTCATCTAGGCTCCTAAAGGGAAGATCTGACCATTCCCCCACCATGCAATCAGAGCCAGGGCCCCTCTATTACATCTAAGAGCAAATATAAAATTAATTAAGCATTTATAAAGAGCTTACTATGTGCAAAAGCCTGAGAATACAATGGGGAAAGTCAGACAAGTCTCTGCTCTCCAGGAGCTCCCACTCTAGTGGTGGAGATGAACCGTTTGGACAGCAAGTCAGAGAGAAAAAGTCCATGGTCCTTAGGGTGCAGGCCAAGCAGGGGGTCAGATCTCTTCTCTGATGTCATTTCCACTAATAAAATCATCCCAGCTCCTCATGGTGAGCTATGTGATAGGGCCTGACAGAATTGCTCTTGTCTGGGGTCCCCAACTCCCCACTCCCGGCACTGTGGCTGTAGCCCTGGCAGAGGCAGGTCCAACTGTGTCTCCCCAGGAGGACATCCCAAGCAGAGAGGCAGCCTCTGTCAGGGGGCCGCCTGCTTGCCTGAGACTGGCTTGTCTGCCCTGGGGATGGTAGTTGGTCAGCAGCTGTCAAAGTGATTTTCCTAAACTGCAGGCCAGGGTAAAACAGAAAAACCTCTGCTTGGCTTCTGACCCCTTCCTACCCTTTCCAGCCTTCCTCCCTTCCAGTGACACTGGTCTCCTCACCATTCCTCATATGAGACATTCTGGGCATTTTTCCTGGCCTGTCCAGCCTAGAATTCTCTCCCTCCTCATCTTCATTTCCTGATTTCCTAGGTTTCCTTTAAGCCCAGAGACACCATCTATACCTGGATGCCCCATCATTATCTCCAATGCCACCGGTCTAACAGGAAGCTCATCTTCCCCTAAATCCAGCCCTCTCCCACACTGCCCAGTGAGTGTTAAGGTGCCATCCCTTTCCAGACAACTCATCCAGGCTCCTAACTAGGTTCATTCTGGAAGCTCATCTCTCAGCTCACTCCACAGAGATCATCAATTGCCCAGGTCCACACTGGAACAGCTTGAGCTCAGGACCCCATTACTTGTCACCAGGACTATTTCCACTAATCCATTCACTCACTCAATGCGCATTTATTAAAAGCCTTCTTAATTAAAGCAGGCACTAAGGTAGGTGGTAGGAATACATAGCCCCTGCCAAGGAGCTCCCGTTCTTTGGGCCACATCTCAAAGGCATAGAGGGCTCCTGTTCAATCCCCTTGACCCTCTCTACTACATCTAACTAGCTATTATATAAGTGGGTATTCATCCCCCACCGCCAAGCTTTTGCACAGACTATCACACCATCTTTATCACCACTTCTTAGAATTCTGGGCTTTCTTTAAGACCCAGTAAAAGTGTCTGAACACCAGATCCAAATCTATCTCGGCCCACTGTTGTATGGTCCATGAGCTAAGAATAGCTTTTACATTTTTAAATAAAAATGTATATTGTATATTTTATGATCTATGAGATCATGCATATTTTTTGCATAATAAAAAACATAAAAACCATTCTTAGCTTCTGAGTAATATAAAAATAGGTGGCAGGCTGAACCTGGCCCTCACATTATAACCCGTGAACCTCATTCAGTAGGAAGTCTTGGACCCAGCAATTACCATTATTAGGTCCATTTCCCAAGAGGATTAGGGGAAATGGAAAAGAACCTACATGTTCTAAAATATTTATAGAAGCTTTGTGATGGCAAAGAACTGGAAACCACAGGGATGCTCATCAATTGGGGAATGGCTGAACAAGTTGTAGTATATGTTCACGATGGAATATTATTCTGCTCTAAGAAATGATAAGTTTGACGATTTTAGAAAAAGCATGGAGAGACTTCCATGAAATAACCAAGGGCAAGATGAGGAGAACCAAGAGAACATTGTGTGGAGTCACAGCAGTATTGAGTTTTGGGGTTGTTGGTTTTTTGCTTTTTGGAGGGGGTTGGGCACGGCAATTGGGGTTAAGTGACTTGCCCAAGGTCACATGGCTAGTAAGTGTAAGTGTCTGAGGCACATCTGAACTCAGGACTTAACTGACTCCAGGGCTGGTGCTCTATTCACTGCACCACCTAGCCGCCCTTAGCAGTACTGTTTTAAGAACAAGCTTGAGCAACCAAGTCATTCTGACTATTATAAATACCCAAATTAACCTCAAAGGAAGATGCTGTTTGAATCCAGAAAGGAATATTGCCATGGTGTAGGAAATGATGAGCTGGTTGGTTTAGAAAAAGTACAGAAAGACTTGGACTTAGGAAGGAAGATGCTCTCCACTTTCAGAGACACAGATAATATCAGGAAATAAGCCTAGTGCGGTCTGGTCTTACGTATGTATGAGTGTCTATGTGCACATATGTGTATGTTTACAGACATCTATGTATATGTACATAGCCTTCTTTGCAGGGAGGGAAGGAGAAGAAAAAAAAATAAAGTAAAAAGTATGGAGCAGAGAACAAAAGAAAACCAACAAGAAAGTAAAGCAAAGCTGGGCAGCTCTGAAAATAATGTGGAGGATTTATTACATAGGTTTTCTTCAAATGGAAATTTCTTGTTTTATACTGAATCCTCTCTTATGGTCTGCTGTGTACATGGCAATGTCCTGGTTTCCCCTTTTCTCATTTTGTATTTAAGGATAAAATAAAAAAATTTATTTAGCTGAATTTAGCAAAATTTAGCAGAAGTTAGCAGAAAAAAAATTCAATGAAAAAAATAGGAATCCTTTCCTGCTCCCCTCGTTATTAATATTTTCTACCTCATGAAATGAACTTTCATTTTTAATCTGTTTAGATAATGTTTCCCCCAGACAGTGGTCATAAATAAGCTCCCTGAGAGCAGGGAGTGTTTCATTTTGTCTGTATAGTGCCTGGCTCTCAAACTCTTTTAACTGAAGATTGGTCCTGGAATCAGGAGGACCTGAATTCAAATCCAGCCTCAGACACTTAACACAAAAACATGTGACCTTGGGCAAGTCACTTAACCCCAATTGCCCTCCAAAAAGCAAAAAGCAAAAAAAACAGCCTTCAAAGTGACATTTTCCCCCTATTGAATAAAAAGCTATTTTTAAAAATTCTTTTTTGGGAGGTTTTAATTAATAAATATTTTATTTTCATATTGCTTAACCTCCCAATATATGCCTCTTCCTCCCCTACCCAGAGAGCTACCCTTGTAGAAAATGAGCTCAGTCTTTCTGAGCACTGACTATCACTGACGTAATTCCCCGTGTAGAAGAATCTGAAGAGCTTTCCAAAGAGCTGAGCATGAAAACGCACCAGAGAGGTCTGAAACACAGGTCTCTAATGACACAGATGACCTTTCTGGACCTTTCTAGGCTCTGGCTGACTGGCCAGAGCTGGGGGATGGGGGATGAGGAAGGGAAGAAGACAGGGAAAAGGCATTCATCAGCCTTCACCCTCCCTCTGCCCACCTGATGACATTTGACATTCCATCAGGAGACTAGAGAGAGAAGAGAGTCAATGCAGGGAAGGGAGAGAATGCCAGGTTTGGGGTTTCTGTCAGCAGCTTTCTCCATTTAGGTAAAAGAGACGGGAGTTTCAGCAGGACTGGGCACCAAGTCCACGCTCAGTTTTGTAGCCCATCAGTGCAACATTGCAGCCCAAGGAACAAGGACCCTTTGGGACCCCGGCCAATGACTCCTACAGCTCAACCACTAGTGAGGTTATTAGGAAGTGAATCTGGTGGCATCATCAGCGTGTAGGAATTACTATGCTAAATCTCATCCCACCCTCACCACTGAGGAAGCAGAAGAGGACATCCCCGTGGTGCCGTGTGGAAATGTTTCTATATTTACTATTTCTTTGGAGTAAATATCCTTCATAAAAGCTAATGGATATAAATTGGCCAAATGGAACCGGGCATTAATCACTAGCAGCGAGCAGTGGCGGGGAACCACACCAGAATGGAAGATGAGCCGTTGGCTTCAGAGGAAGAGACCAAAATCTCTAAAGGGTACCCCGCAACCCTAAGGGGAAGAGACCAGAGTATTTACTGCACAAAGAATTTTTTTTTTAAAAGAGGAAAGAAAAGTAGTTTGGCAAAACTAACCACGACATTAGTCTGGAACACAGTTTTCCAAATTCACAGATAATCTATTTCTGAAAGGAGAGTAGGAAAGTATGGTCTCACACCTCTTCTAGGCTTGAGCACATCATTTATGTTCCATTTTTTGCTGCTCTTTCCGTTTATACTGCTGTGGTCATTGTGAATAAAATATTCTCAGTTCTGTTTATTTCCATCAGCACCAGTTCATACACGTCTTCTCAGGCTTCTCAAAATCCTTCATGTTCCTTCTTCCTTAGCGTATGGTAACATTCTATTATATTCATATACCACAATCTATTTATTTATCACAAAATCTACCAAGAACAGAAGGTTCTCGTAGTCTCTGTCCCTTCCCACCAACTGTACAATGGCAAAGATATGGTTTGCTCTCAAATAATCTTCACAAAAAACTTGCCTTTGTCTTCTGTGTGGGTTTTGTGGGAAGCACCCCTGACTTTGTTTGGCATAACTTTTCATAGGCTCACAGATTCATAGTTGGGAAAGACTAAGCTTTTGGTCATTCTTCTTAATTTCAGATGCCTTGATAACCAATTCCTCAGTGCCTTCAAGCATGCCACTCTTCTAAGATGTACTCTGTCAACTTGAGTTGACTTCTCTAAGACCCAACTCTGTACACGGGGGGCTGTGGTGTCAAGGGTTCAGATGGGATAAATCTATTGTTATTAAAGGAGAAAACAGAAATCCTGACAGATCTTTTTCACTTTTCTCCTATCAAAGAAAAGCTCCTCTAGCTTCAACCTTGGGCAATCTCTGGCTTAAGTAGGTCCCATGCCAAGATTTCTGTGAACTTGTTTTTAAAATGAGTTTATATTCAAAATCAGCAGTTCTTGTTTAGTGTTTCTCTACAACAGTCCAAGATATTCATGCTTAACATTCTTTAATGATACCTTAAACAGCAAATAAATGCTTTATTATGATACAAATATATTTATCAGCAAGCATGGGCACATCTGACATATTATAGTTTATTTCTGCAGTGATTCAAAATCATCATGATGACTTAGCACAATGACTTTGTTATTTCTGAAGTGATCACATCAAACTCTAATCATTTCTAAGTGCCATAGTAAACTTAAAAAATCTAATCCACTTTAAACTTTTAATCTAAGCTTTTTACATTTTTTCAACCTGTCATCAAATTGTTTCCAAACCACAAGAGCTTGACATTCAAGCACAAACCAATTCTGAAGGACAGTAAGGTGCGTGCACAAACTTTCATCTGGGTTCTGTGTGCTTCACCAGACACCTCATCAGCTAGAATCATGTGATCAAGACTTTGCCAATGCTTCTGCTCTTCCACCACAAATATTAGGCTGTTTGAAGATCAGTGGGTCTGAGTATCACAAACCCTGTTGAAACCAACACAGGCCATTACAAATCCTCTGCAGAAATATATCTCACATTGCTTTTCCTTGAACTATTAGGGGTGTTTCCTGATTTAAACTTATCCTCTATTCACTCATAGTAGAGTTTCTGTGACAGTACAGCCACATACCACTGGCAAAAAAGAAGAGCCATGTCTGACAAGAATCTTTCTTTAGTTTATATGCAAACATTGTTAAAAAAAAAAAACAACAAAGCACATGCAACTGTACTTTAAGAACATTTATTACTTAACACAATTCTTGTCACTAGTGAGTAAAAAAAGCAAATATTTTATATTCTTATCTACCCCTTTTTGCCAGGTGCTAAGGTAGAAAAAAATACAATGAATTTCTATCTCTCAGTAAAAGTTATAGAATTGAGTCAGAAGGACCTGAGTTCAGAGCCGGCCTCAGACACTTAACACCATTTACTAGCCATGTGACTTTGGGCAAGTCACTTAACCCCAACTGCCCTCCAAAAAGCAAAATGAAATAAAATAAAATAAAACAAAATGTGATTTATACTCAAAAATTATTTGTAAAGTACATTTAAGATTATTTCTTTTAATTTCTTAAAGAATGTCCCATATACAGGATCAAAATAGGGAATGGACCAGGTGGGGGGTGGGATGGGTAGGAGAGAAATATAAGCAGTCTTTTACAATATATCTACTATGGTAATGTTTTGCATAGCTATATATGTACAACACATGCTGAATTGCTTATCTTCCCAAAGGGAATGGATAACAAGGGAGGAAGGAAATGGATCTGAAATTTGAAGTTTTAAAATCAAATGTTTACAAATATATAAATACTATTATTAATACTATTTTGCATGTAATTGGGAGATAAGATGTGCAGGCACTGGGGCACAGAGATTCACCTTGCTCTAATGGCAAAGTCAAAGGGAGTATGGGAGAAGATATGGGAGAGAGCAGACTGGATGAGGGGATATCTTATGGGACTGCTATTCTGGGGTGGTGGGTAGGGGAAAAAGGGGAAAAAATTATAACTCAAAATCTGGAGGAAATGAATGATGTAAACCAGAAGTTAATAAAGCATTTGTTTAATTTGAAAAAAAAAAAGAATGTCCCATATATAGCATTTGTAATTATTTTATAATGAAAGTCTTGTCATTTTATATTTTGTTTATGTAATCATGGGTAGAATACAATTTTATACTTTGTAATTATAATTATGATGTAAATTTTAATTGTAGCTTTTGGGGGCAAAAGTTATCATTATAGTGATTTTAAATCCTTACTGAATAAATCTAAAAGATTTTGGGGTAATATATTAAATTACCCTGGGAGCATACATTTTTTTGTTTTAAGGAGTACGCAGAACAAAAATATGGGGAACTATTTTCCAAACTACTGCTGCCCATGGCTGCCACATCTTTCCTAAGGTAATTTACAGGCTTTTTTGGCCTCTTCATGGTAGTGAGGTCATCTATAAAATGGGAATACTTGAATCATGTGCTTCAAAGAGCTGTTATGTGAAATGAACTTCACAGCCCTTAAAGTGCCATACAAATCATTCATCTCTAATATATCAACTTCCATTATACTGGTTTGTATTTTCATTCATTTTCCATTTTTCTGCAGGGCTGGATCAATTCCCAGCTCATTAACTTTGTTATTAGTGAGCCTATCTGTTAACACTCTGCCAGTGGAGTTTGATGTGAAACCCCCCAGAGGTTGTTTTAATTTGCGATTATTTTACTGTAGTCATTTGGAACATTTCTATATGACAGTTAGTTTGCACTTACTTTTTTGAAAACTGTTCCTGTCCTTTAACTCTTAAGCTATTGGGAAATGGTCCTTAGTCTCCTATGTGAGATTTTTATCTGACAATATCGATTCAAAGACTTTTCCTCCTAAATAGACTTTCTTATTCTAGCAGCACTGACTTAATACTCTCTTTTCTCTAGGTTTTGAGGAAACCGCTCTCCTGGTTTTCTTCCTATCTCTCATTGCTGGATCTACCTCCAGATATCGCCCTCTAACCACAGGGGTCCCTCAGGGTTCTATCCTGGGCACTATTTTCTTCACCCTCTAGACTACTTCACTATGTGATCTCATCAACCCCCATAAATTTAGTTACTATCTCTAGGCTGATGATTCTCAAATCTACCTTGGGGTAGCCATAGGCCCCAGTCTCTGCTGACCGGCAACCTTTCAGACATCTCATCCTGGATGGGGGTCCAGTAGACATCTGAAACTCAACATGTCCAAAAGAGAACTCATTATCCTTCCCTCAGCCTTCCCTTTCCCTCACCTTTCTACTGTAAAGCTCAACATCCTCTTTTCCACCTTTCAGGCTCATAATCTAGCATCATCCACAATTCCTCACCTGACCCTCCCCACCAATCTGTTAACTTTACCTTCCCAGCATCTTGTGAACATGCCCCCTTCTCTCCTCTGACACTCTCCCACCCTGAAGCAGGACCTCATCACCTCAAACCTGGAGATACGCAAGAGCTACTGGAGGCTCAGCCTCCCTTGAGTCTTCTCCCCTCTCCAATCCATCCACCATTCAAAACTCCAGGGGCTCCCTACTGCCTGGCACTCAAACCCTTCCTAACCTAGCCCCCTCCTACTTTTGCAGGCTTCTTACACCCTCCCCCCAACACATCCTCTTCTATCCACTGACACCAGCTTCCTGGATGTTCCACTGACAAGAGCCTCCATCTCTTGGCTCTGGTCATTCTCCCTGGTTGTCCTCCATGCCTGGAATGCTCCCCCTGTCCCACTCTGACTACTGACCTCTATGGCTTCCTTCCAATCCCAATTATAACACCTCCAATTAAAATACATTTACAGAAAGGCTCCTCCAGCCCCTCTTGAGAGAGTGCCTACCTTTCCTGTTAACCCTGCATAGAGCTTGTTTGGTAGCTATCTGATTGTCTTCACCACTTTTTGTATACCCCTAGCACAGTGCCTAGCACACAGTAGGACCTTAAAAGAAAAGAAACGAGAGATAAAAGAGGAAATCCTGCAACCACAGGAAGAAACAGAAGGAACTTTATTAATGGAGCATCCTGCAGACCACCAGGAGAGGAAGAGGAAAAAGACAAGAGCCTGGTGCCAAGGCCCAGGGCACTCCCAGGATCTCTTGGCCATAAGCAGAACGAGTATTAATAATCTCTTGATTTGCCCCAAAACTGCATGCTTGAGAAGACAGAGGAACCAGCTAGTAGGTCATTCTATTCTGAACCTCATTCTCACTTATAGAGAGGAACCTGATTGCAGAGGTGAACATGCAGAGAAGCCCAGGAGGCCTCTTCCTCAGCCCAGAAGCTGCTGAGGGGAAGCCATATGAAGAAGCAGGCTTGGATTCTAATCACTGGTAGGTCACTTCCCCTCCAACAGCCTGGCCAAAATGATCTTTAACGTTCTATTTTAAAAACATGAAAAATACCCTCAGGAGCAGCTCAGTCCAGAAGGCAATGCTGCAGTGTTTCTGGGGAACTGCTCTGGGCAGGCACATGGCCCAGGATTCTCCCCTGGGTCCCCTCCCAAAGGGACACTCCATTTTAATATCCCCACTCTAGGGATTAGCAAAGAGAAAACACCTAGTGAAGAGCATGAAAGGGCAGCCCCAGCCCCCACCCCCACCAAGCAGGCAGGAAATCTGCATCTTCAAAAACTTTCCTAAGCACCCAAGGTCTGATTCCAACAACACAGAAGCCCAGCCCAGCCTCCTCCCACCCGCAAAGATGAGAAAGAAAAAAAGAGAAAGAGAAAGCCACACTTGCTTCCTGTTTGTGTAACAGCCAGGGGGGGAAGATCTATTTACATAACAAACCAAGTACTGGCCACCCCAGGGCTCCTACAAAAGTTCCGGAAATACCGGGAGCAAGAGGAGAAAAGGGTGTCACGAGTAACTGTTCCCTAACTATCCAAGTGGAGAGCAGCAACAGGGGCTAAGGGAAAAGGGGAAGAGCCCACAAGATCAAACCCAAAACGGCCAGTTCCATGGAGGAAGGATAGGGACAAGTGGGAGGGAGACAGAGGCAGAGAATGAGAGGGAAAGGTGGTGGGGAGGCGGCCATGAAGTGTGTAAGAAAGACCAACTCAGCATTTAGCAGGCAGTCTGTAGCTCCAGGGGACCTGGGAAGGGCCAGTGCAGACCTGAACGGGAAGGTCAGGCCTGTGGACCCAGGGCCATTCCAAAGACCACTCAGAATGCCAGGGGCTCGAGTAGCAGGGGTCTGGCCTGGCAAACCAGCCGGGCTTATTCTAAGGTGACAGGACCCAGAACTGTGGGAGCACCCGGTGATCCCAAGAGCCATAACCCCTCAATGAACCGAGCCCCCAAAGCAGCCAGAACTGCACACACAAAAATGAGCCTGAGGAATGAGAATTCCACCTGAAGCCTGTCAGGGCTGGCTGGCAATGCCCAATCACTCATTAATGGAAAACAGCAGGCTCTGGAAGCAAGTCTTTTGCTGGGCCCCAAGAGTCAACATCCAGAATGGCAGGAGATAAGGGAGCTACACCAAAGGATCCAGAGCTAGACAAGGAGAGACTGGCACAGCCATGCCTGGCAGGAATGGGGACACTGAGGCACACCAGGCTTGGCAGCTGCTCACACTCTGAAGCTACAGACTGCCCCAGCACCCCTCCAACCCTGGCGGTAGTAGGTAGGTTTAGGTGGGGCTTAGAAGCTCCAGGCTCCAACCCAACTGCATGTATCCCAGAGATGTGGGGTGGTAGAAAACTCAAAAAATACTGGCCCGGAAAACTAGGAGAATATTCAAATAAAAAGAATTTCATGATATCCCTGAGTTTTAGGAGGCGGGTCTGTGATGGGAGAGAAAGAAAAACTAGGCCTCTGTATACTAGGAAACACTGCTTTGCCATCACTACACCAAAGTGCATAGCAAGAGAGTTCATCTCACCGAGGAAGGAAGGGCAGGTTGTTTCCTGTGACACAAGCTACTGGCTCAGGAGGAGAGAGGACCAAGGCATCATGTAGACAAAGGTACTTTCTTTGTCCTAGGCCAGACTCAGAAGAAGGTGCAGGAGAATGCTGGTAGGCCCATCGGCCCCCAACTCTCAGTGACCCCATCTGGGGTTTTCTTGGTGGAGATCTTGGAGGGGTTTGCCATTTTCTTCCCCAGGTCCTCTTACAGAGGAGGAAACTGAGGCAAACAGGGTGAAGTGATTTGCCCAGGGTCCCACAGTTAGGAAGTGTCTGAGACTGGGTTTAAACTCCAGTATTGTATTTGTTTACTGAGGTACACATTGTGTCTCCCAGGAGAATGTAAGCTCCTTGAGGGCAGGGTCTGTTTCATTTTTATCTTATAAAACACACACACACACACACACTCACAACTTCCCAATATAAAGAGAATTTTGCTTCACCTGGAAATTCACCAATGCAATTCGATAAGTATTTGTTAAGTAACTGCACTGTGCTGATTGTTAGTGATATCAAATAGTTAAGTCACAGTCCCTACTCTTATGAAGTTAATTTTTAATAGGGAAAAAAGTCCCAGAGAAACAACTAAGAAATTGTGATTAAGCACAGAGGTGTGGTCTAGGCAAAGGGGAAAAAACCCCAGAAGTGAGTGGAAGGAAAGGAAATGTCAGACAAGCTACTTGGGTAGCATTTTTTCTATCTGTTTGGCAATGAAAGGAAGGGGAGACTGGGCAGGAGGAGAAGGCACTTCAAGTGGACCAGGATTTGCCCTGCCTCCAACTTTACTCAGTGATGCTAGAGAAGGGTAAAGAGCTCCCCATTCCTGGAAAGCAGGTGTAATTAGGATTGCTCCACTACTGATCTCAAGGCTCCTCATCATTAAAAACATAAACTGATGGTATCACCTCTGTGATACCTCTGCTATCTGTGTGAGGCTGGCTCAAGAGTTTCCCTAAGTTCTGGGTCAGTCCCATTCATTATGCATTCATTCACTGATTTTATGCCAGCCCCTCAGAAAGAAATGTTTCCAAATTACAAATCTGTTCAACAAAACAAGAAAGGAATAAAAATTTTCCTTTACTAGCCAAATGTAGGTAACTGTTATTCAGAAATAGGGTGAGTCTGATCTGAGGAAGAGATTTAAGAATTCAAAGAATTTTCTCTAACTCAAAATGTCAAAGATTTAAACGTTCCTCAGAAGAGTTACTATCTTACACCTATTAGATTGGCTAATAGAACAGAAAAGGAAAATGACAAATGCTAGAGGGGATGTAGGAAAACTGAGACACTAATGCACTGTTGGTGGAATTATGAACAGATTCAACCATTAGATAGAATAATTTGGCACTAAGCCCAAAGAGTTGTAAAACTATGCATACCCTCTGACCCAGCAAAACCACTATTAAGTCTGATTCCCAAAAGAGATAAAAAACAAAAAAAGACTTACATGTACAAAAATATTTATAGCAGCTCTTTTCTGGTAGGAAAGAATTGGAAATTGAGGGGATGCCCATCAATTGGGTAATGATTAAACAAGCTGTGGTATATGATTGTGCTATAAGAAATGATGAGCAGGCGATTTCAGAAAAACCTGGAAAGACTTCTATGAACTGATGCTTTGTGAAGTGAGCAGAACCAGAGGAACCCTGCACACAGTAACAGCAACATTGTTCAATGACCAACTCTGACAGACTCAGCTCTTTTCAGCAATAAAACAATCCAAAACAATTCCAAAAGATTCATTATGGAAAGTGTTATCCACATCCAGAGAAAGAACTATAAAGTCTGAATACAGATGGAAGCACATGATTTTTTTGGTTTTTTCTTTCTCATGGTTTTCCCCTTTCATTCTGATTCTTCTTTCATGACATGACTAATGTGGAAATGTTTAATATGGTTGTACATGTAGAACCTATATCAAATTGCCTGTCATCTTGGAGAAGAAAGGGGGGGAGAAGAGAAAAAATGTGGAACTCAAAATCCTATAAAAGTGAAATGGTGAAAATAACTAAATAATGTATGTATATATACAAAAAAAGTAAAGAAACAATGAGCAGGATGCTCTCAGAAAAACCTGTAAAGGCTTATATGAACTAATGCAAACTGAAATAAGCAGAACCAAAAGAACACTGCATAGAGTAACAGCAATATTGAAGATGATCAATGATCCAAGACAACTCTGAAAGACTCACGATGAAAAATGCTCTCCATTCCCAGAGAAAGAACTGAATAGAGTTCTGAACATAGATGAAAGAGTCTGAATACAGATGAAAACATACTTTTTAAACTTTCTTTTTCTTGGGTTTGTTTTTTGTTTCTTAGTCTGTTTTCTTTCTTTTCTCAATATGGAAATATGTTTTGCATGACTACACATGTATCACCTGTATCAAACTGCCTGCCTCCTCCATGGGGGGAAAGAAGGATTTGGAATGCAGATTTCTAAAAACAAAAGTTAAACCCGTTTTACATGTAACTGGGGAAAGATAAAATACTAAATGATCTTTCTTAAAAGAGCATAGAAAAGTTTCTCAGAAAAGGCCGTCTTTCCCACTGCAAAACGGGCGATTTCTGAAAAGCGCAGCTCAGCACTAGGACACAGTGACAACTCCCCTCTGCTACACGAAGCACAGTGCTACAAGTGTCAGCATCTCACAAGGAAGGGAACTGTAACAGCACCCGTTCTCGTGGCTTCTACTGTGCCCTCCCTTGGCTCACATACTCAGTTCTCTGTCCCAATTAGAACAGCAGTGCCATCAATCCTTCCTCTTGGGACACTGCAATATTCAGGTCCCAGACATCTTTCCCAACACACACAGCCCACCACCTCAAAAAAGCTGTCCCCACCAGCTTCCTGAGAGGTCACTGGCACCTAGTTTGTCTCCCCTATTCACCCATTATTCGCTGAGTCTGGCCAGTTCATTCACAGCTCACTGCCTTGCACTGGGATCACTATGGAGACCCTGGCCTCTCCAGCTGAAGGCCACTATCGTCCAGGTCTATTCTTGCCCTCTCTGTCCTCCCCCTTTTCTGCACAGAGAGCTGTACTCTACCACTGAACACTGAGTTCTATGTCGTTTGGACATCATTGCACATGATGTGGATTTACAGCATCTGGCACACAGTAGACACTTAATAAGTGCTTGTTGCTGACTGATACATTGAGGAAAAGGCTCCTGCTCTGCACTGCCTTCCCTGTGTCCTGACACATGAATATTAGCTGATTAGCTGTGACTGTCTCTATATCGTCAAAAATTTGTATATTTTCTTCATCACTATAAATGAATTCCTAAGAATGCCAGGCGGACACAGGACCTAGTTCTGAACTGCTCCAAACACCATCCTGAGACAAAGATATTAAAAGAAATAAACGTGGTCATTTATTATAGGCCTTTCCATACCCAACATACTCTTCTTTCCCACTAACTCACATCCAGGAAGAGAATGAATTTAGACACAGAAAGGAAGATTTGCTGCCCAAATCACTCTCAGTTGAATCTGGGTGGGCTTCTGAAGACTTCCAGGAACAAGAGGGAGTCAGCTGCCAGCACTCCAGCCTCCACAGCAGCCTTGAAGCTTTCCATCTGGGCCTCTCTCTCCGCAAACTATTAACATCACAAATATTCCATCAAGTCAACTCAAAGTTACACAGAATCTAAAATGCCAACATCGTCCTTTTTATTAACTGGATGAACAAAACTATCTCCCCATTGATTTAAAAAGTAAAATAAATCATGGAAAAAGATTCTAGTGATTAAACAGAATCATAGGCAGGATATTCAAATGAAAACTCAAACAATTTTCCAGGTGTAAACTTAGCACTAGAAATAGGTAACATAGGGCAGCTAGGTGGCACAGTGAGTAGAGCGCCAGCCCTGGAGTCAGAAAGACCTGAGTTCTGACCCTGGCCTCAGACACTTAACACACAACAAACAAAAACCTCACCATGTGACCTTGGGCAAGTTACTTAACCCCAATTGCCCTCCAAAAAGCAAAAAAAAAAAAAAAAAAGTAACATTAATTAAAACCACAGAACCTTTGTGATCTGAAAGTCATCTGAAAGTCAGCTATGGGAAGTGCCTAATGAGCAACCCTTAGGGGGCTAGAATTCAGGTCTTCCAGCTCCCCAGGTGAGCACTGGGCTGGCTCCAGGCAATAAGAGAGCCCACTGTCTATGCCAGGCACACAGTCAGCATACCTTGTTATCAATCTCCAGGATTGGAGCAACACACTGATGTGCAATAGACCTTTCGAAGCTGCCTGCCCACCTGCCTCAGCCCAAGGGCCTAGTGAGCTGGCAAAGTTCCCTCTGTGGGCTCCCACTATTCTGAGCTTCTCCAGTTCAAGGGCAAGCCAGCCCTGATCGCGCCCTCCTACAGGTTCCTATACCTTTGAACCGGGGCCCACAAATCTGCTTCGAGAAGCCTCTCCTTAATCCGTGTGGGATTTCTGGGAAGAGAATGGGAAAACTGGGGTCGAGTGATTCGCCCCTCAGCATCCGGAAAGCCAATAACGCAATGGCTCTCAGCAGGGGGAGGGGCACTCGGGAACAGCCAAGAAGCTGCTGTTGGGCCCTGGCACAGGTGAGCAAAGTGCCTACAAAGGGGCAGGCCCAAGGTCCAGAACAGGGGGCTCTGGAGGGCGCAGAGTTCTAGGACCCAGAGTTTCTGTAGGGAAGTAAGCTGAGAGGGTTAGGCCCAATGAAAGCTAGAGGTCACCAGCTGGCTCATAGTTCTAGACTCAGAAGAGACATTTCAGGGCATCTAGTCCCTAATCTTACAAAGAAATGTAGGCCCAGGGAGGGGAAGAGATTTGCCTGCAACATGTGGAAAAAGCAGTAGAAATGGGATTCAAACCCAGACTTCCCCTCTGATCACAGAGCCCTTTCCAGAGCTAGGTAGGTATCAGTGAGGCCACCAAGGGCAGGAGCTAAAACAGGAGTCAGTAAAAAGCCACCCAATGCAATTCTCCAAAGTACCAGTAAAATACAATTTGGCATTTACCGATATCTGCAAAATCTCATGCTTTTTCCTTTCCAATTCAAAAATAGCTCTCCGTTCCTGATCAGCCAAATCAACTTCTGTGCCACAGAAGCCGCCTCTTCCAAAGCTGTTGCAGGCCCTAGAGCCTAAGTAGCCCAAAGGCAGGCTGGCTGCAGAAGCAGTCTCCTCCCCTCCATCAGGAAGAGAACAGAAGACAGGTGAAGGCCGAGGCTTCAGCAAGAGTTTCACAGTACCAAACGATGGCAGGCCTAGGAGAGTGGGGTCTTAGGGGGCAGCTGGGGCAATCCCCAGAATCAGTCATCAATACTACTCCATTTTCCATCAAGAGCTCAGCTTGACTTGGAGCTGATCCATTGCCTGAAATCTCATCAACAAGCAGCTGGACTCAGCACCTTCTCCACTCACCCTTGGTGGTCTCTCCCCTCAAAGCACCCAAAGTCTCTTTCCATAGCAGCTCTGTCCGAGAGCCCCCTCTCCCAGGTGGCCATCCCACCTGCCCCGCCTTTGCAGCAGCCTTTTGTGTGCTGTCTTTCCCTCAGAGGGGCAGCTAGGTGAAGCAGTGGATAGAGTACCAGCCTGGAGTCAGGAGAATCCTCTTCCTAAATTCAAATCCAGCCTATGACCCTGGGCTAGTCACTTCACCCTGTTTACCTCAGTTTCCTCATCTGTAAAATGAGCTGGAGAAGGAAATGGCAACCCACTCCAGTATCTGCCAAGAAAACCCCAAATGGGGTCACTAAAAGTTAGACACAACAACACATGTTTACTGACTTGGCCAAGTGATTGCTAGGAAGCAAGGCCTGAAGATGAGCCCGACTCTCAGTCCCAGACCTCACCAGAAACCAATACACAAGATAGGAACCCATAGTGAATGCAGAACAGTCCTGAATGCCAAAATAAGCTGTTCTAATGGACCTTATAGCCTAAAGTGTAAAACCACGAATATAGAGCTGAAACACAATTAATTCTCAAGCTCTGGCATGCTCCAGCTCCCTTGGAGCTCCCTAGGGGTAGTACTCATCTCCAACTGCCAAGAGCAAAATGGAGAATATTTTCTCTCTAAAAAAAATCAGTCAGGCGGAGCCAAGATGGCAGAGTAGAAACATCGCGTCCAAGCCTCTCTGCCCCTAGATTCCCCCCAAAACTATGTAAAAGGGGACTCTGAACAACTTCTAGAGCCCCAGCACCCACAGAACGACACAGAGAAGCTAACCTCCCACTGAGGACAGCCCAGCAGCCCTGCAGGAAGGACCAGCGCAGCGCTCTGGGAGCCGGCAACGTGCAGAGCCGAGCCAAGCTGAGCCCACGTCCCCGCGAGCCGAGGCTTTAGCCCAAGGGCGGCAGGGCCAGCAGCCAGCTGGAGGAACCCCAGAACACCAGCAGCCGTGACGACTCCAGAATTATCAACATAGACTTGCCTAGGACAAAGAAAGAGGTTAGTGTCCTATGGACTTTGGGACCAGTATTTGGGGAATGCGTCGGCTCCCTCCCCTGGGGGCTAGAAGCCGCTGAGGAGACATGCCATTTTGTAGTTTTCAGAGGCAGCTCCAGCTCCCAGCCTGCAAATCGTAGGGAGATCCAGCGATCAGTCTTGGGGGGTAATCGCTCTTGCTTTAACCTCCCTGGATCTGGATTGTGATCTAGGGTGGAAGTCGTGGGTGGGTTTACAGCTTGCCAGAAATGGAAGTTGCCCTCCACACGTTCGGGACGAAAATTCCTCTAGCTGGCCTTAAAGCCATAGTGTGGCAACAAGCCCAAAAGTCAAGTAATTAAGTGGGAACATGCCAAGGCAAAGGAAACAGAAAAATGCAACCCTAGACTCCTATTTGGGGGGCATAGAGCAGGAAAAGGACTGTGAGGTCAGAAGTCCTGCTCCAAAAGCCCCAGGGGAAAACATGAGTGGGTTGCAGGCCATAGAGGACCTTAAGAAGGACTTTAAAAATCAAATAAGAGAAGTGGAGGAAAAATTGGAAAGAGAAATGAGAAGGATGCAGGAAAAGTATGAAATGAGGGTCAACAGCCTGACTGAGGAAAACAACACCTTAAAAAATAGACTAACTCAAATGGCAAAGGAGGCCCAAAAGGGCAATGAGGAGAAGAATGCCTTAAAAAGTCGAATTTGCCAGATGGAAAAAGAATCTCAAAAGTTCATTGAGGAGATTCATTCCTTCAGAGTTAGACTGGAGCAAATGGAAGCTAATGACTTTATGAGAAATCAAGATGCTGTTAAGCAGATCCAAACAAATGAAAGATTAGAAGGCAATGTGAAATATCTCATGGGAAAAACCACTGACCTGGAAAATAGATCCAGGAGAGACAATTTAAAAATTATTGGACTACCTGAAAGCCATGATCAAAGAAAGAACCTAGAAATCACCCTTCAAGAAATTCTCAAGGAAAACTGCCCTGATGTTTTAGATCCAGAGGGCAAAATAGAGGTTGAAAGAATCCACAGATCACCTCCTGAAAAAGATCCCAAAAAGAAAACTCCCAGGAATATTATAGCCAGGTTCCAGAATCCCCAGATCAAGGAGAAAATACTACAAGCAGCCAGGAAGAAACAATTTCAATATTGTGGAAACACAATCAGAATAGCCCAGGACCTGGCAGCTTCTACACTGAGGGATAGAAGGGCATGGAATATGATATTCCAGAGGGCAAAAGAGCTGGGATTGAAGCCAAGGGTCACCTACCCAGCAAAACTGAGTATTTTGTTTCAGGGGAAAATATGGTCATTCAGTGGAATAGAGGACTTTCAAGCATTCTTGAGGAAAAAACCAGAATTGAATAGAAAATTTGACATCCAGACACAAGAAGGAAGAGATGCCTGAGAAGGTAATCAGGGAAAAGAAATCAAAAGGAACTTATCAAAGTTGAACTATTTACATTCCTATATGGAAAAGCAATAACTGTGACTGATGATATCTTTCTCACTATGAAAATAATGGAAGAAGGGTGTGTGGTCATATGAATACATATGTGAATGTGTGTGTATATGGTTACAGTTATATATGGATAGAGGGCATAGGTTGAATTTGTTGGGAAGGGAGAATACTCAAGGGATGAAATTATGAGGTGAGAGAGGAAAGTGGCAAGAGGAGATGGGGAGAGACAGGGTAGGGTAAACTATCCCATGTAGGGGAAGTGGTTGCAAAGGAGGGGGAGAATAAGGAAGGCTAAAAAGGCAAAACCACATTCACATTGAATTTGGTTCAGGGAGAAAATGACATACATACTAAGTGGGATATCTCAACCTGCAGCAGGATAGGGGGAAGGGGGATGAGAGGAGGGATGATGGATGGGAGGGCATCCTTGGGGGGAGGGGAGGTTGGAAGTACCCACTATAGAAGAGGGACAGGATCATGTAGGGAATGGACAGGGTGGGGGGTGGGATGAGTGGGAGGGAATTATAAGCAGCCTTGTACAATATATCTACTATGATAATGTTTTGCATAGCTAGACATGTACAACATATACTGAATTACTTATCTCCCAAGAGGGAATGGGTGACAAGGGAGGAAGGAAATGGATCTGAAATTCGAGGTCTTAACATTAAATGTTTCAAATATATATAAATACTATTATTAATACTCTTTTACTTGTAATAGGGAGATAAGATGTGCAGGCATTGGGACACAAAGATTCACCTTCCTCTAATGGAAAAGTCGATGGGGTATGGGAGAAGGTATGGGAGAGAGCAGATTGGAGGAAGCAATATCTTATGGGACTGCTATTCTGGGAGGGTGGGTAGGGGAATAATGGGGGGAAAATGATTGTAACTCAAAATCTGACAGAAATGAATGATGTAAAACAGAAGTTAATAAAGCATTTGTTTAAAAAAAAATCAGTCATAGATTCACGGGTTGTCATTAGAGAAACCATTCAAGCCAGCCTCCTAAGAAGGAAAAGAAATTGAGTTGAAGAAGTTTGCCACCCTGCTCAAGATGTCACCCAAAGATATCAAGTTCTCAAGCTCATTTTACTAAGCAATGCTAATAATGACTCTTAAATATTCCAACAATGCCGTGAGCTAACCAACTGGAATGCTGCTGACAATGACACAGCCCATCCACCCCTGTCCAGCCAAGTGTGGCTTCTGGTCCACACCCCCAGTCAGGGAGGTTCCCTCCTTCCAGATCCTCCATTCCATCTTGGGCAGGAACAGCCCCAAACCCAGTGCCTCCCTCCTCTTCAGCACACAATGCTGAGATCCCCTCCAGTGCCATGGCCTCACCAAGCTCAATCCCAACATCACCACAAGGGCTCTACAGCCAGCATCAGGAATTGGGAATTCTTTCCAAGCCTTGCTGGGATCTCCACTATGGGCATTCTCAGGGGCTCAGAAGGCACTTTCCTCTTTCACCAGTCTTGACCCTACTATTTGCCAGTCCAACCTTAGGCTCTCCTCTGCTTTTGGAACCCTCCACCACCCCCTTTGTCCCATCTCAACTTAGGATCTAACCCTGGCCTATATCCACCAGCTGTGTCCTACCCTTACCGAAGGAGGTCTCACACTATCCAGACTGAATCTACAAATTCAGGTTAAATCATCTCAATTCAGCCTTCCAGACTTTTTACTCTTCCCAAGCTACCTCTACCCCATTCCCAACTCGGTTGTTTCAAGGCCTCTCTCTTCTCTACCCCTAGACCCTCTCTTCTCATACTTTCCTGAGAAAACAAAAGCCAATCATTGGCACTTCCGCCCCCCCCCCCCCCAACACCCTCTCCTCTCCCTCCAATTTTGATGGCCTCTTTTCTCAGCAAGTCCAAATCTTCTTGTGCCCTTCACAACCTCTTCTCAGGCCATCTGGCTGGCTCTACAACCACCTCCCTCCCTCTAATCCTCAACCTCTTTCCTGATAAATGCATCCAGGGATTCCAAGTATAAAGCCAAGCTCTATTCTTCAACAGCCAAAATTCTAGAAAAGTACTGACCACAACTGCCTCCCTCTCAGTCACCTGTAAGCCCCCTGCAACCTGGCTTCTGACCTCCTCACCCCTGAATGGTAATTAGCACCTTCCATTGGTTGCTTATCTCACTATCACCTGCTTGTGGTCTCCCCCACTATTAGATCGTGAGCTCCAGGAGGGCAGGGAGCATTCTGGGTCTTGTCCTTGTATGTCTAGCACGTAGCAGTGCCAGGCACACAGCAGGGGCCTAATAAGTGCTTGTGGTGCCACTCTCTCTAAAATGCCCAAGGATCTCTCAAGCTACCTTTGCTCATTTCTCATTCTTCCTGACCTGCTGTCGGTGTCCAACCACCCCTTTTTCTCAGTCTAGTCAAACTTCTCCAGGTTCTTCTCTTGCCTGCTGGGCCCTTGGCACGCTGCTCTCACTGAATCAGGTGGAGCCCAAGGGCCCAGCTCTGCACAGGTGACTCCTGGCTCGAGCTCCTGACTGCCACTGGGCATTGGGAACAGCTTGGGCTGGGGAATATCACGGCACCTGCCCTCCAAACCCACCTTGGTCCCAAAGGTCCCTATTTCCCACGAGGGCACTGCCATCCCTTTATCCACCCACCTCCACAACCCAGAATCTTCCTCCACTCCCCCCACAGCCAACCTCCCATACTGAAGCCGTTGCCAAGTGCTGGGAAATCTACCTCCCCTATGTCACCTCCCATCCCCCAAACATCCACAGGACTAGTCGACTGCAATAGAAGGCACAGACCAGACCCTATCATTCACCTGCTCATAAAGCTCCAGTGGCTTCCTGAAGTCTGGAGAAGGCTCAGTGGATCCCTTGTAGCTGCCAAAGGAGAGGGCTGCAGGCGGCACAGGCTGTGGAGACTGTGGGCTGCAATAAGCTTTCCCTAAGCCTTCTTTCTGGTCTGACACCAGCACCAGCACTATCCTTGCCCTCAAGAGGCTCCAACTCGAACACCACCTGGGGACAACTGCCACCAGGACAAAAACAGCCACCAGCGAGGAGGGCTCTGGGCCTTTCAGCCAGCCCAAGACACCACCAGTGCAAGCCCTCAAGGACAGGGACAGGGGCTTTCCAGCTTTATTTCCACAAGGGCCTGCCACATACAGACACTCAATTACTGTCTTGATTCAATAAACTGACCTTAACTCAAACTGAGAGACCATATAACAGACAGTTAATAACCACCCTACAGAGGGAACAGTTCCTGCCTTCAAGGAGCTTCCATCCTATGGGGGAACATAACATGTACATCAAGAATTAAATACAAAGCCTACACAGATGGGAAAGCAGTGAGTGCCTAGGCTGCAAGAGGACCTAAGGTTCAAATTTGGCCTTGGGCCCTTCCTAGTTGTGTGACCCTAGGCAAGTCCCCTGACCTCTCTGTGTCTCCTCAGTTTCCTCATCTGTCAAATGGGAATAAGATCACACCATTCCCCCAGGTAGTTGTGTGGATAAAGAGAATTAATGCAGGTAAGGCACTCTGCAAATCGAAGAGTACTCTAGAAACACCAGCAATTATTATCAAAAGTAATTTCAAGAGGAGAGCCCCTGGGGTGTAGGAGGTGGTCATAAGGGAAGCTGGGGAGTAAGACAGTGGAGGCAGTAAACTGGTGCACAGACATCGCTGCCTCCCTGGGCCCGGCCCACTGACCCATGGGGGGCTCAAAGAGGCTCCTCTTCATTTCAAGGAGCAAGGATGGGAGGTGGAGGACAGGCTAGCAGAGGCCTTCTCATGGCCACCAAAGCAGACAGCACCATCATCATTGGTGTGATTTTAGCTGAAGACCTCTAGCAGAAGTCTCATCATGATCGGTGGTGCATGACAGGCCTGCCATGGTGAGTCCTGGCTGCCGTCACCACCATGATCCAAAAGTGCCACAGGAGCCTTGTTCTAATCACAGCTTCGGCTAATGCAAGAGTTCAAAGCTTGGAAGGGACCCCTGGGGGTGAAAGAAGGCGCTACCACCCAAGAGATGGGAAAACAGATGCCAAAGAAGTCTGCCCTGTGTCACACAGAAGGGCAGAATCCAGAATGCCATGGACCAGCCCACAGCACTGCAACATCTACTTAGAGGAACCACGGGGAACCCTTGGTCTAGGATGGCCCTTAGCATACGGAAGCTCCAGAGCACACCTTCGACCTAGCAGTGGCAGGCAGTGAGGCCTGGTGGAAAGAACAGAACCACTACTGGAGACAGGCACAGCCCATCATATGCTAGGCCCAGGCTCTTCTGCTGCAAAGGGAGGAGAACAATACCTATGCCCCAGCATGATCTCCTCTGAGCCTGGGAACAACATTTGTAAACTGGGTTTTAAACTGACGTTCTCATTACAGTAACTACAAGTCATCAAAAAGGCCCAAATGTTTGGCAGTTCTGCCTGGGAAGGCAGAGAAGAGTGACCTAAGACAGAGACCCAGAAACCTTCAGTTTTATCAGTCAGAAGTCCTCTCCAACAACCCCAGCTCTTGAGCCCAAAGGCTTTCAGTTAGCTGGAATCTTAATCTGGTCTGAGCTGTACCCCTAAAGGGGCTTTGTCAATACATGGGAGAATACTTCAGGAGGAGGCATACTCCAGGGATTCCACTCTAAAATCTGCCCTTCTTGGGATGAATTCCTGGAGGAATCTGGCCAGTTGGGCCTAGGAAAGAATCATTCAGTCAAAATGGCCCAAAGCAGAGTTGGGCTGGTCAGGGGCCTCCCCCATCTCCCGTTTGTGGGAGCTGGCAGGATCCTGGCCCAGTTATGGCCTCCAAGAAAAAAAATGCTGAGCAAGCTGAGTCTGGCCCAGAGAAGGCAGGACCTTCACCTGCAGATGTTGGGCAGAAGGAGAAAACTGGGCTGGAAAAATTCCTTTCAGCAACAATGCAGGCCTGAAGGAAAAAACAGGCTTCAAAGTTTAGGAAAAGCCTATTCTTTAGTTATGACAAAGGCCACACTCTGCAGTGTATAAGCCTGTGTGAGGGGCTAAGGGACTAAGACAAAGTCCCCATGGAATTAGGGAAACAAGACATGAGAATGCAAGGAAGGGAAGGAAGGAAGAGGGGATAAGCATTTATAAAGTTCCTCCTCAGTGTCTGGCAGCATGTGAAGCACTTTGCAAATATTAACTCATTTGAGCTTTACAAAAACCCTGGGAGGTAGGAGGTAGGTACTGTTATTATCTGGGGAAACTGAGGCAAAACAGAAGTAAAGTGACTTGCCCAGGGTCCAACAGTAAGTGTCTCAGGGTGGATTTGAACTCAGGTCTTCCTGATTCCAGGCCCAGGATTTGTGGCCCTGTAGGTATCATGGAAGGATTACTGAATACTGGGGGAGGGAGAAATGGGGACCCTGAATGATGGCTAGGATTTCCACAGGCTGAGATGGCGGGGAAGACAATCTAGGCAGAGGAAAAGGCAGGTGGAGAATCGCATGAGGGGAAACCCTGAGCAGCCCCTCAAGGTCAAGGCGTATAAAAGGCGGCAGGAAAGCCCTGAATGCTGAGTTGAGCTGGACCCAGACTCTGTTCAGGACCATTGGACAACTGGCTTATGTCCTCCTCTGAACTCTGACGTCATCGGGGGCAGCTGGTGAGTAAGAGAGGAGAACTGGGAGGGGCTCAAAGCAGAGAAACCAGTCAGGGGACTTGGCTAACAGTCCCTGAAAGGGTGGCCCTGGCAGGAAGGGGGAGAACGAGCCAGCCCCGGGGCCCAGGCTGGCAAGCTGCCAACCTCTGGCTCTGAAATGTGAAAGTGCTTGCCCTGCCCCAACCCTGTTCCTTAGCAAAGGGGTGTGTGTGGGGGGGGGAAAGGTCCTTATGTGTGTGGAATAATATTAGATGTTTTCCAAAACTTGGATAGTTTTTTTGAATTTTTTAAAAATCCTTTTTCTTCTTTGTTGTAAGAGAGATCTTTTGGGGAGAGGGAGAGGTTGCACATGTAGGTGATATAAAAAGAAAATAAACTGATACACTATTTTTTAAGAGAAAGGTAAGTATCGGCTTCCGGGTCCAGGGTCAGCGAAAAAAATGGCGCCGCCCGTGAATGTCTCCCCGCTCATCAAGGCTGGACGCTATTCGGCCCTGCTATTGGGGATAGTCTACGGTTCGAAGCGCTATGCTTATCTAAAGCCATGGGCAGAAAAAGAACGGAAGCTAGCAGCAGAGCAAAAAAAGAAGGAGGAAGAACTGAAGAAGGCCCAACAGAAATTGGAAGAAGCCCGAGGTGACACCATATTGAAATAAGAGATTGGCTGTGTTTTCTTCTGCAAGAGTTGTGGTCTAATAAAGCTTTCTATGATGTAAAAAAAAAAAAAAAAGAGAAAGGTAAGTATCAAATCAATGTATTAAGGGTGGTCATTGATCAAGTCTTCTGCTGGCCCCACCTCTGCCCAGGCCACCCTGAGGCTCTTGATCTAGAAGGTTGCCTGGCTTTCGTGGACAGGCCCCATAGGGTGGCTGGATGTCCTTCATCCCTCAGACATTTGGGACAGATTACTCTGATCAATTCTGAGAGGCCACACACTTCAGGGGAAAGAGTACTTTGCTTTGCCCAGTGTCCCATAGCTAGCAAGTGTCTCAGGTTGAATTTGAATTCAGGTCTTCCTGACTCTAGGCCCAGGGCTTGTGGCCCTGCACGAGTTCAGAAAAGAGATGAGCTCTTTTCTGACAGGTATCGCGGGATGAGAGAAAGGAGGGGAAGAGGAGCCTGAAGCCGGGCCGTGAAGGATAGATAGGATTTCTACAGGCTGAAATGGTGGGGAAGACAATCCTGACAGAGAAAAAAGCAAGTGGGGAAGGGCCCGAGGGGAAACAAGTGGGTGACACCCCAGCTACATCATTTATGACCATCAAGGCCTTGGGAACATCCCTTCCCGTTGCTGGGGCCAGGCTTCTCCTCTGCAAAATGGGAGATGAGGACCAGGGGTCTTCGTGGTCCCTGCCAGGTCTAAAGCTATGATGAGGACAGACGATCCTTGGACCTCATTAGATGTCAGCTGTGAGGAGAAGGAAGCATTGGGATGATCTGAAGAGCTGGATTAGGGAGAAAAACGGGGTTAGCTTTGGACCTATGCAGACATGATGTAATACAGCCTGAACTAGGCCAAGAGCAGGGAAAAGACCGAAGGGATGGATGAGAGACACCACAAAGGAAGAAGCAATAGGATGGGCTGAATGGCACAAGGTGGGCAGGAGTGGGCGGCCCTCAGGGTCAGTGCAGTTGTGGTCCAGTTCACAACCTCAATCTCAACGATCCCTGCCCAGAGGAAGGATAAACAGGATAGAACAATTTTGGAAAAAGATTAGAGGACACCAGGATCTGGGAGGAGACCCCCACCCTCTGGCCCCACACACCCCTCTGGAGGCAGCCTGTTGTAGCAGCCAGCCTCAATCTCCCTCTTGGCAATCTCCATTCACCGTATCCGGTTCTGCCCAAGTGGGTCAAATAGGAGAAATTCAAATCACTGTAGAAGCAGGGCACACAGCCACTCACTCACTGCCACTTAGACACTGGACTGCTTTAAAAGCACATTCTCCTTCACCTCACACAAGCCCAAGCTAAGCTCTGGAGGCCACAAGTAGCAGCCACTCTCAGGAGGGACACAACCCAGGCAGGGAAACCCTGAGGTTGGGGCCTAGTTTTCTACTACTTAATGCCAAGGCCACAAGGCAAGTGGTTTTTCCTCTGAACCTCAGTCTCCTTATCAGGATCAATAATATTCTTGAAAGCCTCATACAAAGTCGTCATTCATTACACAAACACCCATGTAGCTTAGAAGAACTCCCGGTGTGGGAAACCCATCCACTATCCAGTCAGTCCAAAAGCCCACAGCAAATCCTGGGGCCTCCCTGGAGGGGAGGCTCCGAGGGCCTGAGGGCTTTGTTGCAGCATTCCAGCCCAACACAGGCCACAGAGCACCAAGATGCTGTGTGACCATAAGCAAGTCACCTAAGCACAGGTGCATCCTCTGGCCATGGCACCTACCCCAGGAAGCTGCTGACTAGCCTTACCAGCTCTAGAGAAATGATGGGATCCAAACCCCTCAGGCTGCCTTAACTGCCCGGATGGGCAGATGGCAAGTCAAACAAGAGAAAGCCTCGTGCCCACAGCCCAGGCCCCACCCCCCCTTGTCTCTTCCTTCCCAAAATAAGAGTGTGCCTGGTCTGGGATATGCCAAGAACAAAAGGAAGAGGCAGAAGAAGGCTCAACCCTCGCCCCCCAAACAAGCCAGAGATGAGAGCTGTCCAGAGACCCTTCTGTCTCCACTGCAGGCAGCAGCACAGCAAGACAGAGGCAGGGAAGAACTCTGGAAAAGACAATGTCTTCCCACGCCTGCACACGCGGGCACGCCATCCATGTCCATCCTCTCACTGCAGAGGCACAGTCACTGGACGTGCACGACTGTCTGTACACGTCCTCGTCTGGCACAGATTGCCCACAAAGCAAAATCCTGCCCACGGAAAACTGACCACACGTTCATCAGAGAGGGAGAAAATGACCAAAAGAGCACCTAGTGTTTATCTGCTGTTTGCCTTTCCAGAATTCAAAGCCCTTCCTTCCCAAGAGGTGCTAAAAGAATTATGGGCCTAAAGCAATAGGGACCATTACCCCAAAGAGAAAGCATTAAGAACCAAAAAAAATTACCATCAGCTTCCACAAAGAACCAGAAGGAAAACTTTAATGTTTTGCCCTAGTGTCCCAAGAATTCTATGCCAGCACAAACACATAAATCCCCAACCCAAACATGGTGCCTGCCCACTCCTCAGCACTAGAACCTAGGACCAGAGCCCTGGGCAGGCAGTAGAATGCAGAGATGGGGATTTCCAAGGTTTCCTCACCTCTCCCTCCAATCTAGGAAAGTTTATTAAGGGCTGATAACCAACAAGCACCAATTAACTGTACTGCCCAAGCCTAGAAACACAAAGACAAAAATGAAACAGGTGCCCTCAGGGGAAACACCCAATGCTCTCTAGAGATGGCCCTTCAGCCAAATCAGGAGAAGCTGAGCAGCTGCCTCCCTCCCCCACAGCCTGGGCTGGGGTGCCACCCCACACCCCAACCATGCCACAGGCAAAGCAGGGTCTGGGACCAGAACTAACTGGGAGCATCTTGGAAAAATAAAAAACCTCCCTGAGTCAAGATTAACAACCAAAGTGGCCCAATAGGGCCTTGCCATTCTGAAGCTTGTCTCTATAGAACAGAATGACCCCTCCTGGGCAAGGTTCAGAGGACCCTGGGCCACCAGTCCAAGTTTCTAGCAGGTAAAAGGGAGCATAGCTCCAGTATCTGTGCCTTGAGGACGATGAAAACACCAGAACAAACATCCAGGACCCTCCACCAGTTCCCTTTGGGGCCTAGTATCTGAGACTAAAGACTAAGAATACGAGCAGTCCTTCAGAAGCTTCCCCAAGCCTAGGTGATCTCTGATTTGATTCTGAGACCTCAGCTGGAGAAGACCAGAGTCCTTTGACACCACCTGGGGGACCCTGACCAAGGCCCCCATCTCACAAGGCTGCTGCCAAGCTCCAAGGAGACCCTAAGGTCATCCAGGACCAAGGAAGTAGCATGGAGGTGGTCCCACTGGACTTCATCTCCTTCTTCTAAGCTCATCAAGAGGGCTTCTGAAATACAACAGGGGAGACTTCCTTAAACAATCAGAGAATCCAAAGTAATAAATACAAGTCAGGAGTACGATACAGACTTCAAAAAAGACATTTTCTCTCTGCCCAGTAGTCTGGGGCCATGGATACAGTCACCCAGATAGAGGCCCAATATTCTGTTACTACCCTGGCGACCTGAAACCCAAGTCTTCCAAGATCAGTCAGCTCTTAAAACCCTTGAAAACCCCTCGAAACAGAGAAAGTCCATCAGTACCCATTTCTTGAATTGTCCTAAATAAAAGAGGCTCGCCTTCCACATAAGCACAACTCATCTAGCCGTCTGTTCTCCACCCTCAGCCTTTGTCCAATGGCCCGATCTGACTTAAGGGTCAGTATCTCCATTTATGAAGAAACTGAAGGTCCTGCAGGAAACTCAAGTAAAGAGTGACCCAAAATGGTTTCACCTTCCCCTAGATTGTCCCTGGGGCACACCTCGGCTACTGGAGCAGCCCTGCCCACTCAGCCTCCTGTGGCCACCAGCCAGGCCTTACCTGGAGTGGCCACCCCAAAGAAGCCAGCCCAAGGAGGCTGCTATTGCCACCTGCACAGGCCATGGAAGCATCACAACCAACTCCCTATACATAACAAATCTAATCTTTCTTGTGTGTCTTCCAAACCCAGTAATTCCAAAGGCAGAAAAAACATCAGGTAAAAAGGCCCTACTCGTGTCCCTATTGTAGAGGGGAACACGTCCAGAGCCTCCTCACAACTGACTACTACGGCCTTGCTGGGCAAATGCCTGACAGCCAAAGGGGGCAGAGGGCAACACCACCAGGCAGGGTAACCAAGGATGGCCAGACAAGCGGCAGGGGACCTTAACCTCTTGCTTTCTGCAATCCTCCGCAGAGATCCTGGTAACGCTCCTGTGCACACTGCACTGGGGACCATGGCCCTCTTCTCTGATCTTTCACACAAAGTTAACTCTGAAGATCTCTGATTCGTGCTCCATGAGGGTTCTCGGCCTATGTGCTGGCACTGCCCAGGCTGGGCGTCCGATGAAAGTCTCCTGACACAAGCACCTCAGTTTAACTGCCAGAGATATTTAACAGTCGGAAAGTCCACTTCCTTTGCCCCCGAAGGATGTCATCTTCCTTCCTGCCCAACTGTTCCACTAGGAGATGGGTGGGTCCTGGGACGCCATCACGGAGGTGGCCAGCAGATGGGGTCAAGACCTGAGATTACAGAAAGCATGACGTGGCCACAAGGGCAGACAAGGGAGCTGCCCTGCCTGAAGCCCCTGGACCTCGAGAGCCTCCTGGTCTCCTTACCAGGGTCTCTGGTCATAATAAAAGGGCACCTACTGTACTGAGGCCCCCATCCTGCCAGCTGCTTGTGCCTTTCCAACCCCACAAGCTATGCACAGGTAGCTGTCTGGATGTCACCAGCTAAACCTCATGACGGCAGGAAAGGTGGGCAGGTGTCACCGGCACAGGACGCACCCAATGTTCACAGGAATCCCAAAGTCAATTCTATTACAGTCAGCCTGGACAGAAAGAGGAGCAGGGCCCACCACCACCAAGCACATTACAAAATATGAAGCATCCACCTCTGGGGGTGCTGAGCTAGGCTTGGCACAAAGCAAGCTAAATTAAGCTCTCAGAGTTTGTAAAATAAACCACCCAGAAAAGGGGAAAGATGGAGAGATAAGAAAGCAGCAGGCAAAACGAAGGGGGTGCTGCCAAAAGGACAGTAACCAGACAGGGGGAAGGCTGTCCCCTAGATATAGCTCTCCGTTGTGGACCCTTACAACAAGCTGCTCAGAAGCAGAGGCCTGCAGGAATCTACACCCAGAACCCACAACTTAGCATTGATGAAGCCCCTACTGCGTGCCAGGCAGGGGAGAGAGGAGCACTGACAAAGCCCCTACTGTGTGCCAGGCAGGGGAGGGAGGGGCACTGACAAAGCCCCTACTGTGTGCCGAGGGGGGGGGGGCGGAGAGGAAGAGGAAGAGAGACTGACAAAGCCCCTACTGTGTGCCAGGCAGGGGAGAGGGGAAGAGGGAGAGGAGGAGAGGAAGGGAGACTGACAAAGCCCCTACTGCGTGCGGGGGGAGAGGCAAGACCAGCTCCTGCCCTCGGGTCTGCGGGCACTGCGGGGCTCTCCCACCCTGGAGGCCTGCTTGCTCCAGGCTTCCTTCCAGAAGAGCAGAACAGCCCACGTGTGGGGAGCCCTCCCAGCTGCCTTGGCAGAAAGCCCCCAGGCTGGAGCGGCCGGAGGCCAGCAGCTGGGACACACAAGGGCCCGAGGCAGCCACGGGGAGGGCCCCAGGGAAGGGACGAGAGGAGCACCCCAAAGTCCGGCCAGGCCCCGGGCCAGCAGGGCCTCCAGAGCCAGGAAGAGGAGACCGAGCGGCCCTAGGACCATCCCCATTTCATGGCTGGAAAACTGAGACGGAGGGCGCCCCCCGCCGTCCCAGAGCTCCCCCAGCGGCCGCCGAGGGCAGGGACCCGCTCCTAACACCTACCGGCCAATGCCCCTCTGGCCCAACAGCCGGGAACAAGGGCGCGCTGGGCAGCGAGCGGTCACCTTGGGCCTGGCCGGCTGCCTCAGTTTCCCTGCCCTGGTCCACCTCAGGGAGGACCCGGGGCGGGGGGCGGGGCCGGGGCCGCCCCTCCCCCGCGTCCCGGCGCCCTCCCCCTCCCCCCGCGGCCCCTCCCCCTCACGTGCGCCCCTCACCTGGGCACGCAGCTAGCCGAGCTCCGGTCCACCTCCCAGGTGGCGTACAAGTTCATCTGCACCGGGGCGGGCGCGGGGCCGGCGGCTGGAGGCCGCCCGGGGAAGGCAGTGGGCCCGGGGGCGGCGGGGCCCGAGGCCCCAGGCCCGGGGACCGAGGTGGCCGAGGACGAGGCGGCCGCCGACGTGGAGGACGCGGTCGAGGCGGCCGGGGTCGCGGCCGCGGCCGGGGGCTGCGGGGCCTGGGGCGGCGTGGGCGGCGGGGACTGGGCGGCCCCGGGGCCTCGCGGCCCCGCGCCCCCGAAGCCCCCGGCCCCGGCTGCGCTGCCGCCGCCGGCCCCTCCGCGCTCTGCCATGGCCCAGGCTGGGGGTGCTCAGCAGGCGGCCCGCCCCGGAGGCAGCGCGAACATCGGCGCCCGAGCCTGCCGCCGCCTCCGCTGGAGCCGCCGCCGCCGCTACCGCCGCCTCGGGGGCTGGGGCTGCTGCTGCTGCCGCCGCCGCTGCAGCTGCTGGGGCTGGCGCTGCGCGCACGCGCGAAGGAGCCGCCTCGCGCCCGCCCGCTGCTAGCCGCCGCTCCGTCGGGGGAGGGAGGGAGGATGGAGGCGCGCTCACGAGCGCCAGGGGGCGGGGCTTAGCTCGGCCCACTCCCAGCGCGGCGGCCCCGACCCCCCGGAGGGCAGTAGCAGAGCTCCCCCTCCCGGCGGGATGGTTGGCTGTCAGTCCCTTCCTGTCGGAGCGGGCGCACGCCGCCGCGGAAGCCCCGCCCAGGCGTTTGGCCAGCGGCGGGAGAAGGGGGTGCCTTTCCGGGCTCTCGGCCGCTTGTGGGTGCCGGGGCTTCTCCTAAACCCGGGGCCAGGGCCCCTTCTCAGACCGCCCCCCCCCACCTCTCCCCTTAGCCCTAATCCACCTGAGAAGAGGCTCAGGAGCCAGTTAGCATATAAATAGCCCCGGATTAAAGCCTTCTAATCCACCCGCCCCGGTCCCGCCCCCCTGCACCTTCCAGCTCCCCCAGGAACCACTTTCCGAAATGCTGTGAGCCGGAGGATTTAGACTTGGGGAAAGAAACGCCCCCTGCGGGCTGGAGAAACATCTGCCTGGAGCCACACTCCCCCCCCCCCCCCAAGGATGGAGAAGCATCTGTCTAGAGCCACACTGCCTCCCCCCCATGGAGAAGCATCTGCCTAGAGCACCACTGCCCCCCCATGGAGAAGCATCTGCCTGGAGCCACACTGCCCTCCCCCCATGAAGAAGCATCTGCCTAGAGCCAGTGGCCCCTCTCCCCATGGAGAAGCATCTGCTTTGAGCCACACTGCTTCCCCCCCCCCCCAAAAAGGATGGAGAAGCAATGTACCTGGAGCTGCACTGCCCACCCCTGCTCCTGGGAGCCCAGCATCTGCCTAGAGCCACCCCTCCCCCTCCTAAAGGGTAGCCCTTCTCCCCAACACCTCCACCTTAGTGGCTGTTGGCTTACTTGTCCCTCTTAGGCTCCCCACGGCCCCAGGCAGCAGGCTGATGCAGTAAGTACTGCTGCACACCAAAGGCCTGCAGGAGGGCCACTTGGCCAGGCCTGGCACACCCAGTCTGGTGCCCACCACTTTCTTGGCCTGCCTCCTGGCCTCCGTCAGGGGAGAACATTCAAGATGAGGGAGAGAAGGGCCCTATCTAGCCTTCTTTTCCCCGGGAGGGAAGAGCTTTATTTACAAAACAGGTCTGAAATAAGAACATGGAAATGAACAAGAGTTCTTGGAATCAGGAGGGATCTGAGCCCCAGGAACCAAGTTAGGCAGAAAGATGAGCCAGATGTCTTCGAGGTTAAAACTTGAATTCTTTGTACTTCTTGCTGCCCCCGCGGCTGTCCTGGGGCTGAGCCTTCCGTTTCTTTTGCTACAAGGGAGAAAGGAAAGGGTTGAGAGCACTGGCCAGGCCTGAGAGTGCCCCTTCTCACCACCAGAGGGCGAGCGGGGCCTTCCTACCTTCTGCTTGGCAGCGTGCTCGGCCACCATATCACTGAAATCCTCCTTCTCCACCTGGGCCTGCTGTTCCCGAACGTGCTCCTCGTATTTCTGGGTCATAGCCATGGGATCCAGCTCCAGCTCCTCTGGGGCTAAGGCCACCTCCACACCTTGCAGTTCAGGGGCTGGGCCCTTGCGGCTCATCACCTGCCAGACGGGGTGGGGTGGGGCAGGCAGTCAGAAGTCTGGCTCCCCCAAGAGAGGGCTGAGCCCAGCTCCCAACCTACCCCCCTCCGAGTGCTCACCGTGGACATGTCATATATATGGGTGGACCCCATCATGGCGCCTGCCACCGTGGCTGTTCTCTTCTCAGGCAGCACAGTAAACAGCTGGGGGGTCTCACTGCTGCAGGGAAGATGAGGGAGGGCCAAAGGGCCTTAGGCATAAAGAAGTGCCAAGGCGGCTTGGAGAAAGGTGTTAGAAGCGGGTTTGCCAAGTTTACCCTCGAGGGAGTAAGGGCCTCCTAGCCTCAGGCTGGTAGTTTTTGGCATAAAGACTGGCCCAGGTCCCTAACTCTAAACAGCCTTCTACAATCAAGTGAGGCAGCCAGGTGCCACGCTGCACAGGTGCCAGGCCAGGGCAGGAAGGCCAGCCTCAGGCTGAACACCACTGGCAAGTGCCTGCCCCTTCGGATCAGGGAGAGCCTGGCAGAGGCTCCGTAAACGTTAGCTCTCATCACCAACTGCTCACCTCCCTCTGCTGGGTCCTGGGCCCACCCAGGCCACAAATGGAAGGTGCTCCCCCGCCCCCGCCAAAGCCCAGCCCTGGCCAGTATGAACAGCCGCTCACCCGTCCATGGCCTCTTCAATCTTCTTTTTCCTTAGTTCAATCAGTTCAGGTGTCTCCATCCCAGCTGGGACCGATGAGAAACCTCCAGGGGTGATAAGACCACTGAGGAAAGGAATGCAAAACCATATGAGCAGGGGACCCCAGAAACCAAAGCGCACCAGCTGCCCCCCCACAAGGAGGCGCCTTGGCGCACCTGTCTGCGGGGGTAATGAAGCCTGTTTCATCAGGCTTATCTTCGTCACTCTCCTCCTCCTCCTCCTCCTCCGAGGACTCCTCGTCTGAAGGCTCCAGCTCCCCCCAAGGTGTCCGGTCAATTTCTTCTTCCTCTGTCTTAGTCTGAAACAAAGGCCCAAAGACAGAGGTGCCTCAGGGCCCCTCCAGGACACACGCAGCCACACACAGCTCCAGGCACGAGCCATCATGAAAAGGGGACACGTTCTAAACAGCACAAAATCCAAGCCCTGCAGGTGACCCTGCAGGTCCAGCGACCCCAAGGCAGTTTGCCGGCCAGAGGAAACCCCCATGAGTGAAGAGAAAAGTCTGGAGTGCTGCAGAGTGCGCCAGACTCAAGCCGAGAGGACAGTGACTGCTCCCTCGCTTGGCCTTATGGATGCGCTTAATAAGTACACATTGATTCATCAGAGGCAATGGGGTGTCAAGCACACAGAGCAACTTCTCAACAGCTGTTTACTGAATGACATGGAGGGTCTCTATTAGTCCTGGACAAGTGTTTCCACTTGAGGGCTCTATCTGGAAAACCTCCTCCCACCCCAGGTGATTAAAGCTGTGCACAAGGTTATACCTGGAATTCCGCTGCGTTGGTTCCAAACACGTCTCCATAGAGAGGTTTCCCAGTCTCATCCACAGGAGGTTTGCCCCAGCCCCCCGCATGGTAACCAAAGGAACAGCTCTGAGAGGGAAGGAGGGGAGTTAGTTAGCTTCCTCTCCTGGTGCTCCCCAAGAATAAAGACTCACCTTCCAGGTAAAGTGAATGTAGAATCCAGAAAACCCTTGTCTGGGCTAGAAGGGATACTGCCCAGCACTTGTTAGGGTGTGGCATGCCACCCAAAATGACTCGGTCTACATTGCTGCTCTATGTGTATGTTTAGAACAGATGCTCCTTGGGGCAGCTAGGTGGCACAGTGAATAGAGCATTGGCCCTGGAGTCAGGAGGACCTGAGTTCAAACAGCCTCAGACACTTGACACACTTATAGCTGTGTGACCTTGGGCAAGTCACTTAACCCCAATTGCCCTGCCTTCCCCCCTCAAAAAAAAAATTTTTTTTTTTAAAGAGATGCTCCATGAGGGCAGGGCCTGGTCTGGTTTTTGTCTGTGTCCCCCCAGTCCCTTGCACAGGGCTTTCAATAACTAAATGAGCTGAAAAAGAAGCATGGGAATCACCTCTGGAATGGGAGAATTCAGTCCAGGGATCTTCAGGTTAGGGTAGGAAGGAGGAGGTCCATAACGCTGCATAGCGATCAGCCATGGGGGAGGAACTTTGTGGGCGTTCTGAGGAAGAGAGACTGCAGTGAGAACCTTCCCCCAAGCTTCCGTCCCCAGCCCACCCCCAGCAGACAGCCCATCCTGCATTTCTCCAACTCACTGGTCCAACTGGCATCCCCAGTGAAATCCTCAACTCATCAGACAAATCTCCTGGCTTCTTCTCCTTCAACCGAGTCTCAAACTCTTTCCCCTGAGGGAAAAGAAAAAAGTATCAGAACACCCTAACCCACCAGGCATTAAGGCATTTGAGGGAGTCAGGTCGTGGGAAAGAGAAATGACTGTCTGTATTGGATACAAGGTTCCATTGAAGGAGAACTGGATGAAATAGGGCTGGCTGGTTTAATTTACAGATTATAATCACTAATCATTTCTGTTCTTGTCTAAAGAAGGGAAGGGAGGCCTGCCAAGGAACAGAGATAATTCTCAAATATATTCCAAGGGCCAGGGAGAACTTAAATGACCTTTCTCTTACCCCCAAATCCAATGTTTGTTCTAAAAAAAATCTACCTTCTGAATATAGTTGCCAAGGATATCAAAGCAACTCCCCCCCCCCCCAGCCAAAACCCATTTGAAGGGACACTGGGGTGGAGGGTCCCGAGGCCTTCAGGAAACTTGTGGACAACACGGGCCCAGAGACGCAGTCTCCCATCCCGATCCCTGCACACCTCGTAGTAAAGGTCCCCGTGAATTGTCAGCTTCGGCTTGGTCTGCCATTTGAAGAAGGCATCATGTAACTTCTGGTAGTCAATGTCAATCTTCCCCATCTTGGGCCTAACCTTCTCTCGCATTTTGGACTTCATGGTCTTCTGTTCTTCCTGTTGGATAGAGTCAGAAGTCAAATATCCTGGGGACTATTCACCCACATCGGATCCATCAGAGGATGGAAAAGTCCAACCTTCCTGTGCCTGGCTCTTTACACTAAATTGATCAATGAACTTTTATTAAGCATCTACTATAGGCTTAGCACTGTAGATATAAAAAGAGGCAAAGGAAATTCCCCTGAGGAACTCACAATCTAACAGGGAAGACTACATACAACAGCTAGGTATCTGTAAATAAGATACCATGAAAATAATCAACAAAGAAAAAGCATCGGGATTAAAGAGAAGCAGGAAAGGTTTCCTATAGAAGCTGGGATTTCAGCTGGTACGTGAAGGAAGCCAGAGATGTCAGGAGGCAGAGAAAGAGGTGAGGGGAGAAACCACCCAGCTATAAGGACTGGCCAGAGAAAAGGCCTAGAGTCACCAGAATAAGTGTCCTGAGGGAGACACAACCAGAAGGCCAGTCACTGGATGGCGGAGGATATAGATGAGGCAGCCACTAGAAATTGAGGATTAGTAACTGACTTAATCCTAAGCAAATAGAAGGATAGGGGATGGAGTTGGGGGAGACCTGAGGCAGGCAGCTGCCCCCCACCCCCGGCAGGCTACTGCAACAGTCCAAGCATGAGGAGATGAGGGCCTGGTCTGATCAGAGGACAAGGTCGGGGGAGGGCAGGGGGTGGTGAGAGAAGTTCTGAAGGTGAAATCTCCAGGCCTTGTGACAGGACTGGCTACCTGGGAAGTGATAAGGATGAGAGAGGGAGCAAAGGCAAGAATGATGCCTACCTAGCCTATGAGAGCCTTCAATAGCGATAAGGAAGTTAGGAAGTAGGGAAAGTCTGGAGGACTGAGCTGAGTCTAAGACGTCTATTGGGCATCCAGTCCAACGCAGATGGCAGAACCCTCCCATTCATCCACGGGAGCTGAGAAGGTAGGCAGGTAAAGAGGCCTAAAGGGAAGTGAGCAGGGGCCGGGACAGGGCACTATGGGGCAGCACCACTGGTGTGTGCCCAAGCAAAGAGGCCCAAGAAGGAACGCCATCCCCTCACACGGAAGTCTCCTAAATCCTAAAGTCTTTCCACATCCACAACTAAGCAGAGAAAGGCATGGAACTAAGGCAAAGGCCCCAGTCAGTTATCTTCAGCAATGAGGCTTGAGGCTGCCGAAGCAACCTTACTGGGGGCATATTTGAGGAAAGAAATGGGGGTCTTTGTGAGACAAAAGCCTGGTCCTGTCTGCAGTGAATTGGGTCTCCCTACATTTCCCAACATGCTTGGAGCCAGGTGACAACACATTAACATGTGAGGTAGTTCCCTGCTCCTTCCAAACTGAAGGTTAGAAGAAGTTAAAAAAAAACAAAACAGGTTTCTTAAAAACCAGTACTGGTCTTTTAAAAGTCAGAGGCTGATGGGGACTGAGCTTGTGCCATGTGCCAAGATAGGAAGGGGGACAGCCCCAAATCAAGGACCACCAGTCAGGGGAGGGGGGACAGGAACTGACGGACAACAATGACAAGAACAGGGACAGTAGGACTCCTGCAGGAAAAGCAGCCGCTCTTACCTTCTCCTGCAGAGCCTCACGCATCTCCTGAATCCCTGTTCGTTTGATAAAGTCTGGCAATTCAAAAGGCGGCTTCTCAATGCCCCGCTTGCCCTGCAAGTATTTGCGTTTAAAGCACCAGTGACGTGGGACTGGCACCGAGTTCCTCGTGGCCTTCAGGTGCACCAAAAGCTTGGGGTCCTGGGCTGTGACGTCATGCATCTCCACCACATCTGGCCGGGCCACCAGCTGGAAGGTCGATACAGGGAGGGTGAATTAGCTCAAAAGGCCCCAACCTTGTTCTCCCATCCTCCAGGGACCTAGGGAGCCCCCCCCATCCCAGGCCACACCCATACTTCGGGGCTCACCTGTTTCAATTCAGCCACAGTAAAGCGGTTCATCCTACGCAATTTCTTCTTGGAGAGTTTGGGAGCCTCAGGTTTCTTCTCCTAGAATGGAGTGAGCCATCAGCCTGAGGCACCAGCCCTGCAGCCCCTCCCCCAGGCCCAGCACCCTTCCCCCAACCTGTTCATCGTCGCTGCTGTCCTCATCACTGTCTTTGCGCTCCTCCTCGAAGCCCTTCTTCTTGGGGGCTGCAGAGTTTTCCAGCTTGTCTAATTTCTCTGGCTCCTTCTCCTTCTCCTTCTTCACGTCATCAGTCAGCTGTAAAGCAGATAAGCCGAGAGGCTTTGCCAGGCCCCCAAAACGAGAGTGCCCCCACCTACCACTCCCTGCTTCCATTGGCCCCGGCTCCTTCTCCAGCGAGAGCCGCTCACTTACCTTGAAAGCTTCAAAAATCCTCTTAAAGAAGATAAAGTTGGGTTCATAGATCTCAGGCTCCTCAGTGACGTACTCGATCTCTACTGTGGCAGCAGGAGAGTCTGAGCCACGGGGGCGAGATGCCTCTTTCTCACGGCTCCCTGGACTCCCAGTGGCGGTGGCACGGTTTGATGCCGAACGTTGGGGCTTCTTCTTCTTCTTGCGGTTCCTCCGCTTTCGGTTTTTCTATGGTGGATGGAAGCCAGAAAGAGCCAGAGTCAAACCACAGTCCCTCAGTCCTTCCAAGCCCTGCAGCACACCTCAGTCCTGGCCCACACCAAGTTCCCACCTTGGCTGCCCTGGGGGATGCCTCCAGGAAGAGGCTCCACCACATACCTCCTTCTTAGATAAAGATGCTGCGTCTTCCTCGGTCTCAGAAGCCGACACCCCCAGGGACGACCTCGTGTCTGCCTCCATGTCCTCTTCATCTACACGCCACAAAGAAAATCTCTCACATTTCTATTTTTCACAGCTGCCAGGGGGCAGACAGCTCAAGTGAGGAAGCAGGTTCACTGAGGACCCCTCCTCCATTCCAATCAGTATTACCCAAATTGATATATGATGTCTTGGTTTACCCTAAATTCATTTTCTTTAATAAGGGTCTCTGATCGGGCTAAGAGGGACTGTTATTTAGAATTTGTGCCAATCTGCCTAAATTTATAAGCTCCAGGCCACTGAAATTCTATTTTTTTAATACAAATTGGCCATAATTTTAATTTTTTAAACATAGGCTACTGTGGTTTTTCCCTGTTTTTCTTTCATTTTGTTAAGACCAAGAAGATTCAGCAGTGGAATTGCTAGTTCTTCATTCAGCCAGCTAGCCCTCTAGCTAATTTTAAAACTTCCTGTTGGCAGGGTTAAAATAGATTCTTTGCCTTTAAATTCTTTTACTTTTTGCTTTTTTTGGCCTTGTTTTTTTTGGAGGGAGGAGAATTGGACAATTGGGGTTAAATGACTTGCCCAAGGTCACACAGCTAATAAGTGTTAAATGTCAGAGGCCACATTTGAACTCAGGTCTTCCTGACTCCAGGGCTGGTGCTTAATCATTAGTAGAGAAATCTCTTAAATTGGCTGAGGGAGAACTTTTAGGGCCTCAGAAAAGAGATTCTGGATCTGAAGAGAAAGCTGTCAAGGCTGTGACCATCTTGGGAGCAATCCCACCCTGTCCTGACCTGATAAGGCCGCTCATTTTAGTTTAACAGAGGTGAGGAAAGGGCTATTTTCACTTCTATTTGCTTAGGATTAAGTCAGTTACTAACAATCAGAGCTGAATTTTTAGGAAGTTTTAAAGGAAAGCAGGTATAAATTTTGCTAAACATTCACTTGTAAAGGACATGATTCACTGGTCTTAGGACCCCAGAGGTTATGCCCAGAAATTAAGAACTGGAAGTCTTAGAGAATTTGCCAAAACCAATCCCTGAATATTTAAGTGTTGGCTGTAGGAAAGTTCCCCATATGGACCGGCCTCAGGCAGGCAGGAAATTCTGCCCCTTGCTTCACATTGGAGGGAGGTTATCTCCAAAGCCTTCAGTTTGGAAACTTCTCAGCAGGAATGGCCAATAATGCAGGTCCCCAGGATCTCGCAAGTTCCTCCTAACAGGGCTGTTCTTTGTGGGACCCCCGAGGGAGAGATGGGGTCAGGCATGAGAGGAGAAATGCAACCTACAGGATCCCCACTGGGAAAAGGGTGGACTCCTTGTCAGGACTAAAGAAAAGAACTCTGGATCACTCTGAAAGTGACATCATTTTATTGAATAATTTCCTAAAATCAGTTTAGAACAAATGACCTACTAACATCACTAAATCCTTCGTGGGTCTCAGTTTTTCTCCCTGTGATTATACTTTGCAAACACGTGTACAAGAATGGAACTTCAGCCACGCTCTCCTATCAGATTGTATTCTATAAAATACAAAGTGTACTTTAGATGGGTGAATCCAAGTAGGAAATTGGATGAAATCAGTTTGCATTGTTACTAATAAGATTCTAAAAACAAGGGGTGGCTAGGTGGAGCAGTGAGTAAGAGCACCTGCCCCGGAGTTGGGATGACCCGAGATCGAATCCGGCCTCAGAAAATGAGCACTCACACATAAATGACTAGCCGTGTAACCTTGAGCAAGTTACTTAACCCCAATTGCTTAAAAAAAAAAAAAGATTCTAAAAGCATTAACATAATTAGGAAACCAAAGAATTATCTTAAGCTGACAGAAGGACCCCAACTACAAGATAGTCCTAAGTTCTATACTTACTAGAGGAGACAGGGGAGAGACATCCTAACTTTAAAATCTTAAGAGGAATTCAGGTCTGATTTAATGCTGTGTCTTGTTCCATGTTCTGTGTGGGTCTGTTTTGTAAATGATGAAACCAAGTTCAGGAATAGTGGGCTCTTTACATCAGATAAAAAGGGGCCTTATACAATCAAGAACATCTTTAAGAGAATGGGAAATGTCTGTCTCTGCTATTATCTTTGCACTAACTCACAGTCAACCGGAATTTGACCTATGCCTTTTCTTTTGGCGTTATCAACCAAAAGAAAGGGGCTGGGGCAGCTAGGTGGCACATGAATAGAGCACTGGCCCTGGAGTCAGGAGGACCTGAGTTCAAATTCATCCTCAGATGCTTAACACTTACTAGCCGTGTGACCTTAGGCAAGTCACTTAACCCCAACTGCCCTCCAAAAAAGCAAAATAAATAAATAAATAAATAAATAAATAAATAAAGGCTTAAAAGGACCAATCTCTCTCTTTTTTTCTGTTTCCAACAACAGCCATGTTGGAGATTGCTGAGATGAAAGATACATAAACTAATTAAAGAAAAATAAAAGATTGGATACCAAATTCATGAAAAGGGAATAATCATTTCTTTCACTTCTAAATTATAATTTGGATGTCTTTGATAAAGTATTTTGATGAGCTTATGAGGTATTAACAATCCTGTAGAGTTTAATAACAACAACAACAAAATTCATAGATCAGTTATTCCTTAAAGTAGACCTTTAAAGTGACTAGGGACAGATTTAAAGTTGAAATTTGCATTTTAAGAACTGGTTTATTAGTCATGAGATGTGATCAGGAGAGATTCAGTGAAATTCAGGAATTCAGGGAAGTGTTAAAATATGAAAATGTCCAAATTTAGGAAATAGTACAGGAAAAATCAGATTAAAACTCTTGCAGGCTTAAACAATTCCACAACTCAGAATTTAAAAAGGAAACCCATTTCCTAAACCTGAAGAAGTTTTAGCTAGCCAACTTCTAAAGTTTTGGGGTATCAATCTGTGAAATGGGCTTTCATTTTAGTGTAGACTAAATGTAAATGTAAACTAAAACCCCTCAGGGTGGGGAACCTGAGGCCTCAAGGCCACATGTGGCCCCCTAGGTCCTTAAGTGCGGCTCTTTGACTGAATCCAAACTTCACAGAACAAATCCCCTCAATAAAAGGATTTGTTCTGTAAAACTTGGACTCAGTCAAAAGGCCACACTCAAGGACCTAGAAGGCCCCAAGTGGCCATGAGGTTGCACGTTCCACACCCCTAGTGTAGAATAAAGATATACTTAAAAACTGTACTTTGTAAGTTTATCATAGGAAGGAATTTTTGACCATCTTCAGAAAAGAATAAAAGTGGGCAGAACTGGGGTTCAATTACCCTTCTCTTATTTACTGCTCTTAAAGAGCCAACCTGAGGGCACCAAGCAAGTTCTGATGAGGGATCCCAGACTGAGGGGGATTCCCAAAGTGCTCCCAGAAAAAGAAAACTGGGTTGGAAATCAGAGAACAACTCAAGTAGCTGAGGTTTTGTGACACACCTGCAGTTTAAGCCACTTATTTAGGTGAATGAGAAACATGGTAAAACCTGTACTGAAATCAAGTGGTTAGAGATGGTATGGCCAACTTGTATACTAAGGCTATCTTGTGAGTTAGGAAAAGAATCCCCGAAGACAGAATTGAACAAGAATATGCAGACATAAAAACAGAAGAGTAAAGTGCATGCACACCCAACAGAGGCAGCCCCAGGGAGGGCTCCCTTGGGGATCTCTTGGCTGATGAGTCTGGATACCAAGCCTGGGACTGGATCTCCAGGAGCTTCTCCTAATGGCTGAAGGGGACTGAACCACATGACTCTTCAGGACAGGGACCCCTATATCTGAAACCCTAAAAATATATGGAATAGTTTAGTTTACAAAAAAGGGGAGCCATGCCTATGAATGGAGGAGCAGGATGTTAAGAGTAGGGGCTGGTGGCAGAGTCTTGTGACCATTCAATAGCAGAGAAGGGCCCTTAGTAGCTTTCATGGTATTGGAGCTGACAACAGTCACACCAAGGCTGTTCTGGGCAGCTCTCAGTGACAGTGGCTTTGAAAGTAAGAGTAGCCAGTCTGAAAGTCATGAAATGTCACAAATGCTCAGTCGTATTGATCAAGGGACCCAGATCAGGAAAGATCAAATAAAAATAAGCTTCTAAAGGTATGAGACACTGCCATTTTAAGAGGGAAAAGCAGAACTTGCAAATTACTGAAAAAACAAAATAAATGGACTTAATTTTGAGTGATTTGAAAGGAAATAGAGAAAAGGTTACACTGTAAGCCCTTCAGACAGTTTTCTAGCAGGGCATTCCTATAACATGTCCGTGCCATAGCTGGGCCCTGGCTGATCCCCTTGGACACTGCCAGAACAGCTGCACCAATGCCTTTCTAGCATAAAAAAGTGCTTTCTCCTCTAATTATCCTGCTTACCGAAATCTGTTTGACTCTAAGACTTAGCCATTGCTTATAAAAACTAGGTGATTGTAACTAATTCCAGTTGCCCAAAAGCCCTTAAAGAAGTTGGCACACAGTAGCGAGGTAGCACAGTAAACGGAGCACCAGCCCTGGAGTCAGGAGGACCTGAGTTCAAATCTGGCCTCAGATACACACTTGACAACACACTTAGTAGCCATGTGACCTTGGGCAAGTCACTTAACCCCAACTGCCTTGCCTTCCCCCTCTAAAAAGATAGTTGGCACAAACTGGGCATTTGTAACCACTAAAGAACAAAAAGGGGGTTCACCAGAGGAATTAAGCAAGAAGAACAGAGCAGTGTTGCATAAGCCAGGAAGAAAAATTAAGAAGGAGCCGATGCAGAAACACAGTTGGAGTCTCTGCACTGAGAGCATAAATTCAGGGCTTGGAGATTCTGAAAAGGAGATTTCCGAGAGTGTCTTAATCCCACTGAAACAGAAAGTACTTCTGAATTGTTTTTGAGGGCGATGCTCTTTGACCGTTGCTACATGTCTCCCTTCCCCAGTCAACATAAGACTAGAAAATATACTTCATAAAGCGTGCTGATTAACTGACTGGTGGAGAAAGGATCGTCTCTGCTCTGGTCAGGCTAAAGGATTATTTAGAACATTTAATGGAATTGGTTTGGCTCTTTGGGGAACTCAAAGAAACTGTAATGGGCAGCTGGGAGTGTCACCGGGAATGCTCTGAATAGAAGCCAAGTCAAAATAGTGGAAGCTTGTACAAAATGAAGTTTAGTTCTTGCCATCCGTCATTCTAAATCAAAACCGACCACATTGAAAATACTATAATGGCAGTAAATTAGAGAATCTAATCAGTCCTTGTATGTACAAAGGGAGTAATAAGATTTACACCTCTCTCCCAGGGTTGCTGGGAGAAACACAAAGTTGGGAAGTGCCTGGCTTGTGTCAAGGACCGAGCACTGCAGTGTCCAGACTTGTGGGAACTCAACTAAACAAAAGGCCATCCCATTGACAGGTACTTGATGTAAATGGCATGGACTGTTAACCAAATTTGGAAATTATAGACTAAGCATTTTAAAGCATTACTAAGAACAGGCTTAAGCAACTTTCAGGACATAGAAAAAGCCTGGCATGTCACGGGCACACATGAACTACTGTGATTAGCATGAAAACGCCACAGGCAATAAGACCAATGTCTTTCTATGAAGTGGTGTTTGAAAGGCATTTAAATTCTCACCTGATTGGTGACGCTTTAAGTAGAAGAAGACTAAGAGAAGCTGTTAAAGCAAGTCTCCTCATCTTTTCAATATGAATACTGTTACATCATAAACATATCATGTGATTATTAAGAGCATGTTTTGTACTTTAAAACCCCTAGGAAACATTATCAATAATCCTAGTAAATAACTGTTGGGAGAAAAGCCTGGTAAAACCCTCTGAGGAGACCTTTGGGAAGTTCTTTGGGGCCAGCCCTGCTGACAGGATATTAGGAAACTAGAAGCCAAAGTGGAGAGATGACAGTTCTGAAGAGGAAGCGGGTTCCATCTGGGATCTTCTGGAAACTTGTCTAATTGCATCTTTTAATGCTACTATTTCCAACCAGCTCTTCACTGTGCATGAACTTGTGGGGAAGAAGTAGAGACAGCAGCGTGATGCTTAGCAGGTCTCCTGGGTTTGGGACACTGAGCCAGGGAAGCCACCCCGCTCAGGGATCCTATTTTAGCTCAGAAGGGGTCACTGTGGCCCACAAGGCATAAAAAACTCCATTAAACTGGAGTAGATTACTCCAGACACCAGCCCAGTGGCAACGTGCATGACAGTCACTCAGCCAGCCTGTGTGGCCTTTCAAGTTACATCCACTGCCGACTCACTGCCTACTCTGAGCACTTACAGAATAAGATTATTGTGCAGTCAGTCTTTGACCAAGGCTGAATGAGTCCCTAGTTCTAAAGCCAGAGCATCCTCTGATACCAGTTTTCACCAAGAAAACTCTGCCCAAATATGACCCACTTTACCACTGTATTCTAGAAATGGCCCAACGTTCTCCCTTTGGCATTATCTGCAGACAGGGTGTGGGGAGGTGTGCTCAATAAGGGAAAACAGATGAAATCTGTGCGTTGTGAAAAAAATTCTAGATGAGATTTTAAAGCTAATATATGAGAAAAATAATTATTTAGCTTTATTTAGGTTTAATTAGTGAAACTTTGCTGTTTGAGGAAGAGTCTCTTGGGACTTTAATTTGCTGATATCCTAAGGCTTGAATCCAGGTGTAAGTGTCTGACCCCCTCATAAGGTTGCTGGTTCATCATTCAAGAGAAATGCCATGTGCCCCTACGGTCTGAGGACTATGTCTATCCCTGGGAAAGTTAAGAGAACGACCTTGAAAAGGTGAAGGTTCGATTCTTTTGACCTATCCTCATCTTGGCAAATGAGACATTTTCCCACCTGGTCAATTCTGAGCCTGACTGTGACATGCTGTCATACAACTGGCTGCCTATGACTCAGACCCGAAATCAAACAGGGGTGGCTAGGTGACACAGTGAATAGAGTGCCGGCCCTGGAGTCAGGAGGACCTTACTAGCCATGTGACCCTGGGCAAGTCACTTAATTGCCCTGCCCTCTCCCCTCCACAAAGCAAAAAAGAAATCAAACAGAACTAATGCTGCTTTCTCCCTGCCCTTCTCCTCACACAGCAAATTCCATTAATAAGGAAAAGTATAAAAGAACCCTTTTGGTAATTTTTTGACTAGCTAACAGATGCTAGTGGGGGATCCTTTTGAATTAGATCACCTTGTAACATTCTTACATCATAATAATATGATCAGCAGGAGATGTGACACAATTTTCAAAAGTGGATTAAGAATTTTATTTGTGGGGCAGCTAGGTGGCACAGTGAATAGAGCACTGGCCCTGGAGTCAGGAGGACCTGAGTTCAAATTTGGCCTCAGACACTTAACACTGCCTAGCCATGTGACCCTGGGCAAGTCACTTAACCCCAACTGCCCAGCCCTCCCCCCTCCCAAAAGCAAAAAACACAAACAAAAAATTTTACATATAATTATTACTTGAAATTTCTATTTCATAATATTAAGAGAGACAAAGACTCATTTTCCAATTCAGGCCCTCATGATGCAATAATTAAAATTCTCTGAAGAGATTAATACTGGAGATAAGATGTGAGTTATTTAGCCTAGAATTGTAGTCCTTCCTGAAATTAATTTGAGGATAACTAGGTATTGATGGAACAGGTTATGGGACCAAATTGTTGTTCTATTAATTATTAAGCCTAAAGCAGAAACATCTTCAGTTTCAGTTTGAAGAAAAGAATGTTAGACTATCTTGTGTTACCGAAATGGGAAAAGCCAATCTTATTTGGGTTATTATTACCGTTTGAATGTTGAGCATGTCTTGAGAGGCAAACATGTTTTATTGTAAATAACTTATTCTATTTGCACTATCTTGAAACTGACTACTCAATGTATTTATACATCGCATCCCCAGTCACAATTATTTGGCAAATCTGAAATGAATTCAGTTGCATATCAGGGGTCATCACCTTTTAAAAAAACCAAAGTGTTCATTAAGAATTTCCCAGCAAAATCTCACCCTCCTAGGGGAGGGGTGAGCAGCTAAAACAGCTAGAAAGGAAAATAGCTAGAGTCAAAATTTTTCATCTGGTTTTAATAAATAGTTGTAACAAGATTAGGTAATTATATACCCCATGTAAAATCTGGGTTCAGAATTTTTTAATTGTTATTTGAAATGGCCAACCTAAAAATGTAAACTCCCTGGTCTAGTGATGTTCATATTAGTGCCATTAAGGTTTGAACTGGTTCTCACTGCCTGACCTGGTTACTTTACTGTCATAACAAACTAGAATTGTGTTCAGATCTATTAAATCAGGCATGTTTAACTGAGGAGATCTCTGTGGAGGAGCTGAACCGGAGAAGCCAGTTCAGCAGAAAGTGCTCTGCAGTCCCCTCATTCCAGCATTCCTAAGAGGAGCACTCTTCAGAGGACCAAGGACTTCATCAGAGGATGCTTCAGACACCAGCCAAGTGCATGAGATGGGACAAGGAAGTGCGATACCTTCGTCATCCTCCTCCTGTCCACAAATGTTCCCCAAACCTTTCCAGTTTCCACTACTGACAGTGAGGACTGATAATTCCTTTGTTCATGGAACTCATCCTGTTACTCATTTTCCCCCCATTCCCTAAGCCAGCTCAATCCACTGTCTGCAGGGACGCTGCCTCTTATCACTGTAACAGGGTGGCTGTTTAGTCAAAACTGACTGAACTACTCTCATAAACTCAAGCCATCCAGAACCTGAGTGTAAGGCAGACAACGCTGTCGCTGCTGCACTTGATCAAGTGCCCCACAAGCCCCCAATTTTCCTATCTTGTAGGATGTTTTGCTAGGAAGTGCCTGTCCCTCATGATTCTTGGTCGGTGAGTCAGCACAGACATTTACTGTATATTTAGTGTATCATGAGTTATTGTTTAATTAAATGGAACATAATCAGTATGCCAAAAATTGTGCCCATTTCCCTCTTCTCTAATGTAGCCTTTGCACTCCTGGAGGACTGCCCTCCACCCATTTAGATTGTAACAATCCAAAGAAATAGTGAGGCCTTTCTGTAAATGGAAGGGTGGAGTGAGACAGGTAATGCCTTGAGGACCCCTTCTCTATTCCAATCAGTAGCACCAATCTGAAATGAGGAGTAGTGATTAGAAATTCTGTTTTCAGGTCCCAGAGCTGGGAACTGCAGATTATAAGATCGCTTGCTTAACCAGAGGCCTTCCAGCCTGGTTTTTCCTTACTGTGGTGACCAAGCCCAGTGCAACTGAGGGGACTCAACTACACAGAAGCCCCCAAATTATCCTTGTACCTCCAGACCATTCTCTCTCGTCTAACACGATCTTAAGACTACCTAGTCAGTGGTGACACTCCTCGCTTCACCCAGCTTATGACCCTGCTGACAGATAGTATTTACTTATCTTAGCCTATGCATCATATGGCAGCCAATGGAATTATCCTGTTATGTGGTTGAGCTGTTCTGAATGTCGATATCTAACCCTATAAAAAATAGGGCCATAGTAGGAGGGGCCATTTCAGACGAGGAGGAAGATCTGAGGTCCACATCTTCAGAGGGGGCCATGGACCCTTTAATGAAGTGCCATTGGCTAGAGTTCAGCCTCAGTCTCTTTGATGGTAGGCTGCACTATCATAATCCCCACAGCAGACTAGCAGCAGGAATGCTGGCCAATACATCGGCCCCTCCCTGCCTGCATGCCCTCTCTGGGACCAGTCTCAGCTGTGAAGCACTGAGCAGCCTGACGATAAAGGCCCCATCTCTGAAATTCTATTACTTTAAGACCCTGGGTGAAAAGACAGCTTTCAAATGCCTGTTTGTTCCTGTCCTGTCTAGGAGAAAAGGTGTCTGGGAGATGCCCTCAGCGTCTAGCACTCACCATGCACAGATATCAGCTCTTCCTGTCGAATCTCCTTCAGCTGCAGGATCTTCTCCAAGGCCTGGGGGATCTTGGGCCCCACACTGGGGTCATCCATCTGCCAAAGACACTTGGTAAGAAGGAGTGATCACAGTGACATTATACCTACCAAGTGTCCCTTTGATACGATCAGGCTTGGAGAACTGAGAAAATCTCAGACCCACAAATGCTGCTCCATCCCAGGTTGGACTGGCCAGTATGTGAAGGCCCTTCCAAATCTCAGGCTGTGCCAAGTGAACCCTCCCTCAGAACGCTGACATCAAGCCAGCACTTTCAAGTTTACAAAGCTCATCCTCTTGTCCCCAGCAGTCCCCCAACAACACTGTGACACAAACCCTACTGACGTTACCTCCTTTAAAGATGAAGATGCTCTTGTCCAGGGTCACTCAGCTAGTCGTGTAACAGGAGACAATCTGACACTCGTCTCCTCTAAGCCCCAGCCCCATCTTTTCATTCATCTGGCCTTATTCACTATCATCTGACTTGTGTTCTCATTCTTCCTTAACAACAAAGTGCCTAGCACAAAGCAGGCCCTCAACAAACGTTTACTAAACCGAATGGACTATTCTATTTTATTTGTGAGTCTTGACTGCATTCGGGCTTATTGTCTCATGTCGGGCCATGATGTCCCATTCCTCCCCAACACTGGTTTTAGAAGAACTCTCAGAGGTCAGTGAGCCCAATCAGGAATCCAGTGACAGAGAGCTCACTACCTTCTAAGATGGCCCGAGATGTCTTTGGCAAGCTATAACTCTTGGCCAGTTTTCCCCTTAACTCAATCCTCAACCTGCCTCCTTCAATCTTCACCCACTGCTCCCAGGTTCTCTCTCTGAGGCCAAATCAAAGAAGGCTAAAGTGTCTTCCTCATGAAAGCCTTTCATATACTTGAAAAGAGCCATCGTGTCTTCCCTAACCCTCCAGTTCCTTCAAGTCACCCAAGGTTCATGATAATAACAAGAGATAAAAAGACAGAGAATGCTCTTCCTGACAAAAGATCTCCAGGAGGAGGCAATAACCTCTTATTAGTTAGACCCCTGAAATCATCCCTCGAAGTGGCCAGATGCTCCCAATCTTACCTCTCTGTTTTCTTCTCCTGGAGGAGGTGGGGGGCCCCGAGGACGGGGACCTGGAGCCCCAATGGGGACACCAGGGGGTGGGGGCCCTACAGGAGCTGCAACTGAAAGAAATTCAATATCAGAAGAAAAATATAGCCCAGACACTTCTAGATAAATATTTGTACTTCATCCCCACTTCCCAACCTTCCTCTCTATTCAAAGGTCTTACCTCTCGGAGCCATTGGGGGCCGAGCCCCAATGGGGCCCATGTTTTGAGTGGGTTGTGGGACTGTGGAACCCATCTTGGCCATCTCTTGACGTTCCTGTTCCAGTAACACAGCTGCCTAAAGGAAGAAAGTATCACAATGCTTTAAGAACGTGTAGTGCCGATGCAATATCCACAGTGTCTATGGGGCTGTATGGCAACATATTTCTTAACTGCAAAATATAAAAGACTCTCCACATGGAAGACAGAACCAAAACATGTATTCAAACACCAGAAAAGTCAAATCCATCACAGCAACAAAGAAATCTATACGCACACCACCATCCCCAACAGCTTGGAGTGACTTCTCAGTTCTCCACCCTTCCTGTTCCACCTGTTCAGCAAACTCCTCTCACCACAGGCTTTCTCTGACTCACTTATGTGACTTAAGCTTCCAAGTGACCTAAGTAGGTCACATGGGCCTATTAATGGATGGGAAGCATCTTCCCATTAAGCAGAAACACAGAAGGCTGACCAATGCAGTAACCACTCTCAATTCCAGAGGACTGACAATAGAGCACGTTCCTCACTCACTAGCACAGGGGTGATGGCCACTTGTCCTTGGACAGACAAGGTAGAAATTTGTTTGGTTTTACTATCTCTATTTGCTATGAGGGCTGTGTTTCCCTTTTGTTTTTCAATGAAGAGAAGCGAGAGGGAGAAAAATAAATCCTTATTAATTGAAAAAGTAAAATTAAAAATTACATTAAAAACATTCTCATTTGCAGACAGCCACTAAGCAACCCTACTTCTTCATTCTAATACTACTGTTATAGAGCACGAGCAGGAGCAAGCTCCCCTGGGTCTCATGTCAAGGCTCTATCCCAAGACTTGTCTTCTGCCTCCCCTCGGGGAGAGTGTGAAGTAGGGTAAGTGTTTCTGGGGAAAAAGGCAAGCTGGCCCCTGCCTGGGCTTCAGCACCCAACAGTGAGCATGTAAAGCCTGGCTGACAAGGTCACGAGGAGCCACCCCACCACCCCAGGAGCTGGTGCTCCTTCAGGGAGGGGCATTCCACACTCTGTTGCTCCCCAGAGAACCTTCCTGGCCCCCACCCCACCCTCCGAGAAGGCCCACCTGCTTGTCCCGCACCATCTTGGCCTCCTGCATTAGCAAGGCAGCCTGCTGCTGGGCCAGCTTCAGCCGCTCCTCCTCCGACAGGGCCACGGGATCACCTACCCGCAGAGGGGGTGGGGGCCCCAAATTTGGTGGGTGTGGTCCTACTCCCATGGGGAAACCAAGTCCCAGACCTGGTGGTGGTGGAGGCGGTGGTGGCGGTGGAGCCTGCAGTGGGGGGAGTCCCATAGGCGGAGGAGGCAGGGGGATTCCAGAGAGCTACAGAAGAAGAAGACACCGAGTGAGCTGGAGTGTGCTCTGGGCACCACCGGGAGGTTCCAAGGCTCTGCAGGGGACCTGGCAAGTCAAGCTTGTGCTCATTAGCACCATAAGACACTTGATTCTTAAACACTGAAAACATAAAAGATATAACATATATAACCAAAAGCTCTTTGGGGGAGGCAAGGTCCTCAATAAGGTCTGAGCACATTGAGAGCTTCTGGGCCCAGAAGGCTTGAGAGTTCTGGCTCCGAGTCCAGGAATGGCCCATTCCTAAAACACCTGAAGAGTTCCAACCCTGGGAGGCAGAACATGAACATTCCTAGTCCTACCATACACCTTGGAAAACTGAGGCTCAGAGGAAACATGAACAATCCGTGTTACAAGCGGACTGGAAGGCCAGGCTGCTCTGTGCCCTGCTGTCAAGCTCGGGGCTGGTCCCACCCTCTGAGGCTCTCCAGCTTAGCATGAGGAATCTCAGTGACTGCCACTTGAGCAGGAGGCAGTGGCCCACAGCCCAGGAACAGAATGATCCAATCTGACCCGTGGGAGGCCCAAGCCAAGGTCGATGTGGCAGAGGAGAATGAGGACTCCCAGCCAGGTGGCCTGGATGATGTGGTGGAGAAGCAGAGGGAACAGGCAACCTGGAGCCAGGAGAACAGGGCTCTGATTCTGGCTGAGAAGTCAGGTCACTAACCAATGAACCCCCTGTGCCATCTCCCCTAAGTGAGCTAATTGCATCCATGGGGGACCCCCTCCACTGGTGCAGGTGGCAGGACTTCTAGGCCCTAGGAAGATAAGCAGACATGGTCCAAAAAGTGAATCCCCTGGAGTCAACCTTCTGGTGAATCAGTCCATGTCCCCTTCATCCCACTCTCCCCTGGACCACATCAACCACATCCTGGCCTCAGGTGTCTCCCTCTTCATCCTCCCCTCAGGGGTAAGAGTACAAGGGTCTGTCTGGTCACACCCTACTTCGGAACTCACTCCAGCTTCTGTGTGAACAGCCTGGCCCCTCTAACCCCTGACCCTGTCCCTTCCTCTCAACCTTTCAGGGAGAAGAGCCTCCTGGTTGGTCCCTCCACGGAACATTCCCCTGCCCTCATCTCCTGATCTTGGCACAAGCCGGGCATCCCCAAGGCCTAGAGCCCTTCCTATGAAGGCTGCCCCCTCCTCTTTATCAAATACTACCCACCTCCCTCATCAAGAGATCCCGGCTTTGAGGGCAAGGACCATTTTCATGATTTTGCCTTTCTTTTCTCCCTAAGGCTGGACACAGAGTCTGGCACAAGCGACCACTTTGAAAATGACAGTGAAGTGACCAGACCTTTGTGGACTAAGCAAGGTGGGTTATCAGAGCATCTGTTCTAGACTCTGTTACTGCCTGTCAGACTTTGGACAAGACATGTCCCTCCCTGGAGGGGCCTGTGTTCTTCTAAGGCCCCTTCCTGAAGCAGCCCATCTCACACACACACACACACACACACACACACACACACACACACACACAAGTCACAGAGATGACAAGGCCACTGACATCAGTGGAGCCTAAGAAAAACATCAGGAGCATCTAGGTGGCACAGTGAATAGAGCACTGGCCCTGAAGTCAGGAGGGCCTTAGTTCAAATCCAACCTCAGACACTTAACACTTACTAGCTGTGTGATCTTGGGCAAGTCACTTAACCCCAACTGCCCTGCTTTCCCTCCTCCAAAAAGCAAAACAAACAGCAAAAAACTAAGAAAAATATCAGTCTGTCCTGTACTGAAATATTATGAAACACTATAACTATAAAGGCCAGCTCACAAGATTTTCCCTTCAAATCCCTTCATGGCTCCCTATTATTACAGAATAACAACAGTCCTTAACATTTATTAGGCAGCACATTGAAGGTTAGGAAAATGAAACAACCAAGTTCTTAGTCTGGCATTCAAGGCTCTCTATGATCTGGCTCCATTAACCCACAATCAAACACAAAAATTAGTAAGTACCTATTCATTGGGCACTGAGGTCACAGAACCAAAAAGGAACCCATTCAAGAGGCTGAAATTCTCCTAAACATCCTAATATATAAAAACAAAAAGATACCAAATAGATACAGGCCATTGGGAAGAGGAGGGGAGAGGCCTGCTGCCTCTGTGCTCTGGGACTGAAGGTCAGGAGCCAGACTGGCCCTGATCCTGGTCCAGGGATCTAGGAGTCACCTCATAGAGATGAAAACCAAAGGTGTCAAAAGGAGGAAAACTTGGAAAGGGCCAGGCCACAAATCCCTGGAAGAGCAAAACTCAGCTGGGTCAAATTCTGTAGAGGGGCTAGGCAGGAGAAGGAATGAGGAAAGGCCGTCAAGTCACATCACCAGGTGCTCTGGCCTCCACGGTGTTGCCTGCAGCAGACAGCTTCTGATTCTGCCCAGCAGAGAGTCTTCTCCACGAGTCTCTCCTTCCATTCTAGCCACTTCCACACACAGAAGGACTTTCTAATTCCTACTACAAATATCTGTGTCTCTGTTTCATAAACCCCCAACAGAATCTAAATAAAACCTAATCTAGTTCCCTCGATGACAGGGGTGGAAACCATGACTTACCCAAGAAAACAATGTATAATGGAGTCCTTGGACTCCAAAATCACAAGACCTCAGATGGTGCTGGACAAGCAACCGGCCATTTCCCTCTTTGAATCCTCTCCTCTCTGGGGTTGTCAAGAAAGATATTTTCAACTGAACTGAATATCTGGGCAGCTTTAGGGAAGTCAGTTCCACTGTCTGGGCCTGAGTTTTCAACCACAAAATCAGGGGGATGGATGCAAGGATGCTTCAGGTTCCTTCCCATCCTGCCATCCCCTGACCATTGTCTGTGGCTCACCTCTTGCTCCTCAGGGAGCTTTCTTCCCACCTCTACCCTCTGTCTCCTCCCCAGCCCTGTCTAAGCAGAACCACAGCCCAATGAGCTTCTCTCCAGACTCACCGGTGCTGCCATGGAGGGAGGGGGAGCAGTTTTGTCTCCATCTTCTCCTCTCAAAACTGGTCGATTCAGCACAATGCCCGTCTTGGGTGGAGGGAGAAAGGAAGAGGACAGAGAAAGACAGATCAGGCCATAGCAGCTCCAAACACACATTCCCAGTGGTCCTCCGTGGGTCCAAATATCCATCCCACCGCCCCCAGGCCCACCACTGACCTGCCGGGTATAGGTCTGCAGTCTCTCCACCAGCTCCTCTCGGCTTCCTGAGGGGCCATGGGAAGAAAAGAAGAATGGGTCAATTTAAATTTAAAAAATATATATATATTAGACAACCTTTTGTGTATAGCAATAGCTGGAGCCCAAAAATAGAGATTTTAGAATGACCGCTACTGCCCTCAAAGAGCTTTCGTTACTGTAAAAGGGGGAGGGGAAATACCAAATATACTCAGCTAACAGCACAGGGTAAGTACAAAAAAGAGATCAGGCAAAGTGTCCTCAGAGGCCCTGAGGAAGGACAGCTCAGTGATGTTCTAGGACCACTTGCAATGAAACTGATGACTGGTGATCTCTTCAACCTGACCTACCATCTCCAGCCTCCATACATTTGCATCTGGACGTTGCAGAGTCCTGATCTTCCTTCAGGCCTTGGTTAAGGTTCCCACACAGAGCCTTGCTGAGGTCAATGGCTAAAAAGGTTCTTCTAGCACATTGCTTGACTTTTCCCTTTACTTGATGGCGCCCTACCTTGGGCGTGGCCACCCTCTCCAAGCCCACTCAATCACAGAACTTGAGGAAATCCAAAGAGAAGGGACCTCAGTGGCCACACCCATGACTACCAGTCTACCCCAGACTCAAGAGGAATTGCCACTAGAACAAATTTGTTCTGTGAAGTTTGGGTTCAAAGGACTGCACTTGAGGACCTGGAGGGCAACATGTGGCTTGCAGGCACTAGAACCTCCCCAACAAGTATGTTCTACTTTTGCAGCCTCTACTCTACCTCGGATGAGGCAGATTCCATCAATTAACAATTAATCAAATCAGTACTTCCCACATCAAGTCTAAACTTGATTCCTGAACCTTAGGTTGTTCTGCTCTCTGGGGTAAAAGTCAAGAAGTCTAATAATCCTTCCCCAATGACCCCACTCCCAATATTTGAGGACAACTCCCCCTGCCCCCAGCTTCTCTTCTCAGTTTCTTCAAACAGACTTGACAAGCATGGACTCAAAGGCCTTCCCCTTCCTGGCTGCCCTCCTCTGCACACTCTCCAGCTGGGCCCCCCAAAGTGAATCCCACCTCTTCTCCAGCCTGACCGAGACCAAGCCCAGCAAGCAGGGCCCCGCCTTCTCTCACTAAGACCCAGTCACAAAGGCTCTCTGGGCTGCCACACCACCAGCTAATCCATCAAAGACCCAAGGCCCCTCTTCAAGTATTTCTCATCCAGTCTTGGTGCAACTGCTTTTTTGAACCCAGGGCTATGTAAAATCATAAAATCATTTATCTCCACTGAAGGCCATCTCATCAGGTTCAGTACAATGCTCTGGCTTGCCATGATCTTTCTAGACCTTGTCATTCAATAGCCTGGCTCTTCCTTCCAGCAATGTCACCTGCAAACTGGCACCACCTACCTCTGCCTTGAGCCTTGTCACCAAGCCACCCAGCTCTCAGGATCACTGTCCTGGAGCTCCAGTGCCAGGTGACTGGACAGCCAGCTCCAGAGCCCACAGACAGTATCACCACTTAGTAGCAGCTCTCCACTTTTGCCCCTACTGCCTGAACATCCTCCTTGCTGGCCCAGCGGCTCAGTGCCCAGCTCCCTTGCTATGACCAGCCTGGAGCCACTGCAAACCCTGCGGTCCCATCGGGCCAAGACTGCCTGGGGGCGGGCGGGCAGCACCCCCACGCCCAGACGACCTCTGGGGCCCACCTCCTCGTCCCCCAAGGGGCGCACCCGCAGCGGGCTCTGAGACACAGACTGGCCGGGCTGTCCGCGCCCTGACTCTCCCCTGATTCCTCCCTCCAATATCGGTCAGCTGGGAGCCTGTCTCTCTCCTATGCCAAGGGAACGTGTATTTAATAGGCGCCCACGGTGTGCCCACCTCCTCCGATACTCACGCTATGCCAGCTGGGGGTCAGGGGTCAGAGGGCGGTGCCTCCACGTCCACGGCGTCGTTCGGGGGGGGGGGGGGCCCGGACCCCTCGAAACCAGGACACTTCGGGGCTCCGGCCTCGGGCCCAGGCCCTTACAGAGCGTTTAACTGAATTCTCCCCGAAGCTCGCCCACAGAGGGGAGGGTCCGAGGAGCGCCCCACTCCCCCCCCCCCCCCTGGGCCTGGGGGCGGGGCCGGCCTTTCCTGACGTTCCCGGCCCCCTCTAGCCCTCTGGACCGGCCAGGCCTCCTCAGCCCCCGGCGCTGCCCCTCCTCCCGCTCCCCGAGGGCCCCGGGCCTCCTCGCGAGCTTCGCGGGCGTCAGCGCCGGCAGGGGTGGCGCGAAAAGCTCACCTTGGATCGGGGCTCCAATCTCCGCCAGTTTGGCCTGCAGCTCAGGCATGGGCCAGGCTCCGTAAGGAGCCGGCGGCGGGGGCGGCGGCGGCGGCGGCGGAGGGGGTGGCGGCAGCTGAAGCTCACCTTTAGGCGGCTCGGGATGCTCCGCCGCCATCTTAGCGGCAAGAAGGCGCGCGGCCCATGGGACTGAAGAGCCACGGCCTTCCGGAACTTCCGGCGGCGACCAATCGGAGCTGGGCCTACGGGATCCGGGCAGCCAATAGAAATGCATAGGGGGAAGGGCGACTTCGTGGAGAACGCCGGGAAGCGTAGTCTGGCGTCACCGGGAACGCCATTAGGCGCATGCGCCAAGGCGTCTGGTTGGTGGCTAAGCCTTCTTAGAGCTGTGGATCGGAAACCAGGGGAGGAGAAGACGGGCATCTCTGACCCGCCCCTACGTCATGCCGCTGCCCCATGGGACATGTAGTTTCTCTGCCCTCTGTTTTCAAGAGCGATTGCAGTCCTGCAGACCTCAGAGCTGGAAGGAGCCAGAGAGCGCTGCTCCCCCATGCCGGGCATCTAGGTCTGGCTAGGCCCCTGGGGGCCTAAGGGAGAATTTATGTATGACTTGTAAACATCTTGGCGTAAACCCTATGGAGCGCCCTGGGGTGACCAGCTGTAACCCTTGAGTGAGATGAGTGAAAGTAAGGAGACAGTCACCAAACTTGAGCTAGTTCCTTGATCTTCCTAGGCCTAAGTTTTGTTTTCATGTGAATCACCTGATTTCAGTATGCCCCTTCACCCCGTCCCTTTTTCCTGTAAGGGGCTTGTATGACAGCCCCCTTCTGCTGAATATGGATAATCATAGTGATAAGGCTTTGTATTGGGTAGGAGGGACCTTCTGGGTTCTTACAGTCCCACCAATGGATTGATGGTCCAGCTGTAGGGGAGGGAGGCGGGAGGGGACTTTGGGGGTTTGGGGGTTTTTCTTAGAATTGTTTGTGTAAGGGTATATAAATGCTTGCTTGACTCTTGTTGGGTGCCTCCCTATACCAGGCTTGTCTGGAATAGGTGATGCCCAACTCTCGCGAGACTTGTCTTTAGAATAAAGAGCTTCTGTTTCTACCAGGAGACACCTCTGAGTTTTATTTGGGTGAGGGTCTGTGGAATCTTTACCCCACACACCCTGGACTAGACCTGGGCTCAGAGAAGTGGGGGGCCAGGAGTATGGAGTGTCACACATGCCACCAGCGAGCTAGAGCTGGACAGATGAGGACACCTAGACACATGGCCTGGAGGGAGATCCGAATCAGCCTAGTACATCACCCCCGTGTGAGTGTGAGGTGTGCAAGTCACTTCGCCCTGAAGTGCCTTAGTGTCCTCCTCTGCAATTGTGACTAATAGCGGCCCCTCCTGGCAGGAGGTGGTAGAGCAGTGTGCACAAGGCGCTCTGTCCAGCGCGGGTCTGGGGCAAGGGAGCAGACCCGTGCCCAGAACTGCCTTGCCACTCTCCTTCATTAGGCAACACCATGCCCAGAGCCTGGCACTCAGTGCTAACCTTCACCCTTCTCCCGTTAGCCACAGATAAGCTTTTACACAGACATAATAGAGGTCCCCCTGGGGAGGGGGCAGAGCCACCACTGGGGTTCGAGACCAAGCCCTTCTCGCCCTGGGCCTCGGCACCCTGGCTTCTTGGGGCTCCTGGCTGTCACCAGGGCTTGATCCCCCTGGGGACCACCTTTGGACACCCGCAGAAACAAAGGTCCCCAGGCCCATTGCTCCAAGGCAGTGTGGGGGTGTGGGTTTGGGAGTTGGATATGGATCAAAGAGAAGGGACCGTCCTTCCCCTCTCACTGTTTTAGGCAAACTAAACTTGCTCCAAAGTCCCCTCAAGGGCAACTCCATTGGTTGAACTGGGCATACAGAGACTAACCCAGGTTATGGAAAGAAGTTAGGTGGTATGAAGGAAGGAAGCAAGGAGGAAGGAGGGAGGAAGGATGGGAAGAGGAAGGTAAGGAGGACAGAGGGAGGGAAGGGAAGAGGGAAGGACAAAAGAGGAGGGTGCTGCCTTCCAGCACTAGCTGCAGGACCTTAGAGCACATCATTTCTGCTCAGGCAAACTCATGCCACCTGCATAGACCATAGCAAATGAGTTCACATATATGACCCACTTTTCAAACCTTATGACACTCCAGGAATGTCTATTTTTACCAAACTGAGGCCAAAGAGAAGCAGTGACTTTCTCTAAGTCTTGCACAGCGTCTCCCCATACCAGGCTGCCAGACCCCTCGTGGTAAGAGGGCAGAACTCCTGGCTCCCTGGAGACTAGGAAGTGGAGAAATTCCCAAGGTAGGCAGCAGAGGGGAGGGCAGGAAGAGTTGATTCAGGATAACACTACTCTTGATTGTCTGTGGGGAGCTGTCTGAGCCTGCCCTACTCTTCCTGGGCCAGGCACATTCAAGAGCTGAAAGGAGATAGGGCTGAAGCCAGACCCTCCAGGGAGAGAGGTGAGGCATGGACACTGAGACCAGCTCTATTCTGGCCTGCCCTGGCCCGGCCTGTGCTGTCCTGTCCCCCCACAGAGCCCAGCCCCACCCATGCCTTGCCTGAGATGGCCCTCTGAACAATGCCCCTTCTCTTCTCTCCATTCCTGCAAGACTTCATTCCCAGCTCTGGTCCCCCACATGCCAGACACTGCCTTATCTAGCTGATAGCAGTGAAAGCTAATGGAGACTTCAGGTATAGTCTAGTCCAAGCCTCTCACAGATGGGGAAACTGAGGTCAGAGAGGTGAGGTTAGTGACAAGGTTCTACCAGCACGGCAGGGGCAAGATCAGAATCCAGACCCAAGGCTTTCCCTACTGTGCCACACTTCAGTGGGAGCCATGTGGGACAGAGACTGTTAGTCCCAGGAGGCGTTTCCCACAATGATTCTGTATACGCCTACGTGAGAAGCCATTGCCTCTAGCTTCTTCCCTCCTGACAGTTAGGGCCGGTGCAAAGGGAAGAGTACAGGACTAGTCTGGGAACATGTGCTCTGCCCTTCCTGCTCTCTGTCACCTTGACCTCAGTTTCCTCATCTATAAAATGAGAAGTTTTGGCCGGACAATCTTGGAGCTGTCTACATCTCTGAACCCCATGCTCTACTCCCCTAGGTAGTGCTTTCCCCTCTGGGGGCATTTCTCAGGACTGAGATTCCAAAGGCTAGGGGGGGAGGCAGGAAGGGGAGAAGCCAGACCTAAGGGAGACAGGCAGGGAGTTGATCCTGGGCCCCTCCCTTGTTATCAAGTGGAGCTCAGGCATAACCGGTTCCTTTCTTGAAGATTTGTCCCAGCTCCAGGTAACCTGAGCCTCCCTGGGAGTCCAGATAGTAGGAGCAAAATATACAGCCTAGGGCTGGAGAAACTGAGGCCTGGAAATAGACTACGGATGGGGAGGGGGGAGGGAGACAGCTGCCAGAGCCTGGGATGTGAAAGAAACTCAAGAACTTCACATCGTTTTCTCTTCCCTGGTAATTCCTCTTTGGTCCTAACAAAAGCCCTCGTGGAATTCTACTCTTGATTGGGCATGTCTATGGGCATGGCCCCCATCTCAGAGCCTTCAGTAGACTCAGCTTTGTGCCCAGCCTCTGGTTCCAGGCCCTCTGCCCATACTAGGCAGGGCGGGAGGGAAATACTGATAAAGACAGGGACTGTGCCAGCCACTGAAGGGCAACGAAGGGCAGCTGTCCCCAAATTTGGGTCAATAAATTTTCTGGGAGGGCCTAGCTGCTCTCAAAAACCATAGGGTCTCTTTGCCAAGAAGACAGAAGTGAGATCTGGCAAGCAGCCCCTAACACCAGCACTACTAGAGATCAAAGGTGGGGAAGCAGGGCCAGGATCGAGGATCCAGGCTACATACCTCTTCCAGGACCAAAATCATGCTCAAGCTCCAGCAGAGAAAGATGAAGAGAAGCTGTGGGTTTGGAGATGAAGCTGTTTGGGAAGAATCTGAGTTTTTCTGTGATGTCTGGAATAGGAGCAGAGCACCTGACAGCTCTGGGAAGGACGAAGAGAAGTGATGAGGCCTGCACTGCCAACGGCCTCTAGTAGCCTTGGTCCCCTCCTCTGTAAAATGGGCACAATCTGGACCAGAAGTGATAGCATCAAAGAGTGTGAAGAAAGTGCTTTATTCAAACATGAGGATCCTGATGGAGAAGATGGCAATGATGGGCTACCCACTCCACACCCTTATCACCAACCACCTCCAAGGCCCTCACCAGAAACCACACTAGAGGAACTTCAGCCAGGGCCCACTCTCCTGTTGTAACTGCCTTTCCCAAAACAGTATTTCAGGAAAGCCCGCTCGATGCTTCACTGCATTCCCCCCAAGTGCATCCCCTTCCCTTCTTCCCCACTGCCCTGGTCTCCATTCCAAGAACCTTGCATCATGCTTACATCAGCCGTCACTCCTAACTGGGGCATCAACTAACCCACAAGCACTTTTCTTTCAAACCATACTTTTATTTATCTCACTAAGTATTCCCCAATCATGTTAAACATTTTAACACTCATTTTTTAAAATTTGAGGTTCCAAATTCTGTCCCTCCTTCCTGTTCCTCCCCTACTCCTTGAGAAGGCAAGCAGTGTGATATCAACTCTACACATGAAATCATGCAAAATAGATTTCTGTATTATCCATATTGCAAAAGAACACACACACACACACACACACACACACACACACACACAAGAAAAATAAAGAGAGAAAATAAGGCTTCAATCTGCACTTGGATTTCATCAGTTCTCTCTTTGGAGATGGATGGTATTTTCATCGTGGGCCTTTGGAATTGTCTTAGATCACTGCAGTGATCAGAGTAGCTAAGTCTTTCACAGGAGACCATAATTACAGCATGGCTATTTCAAACCCACAGCTTCTCTTCCTGGTTCTGCTCTTCATCTTGCATCAGTTCATGTAAGTCTTCCCATGTTTTTCTGAGTGTCCTGCCCATCATTGCTTGTAGCACAGTAGTATTCCATCACAATCATATACCCCTTTTTCAGTCATTCCCCAGTCAATGGGCATCCCCTGGATTTCCAATTCATTGCCACCACAAAAAGAGCTGCTATAAATATTTTTGTGCAAATACATTCCTTTCCCTCTTCTTTGATTTCTTTAGGGTAGAAACCTGGTAGTGATCTTGCAAGGTCAAAGGGCATGCAGATTTCTAGATCTTTCATTGTTCCAAATCTCCCAAGTGCTTATTAAGTACCTACTGTGTACCAGGCATTAGGGATTCAAAGAAGATTAGCCTACATTCTGATCTAAGATCCAAGATGACTTTGGAAGGGAGGGCAATGGCAGCTGATGATGAGGCTTAGTCATAAGGGAAACTAGAAATTCTGAAAATTGTTGTCTGTCATTTGTCCTTCATTCTCGAAGAGGACATTACATCTAAGAGGTTAAGGTAAATAAGGAATGTTCAGGAAATGAAGTGCCCCTGCCTGAGGGAACATGAGAAGGCCAGACAAGCTGGATGGACGGCAGAAAGAATGAAGTGGAGCAACATGTGACAGGTCCGGACAGGGAGGCCAGCTGGGGGTCAGATGCTGACAGCTTTTAGTACCAAACCGAAAACGTTTGCATTTTATCCTAAAGGTGAAGGGAACCAGAGATGACTGAGAAGGGAATGGCCCAGTGAGGCCTAAGTACACACACTTTGTTTGGTGGCTGTAGGTAGGATAGTCTGGAGTGGGGAAGGATGGAAGGTAGGAGAGCAATTGGGGGCTCCAGGTAATAAAAGCCCAATCTGATGACTGGTTGGCCACAGAGGGCCAATGAGGAGTCCAAGATGGCACCATGATTGCAAACTTGAGTGCCCAGAAAGATGCTGCTTTCAGCAGAATAAAGAAGCTGAATGAATGCCAAAGCCTGTCTGAAGCACTTGGCATGCCTGCCAGGCACTGTGCTAAACACTGAGAATGTAAAGATTAAAGAAGAGACAGTCCCTGGCCTCAAGGAGCTTATACTCCAAAATGGAAAGGAAGCAGAGGTCAGGGGGAGAAGTAGCCAGGGAAAGGAGTGGTCTGCAGAGATGGCCAATGGTTTGGGGAAGGGGAGGCAGGCAGTGGATGGCTGGGGGCAAAGAGAAGCTAATACAGGGCCTGGCATCTGGGACCAGGGATGGAGTGCACTGCTTTGCATTTGCTCAGTCACCTGCTAATGAGGTTAGGAAGCACCAACTTATCAAAGGACTAGGGCACAGATTCAAGAAGTTCCTAAGAGGGGTGAGTTTAGAGAAAAAAGTGCATTTTGTTTTATACATGATTAATAGGAGATGCTTCCAGGATGTCCAGTGTGAAATGTCCAATGAACAGTTCATTATGCTGAACTGGATCTAAGGAGGGAAGAACCAGCCTCAGACACTCACAAGCTGTGTGACCCTGGACAAGTCACAAACTCTGTGCCTCAGTTTTCTCATTGGTAAGATGGAATGGAATTAATAACAGCACCTACCTTAGAGCGTTGCAGTCAGATAAGTTCATGGAAAATGCTTTGCACATCTTAAATTAATATAAAAATACTAGCTGCCACTGTAGAGAGGGCAGCTAGGCGGCATCCTAATGGAGAGCCTGGAGTCAGGAAGACTCAATTCCCTGAGTTCAAACATTGTCTCAGACACTTCCTAGCTGTGTGACCTGGGCAAATCACTTAACCCTGTTTGCCTCAGTTTCCTCATCTGTAAGATTAGCTGGAGAAGGAGATGGCAAACCACTCCAGTGTCTTTGCAAAAAACAAACCCAAATGGTATTACAAACAGTCAGACACAACAACCAATAAAGACATCAGTATACCCATGAGAGTTAGGGGGTCACCAAGAGAGTGCAGAGAAAGGAAGGTAGCCTGTGACAGAGCCTGTTATGGTATGCATTGGGAGAAGGGTGTAATGTTAATGGGATTTAAGATCTTCCCCGTAGAGCCCATTAACAGAAGCTTTCGGAGGGGAGGCTTGCTTGTAGGAAGGCTTTCACACCTTCTGCTAAATTCTAATTAGGCCCTGAATCCCCAAGGCTGTGAAGCCTTCTGGCTCTGAGAAGTGTATGGATACTCTAAATTGGTATTTTGCTTATGATAAGGATCTTGTGATTCCCTGGTCGAGATTCTGAGTGGCCTCTGTTCAGAGCTCCCTGGATGTAAAGGCTCTCTCCGTCCAGGGATGTACATGAAGAGTATCATTGATTCAGGTAGTTAGAGCCCTGTCTATTGGTCTTTATTTCTCTACTTGCATTTTCTCTGAAGTTTGAAGTTCAGGGTACTGACTTTTCCCTTGAACTAGTGAACATAATTTTAAAAGACTGTTGATCCCTTAAACAGCTATCTTTCCTAGTAAAGTAGATCTAAGAACTTGTGCTAACAGCCAGGTATGCCAGTGTAAATGCTGCCAGAAAGGGTTACCTCTTTATGGGAAACTGGATAAAACGGGGAATATGTTAAAGACTTTATGAGGCATCAAGAAGCAGGGGCAGAGCTCCTGAGTCTCCATTCCTCAGGAAAGTATGAATCAAGGCTCTTAGCTAAAAGGGCATGAGGTGAGAGGCTGGATGGATCAGGGCTTCAGGGAATGGGATGGAGAACTAATTAGGGAGAAGTAAAAGGGCTGCCCTGTCACTATTAGATAACACAGATTCGTAGAGGGTGGTGGGAGCTATCCAGGCAGAAGGACCTGAGCCCTTATATGTAAGACCACCAGGACATCAGAGGAGGGCACGTGAACATGCTCCTGTGCTCTGTCTCTAATAAAATATGACTACATCAGTTTCTGCAAGTGAGAAGTGTAGAGGAGAGAAGGGTCAGATAACATTACCCTACCAAAACCCTTCCCTTCTATAGGCCAAAGCTCTCATTTCTAATGATGTGCTAAGCTAGATCCCCTCTAAAGTCAAAGCTCTGGTATTGCCTGTGCTAAAGGCCCTTCCAGCCCTCACATTCTATGTTCTAGGCCTGAGATTCCATGTTCTACAGTCCTTCAGCCCTCATATTCCCTGTTCTATGTTCTAGGTCCCTCCTCCCAGTTTAGAGATTCTACACTGGGATTCTGGCGTCATTGGCACTAAGCTCTCTCATTCAGCCAGGCTGTGGTCCTCTCTCAGGACCCTCTCTGCCTCGGCCCGTTCAGGTCTTCCATACACACCGCATTCTTGACAAAGAACCTAACTCATTTAGCTCCTTTCTGGTTGGCGGGGCCTTGCCCCTCGCTCTGACCCTCTCTTCACAGAGCCGTCCTCCTATGGCACCAGTGTGACCACTTCCTATTCCCTTAGTGGCTCCCCACTGCCTGGCCTGCTAGTCCTGGTCTTTCCACTTTGCCTCTCCAGCCTCATTTCCCATGCCTTCTTTCTTTCCTATCAATCAATGTTTATTAAGTGCCTGCTATACACCAGATGGGCATTAGGTGGTGCCATAGTGCACAGAGCGCTGGACCTGGAAATAGGGCAATTCATCAACCTGAGTGTGACCCTGGGCAACTCACTTCACCTTCTTTGCCTCAGTTTCCTCACCTGCAAAATAAGCTGGAGGAGGAAATGGCAGACCACTCCAGTATTCTTACCAAGAAAACCCCAAATGAGGGTCACAAAGAGTTGGAGAGGTCTGAACAACACAGGCCAGGGATTGTAAGTGCTGGGGGGGGGCGGTACAAAAAGAGGTCAAACACAAGCCCTGCCCTCAAGGTCACTATCTCAAGGGGGAAACAGTAAGCAAACAAATTTGTGCAGACAAATAAGAAATGATTAAGTGAGGGAAGGCTTGCTGTGAATGAGGTGCTCATGGGGACTCAGAGGAAGCCAGGGGGGTGGAGGGCCTTGCTCATGGAACAACAGCCTCTGCCAGCTCTGGGCCTTTCCTCGAGGTCCTGATGCATTCACCCCATCTTCCCACTCAACTCTTTTCTTTCAAGGCCTGGCTCCAAATGGCTACCATTTCTCCTAGCAGGCTGCCTGAACTGTCCTTCACACTTACCACCTTCTGTCTTGCACTCGGCTATTTCTGGAACTGTGACCCACCCAATGGAGCCAGGGAGAAGAGTTCTGAAGGGCTGGTGAGCTTCCCCTTCCTGCACCTCCTAAGAGTAAAAGCTCCGTGAGGGCAGGCTGAGCCCCGTAACACAGGTGCGTCCTCAGAGCCAGCCAAGGGTATGGCCCATGGCAGGCCATTGCAACTGAACTCTCATCTCCTAAGATGAAGTTCTGAGAACTCTGGCAGCTATGACACTGTGTGCATGAGGTTCCAAAGTCTCTCCCAGGATGAAGAAGACTGTCCTGCTCGTTTTGGCCATTCTAAGGAATGTACTCAGCCTGATGCTCTATGTCCTGGGTCTTAAGAGCCCAGAGTTCTGATATGCATGCCAAAGTCTGTCACAGCTCTGATAAGTGCTGTGAGGTCTCTCTCATTTTATGCTGCGCTCTAAGGTCCCTGCCGGTTCTTACATTCTCTGGCCCACTGTTCTGAAATGCTAGGACATTGCCCTGACAACGTTTGCCTGTCCCCCTCCCCCTTCTTTCATCCTTCTCCAGTATCTTCTCTCCCTCCTCCCTTCCCTCTTCTGGGTCCCCACTCCCCTTCTCCCTCCCTCTTTTCTCAGCCCCGCCTGCTGAGTGTGATGGGGAGAGGGGCGGGAGAGAGCTGAAGCCTCGCCACCTGATCGGGCAGAGCTGAGCAAGCAGAGCCAGGACTCAGAGCCCGGGGCAGCGAGAGCCAAGGTGTTCAGAGGGCCCGAGAAGATCTGCAGTTCTGCCCAAGCATCCCCTCTCCTGCTCTTCCTGCATTACCAGGCACGGACCTTTCCTACCTCCGGTGAGCGCCTGGACAAGGGAGCCCCGATGGAAGATAAAGACTAACGACCTCAGATCCCCCCGGAAAGTGTGTGTGGGGTGGTGTGAGGAAGAAGCAGGAGCCTGAGCAGAGGGAGCCCCAGCGTCGTGAGTACTGACTGCAGCAGCTCTGTTTGGGGGGCGGGTGGGGAGGAGACAAGGCAGAGAGAGAAGACATCCCAGGGACAGGAAAGACAACGAAGGGCTCTCCCCAACGTGGGGGGGGGGGGGCGGTCCACAGGGCTCACGGGGAAAGGAGTAAGGAGGGAGGAGAGGGAAGGACAAATTGGCCCAGGGCCTGAAGGAAGAGAGCTCAAGGAAATGAATAAAGAGAAAGGGAGATGAAAATATGGAGGCAAGATTTGGAAGACATGGTGATACCAGGGACATGGGATGGGGGGGGAGGGCCCTAGTGGTGTGGAAGGGTCCACTTGACCCCCTTTCCCAGAAGCCTCTGATGTACGATTGCCACACCTCCCTTTCAGGTTAGCTCTTCCTCTCCCACCATACCAGACTCGCTCCCCTGGGCCTCAGTTTCCCCTCTAAGCTCCTCTCTGTTTTACATTCTCAGAGCCTTCATAGCTCTGACACTGTTCTCTGTTCTAAGGTCTTTCTAGGTCTGACAGCATTATCTTCTCCTTATTTCTAGGAGAGGAAAAATGGCTCACTGGGGAAAGAGGAGGGGGAAGTGCTGTATGTCAGAGAATTTTTCAAAGCTCCAGGTCCCTATTCCATTTTGGTGTCTGTTCCCAGGAGACAGAAAAGCAATTTGTGAGATCAAGCACTAGGCTGAGGTGAAGCATTGTTACTAAAATTAGTTCCTGTACTCTAATTAATCTGAGAGCCCAGAGTGAGACTGGGATACTGCACAATGACCTGCCCCTTTCTGAGGGTAAGAAGTAAAGAGATGAAGGGACCCAGGGCACCAGCCAGCCAACAGTGGAATGGGACCAGATCTGGTGCCAGCAGGTGTCAAGACACGCCCCCCCCCCAGGCCATGGGGATTCCAAGGAGAGCAAGGAACAGGGCAGAGGGCAAAAGTTGGAGTCAGCAGGCCAAGGCATATATGCCAGCCCAGCCACTTTACTCAGTCTAGCCTCAGTTTCTTCTATAAAATGGGTCTCTACAGTCTCTTACGACCCATGATCCTAAATCCATTCCAAGTCTGTATCCTCCCAGCTTGTCCTAACCCCAGCACTGCCCCCTCCCCCCCATCTATCATCCCAGAGGTTGGCTAAGGAAACTGCTGGGGATGATGGGGTTGGTGAAGGGCGCTGAGGCGAGAAACAGCGTGAGGCCAGGACCCCTGCCATTCCCCCTTCCTCTACATGGGAACCCCTTGGCTCTGAGTTTCCTCATCAGTCATTCTCCCCCTTCCCTAACACTGGTGGATTGGGAATATCCCAAGAAAGCTCCGAGGCTCACAGGGGAAAGGGACAGGTTTAAACCCTGAGGTAGTGAGGTCTGAGACCCCCAAGGAACACAAGTCTGTGGCCTTTAACAGGGGAACAGAAGTCAGAAGTTCATGTCCTAAAAGAAGGTAAGACCTTAGGCCTGCCACACCTCTAGGAATGAGGTCCAGGGATAAGGATCTGAAGGTGGTTTCTTCCCTCTTAACCTTGCCTGTCCTTTCCTCTCCCTACAGGCTCCAGGGGTATTAAATTTGTCTGCAGGCCAGTGGAGGGGAAGATGTTGGGGAGGGGGCTGGCTCAGAGAAGGAAAGCAGGCTGGGGCCAGACTGGTGGAAAGGTGCAGAACCAGGACATCTCTTTCCTGCTGGAATGGGTTTTAACTTTAATCCAGGATTAATATTCTGAGAAGGCAGGGTCAAGGGAGGAAGGCCTGTGGCTAGGGAAAGTGACCAGAGCCATCAAGGCCCTTATTTTCTGTTCTCCTGGGGCCCAGCTGTCCTTATACCAAGTTGCCTCCATTATATCCCACTGCCCATATGCCTACCTCCCCACACACATCTTATTCAGGAAGAAGAGGAATTTGGGGGCCAGATGCTTGTGGCTTATCAGAGACCAAGCAAGCCCCAGAAGCTGATGATCACCAGGTGGATGGGCCCCTCCCCTTCCTTGAGCCCGGGGAGCTCCCCTGAACAAAGCTGATTTTCCATCAGCCCTGGCCAAGAGGCCGTCTCCTCTCAAGCACATGCCAGGACCACGCTGTGGGAGATCTCCCCACACAGCCCTTGCTCTCCTACCCTCAAGAACTGGACCAGCATCTGTCCTGTTATTAGTGATAATCATCACATTTCCATAATGCACTAGGGCTTAAATCCAAGTGTTATCACACCCATTTTATAGAGGAGGACACTGAAGTCTGGAAGAGTGAAAGGCCTTCAAGGTCCCCTCTGGTTTTCTTCAGGTCAAGCCCCTTCCTCATGATACTGTTTTCATTGGAGGTTCTGCAGACCCCCCAACCCCACCCAGCCCTGCTCCTGGGCTGAGGGGGCAGAGTCCATACAAAGAGAAGAAAACACCAGACGGACAAAAGTGTCACCAATGTTAGGCCTGTGCTAGGAGGCAGCACTCTGAGTTGTGAAGGAAGGCAAAGGCTTATTCTAAGCATGGAGGCTGCATTTGGAACAGAGGAGGAACAAGGAGAGGCTCAGCCTACAGGAACTTCCCCCTGTGTCCCCCTCTTCCTTCCAGCTGTGGCACCATCTCCCCCCCAAAATTAGCTTTGATCACAGATGAGACAGCCTGGGTTTTGAGTGCCTAGGGATGGGAGGCAAGACAAGGGCTCCTCCCAGGCCTTCTCTCCCCTCCCTTACCAACTTCCATGGAGATGGAGCCTGGCTCAAAAAAGCAGAACTGAGCTATGGGAAAGGTGGGGAGATGGGATGCCGTGTGGTCACAGCAACCAAGCTGCCCATGGATTCCTCCAGGAGCACCTACTGTGGGCAATGCCCTGCCAGGGATCAGGGTTCCCTACAAAGAGACAGCCTCCAGCCCCTGCTTCCTTCCAGGAGCTCACAAATGAAAGGAGAATCCTACAGACATCCTACATCCCTGCTGCACAGACACAAATCCCACTATGAGGGGGTGGTGAGAGGAGAAAAATCCAAATCAACAGTCCCATGAGATATGGCGGGGGGTGCTTCCTGGAAATGTCAGGTGCCATGGCCCTGGGGGGGGGGAGGGAGGAGGGGCTCAATCCCAGTAAAATGGGAGTTAGAGGGCAAGTTCTTCCTCATCCCTGTACAGATAAGGAAACCAAACCCTAGTCACACAGCTAGTGAATGGCAGAGCTGGGATTTGAATACAGGTCCTCATAAGACTCTTACCTGGGCCCTTTTCCTGACTTTTTACTGTCCCTGTGAGCAGATGTCGAGGGTGTGGACACAACAAAGATAAAGGGATTGAAATGGGAGCTAGAGCCCTCTGGGTCCCAGACCTGGGTTTCCTCTTCTGCATCCTGTGTGCCTAGTCCGATGTTGGGTGATGTGGGGAGGACAGAGACACTGCCATCTTTGTGCTGGGTGCACAACACCCACCCCTCCAGGTAGCACAGCTCCCAAGACATTCATCACTTGCCTAATCTCCAAAGACAGTGCTAGAGGAGCTAGACAGAGGGAGGGCTCAGTCCCAGGTGGAAGGAGGCTCAGGGAAGGTTCCAAAGGAGAACCTAGGCCAGGACCTCCAGGAAGGCCGTTCTAATTCCTGCTGCCCATGTCCTGCCCCCACCACTAAGACACTGTAATTCCACCTGAGCCAGGGTTATCACAGACACTGAGGAAAAAGCTTCTCGTTAACTGATCCCCACAAGAGCCAGAAATATGATCTCTCCTCCACCCCCACCCCCAGACTTGGAGGGTTCTGCTTTCAGCCCAATGCAAGGCGGAGAGGGGTAAGGAAGAACAGGGTCTGGAGCGAGGAGACAGTGTCGGGGGATGGGAGTGGAGACAGTGTGCTAAAATGGTGTCCAGGACCCAGGCCACACTCTGGCCTCTCTATCAGACCCTGCACAAATCTCCCAGTCTCTCCACCTGTAAAATGCAGAGACCAAACTAGGTGGTCTGGAAGGGCCTTCCCAGGGTTGGCATCCTCTGATGCCGTCTATTTCAAAGGACTAAATGCTCATCCCCCAGCTTCCTCTCCAATTGAAACCCACTGTTCAGTGCAACCTTAGTTGTCACTCCTTGTCTGTCTCTGGCCCACAGACTCCCTATGTGCAGAATGAGAGGGTGGGCTTCACTGCCAACTGCCTCCCCTCCCTTACAGGTGCACCAGGAGAACTCTGGCCCCATTCTCCCCACCCCAGGCACCCCCCTGGGCTCTGGCCCAACAGGAGCCTATCTCAGGGGGCAGGGGTGGGGCCTGGGCCCCTCCTCTGCCACATCGTTCTCTGCCCAGACATGCCACCAGCTCTGGCCCAGCTGCAGCATGCAGCCAAGATGGTGATGACCAGGAAGAAGGTGGTGCTGCTGCTGCTACTGGGTGGGATGCTGAGCCTGCTTCTCCACCAAGGATCGCAGCTCAGCTGGTAAGGAAGGGATGGGCTGGAAGGGGGGCTTGAGGATACCTTCCTAGCCTTGGAGACAGGGAGTCTGGGCATCCTTAGCAGTGACATACCAGGGCTGGGCTGATCTCCACAGCACAGACAGGGTAACCTAGAAGATCTTTACCTTTGCCCCCTACCTGGAATAAATAAGTCCCAGTACTTCAGTTTCACATTATTCCATTGTATTCTCCTAAAATGGGCAGGGCAGGATAATTATTCCCATTTTACAGATGAGAAAATTGAGTCCCAAGAGTAGACTCTTGGTCAGGTCATTGAAAATGGTTCTTCCCTTCATTATTCATCCAGATGAAAAATAAGGGTTTATCTAGAACTTGGGGATGGGTGAGGAGGCAGTGCGGGAGCGCAGACGTGTGGGCCTGGGGGGCACCTGTGTTCAAATATTTGATGGGCTGGCTTGGAGAAGAATTTGATTCGTTTTTCTTGGTCCCAGAAAGAAAAAGAGGAACAAGAGAGTGGATGTTGCAATAGACAAATTTAGGCTTAAAACACTTCCTAACAATTAGAGCTGTCCAGAGGTGGGATGGGCTGGAACCCCTTCTGCGAGGGCAACAAGTAGAGGCCAGACAGTGCTTGCTGGGTCTTTTGTCCTGGGGATTCCTTTCAGATACAGGTTGGACTAGATGCTCCTGAGGTCCCTTCAGGGCAGACTTCCCTCTCTCCCCTAACCTCCTCTAGCATCAAGTCCAGAGATGGGGAAGTGGATGGACCTATGGAGCCCATTTCTGTAGGGAGGAGAGCCACCCCCCACCCTATACACTTGGCTTGTCAGGATGGGGATAGTGGTGATTTAACACTTCAAGGCCTAGGCCTAGAATGCACACACAAGTCACTGGCTGGCCCTCAACCTGGAAGGCAGAAAAGGCAAGAGCAAAGCAGTAAAGGTGAAGTCTGAGGCCCTCCAGTGGCTTCTGGGGCCCTGTAGACCACAGGTCCTCAGCCTTACCTTGGACAGGGGCCAAATTCATCATCCCTGGATGTTCCCTGAAGTGGACAGTGGAAACAAACACTAAATTTGATGGTGCTCCAAGTCAGGTTAGAACCCCCTTCTCACCAGCCGCCCTTCCTCCAACACAGCTCCTATTTCTCTGGAGCAGGGAAGGTTTCCAAGACAGTCAAGGATGCTGCTGGACGGGAGGGAGATGAGCAGGCAGTAGAGGAAGGAGGACATGCCTGCACAGGGAGATGGGGAATGCAGGCAGTACCACTGTAAACGATGCGGTGGTTTTCAAGGGGAAGAAAGCCAGGCAGGTCACACTGTAGGAAGCTGGGAGCAAAGGGAGGAGGCTGGGCCATCTAAGATGTGAGACCAGCATTTGCACAAGGGTCAGGGCTAGCAGGAGGCAGCCCATGTTAACTAGTGACAAGGCGTGTCCTCAGATGACAAGCACATGCCCAGAGCCGGCTCTGAGGGCCCTTGGGTGACCCCTCAGCTTTCTGAGCTGTAGAGGAGCAGAAATCTCTTCTTTAGAACTCCCCAATGACAGTGGAATCAGGGAGACTAAGGGGAAGGAGCTGCCTTGGGGGAGAGGCCAGGTAGTCCCCAAGGGCCATGTGACCATGACCAAGCTCATCCCTCACTGGTGGGATCAGTAAGCGGGGTGGCCTTGGGCAGCGTTGGGGGGGGGCAGCGCCCGGAGGGACCAAGACCAGCCTCAGACAAGCAGGAACTTCTTGTTCAGCCTGCTGACCTGTAGGAGACTCCCCGACCCCTCCCCTGCCGTCCAGCAGCCTTCCTGGTTCACATGCATGCTAGCTGCGTGACCCAAGGCCAGTCCCTTAACGTCGGCCTCCATTTCCTCCTCGGTATAACGAGAAACCCCAAAAGTTCTCACAGAGTTGGAGGAAGGCTTGGAGGCTACGGGAGGGATAGGGAGAAAGGAAGACAGCGGCGCAGCGAGAGGTGAGCACGCCAGGCTGCCCCCCCCCAATCACTCCGTGCCCCTCCCCCCGCAGGTCCCGGCGGCTGCTGTCCCCCGGAGCCCCCTGCCGCCCCGCCGGCCGCACGCGGCCCAAGCACACGGCTGTGGCCTTCGTGAAGACGCACAAGACGGCGGGCACGACGGTGCAGAACATCCTGTTCCGCTTCGCCGAGCGCCACAACGTGACGCTGGCGCTGCCGCGGCCCAGCTGCGAGCACCAGTTCTGCTACCCGCGCGACTTCTCGGCGCGCTTCGTGCACCCGGCCACGCGGCCGCCGCGCATGCTCGCCAGCCACCTGCGCTTCAACCGCGCCGAGCTGCGGCGCCTGCTGCCCAACGACACGGTCTACGTCACCATCCTGCGCGAGCCGGCCGCCATGTTCGAGTCGCTCTTTAGCTACTACAATCGCCACTGCCCGGCCTTCGTGCGCGTGCCCAACGGCTCGCTGGAGGCCTTCCTGCGCGCGCCGCGCGCCTACTACCGGCCGGACGAGCGCTACGCCATGTACGCGCACAACACGCTGGCCTACGACCTGGGCGGCGACAATGAGCGCAGCGCGCGCGACGAGCCCGCCTACCTGGCGGGCCTCATCCGGGACCTGGAGGCCGCCTTCTCGCTCGTCATGATCGCCGAGTACTTCGACGAGTCTCTCGTGCTGCTGCGCCGCCTGCTGGCCTGGGACCTGGAGGACGTGCTCTACGTCAAGCTCAACGTGCGCAGCCCCTCCTCGCGCCTGGCCGTGCTGCCCGAGGGCCTGGCGCGCGCTGCGCGCCGCTGGAACGGCCTGGACGCCGGCCTCTACGAACACTTCAACGCTTCCTTCTGGCGCCGCGTGGCGCGCGCCGGCCGCGAGTGCGTGCAGCGCGAGGCGCGCCAGCTGCGTGAGGCGCGCGAGCGCCTCCTGCACCGCTGCTTCGGGCCGCGCCCGCGCCTGCGTCCGGCCGCAGAGATCCGCAATAAGCAGCTGCAGCCCTGGCAGCCGCTGGGCAACGTGGGCATCGTGGGCTACGACCTGCCCAGCCGCCCGCCGGGGCCCGGCGGCGACGAGTGCCTCAAGCTGGCCATGCCCGAGGTGCAGTACTCCAGCTACCTGCTGCACAAGCAGAAGCTGCGCGCCTCGGCCTGGATCGAGCGGGGCCGCGCCGCCCTCCGGGCCAGGATCGGGGCCGGGGACCAGCTGCCGCCGCCGCCGCCGCCGCGGCCCATCCGAGCCCTGCCGCGGCTGGCCCGGAAGGGCTGAGCCCGGGCGGGAAAGGGGACGCCCGAGGGACCCACCCCCCAAACACGAGAGGTGCCCCCCCCACCAGTGCATCCGCGAGATGGGCAGCCCCGCCCCCACCACGTGCTGCCGAAGGGGACTGAGCCCCCCCCAACAAGAGAGGTGCCCCCAGGGGATCCCGACCCCCCACCCAACCACCATGTGCTGCCGGGAGGGGCCTGAGCCCCCAGTTCTGCCCCGAGCCGGGCCGGAGGGCGTGACTCCTACAAACCCTCCCCCAGTGGACGCGCACAGGGTGATCCCTGCTTCCCCGGGTGTGCTCCGCTCTCCCAGGCTGGCCAAAAAGGGCTCCCATCCGCATTCGTGCAGCCCCTTACCTTAACCAGAAGAGGTGACCCTGGCCTCTCCAGCTGTGCGGGCTCGCCCCCAAAGATAGGCATATGGAACTGAGGTGGGGGCTAACCGTCCTCCCCAAGAGATGTGCAGCCCCAGGCCTGGCCTGTCACCTTTCCTCCCCACTAGCGGTTAAGCCCCATTCCCATGTCATCTGGAGGCAGGGATCTTTCCTCGAGCTCCTAAGCTGCAGCCCTGACTAGCCACACACACCGCCCACCTCCGAAGTCCTCTCTTCCACCTAATCCAGGATGCCTGCCCTCCCATAGGAGCGTGTGGAGTCCTGCCCTCTATCAGAGCCCTCCAAAGGCGTGGGGGCTCCCAGCATTACAGTTTGTCTCCAGAGGAGCTGGGCACCTTTTGCACTCCAGCTGTGAAGCCCTGTCCTTCACCAGCACACATATCCCAAGGCCCTCATTCAATAGTTCTCCAGATAATTCTTACCTTCATTCTCCCACTTGACCCCACCCTGCTGCTCTTTCCATGGTGGGGCCCAACACTGTCTTCCTGGCTCCATTCTTTCCCTACAGAAACAGCTGCTCCCATACCCAGGGACTGAATATGGGTTGGGTTTTTTGTTTTTAATAAAATGGATTTTCAGAGGCCAGTCTCCTCTCCGGGGTTTTAATAACCTGAGAGCCCACCACTCTGGGGAGGTGTCAACCTCTGGGGAGGTGCAAGGGTTGAGTGCCCTGAAAGCAGGTGCCTGAAGGAACCCGGTGAGAAGTTCTCTGCCTACCCTGGCTGGGCCAGCTAGCTATAGTAACCGGAGGATGGAGGGTTGGAAACTGGCTCTTCCCAAATGGGGGGTAGCATGTCCACTCCACCTGCCTCACACCCTCCCAAGTGTTGGGAGGGGTGTCAGAGGGATGGACCAGAACCTGTATATAACCAAGAATCCCCTGTGTCTCCCCCCAGAAAATCGTCCCCACTAGTCTTAGCTCGAAAGCCTCCAGCCGGAGGAAGCCCATCTTGAGAGTCATGTGCCTTTGGTCTGCTTAGCCTCCCCGGCGAGTGGGAGAGGGCTGTCGTTCCAGCCTGGTCCTTGCCTTTATTCTGCAGATGACTGGAGCAGGGCTGGGCCCTCACAGCCCTGGGCCCAGCAGGGGGAGAAGCTGGGGAGCCCCGCCCTGGCTTTTCAGGAGGAGTGGGGTGCCTCAGCCCTTTGCATTCCAAATGGGAGGACTATTCAGATCATCATTTTACAGTCGAGGAGCCTAAGCAGACAGATGTCAAGGGACTTGCTCAGGGTCACACAACTAAGATGTGTCTGAAGCCAAGTTTGAACTTGAATCTTCCTTATGTGGGCAGGCCCACACTTGAGGAATAAAGAGTTGCTTCCTGGGTTCCCCAGACTCATGGGATGTCAGCTGCTGGAAGGAGCCCCAGGAGCCCCTCGTCCCACCCCTTTGACGTGATGATGCATGTGGGGTCCTTCGGGTTTCTGAGACACCTTGCCTCTGTTCCAGCCCACGTGATCCTCCTAAGACCCTGTGACAAGTAAGAGGTGTTCTCCCCATTCCTGAGAGGAAGGTCAGGGGGCTCTGAGAGGCTACAGAATTGGCCCCACTCTCTTTCTCTGAGTTCAGGGCACTTTCCCATCCAATCCAGTGACTGAGATCCCACAGTGCCAAGCACTGTGCTTGGGGCCCAGGCATGCCCTTCCCACAAGGAGATTACACTTACTGGGACATGCCAACAGATGGTATCTCTAGGTGGCTTAAGGAGTGGGGAGAGAGCACCTGAAGAAGGTGTAACCGAAGGATTCCCAGATAGCTTCTAGCCGAACCTCCAAAGAAGTGAGGAATTCTACAGCACTGAGCTGAGGAAGGAGGCCATTGTTGGGGTGGCAAAGGCCCTTCTGGTGCTAGCTTTCAGTGCCCCAAAGAGGCTCTTACCTCTAGGCTACCCTAGAGACAAGAAGGAGCCATTATGATATATGATATATTCAGCCTTTCTCTTTCCATCACCCCCCTGTGCAGAAGGGGAGACTGAGGCTGGGGCCCACAGTCACACAGATAGCAAATAGCCAATTCAGGCACTGGCCTCCAGTCCAGGCCATGATGGGCCCCTTACAGGCTGTTCTCATACACATCTACTCCTGCATCCAACATGAGGACTGAGGACTGGACGTGGTAACCCTGCAGCCATCCAAGAAACACTCCTGACATCCTGACAGCGCTCTCAGCTCCCACTCCCACCCTGTCCTCGACCAGGTGTTTTCTTCATGAGTCATCCTAGGAGCCTGTGATCTCTGTGCTGTTCGCCATATGAGGCACCATGATTCTGAGTCAAGTTCTGCTAAAAAGACAGGAGAGTTAGCGGGGAGGGGACAAATGATATCATCCCATTCACCAGTGAAGAAACCAAGTCCCCGAAAATTGATGTAACTTATTCAAGGTCACATAATTCCTGAGCATCGTAACAAGGGTTGGAGGCCAAGAAACACAAACTGAGGTCCGAGAGTCACCCTGTTTGTGGTGCAGTTGCTCACCAATATTGAGAGGGCCTAGGGACCTGTAGACCTGCCAGGGAGCTTTCCTGCACTGTCCAGAGGGCGGTCATCAGCTCTGACCCCCATCCCCTGTGGCTTAGTGGGTGGTGAGCTTGGTGGCAGCAGGCACAGGGCTTCAGACCCAGCTTTGACCCACTGGGTCGCCCTGGACAACTCTCTTCACCTCTCTGAGCTCCAATGTCCTCACCTGCAAAAGCAAGAGTCATAAGGCTTCCTGAGGAAGTTGTGACAAGGATCAAATGAGATGGGTGTGTGGCCAAGTACAGAAAGTGTTTGCAGATGTTGGGGCCCTTTATTAACATGATCAGCATCTCCCATCTCTACTGGGCCTGTTCTACTCACCTCCAGGCAATTTGTGTGGCCTGACCCAAGGGTGTGTGTGTGTGTGTGTGTGTGAATGAGTGTGTGTGAGTGTATGAATGTGTGTGTGAATGAGGGTGTGAATGAGTGTGTATGTGTATGAATGTGTGTGAGTGTATGTGTGAATGATTGTGTGCATGTGTGTATATATGTGTGTGAATGAGTGTGTGTGAGTGTATGTGAATGTGTGTGTGAATGAGTGTGTATGTGTATGAATGTGTGTGTGAATGAGTGTGTATGTGTATGAATGTGTGTGAGTGTGTGTGTGAATGATTGTATGCATGTGTGTGAATGAGTGTGTATATGTATGAATGTGTGTGTGAATGAGTGTGTCTGTGTATGAATGTGTGTGAATGAGTGTATGTGTATGAATGTGTGTATATATGTGTGTGAATGAGTGTGTGTATGTGAGTGTATGAATGTGTGTGAATGAGTGTGTGAGTGTGTATAAATGAGTGTGTGTATGAATGTGTGTGTGAATGAGTGTGTATGTGTATGAATGTGTGTGTGAATGAGTGTGTATGTGTATGAATGTGTGTGCATGTGTATATATGTGTGTGAATGATTGTATGCATGTGTGTGAATGAGTGTGTGTGAGTGTATGTGAGTGTGTATAAATGAGTGTGTGAGTGTATGTGAATGTGTGTGTGAATGAGGGTGTAGGTGTGTGCATGTGTGTATATATGTGTGTGAATGAGTATGTGTATGTGTATGAATGTGAGTGTGTGTATGTGTATGAATGTGTGTGAATGAGTGTGTGTATGTGTATGAATGTGTGTGTGAATGAGTGTGTGTATGTGTATGAATGTGTGTGAGTGTGTGTATGTGTATGAATGAGTGTGTGTGTATGAATGTGTGTGTGAATGAGTGTGTATGTGTATGAATGTATGTGAGTGTGTGTGAATGAGTATGCATGTGTGTATATATGTGTGTGAATGAGTGTGTGTATGTGAGTGTATGAATGTGTGTGAATGAGTGTGTGTGAGTGTGTATAAATGAGTGTGTGAGTGTATGTGAATGTGTGTGTGAATGAGGGTATGTGAGTGTGTATGATTGTGTGTGAATATGTGTATGTTGTGTATAAGTGTGTGTATATGAATGTATATGAGGGTGAGTGTGCATGAGTGTGAATGTGTGTTGTGTGCGTGTATAAGTGTATTGTGAATATGCACATGTATGAGTGGGGGGTGTCAGGAAGGGAGATGCACACGGTGTTTTTTCTCTGCTTATCACTGTGCAGAATGCACCGCCTGCTAAGGAGGCGCATGGATGGCTCTCCTCTCAGAGGCTGAAATGGGTTGATGGCTTACCTTGCTCTCCCTTGCCCAGGTGTGAAAGCTGAGTTCTGCCGGTGGGGCCAAGAGCTCCAAGGTCTTCACAATCACTTGAAAAGGTATGGAGGGCAGCTAGAGGGCCAGACCAATGCCAGAGTGGGACAGAATTGGGTTCTGCAGCCCTGCAGATGCCACTGTTAGAGCTGTAATGCTTTCCCAAGGACTAAGAACAGCAGGGGGCAGCAAAGCCAAGGGAGTCTGGGAGAGCTGAGGAGCAGCCGCAGGGAAAAGACCATTGGGGAGGTCAAAGGTGGAGGCCAGAAGAGCAGTCCCATGAAGGAGCTGGTCTAGACTTACTGAGTCATGTGGCTTCCGTGGGAGGGTCCTCTCTCTAATGAGCCCAGGTCCTTTCCTCACAAGGGGGAGGGTCAGGTATGGCTGCAGCTCCAGGGCAGTTCTATAAGTCTAGGACCAGCACAGAGATACCTGGATGGGGGGGGCCCAACATAGGGATCAGTCATATTCACTGTCTTAGAGCTTAAATATGTCCATTCTCTAGACTTTACCGTGTTCAGCAAAACCTGTTCCATGTCTCAGATGCCTGATGTTGTCGGTCTAAAAGCTCTTTGTAAGAAAGAAAAGACCATGTCAGTCCTAATTAGAGAAAAGCTCTCACATCTGAGCCCAGTTACCTTGTCTAAGGAAAAGCATCTGGTAGCCCACCACTGTCACACATAGGTTACAATAGCTGACAATCATATGAGCCTTTGTGTCCACAATTCTCATTTGATCCTTCCTTACCATGGCCTGGGGCACATATCAAAGCAAAGCGCTGCTACTCTCACTACCAACATTTTTGTAGTGTGTGCCACTATGTGCCAGGCAGTGCTAAGTATGTGTGTGGGGGTTATATTTTATTTATAAATACTTTTATTTACATGTAAATATAAACATGTATGTATATAGATAATCATTTAATGTCAATTTAATAACCTCAATAAGGGCCAGAGCCTGAACCAATCAACCAGAAGAAGAGCCTGGACCTAATAGCTTCTTTGTTCTCTGAGTAAACTCAGAGAATCCCTCTTCCTATGTCCAACAAAGCCAGATGGGGCTGACTTTATGGCTCTTAAGGATAAGACCCTTAACCAGAGGCACTAACTTGAGTAATGGGACTTTTTCTTATTGTAATATTCTTTTGGACAGATACTATGTTATGGCATGTTGATGGTACAGAAAACACAGATGTCCTGGGTCATAATTTCAATTGACACTTTGCCAACTCTCTTATCTTATTGTATTTCCCACCTATTCAATTAAGAAAATTCCTTTTTCATACTATGGTTAAACATATACGGAGATCATCAATTTGAGTGACATAGAGACCCTGAGTTGAGATTGCTCTAAAACGTATTGAAGCCTTCTCATTCCTTTTGTTAGGCTCCATACGGGTGTGTATCTGGCTAGCTTTAAGGGAATAAACAATATGGATTTCTGTATCACCCAGTGTGCCTCCTTTAACCAGACTTTCAGGCTGACAAAATACATAAATAGATTTATAAACACTATCTCATTTGATCCTCATCACAGCCCCGGGAGGTCGCTGCTAATTGTTTTTAACTAATTTATTTCTTTATTTAAAATATTTTTTTATTTACCCCATTTTATAGTTGAGGAAACTGAGGTAAACAGATTAGACTTGCCAGGGCCACACAGCTACTAAGCATCTGCAGCTGGATTTAAGCTCAGACCTTCTTGCCCCTAAGCCCCAGGGCTCTCTCCACTGCACCACCTGCCTTCCTCTCTGATGGCCCCAGGGCATTTCAAGGCTCTACATACAGTGTCTGATTTGGCTTTCACAGCAGCCCTATAAGGAACCAAGACAAGTGCATCATCCCATTTTACAAATAAGGAAACAGATTCAGAAAGTAGAAGGGATTGCTGAAGGTCTCCAGCTCTGTCAGCCACAATGCCTCAGAGCAAAGCTGGCAAAGCCCTCGCTCAGGTTTCTAGGGGTGCCCTTAAGGGGGGGGGCAATACTATTGGCTAGGGTTCCTGTTCCTGTGTATTCTTCCCAAGGTGAACTACCAATGACTAGCATCCCGGTTTCATTTAAACAATTACCTTCAAACAGTATTTGCAAAGGACCATTGACTGCGTGGCTATGGCAGGAAGAGAAATGACAAAGTGTTTGCCCCTGCCACATGGAGCCCCTCTCCCAGCCATCGCCGCGGTTCCTGGAAAGAGGAGAGTCTTGCCTGAAGCATCTCCCCCCCTAGGTCTGCACCCAAGGGTGTCACAGCTGAGGGTTGGACTGCCTTTGCTCTTCCTGAGCCTCCTCTGGTCTTTTCTGGGTGGCACCGGCTCCTTAGGGCTTTGCTCCCCACCTTCTCACATTCCAATAAATCTCCGCGTGTCCTGCGGCTGTAGGACTTCGGGGGTAGGGGCGGCTTCTCTGTCCCACCCAAGCTCACAGATTTGTAGCCATCTCCCCATCTTCCTTCACCTACAGCGGGGAAAAAAGGAAAGTCAGAGGGCAGAGGCCATCTCCGTGGGCCCTGTGCTGGCTCCAGAAGGCAAGGACCTTCAATCTCACTCTTATCCAGAGGCCAGAGCATGGGCGGGCAGGAAGAGCCAAGGGCCAGAGACTCACTTGGGCCTTTTGAACACAGCCCAGGAGCCAGTCACCAGGCCATCTCTTCACTGTGTGGTTAGTGGCCTGGAGCTAGTTTCAGAGGGTCTATATGCACCCCCTATCAGGGCCAGGGCCCATTGTTTTCGGTCATCAGGTCATCCTGAAGCAGGCTCCTCAGGCACTTCCAAGTGGGCCAACAACAATCAAGAGTGTGATTTGTGTGCTCTCCCTTGCCTAGGCCCCATTACACACCAAAATGGGCTCCCCATTAATTGTTCCTGAGAGCTAGTTAATGAATGCATGAGGAAGTGAATAGCTGTGTTAGAATGCACGCTAGACCATAAAGCAAGCTAAGAAGGGGGAAGGCAATGGGATTTAACACTGAGTCACAGATGATCTGAGCCAGGGGAGACCCTGGAGACAGTTGAGGCCAGTCCATTGATTCCATGAGTCTCCCAGGATGTAGGATCTGGATGGAAGCTGCCTTGTGATCACTGAATCCAACGCTCTAGCTCTGTGTATTGAGGAAAGGGATTTCCCCAGGGTCACCTAGTGGTCATCAAAGGCTTCACAAAGGAGGTGTTTGGCTTGACCTTTGAAGGGAGAGGAGGAAAATGTGCCATGGGTGGAGATGAGGAAAGTGCTAAGGGGCAGAGGTGGTCCTGAGTCAAAGAGGAGACCGGCAGTGAGAGCCCAAGGTGCCTTTCAGGAATCTGAATGGATCATAGCTCTCTGAGGGCCAAGGTTTCACATGGGAAGAGTGACAGGTCAGCAACTTTGGATCCTATGGGGGGGATTGTAGGATGGGCCTCTCACAGAGGCAGAGTTGCCATTAGAGATTGCCCAGGGTAGGGGCAGAGAGGGGACATTGAGCCTATGGACACTGCAGGGCAAGGATGTGCAGAATCAAAGGAACAGGTGCCCCAGCCCTGCCCTGCTCACTCACCCTGCCCCCAGGCTGCTGAGTGCCCCTAGATGGCTCTTGGCCACATCTGTTTGGGCAACTCCAGAACATAAAGGGAGAGCCCAAGGTGGCGAGGTCCTGAGTCCTATGTGCATTCTTAGGGGATCTATTCCTTCAGCTCTGAGGCTGGAACCTTAGGACAAATAGGAGGAGGCTTGTTTGGTGATGGGGGCCGGGGTGGGGGGTGTAGGACAGAAGCCCTAGCAGGGACGAAGGATAGTCTGGGAATAGGACTGCACAAAGGGCCTCCAGATGAGGCAGGAGACTTGGCTTCAGATCACAGAATCACATCATTTGAGTAAAAGAGATCTCAGGGACTGTTCCAATAACATTCCTGACAAGCAGTCATTTGCTTGAAAATCCCCAAGGAAGAGGTAATGGGGGTGTTCACAGGACAACCATGAAGAAAGGATTTTCTCTGGCCAGGCTGATGAATTCGCAGATGAGGGGCAGGTAAGAGAGGCTATAAGGTGCTGAGGACTTAAATGCAGGACGAAGAAGGGCTCACACTTTGCCATTTCTTTCTGGAGAATGATGACATTCTCCCATCTGAACTAATGAGAGGAGAAGGCAGTTGTTTGGTTTCTGACCCTGGGTCAGCAAGCCCCTAGTAGCACTTTACACAAGGAGACTGGGTCTCCCAGGAGTGGTTGAGGCTGGAGATAGCTTTGTGCAGAAGAAGAGTTTCTAGCTCTTCTCTGTCCAGGGTTTGACCAGTGGCAGCAGGGAAGAGAGCCACCAGAACCCAGGTCTCAAGAGACACCTGTACCTCCACTGTTTGAAGGTAGGGGATTTTTTTCTTTCTTTCCCTGCTCCATGGTCTTGGTGCCTTGTATTAGAGCTACTTGCCCAGTAGGAGACAATACACCCAGCAGGGAATGGTCCTGTTCAGTCAAGGCCTGAGTACAGAAGAGCTTTGTGAGTTGAGAGAGCATTAGCCCTATCCAGAAAGAGTTGAACTGTGGTAAGAAATGGTGCCCAAGAGCCCAGCCAAACTGGCCAGCAGAGATGCCACACCCAGATAAGGACACATCATCAAGAAAAGGACAATGGGGCCCTGTAGTGTGGGGGCCACCTGTGGTCCCCGAGTGTGTGCTCTCTGGGCACCAGCGAACACTACAGACATGTCCACACACTTTTCCCACCGACACCACCTGTGTCTGCAGCAGAGCATGTCCTGGCAATGTTTTGTTACTGTCATCCTTACACTGGATCCTAGTAAATGCTTTTCCTTGGAACTAATTCTGTATTGGCTCACTATTAACATTAATTAATAGCACCTGCCTCGTGGGGTTTCGTGGGGTTGTGGTGAGGTTCAAATGAGGTCATCATTGTAAAGCCCTAGGCAAACTGTGGTTGTTGTTCTTGTTAAAAACAAGCACCTCAGTGGTGGTTTGTGGGCCATCATCTTAGGAGAGAGGGCTCCCCAGGCAGGGAGAACCACCCTCCAGCCAAGGACAAAGCCCTTGAGCATGAGTGAGAGCCTCTGTCCGAGGGGTTGCAGGGGATGGAATGGCCCCTTCTCACAAGAAAGCTTAACAGGGAGGGAGCAGACGGACCATGGACATCAGTAGGCAAATCCAAAGTATTTCAAGAGGGAGAGCTCTGTTGGGGGAAGGGGTGGAGATCAGGAAAGGATGTGGCACCTGAGCTGGGGGATTCTAAAGGAAAAAGATGAGGAGGGAGGGCAGGCCCAGGGAAGGGCCTGGACTGTTCATGGAGAGCGAGGGGACCCATTTGGGCAGGAGGATGGAGAGGGCATGGAAGGCAAACAATATGAAATATGACAAGGAAGGTAGATGGGAGCCAGATTGAAGCCAGCGCTAATTAGTTAATTAATGATTAATAGGTGGTTTACTTTCTATCCTAGAGACAATAGGGAGCCATTGAACATTGTTGCCTGGAGAGGTGTCAGGATCAGACAGGAGGTAAGAGTCTTGGGTCCGATCATCTTAGAGTCTCTATAGAAAGGGGTTACGTCTCCACTCCCACCACCACCTCTGTAAAGGAGAAGAGTCTGGCTGCATACAAAAGCACCTGGACCCCATGTGGGCACTAGACATGTCAGGGATTCAATCAGTCGATAAGAAGTCATGAAGTGCTTCCCTATGTTCCAGGAGAGCAACTGGGTGGTGCCATCATGCATAGAACACAGGGCCTGGAGTCAGGAGGACCGGCATTCAAATTTGGCCTTGGACACAACACTTACTAGCCATAAGACCTTGGGCAAGTCACTTAACCCCAATTGCCCAGCCCTCCCCCTTATAAAAAAAAAAAAAAGAAAGAAAAATACACAGAGCAAAAGCTAATGCCTTTTTTAGGGACACGGGTTAAAGGCAATGATCAGCCTTAACTCTTCTGACCCATCCAAGAACCAAACGTACTCCATCTTCTATTGCCATGGATGTTTAGCTGCCAGAGCGAAATCTCATTCTCCTGAGTTAAGTTTTGTTTCTCTGTAAGTCACATCATTTCAGGGAAGTCATTCATGATTGTGCTTCTTAGACGGGGTAAGGTAGGGCAATTGGGGTTAAGTGACTTGCCCAAGGTCACACGACAGGTTTTGTGTTAAGTGTCTGAGGTTGGATTTGAACCCAGGTCCTCCTGACTCCAGGGCCAGTGCTCCATTCACTGTGCCACCTTGCCGCCCCTACCCACTAACTCTTTTGCAAGATGTAGGTAGATGCAATAATAGTGCCCAAATTCTGGAAAGATCCTAAATCAGAAAATAGTAACTATACTTTACTATTAAAAAAACCCTTGTAAAGAGCAAAGATCTACTGGCATGTGTGTCTACGTGTGTATAATGACGCCTCTACCACTCATGATAATAATGTCATCACTTTTACCAAACAAAACATTGTAAGTCTCTCTTCAGGGCCTCTGTGCCTGCTGAGAGGCCCTGTACCTAATTTGTTCTGCCTTGGCTTACCTTGCTAATAAATTGCATAGCTTGGACTCTGTTTCCTCAGTCACTATAAAGTTACCTATGACAAGGCTCATCTCCTGGAAGCCTTGATTTGACGTCACCATGTGCCCTTCTCTCCTCACTAGTCAGAAATCTCCACTGGCTAACTGTTACCTCTAGAATGAAATAGCACCACTCATTAACGTCGTTTAAAGCCCCTTCAATCTAGCTTTCACGTCTCAGCCTTTTTTCATATTGTTGCCCTTCCTGCCTTCTGCACAATGGCCTCCCAGCTCCCTGAGTCTATTTCCTCTTCATGTCTCTTCCCTCCATAGCTGAGGTCCCCCGGGCCCTTTGTTTACTCCCAGGGTCCCAGTGACACCTTCAGGGGAGCAGCCCAGGAGGGAATGATTGGTGACCTCACCATTCAACTCTTCTCTGATATTAATCCCCCAAATAGATGTTATCTATTGTGATCTTATTTTCTTGTTCGAGATTGCTGTAACCATTACCTGGAGTCATGCTGGAGCCGTCCCAGGCCTGGAATGCCTGGTGTGCATTATGTCTCTCCATTAGAGGGACAGTACATGGAGACTGCTACTCATCAGTGCAGCCAGTCACACTTTATCGACACAAATGTGCCATGATGACTCAATAATCCAAAAATCAACCCCTATAGGGACCGGCCACTTGATGCCTCCTGGTCCCACAAAATGTGATTCCTAGTCCTCGTGAGGAGGCTCCCTCGGGGCCCACTCGGAAGGGGAGGCCACGTGTCTCCCTCCAAAATGCTCTGGGAGACATACTTGGTAGAGACCTGGGGCTCCATCAGGGTATTGTGGTTCTGGCTAATGTGCTTACACCAGCTGTGTGACCCTGGGCAAGTCACTTTGCCCTGTATGCCTCAGTTTCCTCATCTGTAAAATGTGATAGAGAATGAAATGGAGAACTCCTCTAGTACCTTTACCAAGAAAACCCCAAATGGGGTCAACACTCAGAATGTTAGCCTGAAACTGGAGTCTTATGTATTGTGATCTTTCCCTCATTCAAGATTCTGTGTTACCTGAAGTCACAAGGGATACAATCACAAATGAACTTGGTTCTGGCAGACTTGAGTCCCCAGCACAGTACAGAGACAGCATGAATGTTTAGAGGGGACTATGCTAGGCATGAGAATGACCCAGTTCTTCAGTGGGGACTCCCATGACCTACTCCAACAAGCCACCCTAGCTACCCGAGGGGATGTGGGGACTTAACAGATTGATTGAGTCACACCCTAGACTTTCCCCCACCTACAGGTGTTCCAAGATAGAGTTGTGAAATCCCTCTAGGATCAAGCCTCACTCCTCCCAAGACCACATATCACCTGGAGATCTCTAATCCCTCCCTAGTCCTAGTGCCCAGTCCCTAGGGAAAACCCGCAGTCCTCCAGGCCACTGGCTCCAAGCTGCTTTCCTTTTTGCTGGTCATAAGCAGAGTGAGACTTCTCCCATCCTTAGAAAACCTTCACTGAGACTGAGATTCCCTCAAGTTGTTCTCCAAAGTCTCTCCACAAACAATTAGAAGAAGTGGTCTACATCTGCTGCTTCCTCTTCCTTCCTTCTTCCTCTCCCTCCTCAGCCCTTTTCCATTTGGCTTTGGACTTCATCACTGGCCTTACAGGGCTCCCTCCACTTACCTATGATCCCTTGATTTCAGTCGCTCACTTCATTCAGTCCATTGGCTCCGCATGACAATAAGCAGCACAATTTCCATTGTTCCGGATCATTAAAAATTTTTTACTTTTACTATCTTTCTTAACAAATATTTATTTTCCCTCCCTACCACTTTGTATTGTTTACACCATTATATTCCACACACCTGAAGTGACTAGCCCAGTGACTCACCCTTCTCCACTGAGAAAGGATATTTGTTACTGTTGAGCTGTGTTGACTTTTTAAGACCCCATTTGGGGATTTTCTTGGCAAAGATGCCAGAGTGATTTACCATTTCCTTCTCCAGCTCATTTTACAGATGAAGAAACTAAGGCAAATGGGGTAAGTGACTTGCCTAGGGTCACATAGCTAGGAAGTATCTGAGGCCAGATTTGAACTCAGAAGATTAAGTCTTCCTGACTCCTGGCTGGGTGCTCTATTTACTTGGACACCCAGAAAGGATCTTGATACCTATCTAAGGGAGGAGGTCTTATTTACTTCAGGAGTGATAGTAGATAGCTTCTTGAGCTGTCTGCAAAAGAAAATTCCTCCCAGATATTATCTCCAGCTGAATCTTTGTGACCCTGGTTCTTCAAACTCCTTTGACTCCTCCTTCTCAGGCTTCCTTATTGCATTGAAATGGAAACTTGGACAGAATCAACAGGCCAAGACCACCAGTAATCGAATTCAGGAAGCGTTTATTAGCTGGCGGGCGGCAGACCTAGGAATTAAGTCCCAGGAGCTGCCCCGAACCCCAGTAGACACACAGGTTAAATAGTCAAAAACCACCATCGTATCAGGAGTAACAATTAGAATGGGGCAGCCTGGTCAGGCAAGATATCATGCAGGTGCAGGAGTGGACTGGAGGCACACCAGATAAAGTAGGCTGTTCAACAATCAAGCCGAGGGGAGGATTCTTGAGTTCCAGGAATTCAGGATACAAAGATGGGCCCCTCGTAAGCGGGTGAAATGTCAGGGCTTACTACTTCAGTATAAACACTGATATCCTGGCCCTTTATTGTGAATGGAACCAAAGACCAAAGTCCTAGATTTCTCTTTTCTGTCTACACCCTCTCAGTGACTTCACTACCATCTGCATACAAATAACTCCCCAATCTATATATCCAGCCCCAGATTCTCTCTTGACCCTCTAGTCCCTGTCATTTGAATATTTCAAATAGGATATCCTATAGTCCTGCCAAACTCTACAGGCTTAAACCGGACTCACTGTCTTCTTCCCTTACCTCCAAAAGCGCCCCAATTCTGACCTGCCTGACTTCTGTCTGGGGCACCCCTTCCTCCCAGACATCTGGGTTTACAGCCTGGATTCCTTCCCATAAATGTTATCGATAAGTGTTATTGATTTTAGCTTCCTCATGTCTCCTGCCTTGGAAAGCTTCTCTATTCAGAGAACCATAAAATGTAGAGGTTTAAGACTATGGGGTGGTCAAAACCCCAAAATACCAACGTTCAGGGTTCTGCTGAATGAATTCAACTCAAGTCTTCTCTCAGCCAAAGGAAAGCAAAGTTTATTGAAGGTTTGCCATAATGGGCAGACTCTTAAGGAGCCTTAGAATCTGTGACACTTGTATTGGACAATTGGCCCAGAATCACATGACACAGTGAGTGGGCACTAGAAAATTCTCCTTCAAGGAGGCTAGCTAGATGGATCTTATATACAGAGAGGTTGTGGGAGGAATCTAGGGGTGGTCTAGAGAAGGAGTTTGGGGAGAGTCGAGAGGTCAGACTCCAGGAAAGAGACTAAGGGTGGGAGGTAGCTGGAGGCTACCTGGAGATGCAGACAATGGAGGGCTAGGCTAGTAACCAAAATTTGGGCAGAGCTATAATGAAAGGCTTACAGCCTCAGGCAAATGCCTCAAGTGGGAAGATCCAAGGAGAGCTCTAGGGGGTTCCCAGAGCCTATACCTCAGCATCTGGACTATTGCCTGCCTCCTAATTGGCCATGTTGCTGCCAACATTGGTGTCCTCTTCTTCCCACTAGAATTGACTCCCAACCATGGCAACCATGGGTGCTGTCTCTGAAAAAGGCATTTCCCCTTCTCTTGTCCCAAGAGTCCCCCGTCCCCCCCCCCCCCAACCCCAAACCACGATGTCTGAGCCCTCTTCTCCTGGCCCCATTGTCTCACTCTAATCCACTGTAATCTCCTTGAGAGTAGGCTTTGGTTGGCTTGCTCTCGCTCAGTGCTTAGCCCATAGACTTGCTGATATGGTAAGGCATCTTGAACAAGAGGCAGGAGGCAAGTAATTCAAACTATCACCCCCATCCTGATCCCCATCTCCCCTCAGACCCTGAGCCCAGGAGCCTTGAAAGAGCCGTGCCTCCAGCCCAGGGCACATGTCCATGTCCTGGGGTCATCCTGGGAAGTGGCCCCTGGGGAGATGCAACCTGGACCTGCTCCTGCAGGAGCTGCAGCCACAGCAACTGGGGACTCATTGTGGCCCCCGAAGTCCTGGAACCTGTCTGTGGTTCAGCATCAGGAGCTGGGGTGATTTTGCTGTACCCCAATAAAGCAAGACAGAATATCCCTGAGATTAAATTTAAAAAGGGGATTTTATTACCACGGGACTGTCGGGGTCCATGCCCAAATCAGACGGTACTTTGGCACAGACATTGCCGGTTTTTATAGAGGTTCCATACCCAGGTTACATAAGCTGAAATTACAGTGATGTAAGCTGAAACTACAGTGATTGGTCAGTGTACATTTGAATTTCCCCAGGGAGCAAAACCGTAGGCTGAAACTCCTGAGTACAGATCAATTAGGGGAAAGGAAGGGGTGCTGAGACCTTTTTATCTCCCCCTCTGGAATGGGAGCTCCTTGAGGGTAGGAGCTATTTGGCTAGTTTCTGTATCCCCAGCATTTAGCACAGTGCTTTGCCCATAGTAGATGCTTAATTGGTTTTGGTATTTTTTCATTCTTTCATTCAATATAGTACTTAATATAGATTTCATTCATTCATTCATTCATTTTTTTGGTTTTCCTGCTTCCAGTCTTCTATTCATTTCTCATAAGTCTGTGCTTCAGGCTTCTCCACCAGGCCCAGAAACCTCTTCATACTCAAAAGTACCCTCTGTCTTGGCCCCTGCCCTGCCCTCTGATTGGAGGGTAGAGGCTTCTCTAAGACCCTCCACTTCATGAAGGCTCTTGGGCCAGTCATCTCTTCATTTCTCCCCAGGATGCAATCCAGGTTTCTCCACCCTGCCCCAGCTGGATCCCTCCCCACTCTATTCCTCCCTGCACCCCTCAGCTTCCTTTGATGAGTTGTCTTCTTCCCTTAGATTGAAAGCTCCTTGAGGGCAGGGACTGTCTTTTGACAGGGTATTTGTATTCCTAGCACTTAGCCCAGTTTCTTGACTGGTTAACTCTTCCCTATCCATCTTCCACATGACTGCCAAAGCAGTATTCCTAAAACTCAGTCAGTTGATAGTAAAAGTACATGTTCCTTTAAGCACTGACCACTCCTTAACTCCTTCCTAATCCCACCCTTGATACCTGATTTACTACTATGACTCCTTAAAAACTATGCCTATATTTTCTGTAAGTTTGCAGGTTCCCTAAGAACTCTTGCCCACTGTAAAGTATAACAATAAACTTTTATAATCTCAACTCCAAGTTTGCTTGAGCCTGCTGAATTCCTTTCAGACTCGGGGACTCTGGTCATTGATCTTGATTAGAGCCCCTCTCTGGAACCAATTACCCTTCCCGTCATGAACTGGACATTACTCCCCTTCCAACAGTTAAAGAAAGACCAGGCCAAATGGTCATTCTTTCTGTTCTTTGGCTAGGATGCTTCATGTCAGGCCTCCATACCTCCATACCCACACCTGGAATGCATTCCCACTTTGTCTCTGCCTCTTGGAACCACAACATTTCCTTCAAAGCTCAGCTTGGGGGTACCTCTCCTGAACCCCACACCTGCTGAGGCTTAGGGGTGCCCAGGACCCCAAAATAGTGAGATGCTGGGTCCTGCCTGAATGAAGCTGACTGAAGCCTACTTTCAACCAAAGAAAAGCAACATTTATTAAAGATATGCCATATTGAGTAGACTCTTAAGGACAAGTGGGCCAGAATAAATCTGAGTCAGACTGGTTCTGAGCACTTTCATGGAAACAGGATATTGTGGGAGGGATCTAGGGTTGGCCAAGCAGTCTGGGGTGACTAGAGCTTCATGGGAGTGGCCAGTAGCTGAGGTAGCTAGAGGTTAGACACCAGGAACCAAGATTATGGGATTTGGGTGGGATCAGAAGGGAGGGCTAGGCTAGGTTAAAAGGAACAGATTTAGGCAAGTGGGAAGAGAATTCAAGGTGGGATTTTCCAGGGCCTACAGACAAATGGGACTCATGTCCTAGAGAAGGGAGATCATCAGGCTTCTGCCAGTCCCAAGGAAGCTTCAGCTCCCCTCAAACAGCTCCCCACTCCTCCCACAGAAGGTCGTTCTGCAGCCCTGGGCCCAAGAGGCCACTGACACTGGCTAGAAGAAATAGAGGAGGGTTTCTGAGTGGGGATTAGGGTGCCCGATGCTGAAGGCAGTATAGGAGGGGGACTAGCTGCCCTAAGAGGCACTGCTGCTGCTGCTGCTGCTGCTACCGCCACATTTAAATGGTGTTGCAAATGTTAACCTTTCAAAAGTTTGGTTAAAGGAGACCAGGGCCAGGTGATAAACGGTTACAGCATTTATTCGCTTAAAACTAACGAACTTGTACAAGGAGTTAGGAGCTAAGTCCTAACTAACTTGAACAAAGGAATGTGGAAGCTTAAATACATTTTAGAACCATCCCCAATTCAGGGTGGCTGTGTCACACAAATTTATGATCTCTGTAAATGTTTAATCATTGTATGAGAAAGGAATTTTCTTTTTTAAAATTTTTCTTTCTTAATATTTAGTTTTCAACATTCATTTCCACAAGATTTTTACAATTTTTTCTCCTCAGCCTTCCCCTACCCTCCCAAAATAGCAAACCTACTGAATAGCCCTTCCCCCAATCTGTTCTCTCTTATATCCTCCCCCATCACTCCCCTAACTTTCTAGTAGGGCAAGATGGATTTCTATACCCCAGTGCCTGTATATCTTATTTCCCAGTTGCACGTAAAAAACAAATTTGAGAAAGGAATTTTCTTAATTGAATAGATGGTAAATACAATTTTAAAAAAAGAGTTGACAAAGTATCAATTGAAATCATGACTCAGGATATCTGTGTTTTCTTTACCATTGACATTCCATAACATAGTATATGTCCAAAAATATTAAAATAAGGAAAAGTCTCAAAACTCAAGTTAATGCCTCCAGTCAAGGGTCTCATCCTTAAGGGTCATAAAGTAAGCCTCATCTGGCCTTGTTGACCTAAGAAGAGGTATTCTCTGAGCTCACTCAGAGAGCAAAGACAAAACAGGATCTGTTTGAAATTTATGATCTCAGGGTGTCTGTTTTCCTTCTGAACAGAGTATGTCCCAAGATAAGGGGAAACCCTACTTTCAGCCTTATCTGGTCTCTGGAGTTGCTGACACAGAAAAAAAAGGCATTTTTAAAGCAAGGCAAAGCAGTTTGTATAATTAATTCAGACTTTGTCAAAAAACATGATATTTAATGATTATCATAAAGTGCTTTATAAATATGGTCTCATTTAATCCTTACAACAACCCTAGGAGGGAGAAGTTATTATTGTCCCCATTTTATAGATAAGGAAACTAGGCTTTGCAAAGTGAAGTGTCTTGTCTGGGGTCACACAGTTGGGAGGTGTCTGAGGTCAGATTTGAACTCCAAGTTTCTTGATATGAGGTCTGGGGCACTATCGTCGAGCTCTCTGTTACTGCAGGTCTGCAAGCAGATTGTAGATGACAACTTGTCAGGGATATAAACTTAGGTCAGGTGACCTTTGACAGTCTGAGATTCTAGGGTTCTGTGAAAGGCACTCTGGCAGAAGGACTGAGGCCTTACATCACAGAAGGGCCTCCGTGGAAACCACCAGGCCCCTCCATAGAATGTGAGACCCCACCAGTGCCTTGGATGAACTGAGGTGAGGAAAGAGGGGTCCATGAGAGGCTGGGGAGGGCAAGGAGGACCAAGTTTGGAGGCTCCCAAGTGCAATGCTGATCACTCTTGTCTCAGTTCCAGAGCTCCTGTTCAAAATGAATTACTTAACCGTTCCAGAGGAGATCCGGAGGGAGGTGGAGATTCAACCCCCCCAGCCAGTTATTACAGTTCCCTCAACGCCAGAGGGACCCATCTTAGCACATACCAAATCTAGCCATTCTAAGCACCTGTCCCGAGCCTCCCACACCTCATGGGGCCGTTCAAGCCTAAAGAGCAAGCCCTCTCAAAGTAGTAGCCGAATTCAGCCATCCTACACCTCTGTGGGCCAAAGCTGGGACCTTGACCGCCGTGTAAGAACGAAGAGGGGTAAGACCACCTATCCAGGAGTCCCTAGGCCTGAGAAACCCCAGCCCAGCTCATGCTTCCTAGAGCCACGCTGGGATTTCAGCCGAGTCAGTGAAAGTGACACAGTCCCTTGACCATCCTCTCAGGCATAGTCAAGGAAATATTAAAACCTGTCAAGGGCATGGCCATCCTTGGCCATGGAACAGAAAACCATCACTGCCCAGTCCTTTGGCTTACTGCCTTCTGTGCTAAAGGCAGTAAGGCCTCAGGCAACACTCTGTACAGCCTTAGCTGAAGCATTTCCTTGAGAGTTTGTGTGGTCCCTTTTTCCTTTCTTCTCTCATACTCCCTGGACACACTCCAAAGACCCGTTTAGAGACCCCCAGAGCAGGGGTCCCTCCCCATGCCTGCTTCTGTCCTCCTCTGTACAGTGAAGGGGTTTGTCTTTACCAGACTGAAGTAGGTGAGTCTGAGAGTGGGAGAGAAGCTGGTGCCCTCTTGTGATGGAATGCCTTCTTGCTGTGAATTATCCTACCCCTCTGACTGTGACTGTGCCAGGGTCCCTGCCCACTTTGGTTCTGAAGATCTCAGAGCCCTCACTGGAGGTCCTGCTTAAGCAGAATGGGCCCTGGCACCATCACTGCTCAGAGCTGACCTCCCTCCTGCCCTTGTAGCCAGGGTCCAGCGTACCTACAAGAAGCAGATGGCAGCTGACGAGCTTTTACACAAGTGCTGTGGGAAGGTCTTTGAGGGCTTACTCCATATCCAGGCCATGCTGGACATCATGGTCAAGAGCCTCATCTTTGAAATCTTCATCTTCTCCGTGGTCTGTTTTAACACCTTGGTCCTGGTGGTCCAGACTTTTGCTGAGGTAGAGGTCTGGGGAGGTAAGCATGCTCGGAGAAAAGAGAGACCCCTGCCTGACTGCAGCCTGGGCCCTCAATTTCAGGGCTTCTCAAACTCCTGGGGGCCCTGAGAGCAGATGAGGACCAGGTGGGCCATCTTCAGCTACCTGGAAGTGTGTGGGTTCAGAGGGTCATCCAGGTACCCTGGGACAGCTCTTCACTCTCTAGGAGGCCAGAGAAAGCCCCAGTGACCAGGCATGACTGGTATTCAACTGGTATACCAATGTTTCTGCATTCAGCTTGGTATAGAGAGGGAGAAATGGCTGACTGATAAATGGGCCTGGGGGATGAGAATGAGGGAGGGATTCCCAAGCCTGGAACTTTCATCCTCTTCATCTCTGCCTCCTGGCTTCCTTCAAGTCCTACTTTCTGCAAGAAGCCTTTCCCAGGCTTCCTTCCCTCTGAGACTACCCTAGTCTACCCCCTTGATTTTTTGTCTGCACATTGTTGTCTGAATATAGTCTTCCCCATCAGACTGGAAGTTCCCTGAAGTCAGACACTGCTACTAAGTGGCACCATAGAGGGCTGGGCTGGGAATCAGGAAGACTCCTCTTTCTGAGTTCAAATCCTGCCTCGGACATTTCTAGCTATGTGACCCTGGGCAAGTCACTTCACCCTCTTTGCCAATGACACACCCCTCCAGTATCTTTGCCAAGAAAACCCCAAATGGGTCACGAAGAGTAGGGCATGACTGAACAACAAAAAATATCCACAATGCTTAGTATGTTGCCTGACACACAGTAGGGGCTTAATTAAGGTTTGTTGACTGACAACTCTCTTGAGATGACGCATAGGAAAATCAGACTTTTGAGTTATAAGAGACCTCAGAGAGCAATATAGCCAGCCTCTGCATTTAACCCTTCGTGGGCTGAGACATGGCAGAGTAAGCAGACTTTAGATGACTGGCCTCTCTGGTCATCTGTAAAGCCCTGTATTCCAGGGTGTGCTGTGTTAGACGTGAAGACCTCAGGCAGTTCAAAGCATAGCCCAACATGTCCTGGGACAGGAGACATCAGTCAGCACCACCCCGGTTGCTCTGACACAGGTCTCCCCAATCTCCCTGTACTTCCACAGCATCAGGGCCAATTTAGGAACACGCGCCTAGAAGCCTTGACTCTCCCAAGCCCCAAGAGAGGAAGCACACAGCTCCCTCATCTCAGACTCTCTGACACCCTGATCATAAGCCAGAGAATACTACAGGCATTGAAGGATGGATGGAACTCACAAATACTAGTCTGATGGAGCAGAAGTCCATGGGCTTGGAATATATCCAGAATAAAGGAGAAACAGGAGAAATTCTAGAGAAAATAGGGGAACTTCAGCCTACTTATGTCCTGAAAGAAAAACATAACCACTAAGTAAGCCTGATACAAATGTCATTTTGGATTTGCTATCCAAGAGGGGAAGCTGACTCTTCTGGACGATTTCTCCTGGAGAGACTCGGGGCAGGATGGCTAGGAATCCTAGCTGAGAAGAGGCCTGGGCAGAGAGAGGTAGTGCTCAGGTCAGGAGAGGAGAGGGGCTTCAGAAGGAGGCTGAGGCCTGCAGTGACACTGACCACCTGGCCTCCCCACAGAATGGTACTTCACAGCTCTAGACTCCATCTTCCTCGCCATCTACTTTATGGAAGCTGTCCTAAAGATTATAGTCCTGGGGATTGGCTACTTTGATTATTGGAACAGCCTAGGTGGGTGGAGCTGGGGCCTTGGGGTGGATGGGAAGGGGAGGGTGGCTGAGATTAGGGACAGGGCACAGCCAAAGAAGAGAGGGGCTGGGCACAGAGTGGTGGTAGTAATGCATGGCCATGTTCTCTTCCAGGTGGGGAAATGGGTTGGAATAGAAGGGGAAACCTCTTTAGATACTGGTTCCAGACTTAGGGAAGAGAGGCTCTGCTGCCTTGCCCAGGAGCTTGCTTTAGTGACAGAGACGCCTTGGCTTAGTATTCAGAACACTGAATCCTAGAGCCTGGAAAACTGGGTCCGAATCCCATGTCTGGCACTGACTAGCTATGCAGCCCTGGACCAGTCATCTCCCACTGAACCTCAGCTTCCTCATCTGTAGAGTGAGAATAAGAAAGCCCCCTTCCCTCCCAGGGAGACGATGACAGGATAGAAGAGGGGTGGGGGCTTCCTTGGCCTCCAAAGGCCAAGATGAGCAGCCAGGCTCTGCAGGGCGGGTTCTTGAGACGCAGGCTGTGGCCTCTGGTTCCCCCCCAGATTTCTTCATCATGCTCATGGCTGCATCGGACTTTGTGCTCAAGCAGATCTACTTCTCCTCGGCCACCAGGATGGCCCACAGCAAAACCATCTTCCGAATCTTCAAGATCTTCAAAAGCTTACGGGCCCTGAGGGCCATCATGGTGCTTCGCAGGCTGAGGTGAGGCCCAGGCCCAGGCTCAGGATGTCAGCCCGGGCTGGAGAGAGTGCTAGACCTTGTGGCAGATGCTTACTCCTCACCTTGGGTTCGACCCGTCTCCTCTTTGCCTTAGGGAGGGAAGGGGACCAGAGGACCCTCCGTGGCCCTTGGGGATTCACTACCACCTTATTCCTGAATGAACCTCCACATCCCCCAGTTTCCCCATCTGTAAAGTGAAGGGGTTGGATCAGAAGCTTTCCAGGTGGCTCCCCACTCAGGCAATGGTCCTGTGGATTCCAGGGCAGCAGGTCGTGTCCTAAGGCTCCTTCCATCTTTCCCAATGTTTTCTATGCTCTTCCAGCCCTCAGAGGTCTTCTGCCTTCTGTCCCGTGCTCTAAAGGCTCTCCCTGCTCCCATACCCTGATCTTTGCCCTAAAAGCCTTCCCAGTTCTAAGGTTCTTTGAAGCCCAAACAAGGTCCCATACAGAGACTCAGGAGGAGCGAGAGCCCAGGCTTCCTGATGGCCAGGCCTGGTGGTGTCTAGCTAGGCCTCTGCAGCCTTTCCCCATCTGGTCTGCCTCTCCTCCTTCTTTCAGCTTCCTCAGCAGCCTCCAGGAGGTGACAGGGACTCTGGCCAGGTCACTGCCATCCATCGGAGCTATCCTTGTCCTGATGTTCACCTGCCTCTGTATCTGGGCAAGGGTGGGACTTGGGGGGATGGGTGAGGCACATAGGCAGGGAGGAGGCTATTGGCCATGATGGCTGGGGGGGGGGGTCAGTATTCTAAGGGCCCCAGGGGCCTCCTTAGCCTCTCAGTCTTCTTCTCCGTGATACTTCGAGCCCTATTCAACACTTCGGACCCCCATCGCTTCCAGAACATCTTCACCACCATCTTCACCCTTTTTACCATGCTTACTCTGGATGACTGGTCCCTCATTTATTTGGACAGCCGGGCAAAAGGTATTGGAGAATGAGCCCGAACCCTTGGAGGGGCTGGGAGGTGGGTCCAGACTAGTCTTGCAAGCTTTGGAGAAGGAGCCCTAAATAACTGGGTGGGGGGCAACGGGGATTTGGCCCAGAGTGCAAAATTCAGAGTGCTGATGCAGAAACAGTCACACAGTATCTAGTTAGGAAGAAAAATTAAGATGGGAAACTCTCAGATGGGTAGTCCCCCACCTCCCCTCCCCACTCTGCTCCATTTCCCTCCAACTATGGACATCCTCCCTGTTACTGGCCTGGTCTATGATGCTGGCTCTGAGTGTGAAGTTAAGACCCTTCCTCCCCCAGGTGCCTGGTATATCATCCCCATCCTCATGGTCTACATTATTATACAATACTTCATTTTCCTCAAGTGAGAAACCAAGCCCTCCCCTTTCCTCCACCCCGAGGTTCCCTAGCCCTCCACCTTCCCTCCATCAGGCCCAACCCCTCCAGGACCTGGCCCTCTCCCCAAACAAGCCCCAGCTCAGCCCCTACTCTGCCTATGAGTCCACCAGGGGAGCCCCTGCCCCTCCTGTGCCTGCTGCCCTCCCCTCGTGCCCCCCCCCCCAACCCTACTCACCCTTCAGTGTTTCATAGCCTAGTGATTGCAGTGCTGGTGGATAACTTCCAGATGTCCCTACTCAAGGGACTGGAAAAGGAGAAGCAGAAGGTATGGGGGGTGGGAATGGGGGGTGAGGGGGCAAGGGGAGAGAAGAAGGGTAGGTCAAAGGATCAATCCACCAACATTTATAAAGCACCTACTATGTGTTAGGTGTTGTGCTAGGTGGGACATGAGCATACCCCTGCTTGGCTTAGGACACACAGGAAGGGAAAAGGGTCTGACTTTCTCCAGAAAGCCCTGAGCAGTCAGAGTGGGGACACATGCATACACACACATATATACATACACAGCCCAAGAGCAAGAGCCCTCCACTCCAGACGCAGCCCTCCTGAGTGTTTGGACCAAAGCTGAGGGTCCTGTCTGTTCCCTGGGGCCTGCCCATCCTCTGGGGTCTGCCTGTCCCCTGGGGCCTGGGCTCTGAGCTGAGAATCTGGTTCCAAGGAGCCCTTCTGCTGGAGTTCTGCTGGTGGGGGGGAAGAAGGTGGAAGGGGGGACTTCACCCTGCTCTCTGTTTATTTCTCTACATGGGCATCTTTTCACAGCTGGTAGAGGGACACATGTGTCCAGGAAAGCTGGGAAGGCCCCTAGCCTTTACTCCCTTCCATAGAAGGGGGTCAAGGATGGAAGGTCATTGTCATCCACCCACACCAGCATCTCAGCCCTTCTGACAAAAATGTCTGTAGATATTGGTTATTTTTATCTTATACATATATATCCCATATACATGTATATGTATACATATACATATATTTTATATACATATATATACATATATATAAATATATATAAATAAAATATATCTATCCAGCCTCTTTTAACTAAGGGAGACAGACAAGTAATTCAACAACCAACCACCCAATCCTTGGCAGACATTTAACGGTCTATGCCATGTTTTGCCCCCATTGTTCCTGCCTCTGCCAAGGGGGGAGGGCAGATTAGCTCCTTCAGGGCCAAGTTAGGGTGGGGACAGAGAAGTCTGTCTCTGGGGGGAGTCCAGGAGGGAAGAATTAACTTGTCTCTCCCAACCCACCAGAAAGTAGCCCGGATGCATGAGAAGCTTCTGGACGAGTCTCTGACGAACCTGGCTGAAGGTACCAACCACCACCTGCCCACCGGCCCCATACCACTTTTGGGGCACCTTTGACCTCCTCTTTCTAACTCTGTGCCCTAGACTCTCAGAGGCAGATGGTGCCTGAATGAGGTCAGGCACATCCAGGCCCAACTGGGGCCTCATGCAGCGTCCCTTCCCATCTCTGCTTGCATGCTGACTGGTGGTGAGGGGCTGCCTTTGGCTCACTTGGCTCCCTGGCCCTCTCCTCACAGAGCCAGAAGAGAAGATGAGCGACACTTCTCTACAAATGCAGATAATTGAGAAAAAATATGGGGACCTGACTTCCAAGTAAGAGGAAACCCTTGGGACCAGGCACCTGGGGAGCGGGCAGAGAGGCCAGGGAGGAGCCAGGAGGCCACTGGAGGAAGGTTCCAGACCTTCCGGGAATAGACCCTGGACTTAAAGTCCTGAGGAAACCAAATCACCAAGGGCACATGGCCTAAACAGTCAAAGATCAGCCAGGTCATCTTACAAAGGAGTCGCACCAAGGCCCAGAAAGGGAATGGAACTTGCCTTGGGTCAGACAGAGGAGAAAGTCTCAGAATCAGGATCTGAATCCAGCCCTTCAGCCCCAAGTCCCAGGGCTCTTCTCCCTTGTATGAGGTGACTCTGGAAGTCCAGTAGTCCTAGGGATGGCACTGGGGCCTTTTGACTAACTGATCCTTGGGGGGGGTCATGATGCTTAGGGGAGGGGAAGGAGTTATTGAAGGATGTGTAGGTGATGGGGTGGAAGAGAACCCCCCACCCCTTTCTGCTGGCTCCTTCATGCTCTGAACCATCCACATCTCCAGGGTCTGCTCTTTCTTAGAACAGGAATGTCAGAGCTGGGAGGGCCTTAGAATAGGGAATATATAAGAGCTGAGAGGGCCTTAGAACAGAGAAATTCAGAGCTGGGAGGGCCCTTAGAACAGCAATGTCAGAGCTGGGAGGGTCCTTAGAACAGGAATGTCAGAGCTGGGAGGGCCTTAGAACAGGAAATATAAGAGCTGAGAGGGCCTTAGAACAGAGAAATTCAGAGCTGGGAGGGCCCTTAGAACAGGAATGTCAGCTGGGAGGGCCTTAGAACAGGGAATGTCATAGCTGGGAGGGGCCTCAGAGCACAGTAAGTCAGAGAATAGAGAAATAGCATTAGAAGACACCTTAGAACTTAGAACATGAACTGTCTGGGCTGGGGGCAGAGCTTAGAACCGGGAGGCTCCCCTCACTCTGGCCCAGGCCCTGGATTGGTACATGATTCTCAGAGGCTCTTGAGCTCTGTCCAGCCCCAGATGAGCCTGAGAAGGCCATGGGGAGGAGGCAACTGCCTGTAGCTGAGAAGCAGGGCCCAGGGGATGGAGGGCTGGGAAGTGAGGAGCTGGAGACATAGACGAGCTGCCCACCCACCTATGTGCAGCCACAGCTCTGCATTCCTAGTCCTCTGCCATCTTAACAGACTCCTGTCCCCTCTCTGGGCCTTAGTTAGCTCATCTGTAAAGTGGTGCTGGAGGAAAGCTGGGGGGTCCAGGCTCCCCCAGAGCTGAGGGCTGCTGTGCCCCTCTCTCCCAGACAGCAGGACAAAGTGTTCCACTACCTGCAGCTGATGGCGGCCGTAGAGCATCACCAGCAAGCCTTCCGCTCCCAGGCGGCTGTCATCGATGAAATCATTGACACGGTATTTGAGGTGAGCTGGGAGGAGCCTGGGCCCAGACTGTGTGCTGCGGGGGAGACAGGGTGGGGTGTGGCTCTCCTGTAGTTTCCCCTGACCCCCTACCTCCCACCCTGCTGCCCAGGTCGGAGAAGAAGATTTCAAGAAGTGAAGAGAGGTCACCAAGCAACTGGAAGAAGCTGCCTACTGCCCAGGCCCTCCTGGCCATAGGGACAGACATGGGCCCGGGGCTACCTGGATGCCCGCCTTGCAATAGAGTCCTGAAGAATTTTCTAACCTCTTGTCTCCTTATTGGTTGGGAATACAGTAGGGCTGGTGAGAGTGGCTAGAGAGCCCCCAGAGCCCAGCCCCTCCCAGCCACCTCCCTGTGAGGGCCCCCTGGGGCTGTTTTTAGCAGGAGGTCGGGGCAGCCTATGGCCAGAGCCTCAGCCTCAGACTCCAGTGAGCAGAGACAAGAGCAGCTGGGGGAAAAGCTGGCTTTCAAGAGACCTGGAGGCTTGCACCTGTTCTCATGGGAGCCCCGCAGCAATCCGATCCCCATTTTACAGGTGAGGAAAGTGAGGCAGACAGGGGAAGTGACTTGCCTAGGGTCACACAGCTAGTGATCCTCTGAGGCCAGATTTGAACTCACACATTTCCAACTCTAGGCCTTGCCCTCTATCCAGCCGCTAGGAAAGAGCAGATATTTCCAAGGTGAAACGGGCTGTTGTAGACAGAAGGGAGGGAGATCTCCTAGGAGGGTGCAAGGGGAGGCTGGGGGACTTGGGTCAGCCTATCATTGACCATCCCTGATGCCTCAAGCTGAGCATCTGCTCCTTGGCATCTGCAAAGTAAAGCAGACAGGCAGCAGAGGGCCAAGAAGGCGCTCCTGCACTGGGGTCTAAGGAAGGCCGAAGGCCCATGCTCCCCTTGGAGACGTGGGAGCTGCCTAGGGCAGTCAGTGCACCCTGCACCAACTGACGAACCAGGGGGGGAGGACCCCCCATATACAGAGGGGGACTGCCCCCACTATCCCAGGACCAGGGAGCAGAGAGGACGAGGAGCTGAATCTTCAGAACCCTGGGTGACTCAAGATCATGCTTAAGGCCCAGGTGTCACCTGGACCTGAGTCACTGGTCACCAGGCCAGGCTAATGTTGTGCCAAATTCCATTCTCTGCCTGATGCCCAGAGAAGCCAGTGATGAAAACAGTCCTCCCCACTCCTTCCCAGGGGCCCAGCCCAAGTCAGGTTCCATAAGGCAGAGGCCCCACCCATAGACGCTTCCGCCCTACAGGTGACTTGTGCTAGGTGTGAAGTATAGTGGCGGCCAGTCAAGGGTGGCACACTGGACCCGGGACTGGTGGTGGCATGGCAGGAGGCTAGAGAGGAGACTGAAGGGGGTTCATTGGGCTGGGAGCAGAGAGAGGAGTCAGGCCAGTGACACAGCTGGAATTTAGCAGCTGAAGTATCTATTCCACTGCTGTGGGACGTCAAACCCTGTTCCTCATCTGTGAAACATAAGAGGTGCTTAATAAATGCTCCTTCATTGACTGAATGACCGATGGGGGACTTGGACTGGCTGCTAGGGTCTCAGGCCCAAAGTCTACGAGCTTATTAAGTGCCTGCTGTATACTGGGCCCAATGCTTAGGTAGGATAAGACCTAGCTCCTGCTCTCAGACTTTACACGTCCGAGTTGTGGGGTACAAGAAAGAACAAAGGAAAGGGGATAGGGGAATATGTGGTATGAAAAGGCAGGACCCTAGCAGAAATCTGAGAAGAGGTCATTGAGCTGGGGAACAGGAGAAGCTTCAGGGAAGAGGGAGTGCCAGAATCCAGGGGGACCCCCACCACAGGAGCCCCCCATCATCTGTTTCAGGGGCTCCCCAATGCATCCTGGGGGTCTCCTCCCAGTGTTCTGTTATTGGGCCTAGAAGGCTCTGAGAAGTCTCCTGTGCCAAACTATCTCTGCCCCCACCCTGTAACTCTACCTAGAATTCCACCATTAGAGGTCCTGGAGGTCAGTGGTATAACCAACAATGACCGCTGTCATGAACTGGGGGAGCAGGTCTTCAGGGGACGTCAGAGGGGGTGTCTTTGGAGGCACCAAAAGTTGCAAAGGACATGGTGGGCACCAGCATCCTTGGCTTTGGGTCACTGCTGGAGGGTGGAGGGGGCAGGATCACAAGAGGCTGAAGAGGGGAATCCTACAGGAGAGAACCTGCCTAGCATGCTCCCATTTCCCAACTCTGCTTTGGCTTGCCCCGACTGGGCCAATATTTCCTCTTCCCAGGAACTGCTCCTTTGCCCCATGGGTTGTGTGGTTCCCTGTGTATGTGTACATGTGTCCTGCTGTCTCTAGGTGTGCATGTGTGTCCAGATCTCTAGGCAGGGTGGGGACAGGTGAAAGGGAGAAATGTGATTCTTGAGTAGGGAATTTTTCCTGTCCCCCGTCCCCTCCCCACCATGAAGCTCTCAGGAGCCCCCTCTTCCCAGGGCTTGTCTTGAGCCCTTCTCATAAAGCAGCAGCAAAACTCTCCATGGGACCTCCACAGGGGAGGGAGAGATTCAGCGCTGTGGTCTTGGAGGGTGGGGAGAGGCAGAGCAGTAGGCCTCCCTTGGTCCCCTCTTCCATCAGGACGTACACTCATCGAAAGCCAGGGTGTTTTTAACCTTTGACCGTATCCCCAGTCCTTGACACAAAGCTCTAAATGTTAATATTTCCTGGGGGAGACTTGTCCCCTCTTCTCCCTGCCCTAGTCCCTAGATTGGGGGTCTCAGTGAAGCTGGGAAAAGTGAGCAGAGAAGGAATTGCTTCATCCATTTATTGAGACAGATGTGGCCACTGTTCAGTCACAGGGCCCTAGGAAGATCCGTCCACCCTCAGCCCACCCCTGCCTTTCTCTGCAGAGCAGGCCCGTGTGTCCTGACACAAGCCAGGGCCTTCTTAGACTGGTGTACATGACATCTGCTCAACGCTGCTGTGATTTGTCCAGGGAACCACCAGGACTTCAAAGTGACATTGTAGTTTCTAAGGAAACAGAGACAAACCCACAGGATGGAGAAGGTCCTCACTCTCCCCAGGCCCTCTGCCCATCCCAGACCCTCTCTTCGGCAAAGCCCTCCCTGCCTGCCCCCAGGAGACTCAGGCCTCTGGTCCAGTAGCACAGAAAGGCAATCTCAGAGCAGGGGGGCCAAATCAGGAATCCCTTTGACAATGAGCTCATCTGTTCTCAGCCCACAGAGTTCTCAGGATAGAGGACCCCCTGCCTGAGCTGAGGAGGGAAGCCAAGGCTGGCCTGACCAGAGCCTGTGGCTCTCCAGGTACAGCCTCACCCCATTTTGGGGCCTCTTTTCCCCTCCAGAGAATGGGGGAATGGGGGAAAAGTGATGCTAAGACCCTTCCAATCCTAACTACCCCAGGCAGAATTATCAGGCCTTAGCTGTAGGGCTGGAAGGGACCTGAGAGGTCCTCTTACAGGAGGGGGCAGTGAGGCCCAGAGAGGGTAAAGGAATGGCCAGGGGCTCCCAGACAGAAAGTAGCAAGGTTCAGATTTGAACTCAGCTCTCGTGAGTTCACTTGGCCATGCCCCACTCCCCAGCTGTTCTTTGCTTCCTGTGCCCTGCCCCTTCTCCACTGCCCAGGAATTGGGGGGTGAATCAGAAGCCCCTGGCACTTCAGGCCTGAAAGTCAGCTTCCCAAGGCCAAGGATACGGATAGGGGGACCTGCTGCCAATGCAGGGAGAGGCAGGGGCAGCCCAGACTACCAAAGGTCTGACCTTGCAGATCCTTCTCGGGTAGTGAGACAGCTGGGCAAATGCAGACAGACAGCCACATACACAATGATGGAAAGATGGACACACACACACACCCAGATTGGCAGACAGAGACTGGCATTCCCGGGGCAGGACGTTAAGGAAACGCCTCTGTCTGGGGTCCTGCAGTCTCAGGAGCCCTCCCTCAAGGCTCTGTCAGGCTGGCCCCTTGTGGCTCTTACCTCCTCTTCTGTGGAGAAGGGGCAGCCGGCCATCCTTGCTCCATCCAGAGTATCCAGATCCTTGCGGCACTCGGTGCTTCCCAGCTCCACGGTCAGGAAGTATTTGACACCAGACACGAGCTAGGCACAACACCCCCTCCCTCAGGCTTGGAGCTGGCTGCCCAGTAGGCAAGCACCACCCACTCCCCAGTCTGGAAGGGACACCTCCAAGGTCATTCGATCCAAGCCACAAGTGACTTAGAATCTGTGCCACAAAGCCTCCAGCAGGAACTTGGTTAGCCTCTACTTAAAGACCTTCAGGGCTGGGGAGCTCACCACCTCCCCAGGGCAGGGGGAGGGGGGGGCTCGCTGCCTCCCCAGGCAGCCCACTTTGGACCCTTTTAAGGATTTAAGGTTTTTCCCACATGGAGTCGCAAGGCTTCTCTTCCCAACTCCAGCAATGCTGCCCTTAGTCAAGGCATCCTGTAGACCCTTTTCTAGGGTTCCCACGGCCCTGTTCCTCTTACAAGTCTGCCCCAAAAGGACAGAGAGGCAGGGAAAGGCCAACAGAAAAAACACAGAAACGGACACCTCCAAGAGCCACAGAGTGGCCTTGAAACCTGAAGGGAGCCTGACCAACCCAGCTGACTTCAGATCCCTCCCCTCTCTCCAGGGCCTCTGGGACTGGCACCAGAGCACAGCTGACTTGGGGGCTTCCTCCTCCTGCTCCCAGAGCCCTGCTTTCCAGGCTGGGCCTGGCTCCTGCCAAGCCTCCCATTCTCAGCCCCCAGACTCACCTCTGTCCTCCCAGCCTGGCCTGGTGCCCTTACCTGTCTCTCAGCTTTCATGATTTTGGAGTCTCGGAAATAGTACACGCTGTTGTGACCCTTGTTGAAGGTTTCCACAGCAAACTGGGTAGCCTTCTTCACCTCTGGGTTTGAGGTGGACATTGGTGTCCGAGCACCCAGCATGTTCCCTGGCTGAGGAGGCTTGCCGTCAGGACTGCCCCCCTCGTCTCCGTGGGCCAAGGGCAGGGTCAAGGACGTGACACAGAGCACCAGCAGGGACAGCAACATCATGGGTGATTCCGCAAGGCCTTGGTGAGCACAGGTGAGCAGGCCTGGCCAGGAGGGCCTTTTACCTGCTCTGGGAGCCCCGCCCCTGGGCCAGGTGCTGGAGCATCTTGGAAAGTTCCCTCCTCCTCCTCCTCCTCTTCTTCCTCCACTGTAAGTAAAAGGCCCCACCCCATAGAGCAGTCTGACAGGTCTTGGACCTCATTCCTCCCCAGCCTCAGGGCCTGGATGGAAACTCTGCCTCTACCCTCCCTTCCTCCTCCTAGGACACAACCCTGTAGTCCTTGGGATGGCTCAGCCCCCACCCCTGCCCAGAGTGCTAGGAGCAGGAGGCCAGCACCCTCATTTCAGTGCTCTCTCCCATCCCTTGTATATTTAATATTTCCCCCAGTTACGTGGAAAACCAACTTTTAACATTCATTTTTAAAGCTCTGAATTCCAAATTCTCTTGCTCCCTCACCCATCCTCTTCACTGAGAAGGCAAGCATTCAATATAGGTTATACGTAAGTAGTCTTGCAAAACATTTCCATAATATTCACATGAAAGAAAATATAGACCCCAAGCCCCCCAAAACCTCAAGAAGAATGAATTAGAAAAAAGTCTGCTTCCATCTATATTCAGACACCATCAGCTCCTGGGGACAGGCAGGACTCTTCATCCTGAGTCCTTCAGGGCGGTCTGGGACGTTGTATTGCTGAGAATGGCTCAGTCAGTCACAGCTGATCACCTCACAATGCTGCTGCTGCAGACACAGCGCCCTTCGCTTCACATTGGCTCATATTGGTCTTTCCAGGTCTCTCTGAGGGCTTCCTGCTCATCGTTTCTCATAGCACAGTAACGTTCCATCACAATCACACACCACAGCTTGTTCAGCCATTCCCCAGCTGACAGGCATCCCTCAGGGTCTAATTCTGTGTCCCCAGAAAAGAGCTGCTATAAATATTTTTGTACCTATAGGTCCTTTCCCTTTTTGTTTTTTAATCCTTTTGGGATAGAGATCTAATAGTGGTAGTGCCAGGTCAAAGGCTAGTAGGCATGGTTTTATAGCCCTTTGGGCATAGTTCCAAATCGTTCTACATAATGGTTGAATCAGTTCACAACTCCACCAATAATGTTTTAATGTCGCATTTTTCCCAAATCCCCCCCAATATTTGTCATTTTCCTTTTCTGTCCTATTAATCAATCTAATAGGTATGAGGTAGTACCTCAGAATTGTTTTAATTTTCATTTCTCCAGTCAATAATGAGTATTTTTTCATATGACTAAAGATATTGATTACTTCATCTGAAAACTTTATATCTTTTGATCATTTATCATTTAGGGAATGGCTTTTTTAAAGTTTGACTCAGTTCTCTATGTGTTTGAGAAATGAGACCTTTATCAGAGAAACTTGCTTCACAATTTTTTTTCAGTTACTACTGCTAATCGTACTTCCCTCTATCAAACCCCCCATTTCTTCTGTTCTTTTTCTTTCCTTTTGCCCTGTCCCTCCCCAATCTTCCTTCACTTCTGTCACCTCCTCCCCCTTCTCCTATTTCCTCCCCTCTTTATTTCCTATAGGCTAAGATGATTTCTATACCCAAAGAGTGCATACGTTACTCCTTTGAGCCAGTTCTGCTCAGAATAAAGAACCCTCACTTTCCCTCCGCTAAAAACACTTTTTGTTGCCTCCTTAAATGAAATAATCTACCCCACTCTGCCTATTCCTTTCCCTTTCTCCCAGTACATTCCTTTCTCATACCTTGATTTTATTTTTTTAGATATCATCTCTTCATATTCAACTTACACCTGTGTCCTCTGTCTGTATATACTCCTTTCTGCCCTGATAATGAGAAAGTTCTTATGACTTACAAGGATCATCTTCCCATGTAGGAATGTAAACAATTTTAACCTTATTAAGTCCCTTATGATTTTCCTTTCCTGTTTACCTTTTTATGATTCTTTTGAGTCTTGTATTTGAAAGTCAAAAGTCAAATTTTCTATTCTGCTCTGGTCTTTTCATCAAGAATTCTTGAAGCCTGGGGCAGGTAGGTGGCGCAGTGAGTAGAGCATTGGCCCTGGAGTCAGAAGGACCTGAGTTTGGATCTGGCCTCAGACACTTAACGCACACACAAACAAAAACCTAGCCGTGTGACCTTGGGCAAGTTACTTAACCCCAATTGCCCTCCAAAAAAAAAAAAAAGAATTCTTGAAGCCCTCTATTTCATTGATTATACATTTTTCCCCTGAAGGATTATACTCAATTTTGATGAGTAGGCGATTCTTGGTTGTAATACTAGTTCCTTTGCCCCCAGAAACATTACATTCCAAGCCTTCCAATCCTTTAATATAGATGCTGCTAAATCTCGTGTGATCCTGACTGTGGCTCCACAATACTTGAACGGTTTCTGACTGCTTGCAATATTTTCTCCTTGACCTGGGAAATCTGGAATTTGGCTATAATATTCTTGGCAGTTTTCATTTTGGGATCACTTTTGGGAGGTGATCAATGGATTCTTTCAATTTCTATTTTACCCTCTGGGTCTAGAATCTCAGGGAAGTTTTCCTTGATAATTTCTTGAAAGACAATGTCTAGGTTCTTTCTTTGATCATGGCTTTCAGGTAGTCCAATAACTCTTAGATTATCTCTTCTTGACCAATTTTCCATGTCATTTGTTTTTCCAATAAGACGTATCACATTTTCTTCTATTTTTTCATTCTTTTGGTTTTGTTTTAATGTTTTTTGCTTTCTCATAAAATCACTAGCTTCCATTTGCTCAATTCCAATTTTTAAGGCATTTCTTATCCTCGTTGACTTTTTGTGCCTTTCACCGTTTGGCCCAGTCTGTTCTTTAAGGTGTTATTTTCTTTAGTATTTTATGTGTCTCCTTTACCAAACTATTGACTTGTTTTCCATGATTTTCTCGAATCACTCTCATTTCCCTTTTCAATTTTTCCTTTACCTCTCTTACTTGATTTTCAAAATCCTTTCTGAGCTCACCACCAATTCAGATTTTTTTTTTCTTTGAGGTTTTGGAGGTAGGAGTTTTGATTTGGTTATCTTTTTGCTTTTTTTGGAGGGCAATTGGGGTTAAGTAACTTGCCCAAGGTCACATGTCCAGGTTTTTGTTTTGTGTGTGCGTTAAGTGTCTGAGGCCGGATCCAAACTCAGGTCCTTCTGACTCCAGGGCTGACGCTCTACTCACTGCGCCACCTAGCCGCCCCCTGGTTATCTTTTTTTTGAGTGTATGTCTTGGTCTTCCTTGTCATCATAATGACTTTCTATAGTTAGAGGTTTTTTTTTTTCCTGTTGTTTGCTCATTTTCCAGCCTATTACTTGACCTTTAATTGTTTGTTAAAGTAGGGCTCTGCTTGCAGGGTGGAGGGCATACTGTCCCAAGCTTCAGAGGTTTTATGTAGATGTTTTCAGAGATATTCTTGGGGACCTGTAAGTTTTCAGCTCTTTCAAGGAGCTATGATCTAAGGAGAGGTGTTTACTCCTCTCCTGGTCTGTGCTCTGGTTTTCAAGCAACCACAAGCACTCTCTTCTGCCCTGGCACTATGATGAGGGTCCCATCTCTCTAGTGACCTTATAGCCTTCTGCTCTCGCCTTCCATTGCACCCTCTGGAATGCCTGCTTTGTTGTTAATAAAACACCATTGAATCAGACTTGTAGTGACTCTCTCTCCCTAAAATGACCAGTTTTAAATTTTGTATTTGACTGTCTGTGTGCTTTCCTCACTGCCAACCTCCTTCCACATGTACAACCAAGAAAATTTGAGCCCTTTGAGGACAGTCCCTCTTGAGTTTTTGTCCTTATATCCCCATCACCTAGCAGGTGCAGTTGGATGGTGCAGGGCACAGAGTGCTAGGCCTGGAGTCAGGAAGACTCATCTTCTTGAGTTCAAATCCAGCTTCAGACACTGACTAGCTGCATGACCTTGGGCAAGTCCCTTCATTGTATTTTCCTCAGTTCCCTCACCTGTAAAATGAGCTGGAGAAGGAAATGGCAAACCCCTCCAGTGTCTTTGCCAAGAAAACCCCAAAGGGGGTCACAGAGACTCAGATATGACTGAAAATGACTGGACAACATCTAACATGGTTCCTGGAACATAGTAGGGACTTTCTCAAAGTCTGTCATTGCTAAGTGGCAGAGCCAGAAATTTCACCGAGTTCTCTGATCTTCTACCTGCTGTGTCTTTCCTGTGCTTTCACTCTCCCCAAACGGGTTCTGAGCCCTGGAGCCAAGGACTGAGATGCTGCCTGCCTGTGTGACTTCCTTTCTCTGTACCTCAGTTTACCAATCTGTAAAATGAGAGGGCTGCAGTAAATGGCCTCAAAGGACACTTTCAGCTCTAAGTTTATAGTCCCAGGACTTCCTGTACATGCCATTGCCCTCTACCAAGCCCGGGAACAGAAAACAGATGTGATGCAGAGTGGGCAGCTGCCAAGGTTGTTGCCTTAAAGGGACTGAAGGGGCAAAGTGTGGTGAGCAGCTGGCCAGCAGTTCCCTGTGGGGGCAGAGGCTGGGCTGGACCCAGAACAGATAAGACACTGAGGGTGGTGATTGGCTCCTGGGGAGGCCAAGTGAGTCAATCAAACATGCTTTGACCACATGCCTTCTTGAGATCTGTGTTCCTCTTGGGTTTCTTGGGCACCCCATGAGATCTCTTCCCCTTCACATCAACTCAAGCGAATTCCCAGTTCAAGAAGTCTGGGTTAGTCCTGGATTTGGCTGGTCCTACCCAGAGCAGAACACTTAGTGTGTGACCCTGAGCTAGAGGCCTCCCCACTCTGGGCCTCAGTTTCCCTAGTGGTAAAGCACAGAGGGATAGACTAGTTGACCTTCAAGGTCCCTATAGTCCATGATTTCTTAGGATGGCCAGGTCATTCCAAGTCCCTGGGAGGCTGAGCACTGGACTGAGAGTCAAGAGAGCTGGAAAGACATCTGACACAGCCCCTCGCTGGCTCAGTGCCCTTCCCTCTCCCAGCCCCACTTCTCAGGCTATAAAACAGGAATCGTGACCCCTGCACTCTCCACGTTATAAGTCCTTAGAAGGACTCCCACACTTGACTGTTATTGTTCTGTGGCTCTCCTTCCCCCAACTCCCATGGTCCTGAATCTCCCTCCAGATGGCCAGTCAGGGCTCCTAAAGTGCTGGCACAAGCCCAGACGGTCTCCAGAGCCAAGGAGAAGCAGCAACCTGGGCAGGGGGCAGCACCCCACACATGGAGATTCTCTAACACTCTAACTAACTCATTGCTCACTGTCTGCTATTGGAGAGGGCAGGGCTGGAGGAGAGGAAACCCAAGACAGATATGTGAGAGGGGCCTTTACAATAAGGGAGGGTGGAACTGAAACTGAATGGGAGCATACAAGTCCTAGCTGTGTTACTGGAGCATGGTGTCTTTCCGTGCCTCAGTTTCCCCATCTGTCCAATAAGGAACATGTCCCTGCTGGCCCAAAAAGCCCAAGTGTGGATAGGGGTCAGTCATGGATCTTGGCACCACCTCTAAACAGCAGGGGTTTCCCAACAACCCACAGTCCTGGGAACAGCTGGTGGGATTCTCTGGGCTGGGGCCTCTCTGGACTCAGCTTGTCCTTCCAATGGAGGGGGCTTGGGGAAAGGGAGGGCATCACTTGGCCTAGCCAGGCCTCAGGCAGTTCAGCCCCAGGAACACTTTTTGTACCCAAGGCCAGTCTGGAGAGGGGAAGGTTCACCTTGGGGAGGAGGGAAGACTGCCCAGGAGGAGGCCATGGAATGAGGCAGCCCTGAGTTTCCCCACCCTCCAATAAAACCAAAAGCCATTTCCCAATTAATAAGAGGTCAAAGGACACAGGTCTTAGCCTCCTGCAATATCACTGCTCACACTTCAACAAAACCTGACTCTGGACTTTTCTATCTGCTTCCTCGACTTCTGCTCACAAGGGGCTGCAGAGAGACACCCAGCTGAACTGCCTGTGTTCACTTCAAGTTGACACCATCTAAGCCCAACTTGTCAGCCTCAGACTGTACAGCTGTGTGACCCTGGGCAAGTCACTACATCCTGTTGGCCTCAGTTTCCTCATCTGTAAAATGAGCTGGGGGAAGAAATAGCAAATCATTCCAGTTGCCAAGGAAACCCCAAATGGGGTCCCAAAAAGCCAAACGTGACTGAAATGACTGAAACAAAATCTTCGTTTTTTCACTTAACAATGTTTATTCTCTCCCTCTTCCCTCCCCGTTTACGCACTGGATTAACACAGACATCTCTCAGGCTTTATCACCTTACTATCAAGGCAATGCTTTTACTCCTCCATAAGAGCTCTCCCTCTGCACAGGGGGGGCTCCCAGCCCTCCCTTCTTTTCCCAGCCCCCTGCATGTGGGCAGCTGAGATTAGATAACATCAGTTTGCTGTGAATCCCGGCAGCTGGGGGGGGCGGGGCACTTCCTCCAGCTCAGTTTCAGTTGGTTGTGAGTGGGAGTGACCTGTTGGGGTGTGAGCAGGGATGAGACAGGGCCAGAAGGGGTCCAGAGCAGAGACTAGTGTGGGGGCTGGGCAGCAGGCTTCCATGTGGTCACAGGGGCAGCTGGGCCCAAGCCAGGAAGCCCTGAGCTAAAAGGCAGCATGGGACTCATCAGAAGTGTGACCCTGGGCAAGTCACTTTACCACAGTTTCTTCCACTGAAAAATGAGTGTAAGGGTAGCACTTACCTCACAGGCTGTTGTGAGGATTAAATGGGCCCGGCACACGGCAGGTGTTTCAGAAATACACCCTTCCCCTCCCCCATCAGAGGGACCTGCCTCGTGCTTCAGTGAGCTCCCAAGAGCACCCTCTTCATCTCCTAAAGCTTGGTCCTTGATCCCATCCTCTCCTCCTCTGTTTGGTCCAGTGCCCTTGCTAATGCCAGCTTCTCCTCCTAGCAGACATCCCTCCTCTCTAATCCTCAGACCCTGCCTCCCCCACCCCAGCTACCTGGGCCCAGTCTCTCTTACTTCTCAGCCCTCTGCGTCAGGCTTCCAGCCACACCACAAGCCAAGCTGATCCCAGTCTGGCCAGACCAGCACTGTGTCCAATCTTAATCCTTCTTGATTGACAGCTCTCTCTTACTTGGTGATTTAATGGGCTCCCAAGGATTCAATGATATCCCCCAGGCCTCTATCATCGACTGCTCACTGAACATCTCCAATTGTATGTCCAACGTGACCAAGACTGACCTCTTGATCTTTCCCCTCAACCCTCACCTTTTCCCAGCTTCCCTGTTTCTGCTGAGGGTCACACCAGCCTGCCTCTTGGCTCTCCCATGCCCCCCATCCAGTCAAATGCCAAACATGGCCATTTCTCATACTGACCATCACTCTCCGCTCATGAGGCCACCACATCAGGAGCCTTGAACATTTCAGTCGCCTCCTGACTGACCTTGTCACTCCCTCTTTTTGCCTCCCAGAATCTCATTTCTTTCCACATTCTGCTCAAGGGCCACCTTTTGCTACATGATGCACACGAGCACACACGCACGCGCGCACACACGCACGCACACATGTACACGTCGGTTCGTGCCCTTCCCCTAGAAAGTTCACGTTGTGTTTGTCCTGGATATACTTTCTATGTCCTTCTCCCTCATGAAGGTGGGGGCCCCTTGGGGACAGTGTCTAGAGCACAGACGACATCTCGTAAGTGCTGTGATTACGAGTAAGAGAAAAGCAGAGGATCACAATTCTGAGGCTTCAAGTCACGCTCAACACCCTGGAAAACATAGCAAGAGATGGGGATAGTCAGCCCTGGAGGGCGTATGGGAAGGCAGGCCAGGAGAGCCAGGGGGCACCCTAGTGAAGAGAGCGCCAGGCTTGGAGGGCAAGTCCAGCCTAAGACACTGACTAGCTGGGAGAAAGTCACTTCGCCCTGTTTGCAAAATGAGCTGGAGAAGGAAATGGCAAACCCCTCCAGTATCTCTGCCGAGAAAACCCCCAATGAGTCATGGAGAGTGGGGCATGATTGAGCGGGAACAACAGGGAGCCAGGACCCTGAATACCCATTGGAAGACTTGGGAAATGGTTCCCAGAGAGAGAAGGAAGGAGCCACAGGCACCATGGAGTCTCGCTCCCTTGTTTAGATAACGTTCATAAAGTGAGATCATTTGCCCAAGTTCACAGGGTCACAGGGTGGGATTTGAAGCAGGTTCGCCCTCCCTCCTTCTGCCTCCTAAGTGGTCTGCTTGGGATTCAGACAAAGAAAAGTAAGTCCTAACCCGTGCATCCCCAGCACTCCAACCAGCAGTCCCAAGCTGGGCCTTGGAAGAAGTCAAAGGCAGAAACAAGGGATCCCCCATAGAGCAGCACTCTCTGTGGAGTAAAGACATGGCTGTCATGTGGGCTGCAGTCAGGGAGGTGAGAGCCTTCTCTCCTCACGGGCTCAAGGTCACCAGCTCTTTCCACTGACCCTCAGGTGGCCTTCCCCATCCTGGCTGCTCTTGTCTGGATGCTCCCCACCTCAGTCCCTGCTAGTCCTAGACATGAGGTGTCAGTCCTTTCTTGGTTGATGAGTCCCTGACAAATCTCTTTTAGAAGATCTGCTATCAAGCCTCCTGCCATCTCCCCACCTTTTCCTAATGTCTCTTATTTCCAATGACTCCCCTTCATTCACTCTCCATTCCAGTCAGACTGGCCTGCTGGCTCTTCACCATGCCTAGCATTCCATGCCCGACACCCACATCTGAAATACACCCCTTTTCAACTTCCCCTCCACAATTCCTGGCTTCTGTGGAAGCATCCTTCAGGTGGCATCTTCCTACAGGAAGCCTTTCCTACTTCTCTCTAGGTGAGGCTCTCTCTCCCAGGATATTATTTTGTTACTTAGTGATACTTTGTACATGCTTATACAGTTGCTGTATACACTAGGAGATTATAACCTCCTTGAGAGAAGGGCCAATTTGATTTTTGACTTACTATGCCAGCGTGGCACACTTGTGAACCAGTAAGTGTTTGTGGATGGAATAGTCTTGTGATTGTGAATTTGGTTAAATCCATAGATACAGAAAACATTTATGAAGTGTTACTATATGCCAGACATTATATTAAGTTACAAATACAGGTAAGCAAGATAGTCTCTGCCCTAAAGTAGCTTATATTCTACTGGGGAAAGATAACACAAAGAAGACTAGAAACTTCATCTTCCACTGAAAACTAACACCATACAAAAGACTGCCCCAAATCATTAGCAATAAGAGGAGTGGAAATCAAACAATCTGAAGGTTTCACCTAACGGCAAATCACCAAGGCTGACCAAAGATGGGAAGTCAGTGGAAAGATTGGCATGAGAACACACTGTATGGGGGGGGGGGGTCAGACAATGAATGAAGTATATCTATCTAAAATAGACTTTCATTCTAAGGGGGAAGGGAATAAGAGAGGAGGGGTGATAAAAGGGAGGGCAGACTGGGGGAAGGGGTAATCAGAATGCATGCCATCTTTAGGTGGGGGAGGGGAGAGATGGGGAGAAAATTTGGAACTCAAAATGAAAGTTGAAAACTAAAACTAAATAAATTAATAAAAAAACCCTTTTACTTTAAAAAAAGTTTTACAAACGAATCACCATTTCATAGAGTACAATCCTTTTTATCCCATTCTTCATATATGGATATGTTCATTTTGTTGATATTTTCAAATTCTTAACAAAAATTTTAAAATAACGTACTTATTTGATCAAAAGGGTTTTATAATAAAAAGGATGGAAGAAGGAAAGATTGCTTACATATATCCATCAATCAGGATACTATATAATAAATTTGCTATAATGATTGGAAAAAATAGACTTTCATTGATTTCTTTTGCTGTTTTGATATCCCCTGGATTTCCCCCTAAGGTTCCCTTTCCCCCTCCCAGAGAGCCATCCCTAATAATAAACACTTTTTCTAAAAGAGGAAGAGAAAGAAATTCAGCAAAAAACAATCAACATATTGAACAGAATCTGACCTCTGCAGTGTTCCGCAACCACGAACCCCACTTCTGCGAAGGAGTAGAGGCAACACCTCCTCCTCTCTCTTCTCTGGGCCAATCACCCGTTCTTCTTCATTCCACAACATTCAGTTTCGATTGCTTTGTGGCAGCTTTTCCCATTCCCATTGTTGTTGTATTCCTGGTTGTGTTCATTTCCCTCTACATCAGTTCATGTAAATCCTTCCATGCCTCTCTGTTTTCACGGCTTCTTATAGCACAATAATATTCCTTTATATTCACGTACCAGAAATTTGCTTAGCTGTTCTCCAACTGATGAGTACCTACTTTGTTTCCAGTTCTTCACTATCACAAAAAGGGCTGCTATATTTTGGGGTCTAAGGAGCCTCTTTTTATCACTGACCCCCTTGAGGCATATATATGCCAAGCACATTGATGAAGCTGTAAATTGGAAAGTAGTTTGGATTTAAACAAAGTGATGCCAGAGATGCCACTCCTAGGCATATTTTCCAAGGGAGTTAGTGATAAAAAGAAAGGCTCCACAGACACCAAAATATTTATAGCCACCCTTTTTGTGGTAGCAAAGAACCAGAGACAGAATAGGTGCCCATCAGTTGGAGAAAGGCTGAGTATATTCTGGTATATGATTATCATTACAGCATGTTACTATGCTGTAAGAACATTGAAAACAGAAGCATGGGAAAATTTATATGAACAAGTGCAAAGTGGAGTAAGAAGAATCAGGAAGATAATAGATACAACAAAGCTGTTTTAGAAGAGAGAACAGCCGAAATTAAGGAACCAAAAATGAATGCTCAGAAATGAGGATGCTAAAGCAGACCCCAAAGCAGAGGCAAGAACTTGGCTCCCTCCTCTCTGCAGGTGGAGAACACTGGAGCTGCCTCACTTGGTTCATACCTTGACTAGTTTTCCTGAGTTGTTATCTGTTCATCTTTATTATAGGGATGGCTTATACAGTGGGAAATATCGGGGACGTTTGGATCTCAATTGTATCATATATATGATTCTGTTTATGTGAATTTGTCTACTGGCTAAAATTGATTTGAAATACCCAGATTAATACTCACAGTGCTTTCCTGGTCATTTAAGGATGTGTTCAGAGTGGCAAAAAATCGGAGTGGCCTATCTCCAACATTCCCAACAAAGCCACTGCCTTCTCATTTCAACCTCACAATATAAACAAGTGTTCTTTTCCTCATCTATCTAGTTCTATAGTTTGGAGTTTGAGGGATTTTAGCATTTTTATGGTTTTTTTGGTTGGTGACTTTGCTGTTTAAAATAGTACTGCTTTGATTGCCCTGTGAACTTACCTTGTCAGTAAAGGAAATGGGGGCAGTTCTAAGGTTCTGAATCACCAGAGAAGAGCTTGTTGAGTCCCTTACATGTGTATGACACCTTTCACTGGGTTAGCTCCCAGCAAATAGGGGCCACATTCCTGCAGTCTTGGGGGATGCTGAAGAAGGGCTCTAGTAATTTATTCAGGAAATGGGGGGAAGTGGTTTGGCCAGCTCCCTGTGAACCTGCCCCGGTTCAACAGAGAAGGGACCTTGCCCAGTTACACCCAGAGTTCAAGATAGGACAAATCAAAAGTATGCCAGCAACTGATAGCAGGGTGGTGGGGGGGGGGGGGGGGCACCAAAAGGGTCAGGTTGGGCTAAGCTGGGGAGCAGAGTGGGTGCTCAGTCAATATTTGCCAATGATGGAGCCCTGCCCCATCCTCACCTCCTGGTGAGCACGCCCTGCCTGGGATTCCTGTGGGCTTAGGATCAGATAACACCCCCCCTTGGGCAGGGAACAGCAAGCTGCTGGCTCACCCATTCCCACAAGTCTCCCCAAGACTGTCCAAACAAACAAAAGTCCTTTGTTCTGTCATCCCTTGGCCAGTCTCACACTTTCCAAGGCCATGCTCCAGGGTGCCAACATCACAAGTGTCCATAGGACCTTACTTGGGGTTTCCTCCTCCCCCACCCCCAACAGAATACTGGGATCTGCAGTCATCTTCCTTCTTGTGTCACATGAGCTTAACCCTGGCCAATAACTTGGAAGATATACACATGCTCACCTGGGCCCCTATGTGTCTGGCCACCTCTGCTTGTAACCTCAAGGAAGAATCAGTCCCAACACTTTGCTCAATCTCTCCAGTGTAGTCATGGAACACGACCACACAAAAACCAGAGAACAATATACACCAGTGTCTAACAAACAGAAAGACTGTGATGTAAGCATGGGTTGTAGGTTACAGAAAGTGGAAAAAAAAAATCAGTGTGGGTTGGAGCAATCAGGGAAGGCTTCCTGGAGGCAGTGGGAGGCAGAATGGCCTCATTTAGCCACAGGGACATTCCTCCTTCACCAGGGAACACAAAAAGCCAACCTCCTCATAGAATCACAGGTCTAGGGCTAAGAGACACCCTGACAGAGCATGAGGAAGCCATAGTCCACAGAGTAAATTGCTTAAAGACACACTGGTCTTAATAGAGGCAAAAGGGAAACCCAAGATCCTTGCTTCCAAGCCACCTGAGCATGTGGTGAAGAGTTGGATGGGATTTTGTGGGGGTGCTGGGGTGCCACAGATCAGAGCCATTCACAAACTTTTCTTCCGACAGTAAGTTTGCCACTTTCTTTAGGCAAATCAGAGATGATGAAGCAGTTTTTTCCTTGTTGGCTCCTGTAGGCACTTGGGCTAGCTTGTTCCCAATTACCCAGGTGTTTCCTTGTGCCTGGAACTAGTGGTCAAGACAGGAATGGTGCCTTCCATTGGCTTGGCCAGAAGCATCCCTGGGTGCTGAAGCAGACAGCTGGTCTCCCACCCCCACCTAACCCAGCAGCCATTCCTGGAGCCTGGCAGACGGCCACCTTGACAGATGATCGGGACCCACATCCCCAGCTGCACCCACCTTCTTTGACACTCGCTAGACTCCTTGGCCACAGCAGTGGAACCCCCCACCCTGCAGGAAGTCCCTCAAACCTTCCCTCCCTTACCCTGGGGTGGCTAGGAGGGGTTTCCACCTTGATAAGAGCCCTGGGCCCAGGTAGCTTCCTGGTCCAAGACCCCCACCCCCAGCACCCCTTGCACACAACTAAGACAACGGGTCAAGGCTGCGGGCTTTATTGGTTTTAAAAAACTCTCTACAACGGCAGTGAACGTCCTTATGCCAGGTATCCAAAGGGCATAAAAGAGACCTCGGGTGGGGACTGGGGGCTGGGAGGCCCCTCCAGACCCACCCAGGCAAGCTGGGAACTATGGCCTCGGGCTCACGGGAGGGGGCATGCTGAGGGTGGGGCGTGTGTCTGGGGAGGGTCCCCCGCAGGGCTCACAAGAAGGCGTCACACCACTCCCGCAAGCAGCCAAAGCAGTCCCGGGACTGCTTGGCGTTGGCCCCACACGTGTCTTTGAGCCACTCTCGGAACAGGTCTTCGTCCTTCTTCAGCACCAGGAACTGGCCCAGAACCACGTAGGCCTAAGGGAGACACGGGGGCTGAGGCTCGAGGCACCCCAGGACACAGGCCCGCCGCCCCGCCCCCCCCCCCCGCCCTGCCTCAGTTTCCCCAGGACCCCAGACCTTGTCGAAGCCCTTGTCCTCGAGCTTCTTGCCCAGCACTTCTCCGATGCCCGCCAGGCTTCCCACAGGCTTCTCCCCCATGGGCTCCGCCACGAAGTCCCGGTGCTTCTGGGAGGTCGTCATGGCTCTTCACCACAGACCTACAGATGACCATAGAGATCACATGCTCGTCTCCACCCCACCTTCCAGAAAATACAAGGATGGAGAGGAGGGGGCTCCGCCCCCTCAGCACGTGGTCCCCTGCCTCCACAACGTCCACTTGGCCCCGCCCATCACAGGCCCCACCCCCTCACCCTCCTCCCGCCTCTGCCTCCTCACGTTCCACGGCGGGAGCGGAGGAGGGGGTCACCCCCCCCCCCCGGGCCGCCCCAGACTCGCCCCACCCCTGCCCATGACCCTGGCGCCCGCAAGCCGCGCGCGCCCACCGGCTCCAGCTCCCGTAACGGTCACTCTCCCACCAACCGGCCTCTCCCGCCGCGGCCTCAATCCCGCACGGCGCGTGCCGGCTTCCGCTTCCAGGTTGTCAGAGTCGCTTCCGGGTCAGGGGCGATTTGAAGGGAGGCGGGAAGGAGGGGCGGGGCCTGGGTAGGAAGCAGGAGAGAGGCAATGGCGGGCCGCCCTTAGGGGCCGGGCGCACGCGCTCCTGCGGCGGAAGGTCGCCTCTGGACTGTTACTAGGGAGATGGCGGGCCAGACCTCGGACCAGACTCTTCCCGGAGCGGGGAGTGGGGCCTCTGGAGGCTCCCTACTCAACCCAGGACTGGGCCGGCAGCGGCGTGGGCGGAACTAAAGTGCCGCGGTCTGCGCTGCCCGCCAGGGGGAAGAGTTAGCCGGAGACACCGAGCCCTCCCCTCCCGGAGGGAGCACCGGAAGCATAGTCTCCGGAAGTCCTTGGCTCGGCAGGCGGTCTGGCGGCGGCGACCAGCAGAAAGGTAAGGGCGGGGGCGGCAATGGCGCGAGCTTAGGGGGCTCCATGGAGGCGGCGGTGCGGGGGCCCAGGCCCGCCGACCTCCCGATCTTGGGTAGCGAGGGCTTCCAGTGGAAGCCGGAGAAGGCTGCCCCCCGCCCCCTCTGCAGTGTCTGGGTCTGCCCGTGCGACTCAGGTCCTCGTCACCTCCCTCCTCGACCACCCGGGGGGCGTCGGGTTCAGGCCAGGCTGCACCCTGTCAGGTGGCGCCCTCGAGGCCCCCAGCCGGGTCACTGACCCAAGTGGGGGGGTCCTGACCTCCACAGCCCTGGACCAGCATGTCCCAGGCCACCAAGCGGAAGCACGTGGTGCAAGAGGTGCTGGGGGAGCACAGGGTGCCATCGGAGCAGCAGCAGATCGTGAGGGTGAGCGCCCCTTCCCGGCCCCTCCCCGCCCCCTCCTGCCCTTCCCCTTCCCCAATGCTCTCCTCTGCCCCCCCCCCCCAGGTCCTGGGGACCCCCGGCAACAACCTGCACGAGGTGGAGACGGCGCAGGGGCAGCGCTTCCTGGTCAGCATGCCCCCCAAGTACCGCAAGAACATCTGGATCAAGCGAGGTGTGGGAGGGGGGCCGAGGCCGGGCCTGGGGGGGGGGTGTGGGCCGGACACCATACCTCATACCATCCCCCTCCCCTCCCCAGGTGACTTTCTCATCGTGGACCCCATAGAGGAGGGGGAGAAGGTGAAGGCCGAGATCTCCTTCGTGCTCTGCAAGGACCATGTGCGCTCTCTCCAGAAGGAGGGCCTCTGGTAGGGGCTGTGGGGGGGTGGGGGTGGGGAGGGCTCTGCTGGCCTTGACCCCCCCCCCCATCCCCGCCACTGACCCTTTCCCCTGTTTAGGCCTGAAGCCTTCTCAGAGGTCGCCCAAAAACAGAACAACAGCAGGAACAGGTGAGGGGGCTGTGGGACCCACTAACTAGGAAGGTGGCTGGAAGTCAGGAGAGACATCTTCTCACCCCACCCCAATCTCTGGGGACCATTGTTCATCACCCAGCCCCCCATGTGTTTTTGCTTCCCCTACCTGGAAATCTGGGCGAGGTTTCCAAGAGCCTTTCCCTCATGTCTCCCTCCTCCCTGCAGACCACCTCAGCCAGAACTCCCAGGAGAAGCCCAATCCTCAGAAGACGACAGTTCTGAAGATGATTCAGACCTCTTTGTCAACACCAATCGAGTACAGTACCAGGAGAGTGAGGAGGAGAGTGAGGAAGAGGCCTAGGCTCCAGCTGCAAGCCTAGTCAACACCCAGACCCCACCTCCATGGACTTAAATGTGTTGCTCTGTGGATCCACCCCCTGGCTGGGGATGAGGCAGGGCTCCCATCTGGACTCCTGCTCTTCTCTGTAAGAGATTATTAAACCCCTGGTGGGTTGAGAGAGAGCCGTGGTTGACTTATACCAGTGTGCCTAGTAAAGCAATTCCGACTTTTGACATTTTTCACTCCAGTGCAAAGGGTGGGGGGGCTGGCCACAGTACTGACCAGGTGGCATTTCAGAATAGGCCCCAGCAGAGGCAATACCTAGTTCCACCCCTACCCCAGTGCCCAACTCTGGCTCAAGGGGGAGAATGGAATCATAACTTAGACAAGGGAGGAAAAAATAAGGAGGGAATTTTATTTAATATTAAAGGACTGGGAAAGTGGGAAGTCTTCACTTGGTGATGGTGTTCCTGTGGAAAGAAGGGAGACATGATGAGGGAGGGAATCGGATGCAAGCACTCCCTCCCCCACCCAAGGCCCTGCCCCTGCTCACGCGTTCATGCTCTTGCCGCTGCCACTGAGTACAATGTAGGGGGTCTTCTGGGCTTTCTGTTTCTCCTGGAGCAAGGCCACTGTGCCCAGGGGGGTGTCACTGGAGCTCATCTTTTTCAAGAGCTGTAACAAGGGGCCCCCTTGTGTTCAAAGCTGCTCTGCTCTCCCCCTCCCCCTCCCCCTTGCCTGCTTGGCCACTCACAGCTTCCTCATCTAGCTTCTTCATCCGCCGTTCAGTCTTCATTTTGCCTGAACCCTTTCCATGGAACCGGTGGGACAGCTGCCGAAAGGCCTGGGCAGAAAGGTCAGTCAGGGATTACTGGATACTCTCCAAGTATAGTCATTTATGTTTGAGGAAAGGAAGCAAAAACCCTGAGTTTGAGAGGGGGAAATGTGGGGAAGCCACATCATTGGACTGTAAGGAGAGAGCCTCTGAATCCCTTTCAGACAAGAGGCTGATGGATGGGGAAGAAGAGGGAAAGAATGCTAAAAACTTGAGGATGGCAGAATGAAATCCTGGCAACAGGTTAGGAGCTTAGGGGGCTAATGGGGAACAAGAGACACTGCAGGGACCTGCCAGGGACATAAAGTCTCCTATGATATCAGAGAAGTGGTAAGCCAATGGAAGACTTGAAGAAGCCAGCCTTTGGAGTCAGAAGAAAGCAGCCTCAGATATCTGGCACCAACCAACTTCACAGCATTAAGTCACCAGTTCAGCCCTGGGCAAACCAAGCACTCTGCATGGGTTACAGGGTAGGGATGAGAGCAGGGCTGGTGCTGGAGGTAGCCATAGCTGATGAGCATAGTTCCTGGCTCCCAAGGATTCCCATAGGATACCCCCTCCCTAGGTAGCACTCGTAGACTGAAAAGCTTTGTGTTCCTGAGAAGACAAAACTGTGCTTTTGGTAGATGGCTCAAAATGTAAGCTCTTGGGCCAGACCAGGTGCCCCAGAGCCTGGCTAAAGGGGGCAAAATCTCACAGAAGAGTCAGTTTGCTTTCAGAAGTCTTGGTCACACATACATGTGCAGAATATTCATGGGGCCTGCTACAAGGAGGTCAGCTTAACTGCATAGATAGGAGAGAGCTCTTACGGGGTCTGTATGCTAGCCCCTAGATGGACAGAAAGAACCAGGGTTGGGAAATGACCATCCTGACATCTCTTGAGGTCTTGAAGGCTGCTTTAATGGTCTTGAAGGCTGCTTTAATGTCCAAAAGGAAGAATTCAGGGCTTATCCTTGGAAGGACATCTGAGACACTAGAATTGGGAAGGGTCAGTTGGAAAGTCACCTCCAGAGGTAGGAGTTCACGAGAAAAAAGCCAAGAAAGCTGAGGTGCACAGAACTCAAAACAAGCCGCTGACTGATAAAATGTAGAGAAGAGGAGCACAATGGGTGCCAAGAATGGCACCATTAAGGTAGGCCAGGCCCCAGCCTTATCTCCTGAGTAGGTACTAGATTGGTTCATCAGACACAGGCACTCTGTAAAATTTCTCAAGCTTTCCTCATGGGCTACAAGACACTGGAGACTGACGGACTAGAAACAAGGAGCCATCCGATGGAACCAATGTCTGAGAAGTGCCTCAAGGCACAGAGGGCTCGCTTATCCAATGGGCAGATTGGTGGAGCAGATAGCTACATTCATTCCTCCGTTTCTCTTCCAAGCCCAACTTCACAAGTACCTAACTGGGAAAGGCCCAGTCTGAGATTCATGATCCTGAGCTCAAGAGAAATCTTGAAAGGCCAGTCATGGGAAGAGGCAGAGTGGGTGCTAAACCAGATTTTAGACTTCCAATGCCAAGCTTCTTCCTGTGTCAGCTGACCCAACTACTCCAGACTTTGAAAAAACTAGAGAAGTGGTGACATTTAGTGGCACATGAGCTCAGAATAAGTGACCAATGTCAAATGTCAGCAAGAATGCCTTCCTGGGCAACACTGAGAATCCCAGGGTTTTGAGGAAGGGATGAGGACATCTGGAGGAATGTGGTGAAAGGTCCAGGAAGAAAACCCTAATGGCATGGTTTATTCCATGCAAGGTCTGGTTTAAAGAATGGAGCCAGTGAACCCCACCCTATGTCTTAGGTATTCCTGCCAACCTTTGAAGGGATCACATGAGCAGGAGGGTTTTATTTGTTCTTCTGGGCTCCAGTGGCCACGAACAGACACGGCAGCTTCTTGTGAAGTCCCTAACACTGAGGAGGGCCTCATCCTTCCCTACCTCCTTCGGCGTCAGCTTCCTCCCAGTCTCATCCACATACTCGATCTTGACATCAGGCTTGTAGCCATCTTTCTCCTTGAAATCCTGTGTGAAGCCTCGATACTCTTCCCGTCGACTATATTTGTCATCAATGGCCCTGTGGTGGAGAGCACAAAGATGGCCCCTCAAATGACTGAGCCTCACCCATCTGTGAAGGGCCAAAGCCCTGTGGTCAGTGGCTCCCGACCCTACTTACATCTTGTCCTCGATGCAGTATACAGCAGAAGGCAAAGATTTGTTGGGGGCCTTTACCCGAGCCACCTTCTGCACCGTTGTCTCCAGCAGTCCTAAGGAAGAAGAGTCCTTAGGAACACCCTAAACCTGGCGAACCCTCCCTGGGATGCTCTTTGGGGTTCTCTCTCAAGCCTCCTTGGTTACCTTTGTTCTGGCACAAGAGCAGGGCAGCAGCCAGGCCCCTATTCACGATTGGCTCTTCATCCAGGATGGTCGTAGAAGAAGCTGAGAACTAGGGGGAGATGAGAGGAAGGTGCCTCTGTCAATGGTCAGGTCACCAGACCACACTTGTGGCCCTCCCTCCCCCTGCCTCACTTTCTCTCCTCACATCCTGCTGCTGTTTTTCCTCATCCAGGTTGACGGTGCTCCAGCCAATATTCTCCTCACCATCGGATTCTGAGCCACCATTGGCAGACCTTTCTTCATCTCGTTCAAAGTCCTAATGGGAAAAACAGGAAGATGCCACTGGATGCCCACTGCGCGGCCCCCTCTCTGGCACTGCCCATGGAGACAGGCAGGCAGAGGGCAGGAGGGCCTAAACACAATGTTCCCACCCACCTCTTCAGCCTCTACAGCCACAAGTGTTTTGTTTCCTTGCCCTGTTTGTGTTCCATGCCCATCGAGTCCCATCCTAAGAGGACCCACCATGAGCTCTTCTTGGTCCTCCCGGTTACCAGCCAGCCCGTAAGTGGGGATCTCCCCCAGGGTGCGGCAGAACTCCGAGGTGGCATTGAACACGATCGCCCCTTTCCGCTCAGGATCTTCATCCTCTTCCCGGCTGCGTCGTGTCTCAAGCTTCTTCACGATCTCAATCACCTATAGGGAGATGGGGTTGTTATAGCCTGGAGAAGAAAAGATTTAGGGAAGAGGTGCCACTTGTCCTCGAAGAGCAGAAGGAAGGACTGAATAAAAACAGCCTTAGATCCCAGCTGCCTTGTGTGCAGAGGCCGGAGGGTGCTGGGTCTTGGGGCCCAGTGCCTTCTATTCCCCACCTGTCCCCTATCACCAGAGGCCTCTTACCTTCTCCCCACTGTCTCTGAGCTGTTGCAGCTGCCTCAGCCTCCGACCCTTTTCCAGCTGTTTCTGTAGTTCAGCCTCTACTTCATCTTCCTCCAGGATCTCAGGGGAGCCTGGCCCCTGGGCTCCCCCGTCTTCTAGGAGACAGACAGGCGCACTTCAAGCCCTGATTTGCTGGCTTCACCCCCACCTAGCTGCTCGTGCTCCCAGCATCACCCGGCTAAGCCAATGCTTCCCCTCACCATCTTCACTGATGTCCATGTTTTCCACACGGGTGTCATCAGACTGGGGGGGCTGGGAAGGGGCCTCCCTTTCATGCTCTCCAGGGGCTTCCTCCTCAGCCTCGGGGACTCGGCGGCGGCCTCTCCCCCGCAACCTGTGAGAGGGAGAGAAGAGGACTGAGCCCAGGCAACTCCTGCCCCCCAGAAGCCCCTACCCCTGCCCAGGCAGTGCCCAGTTACCTGGAGCCAAAGTCTCCCTCACTTGTCTCATTGCCAAGAGGAAGCAGATCATCAGCTCGAACCACAACCTCCTTCTCCTTCTTTCGGATTTTCCTCACCCTCCGTTTTGTCTTTTTGAAGGTCACCTGGGGGTGGGGAAGCAGAGTTGGTTCACAGTCTGACACCATGAGACCTCATCAGCCTCTTTCTCCTCAACTTCTGGCTTGCCGCTTAGTCCCTGAAGCCCCTCTCTGTCCCCCCAGGCCATCACTGTCTTTCTGGTCCTTTTCTACAGATTTTCCAGCAGGTGGCTCATCCATCCAGTAAGTGCAAGCCCCTTACACCTTGGAGCAGGCGCCAGATCCCAGCAGCATTTCTGCATGGTTACAATTCTCCAGCAAGCCTACTCTCAGCTGAGGGTCACCTGTACTAAATCTGACCCAAAGACATCTAGGTGTGCCAGGGGAGGTCACCTTCAAAGCATCTGTGAGCACTTGTCTGCACTACAGTCCCACCTACACTAGCTCTCCAGCTTTTCCATAAAACTAGCAAAAGTCAGTAAAAGCCAGGTAAACTCCCTACAGCATCCCTCACCTCCCACTTAGCATGGGGCGTATGCTCTTTTCCCTTCCTGTACAGGGTCTTTCTGATCCAGTTTGTCCTCCACTCTGCCATCAGAGTGAACTTCCTAAACCACACCCGTCTGTCTCACTCCCCCCCCCCCCCATAACCCCTTCCCCCTTTCCCCTCCAGGATTAAATACAAAGTCTTTCCCAGCCTTCCATCACCTGGCCCTTTCCTACATTTTCAGTCTCCCTGCCCCTTACACCGCACCCCCACCCCCAGTGCTCTGGGATCAGGGAAATTCCCTCAACAAGATCCTCCATGTCCTGAGAATGGTGCCAGGTTGCCCCCGCTCTTCCCTGGTCCATCCTTCTCCTGCCCCCCCAGCTCTCACTTGGACTTTCCTGTTCTCTTTGAGCATCTCATCCCTCACATGAATCCAATGAGCCCCCTCCAGCCTGATCATTCATGCCTACACCTCCAGCTCGTAAAGAGCTCCATGATGCCATCAGGCCAACAACCCGACCCAGGGGTGGGGAACCTGCAGCCTTGAGGCCACATGTGGCAGGGCAGGCCTTGGAATCAAAAACTCACAGAACAAATCCCCTTCATTTTTTAAAGGATTTGTTCTGTAGAATGGGGACTAGGTCAAAATCCTGCACCCAAGGACTTAGAAGGCCCCTAATCCAATCTAATCCATTTAAAACTATTGCTCAGAAGCAGCCATCCTCTTGACCTCCACATCTGGCCCCAGTCACTGGGGAGTCTTCTCTCTCCCATCCACAGCCAGTCTCCAAGTGTTCTCTCTGGGAACTCCTGTTCATCTGCTGCCAACTTGGTTTGGGCCCTTTCTTCTGGACAACAACCCCCACCTCATACCATTCTGTCTTTATTCTTTCCCCTCACATCCATCCTGCACAGTGCTATTGCTAATGCAGACACCTGTCCATGTACTTCCCAATATAAGTTGCAACAGGGCTTTTTCTTGCCAATGGGACTTCTCAGACCAAAAAGACTTCTCAGCAGGCATGGCGCTCCTGCCCCAGCACACCATCCTATCCAGATTTCAGGACACCTGCCTTCCTCCATTCAGGCCCATCTGCTAGATAGCAAATGTAGCCTCCCCATCTTAGAGCAGACCTTTCCCTGTGACTGTTATGGTTCCATTCCAGGAGCCTTGAAAGCTGAAAACTCCCAGATCCCCCCACCCCACAGAAGTCTCTTCCTTCCTTACACTCCTGGGAGACTCTGGCTGGGTCTCCCTGAACAGATACACTGGGGGGGCCCCCTCAGGAGGTTCTCCCCAGTGGCTTCCTCACACAATGAGCACTGAATGCTGAGATCTATATGAGGTCATATCACAGCACTAGCCTCCTCGCCCCCAAAGCTATCTGTCTGTCTGTCTCTCCCCCATCAGGCTCTGGATGCCTTCATTCATTCGGCTCTGCTAGAGACTCACCATCTCCTGTGGGGTGAGGTACTCTGAGGCAAGCCGGGGTCCAGCCATTGTCAGGGACTGCGCCTGCTGCCTCAGGTTGGCCCGGATTTCCTCCAGCTCCCTTTCTCGGGCTCCATCAGCTGTCCCGCTTCTATCAAGTCGGAATGAGTGTGGCCGCTCCCCTTCCAGCTCCTCGTCATACTTGGCCAGAATGGACCGGGGCTTAAACTGTGGAGGTTTGTAGGGTCAGTCCCATTTCCGCACCTGTGAGTCCTTCCCTCCTCCCTCCAGCGTTCCCTACAAACCACAGCCATGTCATCCACACTCTCATCTTCTGCGTAGGGTCGGTAATCCGGCTTCTTTTTCCGAAGTTCTACATTCTTTTCTGCCCTCTCTTTGTCAAGAAGATTCACGTTTACCAGTACATCCTCCTCCTCCTGCAGCACACCTAGGGGAAGATATGGCCATGGTCACCCAAAGTCCTTCACAGAAGCCCAGAGGCTCTAACCAGACTCCCCCCAACCTGGCTACACCTTTGTCCTTGAGGGTAAGGATCATGGTCTCCCCCTCCCGGAAGGAGTCGATGGTGTGCTCCACAGTCAGCCCCTGCAGGTCCCGAGCGCTGTACTGGTCCTAGAACAGACACACAAAGGCAGCATCAGTGGCTCCCATACAACTGAGGTCCTGCCAGGGATGCCCAGGCCCCCTCTATCTGGGCAGTTTTGCCCCAACAGATGGGAGCCTGAAGACTCGCCCAGTCCTTTCTCACCTTCCGCCTCTGTCCAAACTCCTCTTCCACCAAGCTGCTCACTCCAAACTCTTGGTCCATTTCCTCCAATAGCTTGGCCTATGGGATCAGATGGTGGGAGGATAATGTATGGCTTTCCAGTAATTCAGCGTGATAAGAAACGTGGGTGGACACACACGTGTACACACACACTCACGAACACCAAAGCCCAGACAAAGGCAGCTATTCCAGGAGCCAGCCCCCCATCTCCATGACGCAAGGCCTCACCTCTCCCCAGCCCCAGGAAGGAGCCACTTACCCCAGCTGTCCCACACCTGGGACCTCCTTAGGCTCTCTCCCTACAATCCCCAGGCCCAGTTCTCACCCTTTTCTCAGCCAAATCTTTCTCTTTCTGTAGCCGGCGGCTCTTCTCAATCCATGCAGCTGTGTCATCCAACCATGGATCATCATCCCCCAGGGTCTTGATCTTCCTGAGGAAGGAGGAACATGGAAAAGAAGACTCCATCCTATTGTACGGGTGCCCTCCTGCTGCCAAATGTCCCTGTTTTCAGGCCTAGTTCTGCTTCTGCCTCACAATCTATCCTGTCTATGCATCTGTCTGTCCACGTACACACATGCCCACATGCCCCCAGGGCGTTCTCCACTTACCCCAGCTTCTGGTTGAGTAGGCGTTTCTCCTTGGCCGCTGCCAGCTTTTCACGAAGTTCCTCACGCTGCCGCAAGGCCATGGGGTTGATCACGTCAGCCAGCACAGGCTCCTCTTTGGTGCCTGCCGCCTCTGGGAGGAAAGGGCCCAGGGGTAGTGAACCCCCTTTCCTTCCCGGTTCCAGTTTGGTGAATCACCCCCCACCCACCAGGCCATCTCCCGAAGATCTCTGGTCTTTCCAGACCAAGTCTGTACCTAATATATTTTCATAAATTTTACAAATTGCTTTACCCTCTCTCTGATTTGACTGCAGATGCTCTAAGGACAGAGCATGTCTTGGGTTTTCTTTCTCTCAGACAACATATACTTTGTAAACCTTAAAGCATGATACCAATGTGCCCTATTATAATGACTAGTACTACCAACCACAGGGCAGTACACTCAGCTATCAAGGCTAATTCACCACATTTGGGCTTTGCTCTAGGCCCACGATTTTCCTTCCAGACCCCCCAAAAGTCCTCCCTCAGTCCTACTCAATCTTCCCCAGCCAGCCCATCCCAACTCACCCTTCTTGACAGCATTGACCTCCAAAGGTTTGAGGCCCAACTTGGCTCGGAGTTTACTGAGAACAAAAGAGACAACTACAGTTATGAGGCTCTCAGGAAACACAGGACAACTAAGTTCTGGATGAACTAAGATGAAAAGGGACTGGGGAGAGGTGATGCTCAGCCCTCATTTGGAAGGCCCAGGAACAAGGGCTCTGTGGGCCCAGTGGCAGAGGAGTGTGCTAGGAGAGGTCAGGGGGCAGCCCAGCCTTACTTACTTGGTCTCCTCAATGCTGAGAGATGAGGCATCTCCAGAGCTGGCCTTGGAGCCGGTGGCTGGAACAAGGACAAGGATAAAGCCATCTACTAACTGTCTGTGCTGCTTTGAGGGAATCCTAACCACGGCTCAAGTCCCAGGGCAACAGCTGGCACAGGCATGAATGCTCACTTCCCTCACTTTCTCTTCTTGCTTCCCTATCCCTCTCTGGGAAAAACTTCTTTAGCTCTAAAACCCAGCTCTTCCCTTGCCTGACATCATCACACTTTCTCCCAAAGTCCTGGGAAAGTGCTTCCTCTTGTTGGTTGGGAGAGGACAAGTTAAGAGCTGGGAACTACAAATGTTGCACTATCCCTCCAAATAAGTCCATGCCAATCTTGAGCTCGAGCTGAGCTAGGGAAGCATAAAACAGAGTTTTGGCCTAAGAACCAGAAGACCGGGGATAGAGACCATTTAGAACCAAAGTATCTTACACTTAGAAAGGTAGGAATCCCATGGCAGTGGACCATTTCACTTTAAGCTCTCCCAGGCCTAACCCCGCCTCTGACGTCTGGCAAACCAATCTAATCTTTCTGAGTTCCATTTTGAAAAATGGTGCTAATTCTGAGTTGCTGAAGAAAACATTTTGTAAATCTAAGGTACTGCTTAAGTCCAAACCCTCCAATAGCTCCTGTCAGCACGTGGAATCAAGTTATTTCTGTCGTGTGTGGGGCACTCCCCAGCTGGGAACGGCCCCCTTTTCCATCTTGTCTTATCCATACTCTGTTTTCCAGCCATCCCTGTACAGTTAGCTCCAGACACCTCAGCCTTCAGGCCTTGGTGATTCCCAACCACTCTCCCTTCCTGAATCCCTGCTCACCCGTTAAAATCAGACTTAACCAGCTTATTTCTCTAAGCCCCTTTCCCCTCTGACCTTTATGCTTGCTGCCTTCCTCAGACTTATCTCTCACCTCTTAATGAGCCCTGAGCTCCCTGAGGGCAGGAGTTGGGTCTTAGCCAGGCCCCAGGTACAAGTTTAAGGTATAGAGTCAGAGCCAAGACACTCTGTGGAACTGGGCCACGGAGCAGCAGACCCAGACTCGGGGCTGAAGAGACCTTTGGCACTCTGAGTGAATTCTCTCATCGCCATCCCTCTCTCCCCTCCAGGATCAAACAGAATCCAAGGCCCCTCAACCCCGCCCCCCTGCAGCGTCTGGGAGGTCTGCCTGCCTCCAGGCTCTCCTCATTCCTGTCCATCAGCACGCAGCTTCCCTGGAGGCTCCCAATCCTATGCCAGCCCCTCTGCTTGGCACTCACAGTGCTGCCATCTTGGCTGCGCCCCCGCTCAGGACCTACTCTCCCACCGTCCCCAGGCCGGGCCTGCCCTGCTTCCCTCGCCAGTGATTTCCTATTCCTGCTCGGACGGACGCAGCCTGAGCCTGTGCCTGCATGCTGCCTCCCCGCTAGACTGTAAGCTTCTCGAGGGCAGGACACTCCCATCCTGGGCAAAGCCTGGCACACAGCTGGCATTCTGGCTCCCGACCGACCCTCTCGCCTTGTATCTGAGGGAGCCGACCCCCCCGCCCAGTCATGCGGGTCAGTGGCAGTTATGCTCCCCTGGCCCCAGGATCAGCCACCTGGAACCACAGCACAACTGGGTTTCACCCCTGTCAAGCGCGGGGAAGGGAACAGAACAAACATCTGGTCTGGATAAAACCTAAGGTTAGACTTAACGGGGTGGGGAAAGGTCCGGGCCGAGCTGGCAGCCCTCAAGCTCCACTCCCACCTCGGCTTCCTTAGAGTCCCATCGGAACAAGCAGGCTCCACCCCCGGCCGCTCATTGGCCCAGTCTCGCTTAAGCCCCGCCCCTCCAGCGGCCCAGGCCGGGCCTGCCCTGCCCCTCGGGCCTCCCGCTCACCAGCTTCGTAGCCGTCATCGCGCTTCTCTCGCTTCACTCTCCGCTCCGCAGGCTCGGCCTGGCTGCGCTCGCGCCCGTGCGCGCTCCCGTTGCGGGCCTCGGTCTCACCCCCGCGGCGGCTGCTTCCCCTCTCGGCCCCGCGCTCCCGGCTGCGCTTGCGCCGCTCGCCGGCTCCGCCCCCGCCACTCCCGCTGCCGCCGCCCCCGCTGCGATGTTTGTGCTTCTTGTGCTCGCGGTGCCGGGGTGCCTGCTCGGCTGTGCCCGGGCCCGAGCTCCCCGCTGTCCCCGCCCCGGCCCCAGCCGCTGCCTCCTTCTCTCCGCGGTGCTTCTTCGAGGAGCCCATGGTGGCTTTGCTCCCACCAAAACCCGGCCGCCGTCACCGCCGGGCCCTGACGCAGAATGCGAGCTCTTCCGGGTTACGGACCGCCCCTCGGCAGCTGTTGCCGGAAACCAAAAGGCTCCGTTTCCGTTGTGTTCTGGTCCTCCGGCCCAACGCCTGACGGGAAGTTGGGCCGGAGGCTTCCGGCGTCAGTTCGTCACTGCGCTCTCGCCGCCGTGCCTCTTTTCCCCAGCTGTACCCACTTCCACATCCCCATCACCCAACGCGTGCGGGCCGAGAGGCGCATGCGCCATTGTGTGACTGCGGCTGCTTAAGGTCTCAGGAGCCCTCAGTCTGGACCCTTTGTGTTAGTGTAATGTGGAGCTGGAGAGGGGGTGGGTGCGCATGCGCAGCTTGGGGTAGGTTGGGCTCTGCGAGCCCTAGCTGCGACCGTGTCAGTGCCCGTGAGCTCCCTGCTTCTGCACTCTGGCTGCCACCATGCCCCCTCCCCCAGTCCCAGCCTTCTCCTTTGGGCCTCAGGCTGGCACAGGGCACTTGCCCTGTGGATACCACCCGCTAAATTGCATTTCTGTAAATCCTCCGAGAAGGGCTCGGTCCCGCTCGTCGCTGCCCCACGGCGGTGCGCGCGGTTAGCCCCCGCTGTCCAGTCTGGCCACGCACCGAGGCGGGCCGGCCGGCCTGCCTGGGCCGCGAGGACCACCCGCCGCGTCGCCCTGTGCGCTCTCCCGGCTCGTCCGGGCTTCTGCCAGGGCGACCTTGTAACCTAGTCTGAGGACCTTCCAGGATGCCCGCTTCTTTTTTCCAACTTACCTATTTATTTTTAGTTTTCAGCTCTCATTTCCACAAGATTTTGAGTTACTAGTTTTCTCCCCGTCTCTCCCCTACCCCCACCCCAAAATAGGGAGCCTCCTCCAGTCTGCGCTCTTATGTCCTCCCCCACCCAAATCCCTAGTAGGGTGAGATGGCGTCTGTACCCCGGTACCTGTCCATCTTACTTCCCAATTGCATGTAAAAAAACAAAAAAACATTTGTTTTTAAAACGTTGGTTTCCGGTTTCTTTTCCTTGTTACCTCCTCTGGGAGGACATGCAATTCAATATAAGTTGTACATGTGTAGTTACACAAAACGTTTCCATAGTAGGTATAATGTGAAAGACTAACTATATTTTCCTCCATCCCGTCCCGCCCCCCACATTTTCTCCTTTGACCCTGTCCCTTTTCAGAAGTGTTTGCTTCTAACTGCCCTCCCTTCTCTCATCCCCCCTGCTTCCCTGTAGGGTAAGATATCCAAATGAGTGTGTGAGTTAGCCCCTCCTGAAGCCAAATGACAGTAAGGTTGACCCATTCCCTTTGGGACATTGACATATAATTGGAGGTTAAACCAACACATTAATTGCTAGAAGAGGAGACCAAGAGAGCCAGCAAGTAGATTCAAAAAGGCTAGATGCTCTGGAATGTAAACTCATTTGTAAAATCTTAGGGAGGAAGTGATGGATGATGGGGCAGAATTGTCCCGGGAAGCGCAGATAAGCAGTGAGGGCAAAACCAGTCCAAAGAAAGCTTGGCAAGAGTCCTCCAGAGGGCATTAAAAATGAAAACGGGAAGAAGACTACAGAGAGGGGGACAATGGAAAAGATGTGCAAAAATGTCCCCGTGGGGACAGCAGGAGCATCACTCTTGTCCCTGCACCCGAGCCCCTCAGGTGCTTGTGGAAGTAAGGACAGCACTAGAGAGGAAAAAGAGGGGAAAGGGAACTAAGTGGTTTGAATCAAGTATAGATATAGGTGTGCACATGTATGTATATGTACATATCTATAGCATAGTGAGAGAAAGGAGAGTGGCTGTGGGGACTGGGTTACCAGGCTGAGGGTAACAAACTCTGAAATGGGTGCATCAGTACAGACCAAGACCTCTCCTCTGTATTCAGAGTCTTCTTCGAGGCCATCTCTGCTATGCTCATGAACTGAGAGCCTCTCAAAAAGGGTTTAGTAGGGAATAAGTGAACATTTTAATAAATTATGCTGAGCAACAGGCTACATGTTTACCATCTTGCAATCAATTGAAAGATGTTGAGATCATAAGATCCCATTGTGTTCATTGATTAAAAAGAAAGCATTCCACTGGAATAAAGGCTGCTCCCCAACCCCTTTTTGTTTAACTAGATGTGTCCCATCTATGTATTAAGCTCATTCAAGATTCCTCAGAAGACTTAATAACAGAAATAACCCTATTCAGTGGCCCTCTCATCAGAAACACACAATAAAGTGTAAAATAGGTAGATGCCTTAAAATCTTACCTTAAATCTTTGCCTTTCTATTGATGATCCACACAGAGTCCTTGTTAAGGATGGATTCCCTTGTGGGTAGTGATGTCCTATGGATGTTCTGTTGAGGGTGACATATTGACTGCATCATATCCCAAGACCTTTCAGTCTCCTGGAAGACAGCTCCGACCATCCAGAGTAGTTTGGTCTTTTCACTCACCCAGGAAAGATCATGTAGGTGAAAACTGCCCATTGCTCAGATTTTGATGGACGTCTGAATTGGCAGATGACTGGGATTGACCAACAGGATGTATTTCTGGATAAACAATAGAGGGACCATGAGCTGGATCCAGATTTGAAAAGGCAAGAGGAGAATGATATTGCTTTTGGGAAACTGCAAGGTTCTGTTACCAACCCCTTGGTTCCCATGATAGCAAAGGGCTAATCTTTTCAACATTGACCGGTGTTGCTGTATGACAGCAAGGCCTGAAACCCCATTGCCTTTGAAGACCTACACATCAGTATCACATCAGGGGCACCAAAATAGCAAGTGGAAGGTGTGAGCTGGCAGTGACATCTAACCAAGGGCTCCTAAAGAACAGCAGTAAAGGACATCAGAGGACTGCATCACAGATGACAGGAAAATGGATGCCTTCCACTGGACGGAAGGTTTTCAATCCCTGCCCCCACCCCCCCCACTTAATAGCATCTTATTTTTTCCAGTTACATATAAAGACAGTTTTCAACATTCACTTTTTTTTTTTTTGCTTTTTGGAGGGCAATTGGGGTTAAGTAACTTGCCCAAGGTCACATGGCTAGGTTTTTGTTTTGTATGTGTTAAGTGTCTGAGGCTGGATCCGAACTCAGGTCCTTCTGACTCCAGGGCCAACACTCTACTCACTGCGCCACCTAGCCGCCCCTCAACATTCACTTTTATAAGATTTTATAGTAGCAATGTTTTTCTCCCTCTCTCCCCTCCCGCCTTCCCAAGATTTCGTGCAATCTAATATAGGTTATACCTGTACAATCATATTAAATACTATAGCAGTAAGCACCCCAACATCCCCAGGGTAGCTGCCAATACAGGTTCTTAGATCTGCTTTTCAAAAGGAAAGCAACTCAAAATCAGTTAACAAGCTCACTTTAATCAGACAAACATATATTACTTAGTTTAGGGGGGAAAGGTCAGCACCCTGAACTTCAGAATATACAGACAGATCAAACTGACAGGCTTCCAAACTGTCCAACCATTTTCAATATCAAAATCACAGTTACCAGAGAGGGAAGCATCAACATCTGGGTTTTCAAAGCCGGGGGCTCTCAACAATGGCTTCCCAGAGTCTCATCTCGTCAAATCACACAACACTTCTCAAAGGGAGCCCCAAAGCAAAGCCTCAAATCAGGGATTATATAGTCTTCTCCTGGCTCAGAGAATGTAACCACCCTCTTGACCCACTGCCTAATCTTGACCCACTGTGGTCATTGCTGAAAACCAAGCCTCCTACCACAGGCTCCATGTGACCACATTCAGCCTATTAGGGGCAGAGTATATCTTCAAATTAAAGAAGGTTCTCAGAATCACTTAAGCCAATCAAAGGGCCTAGGGGCAGGGAAGATCTTCAAATCTGCATTTCCATTACAAATACATTTCCACATTAGTTATGTTGTAATAGAAGAATCAGAACAAAATGGAAAAACCACAAAAAAAGAAAAAAAGAGAGAGAAAATAGTATACTTTGATCTGCATTCAGACTCCAGGTTCTTTCTCTGGATGTGGATAGCATCTTCCATTAGGAGGCTTTTGGAATTGTCTTAGATCATTTTATGGCTGAGACGAGCTAAGTCTATCAAAGTCAATTGGTCATTGTACAATGTGGCTGTCACTGTATACAGTGTTCTGGTTCTACTCACTTCGCTTGGCTTCAGTTCATCTAAGTCTTTCCAGATTTTTCTGAAGTCCACCTGCTCATCATTTCTTATGGAAAAATAGTAATCCATTACATTCATATACCACAACTTGTTCAGCCATTTCCCAATTAATGGACATCCCCTCAATTTACCACATATACCACAACTTGTTCAGCCATTTCCCAATTAATGGACATCCCCTCAATTTCCACTACCACAGAACTCAACTTCTGCTACCACAGACAGAGCTGCTATAACCATTTTCGTACGTGTGGGTCCTTTTTCTTTTTTTATGATCTCTTTGGGATACAGACCTAGTAGTGGTTGGTTATTGTCTTTCATTCTCAAAGAGGACCAGAATGACATCAATATGCTAAAGTCAAGTTTCAGTGTGTCTGATTGTGGCTGATCAATACGATCTTGGAATGATCTACCACAGGTCAGACACAAATAGTCTGTGTGAACATCTGGAGTAGATTCTCTAAATTTGCCCATCCTGCATTTCCTTTGAGCTGTTTCAATTCTTTGCTCGTAGAGCACAGCACCTTCTCTGATGTGTGCTGGATCAAAGATGTATTCAGAGTTTTATAGCCCTTTGGGCATAGTTCCAAATTGCTCTCCAGAATGGTTGTATTAGTTCACAACTCCACCACCAATGCGTGTATTCCAATTTTCCCATGTCTTCTCCAACATTTATTATTTTCCTTTTTTGTCATGTTAGCCAATCTGATAGGTGTGAGGTGATACCTCAGAGTTGTTTTCATTTGCATTTCTCTAATCAATAGTGGTTTAGAGCATCTTTTCATATGACTAGAGACTTTAATTTCCTCATCTGAAAACTGCCTGTTCATATCCTTTGACCATTTATCAATTGGGGAATGACTTGTATTCTTACAAATTTGACTCAGTTCTCTATAATTTTAGAGATGAGGCTTTTATTAGAGACACTGGTTATAAAAATTATTTCCCAGCTTTCTGCTTCCCTTTAAACTTGGTTGCATTGGCTTTGTGTGATGCTTTTTAATGTGATCAAAATTATACATTTTGAATTTCATTATGTTCTCTCTCTTGTTTGGTCATAAATTTTTCCCTTCTCCATCGATGTGACAGGTAAAGTATTCCTCACTCTCCTCATTTGTTTATGGTATCACTTTTTATGTCTAAATCATGTACCCATTTTGACTTTTTCTTGGTATACAGTATAAGATGCTGGTCTGTGCCTAGTTTTTGTCATACCATTTTCCAGTTTTCCCAGCAGTTTTTGTCAAATAGTGAGTTCTTATCCCAGAAGCTGGAGTCTTTGGGTTTATCATACAGTAGATTACTATAGTCATTGACTGCTGTATCTTGTGTACCTAATCTATTCCATAACCCACCACTCTGTTTCTTAGCCAAGTAGTTTTAATGATTGCTACTTTATAATAATTTTAGATCTGGCATTACTAGGCCACTTGAAGGTTTTAGCACATTAGGTAGACCACTTGTGGTGAACTTTTGGGAGGACCTGGACAAAAGTTGCCTGGCATGGACAGGCTACCTTCTGCATCGTTTTGGGTTTGGTTTTTTGGTTTTGGGTTTTTTTTTTTTTTTTGCTTTTTGGGGGGCAATTGGGGTTAAGGGACTTGCCCAAGGTCACTAATTTTTTGTGTTAAGTGTCCGAGGCCGGATTTGAACTCAGGTCCTCCTGACTCCAGGGCTGGTGCTCTATTCACTGCACCACCTAGCCACCCCCTCTACCTTCTGCATTGTTGAAGAGAATGCCCAAATCAATTAACATTTGGACATCTCCGGCATAAGCTTAATCACCACTGGTTTATTTTTTATGTAAATCCTCACCATGACAGAGCATTGGGTATTTCTGTTGTTAGCCAGTTGTGGGAGATTTGTTCTTCTGGTACCCAAGAAAGTTAATTCATGGTCCTATGGCCGAATTGGCCCAAGACCCCACTTCTTCTCAGAGCCTTCTGGGACTGCTCCTTTCATCAGCAGTGAAGTCTGACACTTCCTAACTTAGCAGATTTGGCCTGTGGATGCAGTGCTAAAAGCTATACATGAAGTCTGCCCTCAGTGCAGGGAGGGCTGGAGCCATCCCACCATCTGGAATCTTATTTTTCATTTCTTGTTAATGAAATTCTGTGGTTTCTTTCTGGCTGCAAGTGCTGTGGGAAGGGACAAACTCTCCATGCCCTGCCCTAATTGCAGTGTTGCCAACTAAGCCTGGGTTTCCTTCTCCCCAGGTGTAGGCATTGGAGGAAGATGTTAGTGAGGGTCAACGCTGCCAGGCAATAATAGCATCATTAACACATTGTGAGTAGCTCTGTGTGACTTCCTATGTATAAAGGACATTGTTATTTTTTGACTTCTTAATGGGTGAGGAAGGGGTGGAGAAAGAGAATTTGGTAATAAAAATAAATGAAAAATGCATTATGAGCACAGCTTAAGTTTAGAAGCCTGAGACCCAAACTGTATGGTTGGGATAATCGGAGTCATAGGCTCGGAGATGTAGAGCTGGAAAGAACTCAAGAGTCTAACCCCATCCTGTTACACACGAGAAAACTGCGACCCAGAAAAGTCAAGTGATGTGAGTGAGGTGGCAAGATTCAAACCCAGATCCCCTGAGTCCAGATTCAAGGCTCTTCACATCTCATGGGTCCTGGAGGCCTAAAGGTTCCTGAGCATCCATATTACCATATTTCTTGCTAGGGCCTTTGGACATGTCATTTGACTTCTCTAGGCCTGTTTCCTCCCTAGAAAAAGTATAAATTGAGACTAGGTGGTCCTACTGGGCCGGCAAGATCTCGCCTTTATACCTCCCTCTGCACTGTTACTTGTGCCTGTATGTTACTTTGCTGAACACCAGCCTGGCCTACCCTTTTGCCAGGTGAAGAGTCAGGGGGCCCAAGTCAGAAGTCACCTCCCTCAAGAAGACTTCCCTGATCCTGCTGGAGGGGGAGCATGGAGAACATCAAATCCCATCCCCTCCTTTTGTAGACAAGAAATCTGGGGTGATTTACCCAAACTCAGAGAGCTACTGTCTGAAGTGGCACTCGAACCCAGGCCTTCCTAACTCCAATTTTTATACTTCTATAATGCCTTGATTATGTTCTGTTGTGCATTAGTTGTGTGGCTCCTTCTTAACCTTATACTGTGAGTCAGTAAGCCCTGGTGAGGACAAGGACCTTATTTGCTATCTTCTTGGCACCACCCACAATAGGTGCTTAATATATGAATTCAGATGGCTCCATGAAATTCACTCCCCCCACCCCCTTGTAATGGAAATGCAGATTTAAAGATCTTCCCTGCCCCTAGCATAAGTGCACCTGGAGCCTGTGGTGGGAGGCTTGTTTTTCAGGAAAGCCCACACCTTGATACTTTGTGATTGGGCAGTGGGTCAAGGAGGTTGTTACATTCTCTGAGCCAAGAGAAGGCTATATAAGCCCTGAGGAGAGGCTTTGCTTTGGGGCTCACTTTGAGAAGTGGTGTGTGATTTGACCAGATGAGACTCTGGGAAGCCGTTGTGGAGAGCCCCCCAGGCTTTGAAAACCCAGATGTTGATGCTTCCCTCTCTGGTAACTGTGATTTGGTATTGATGTATGTAATGTTGGGACAGTTTGGAAGCCTGTCTGGAACTCTGAAGTTCTGTAACTCTGAAGTTTGGGGTGCTGACCTTTTTCCCCTGAACTAGGTAATGTGTGTTTGTTTGATTAAAGTAAGCTTGCTAACCCATTTTGAGTTGCTTTCCTTTACAAAAGCAGATCTAAGAACCTGTGTTGGCAGCAACCCTGGGGATATTGGGGTGCTTGCTGCTACACCCCTGCAGTATTTTTCTTCCTAAATGCCTTTTTATAGAACTAGATGATTTGTAGGGTATCTCCATGTGAGCCCTTTGCCTCCCGGTACCTCAGTTCCTTCCTTCATAAGCCATAGAGAACCATCTCCTCCCCTAAAGGGAATGAAGATTGAGAGGTCTCTGTGGCTGTGTAAGTCTGGGGTCTTAAGGAATTTAAACATTGGTGTTAAAGAAATCACTCATGGGGAGGGAGTTCTGAACTCCCCAGGGCTGGGCTGGCCAGGGTATATGCCTGGTCCAGGCCTGAGGGCAGAGGAACATCGAGGATACACTTCCTTCTGGCTCTGACACAGACCCCATACTTCTATCTGGATTCGGCATCCCTGGTCAACATCAACTATCTATCATTGCTACTCACTTCCCCAAACAGATCCCAGGCTCCCAAGGGCTCTGGTCAGGCAGGAAAGCAGATGCTGGGCTTAAATACAATAATTTCATTTTCCTTCTTTCCATCTTTCTCATTCAACCCTGGGCCCTGGTAACACTCTCCCTGTACTCAATTTGCTAATTTCAGGCAGCTTCTGGCTCTGTTCACTCCGTGCTCCACAGAGACTGCTGCCCTTGGATCCTGGCCAGCTTCCTGGTCTTTGAGTTCCTGGGAAGAGACAGAGGGGTGTTCTTTGGCACCCAGGCTCCTCTTGGGGGGTAACTGGCCTGGGAGCTGCCTCCTTGGAGAATCCCTTCAGCCTAGGACGGAAGCAGGGACCTCATCTACTCCCTGGAGGGTTTCTCAGTCCATAACATGAATGCAGTGGGCTGGATGCGGCCTCCCAATCTGGAGGCCCCTTTCCTCCATTTGCATCCCAAGCACCTGGAAAGACCCCATCCAAGCTTCCCTCTCTCAGCCTCTTGGGTAGTAATGATGGAGTAGCTGGCCTGCTGTCAATCATTCAGCCAACTGCATTCATGAAACATCTACTGTGTGCCAAACACTGTGCCAAGAATGGCAGATACCAAAAGTAGCAAAAGTCAATCCCTCCTCCCAAAGGAACTCAGCATTTCATAGAGGAGACAATGAACACCCAACTGGACAGACAATGTCAGAACAATGTGGGTGCAATCTCAGAGTGGGGGCCACTAAGGCCAAGGACTGGGGAAGGCTTCTGACCTAAGGAGGGAGCCAGTGAAGTCCGGAGGTGAGGGAGGAGAGGGAGACCTTCCAGGCTTGGGGACCAGTCAAGTGAAACCACCCAGGGGCCAAGTGTCAGGACGAAGAAGTTGCAGTTCTTTAGGCATCCCGAAGGGGTTCTAATCCTGCTAGGTGTGTGACCTTAGGGAAGCCTGGAAGCTCCTTTCTGGACCTGTTTGCTCCCCTGTAAAATGAGGGGCTTGTTCTAGATCCTCTAAACCTCTGAGGAAAGCCCAGGGCCCTACCTGTGTTTTGAGGGGATTTCCTCAATCTCATCCTTCAATGCTTCAGCTAATACCTGCTCCTCGTCCAAACCCAGGGCCAATAGCACCTGGGAGAAACGTCTGTTCATTGAGAGTCGGGCATTGGCCTGTTAGGGAGATGAGAGCCCCTGAAACCAGTGGGAGGGATCAGAGAGACACCCCCTCTGGAGTTGGCCATTGTCAGGAGGTTGTAGGGATGGAGGCCTCCCCCCTCCCCAGTCTGGGAGGTCCAGTGAGGAGCCCCTTGGAGGCAGGAAGCTATTTCATTTAGCAGAGTGCCTGACAGGAGTAGGCACTTTATAAAGGCTTGTTTCTGGATTGATTTCGATGATTGATTGATAGAAGAAGAAGGGTATGGTGATGGGCCCTAGAATGGACAGAGCTAGGAGGGCTTCATTCCCTGAAGTGGGCTCCTGGAGGGTTGGGCCCGAGAGTTCTATTGGAGGAGGTCACTCTTTCCAATCCCACTAACCTATTTGCCCTTTCCACTTCCATGTCTGTCCCTGGCATCCCCACTGACTGTAACTCATTCTCCTCACCTTGGGGTTCTGCCAAACTCACCTCTGCAGCACCCTCTCCTCTTCTCTAGTCCCACAGACACATCTGAGGGCAGCCCTCTTTCCCACCCCCTTTTTGTTCACTTCCTAATGGGTGACTTCCTCCATTCCCCTCTCCAGTGCCTGGACCCTACCTTCCTCCTCTGTAAAACAAGGGTATTGTAGTAAGATTGCCTTTACAATCCCTTCTCACTCTAAACTGATGGGCCTCTGACCCTTGGGACCCCTGCCAGTGCTGTCTTCTGCTTCACACTCTCCAGAGGGTGCCCATTGGCTGCCAAGGAAAAGGGCACTGACCAACCTTTCTGACTTGGCCATGTTCTTCTCCCCACCCTTGGCACTCTAGCCTAAGCTACCCTTTGGATTGCCGAGCCCCCTGAACCTCATACCCCTTTCCAGCTTAGCTCACACCATTCTCTTTGGCATGCCCTCCACCCCCCTCATGTTTTCATTCCTCTCATCCTTTAAAACCCAATTCAAAATGCCCCCTCCTCTAGGAAGCCCTTCCCCTCTCCCAAACAGCTGAGGGAACTGAGGTTGGACAAGTATGGACAGGGGATGAGTAGCATTGTTAGCTTATCAGTGAGATGGCGGCTCCCCTGGAATTGTGGAGTATTTATAATTTATCCCCCAACTAGGTGGTGAGTCTCCTTATCCAAACACAAGGCTCTGCACACAGCGGGGGCCTAATCAATTTGTGTTTTGTTGATTGGGGATGACACTAGGGAGGCCTGGGGCTAAGGGCAGTGAGTATCTGGGGGAGAGAGGGCAGCAGAATTTGGGAAGATCTCTTTCTCCCTGGCTCCAATCCTATCAGGTGCCAGAGGACAAAGCTGGCAGTGCCCAGCTGAGATGGGAGCCCATACTTGCATGGCCTGCTGGAAGAGGAAGGGGCGGCTCTGTACCCGGTGATGGATGCCCTGAAGCTCAGCCTGGTACTCTGCCAACCGCTGCTTCTCCTGCTGCCTGGCTTGGGGAGACAGGCTAGGGTCACTAAATGTCGGGCTCAGCCTGAAAACCCTCTGAAATGACCCTCCTAGGATAAACCAAGGGCTTGGCCAAGCTGATCCAAGGAGCTAGGCTTTGGCCTTTGACCAAAAGGTGAAATCAGGGCCCCATAGCTAGGAAGCCACGTCTCCCTGATTCTGGCTCTGGCAGTGGGGTGGCACAGTGGGGAAAGCTTTGGCCGTGGGGTCAGTAAGGCCTGAGGGCAAATCTGCCCTCACATGCACTAGCTGTGTGACCCTGGGCAAGTCACTGAACCTGTCTGCCTCAGTTTCCTCCTGTGTGATGTTGTGAAGCAGTCTGCAGACCATAAAGTGAAAAATCAATGTTAGCTACTCTTAGTAGTATCACTGGGCACACTATGCCCATTCCTATGGCAGGGGAACCAACCCCCTGGAGAAGGCAGTACTTTTCCCAGATAGGCAACCGTCAGAGACCAGTCGTTGGAGACCAACGACTACATTTTATTTCTCTGCTCCCTTGCTTTCTGCACACAGTAGTCTTGGTGGGATGGATGAGTTGAGGAAAGGAGCCCCAGATTTGGAGTCAGATGACCTGGAGCTGGATCTCCCACCTTCCCCAGCTCCTCCCTGGCTGTGTGGCCTTGGGGGCCTCTTGCTGGGCCTCAATGGTCCAGAATCAGGTCCCAGGGCACTGGAGCACAGCTATGGGCCTAGGAGCTTATGCATTCTGCCTCTGGCCCTGCTGCCCTTGTACCATCAGCGAATAGACCTGGCAGGGCCTCACAGCTGGTGGTGGCAGCCACTATAGCTCCTGGTCAGCCCTGGCCCTTCTCCATAGTGGAACAGTGGGATGAGGAGAGGGCCTCTTGTCGTGCTAAGACACTGAACCCTGCAGGGGACTTACAGACCAGGGTGCAGGGGTCTTGGTCCCACTGACAGCCAGACAGGGCAAAGATTGGAGGGTGGGGGAGCTGGGCAAGGAACCAACTGCCGCCTTGGGCCCCGCCCAGCCAGCTGGAGCCATCTATGGTGCCCACTCCAGGATTTCTGCTTCTTCCCCACCCCCTGTAGGGAGGCAGCCTTCCATGTCTCACCGTGTTTTGATAGCCCCTAGCTCCTATATAAATCCCTGCCCAGAGCGCTTCCCTCAGTCAACCCCAGCTTCGACTGTCTCTCCTGACAGGAATTCTTCCACCCCAGCTATCAGCTAACCCCCGCTCCTTCCCACCCCAGCACTGTCCCTAGTTCCCTTCCAGCCGACCCCTCCAATTTCCCCCAGCTTCACCTGAAGAATGCCCCCTCCCACTCAAGGCCTCTCCTCCCCTGGCAGCTTTTGCTACTCCCTCAGGCCACACTGGTGGCCCCTCTGCCTCGGCACCCTGTCTTCAGCAGAGCAGCTTCCTGTTCATCTGCTCCCAGCTCCTGTGGGGGGGGCCCTCCCCCACCTCCTCTCTTCTCCCCATCTGCCCCAGAGCCCCATGCAAGGCTCCTGCAGGGACCAGCTGTGTCCCCACCTCCAGGGAACCTCCTCCCTGCCCCCCCCCACCACAGGGGTGGGCACCTGAGCTCATCCAGCTTGCTATGGGATGAGCCAGACCCCTTGGACCTGGAAGGCCCATAGGCTGCCAGGCACCGAGCCACCTGCTTCTGGACCCGCAACTCCTGAGCTCTGCGTTGTTCTTCCCTGGCCAGCTCCTCTTTCTTTTGGCGCTCCCAGTCCAGTATCAAAGTCCTGGGGAGGGGATGGGGATGAAGAGGATGGGCAGCCACCCCTCTGATCCCCCCATCCAGATAACTCACTTCCCAAGCTGCTTTCTATCCTCAGCATCAAGGTTCAGAAAGGGCAAGGCCGGGGCGGCTAGGTGGCGCAGTAAGAGCACTGGCCTTGGAGTTGGGATGACCCGGGATTGAATCTGGCCTCAGAAAATGAGACCCACACGCAAATAATGACTAGCCGTGTGACCTTGAGCAAGTCACTTAACCCCCATTGCTTTAAAAACAACAACAACAACAAAAAAAACAACAAAAAAAAGAAAGGGCAAGGCCTTGAGGGGCACTCGGGGTAGAAAGAGCCGGGCTGAGGACCAATGCTACCTGACTCTCTGGCCAGGACTGTCCCCACTAGACTTAAGTCTGACAAGAGGTGGCAGGGCCTGCACCCAGGTGAGGGACAGAAAGAGACGAAGGTGAGACCACAGAGGCAGAATCACTGAGGGCCAAGGTCACGGGCAGAAGGGAAGGCGGGCAAGGATACAGTAAAAGAGGAGCAAAGCTCAGGGTGTCTAGTGAACTTGGGGGCAAAGGAACAAGGTCTCGCTGGGGTGAGGACATCGTCTATGGGCCAGATCCCAAGGGCCCTGGCTTCTGTCTCTTATGGGACTCTGGAATTGGCCCACCTGCCTCCCTAACCCTAGGCATCTGCCTTCCCCTCAGCTCAGCAGCTTCTTAGACTGCAAATTCACAGCCTCTGCCTTCAGGAGGCCCTCCCTGACCTGAGTTTTTCCCTGCCCTGTTCTCTCAAAGGTGGGGACTTATCCAGGAGAATGAAAGCCTCTTCAAGGAACGGCCTGGTTCCTTCCCTGCTGGCCATAAGGAGGCCCCAGCCTTCCCCATTCACACACACACACACACACACACACACACACACACACACACACACACACACACACCTACTCCTACTCATACATAAACACATACACACCCTCTCCCTTTATTCTTCCCTCCCCTTGAGCTAGCATCCTCTTATTTCTCCCTCTTGCTGCTAAAATACCAGAAAACACCATTGCCGGTGTCTCCCTCCTCCTCCTCCAGACCCCAGGCATCCCAGCTTCTGACACTGTCACTGAGCTGCCCCTGCCCTGTCCAGGTTCCCAGCCAGCTTTTCCTTCTCAGTGCTCACCGTTTAGGGCCTCTCTGCAGCCTTGGGCACTTGACCACCCTCTGCTCCTGGACATTCTCTCTTCTCCAGGCTAGCACTCTACTGATCTCTCTTGATTCCCCAATGTGTGGCGTCTCTGTCTCTGTTCTTTGTTGCAGACACATCCCAGCCCTCACCTCCCACTATGCCCTAACCATGGGTCTGTCCCAAGACTCTCCTCTTCTCCCTCTACTCTCTTGCTGAGCCTGTCCATTCTTTGGGTTCAATGACCCTGAGCTCCAAGCTCCTATTGGTCATTTATAACTATATGTCCCCTGGGCCCCTCAAAGTCAAGACACCCAAAACGGACCTCATTGTCTTTCCTTTAAACTCGCCTCTCTTCTGGTTCTTCCCAGTCACCCCCAAGCATCCTCCCTGAGTCATGCATCCACATGGCTCCCATGACCATGCCCCTGGACCAGGCCCTTGTTACCCTCCCTGTCCCAGGTCTCTGGCTTCCCCTCAGCCTCCACAGGGATCTGCCAAAGTACAAGCTCCCGCCTGCCTCCAGGATCTGATGCAGACTCTTTGGTTTGGCATTTAGGGCCTTTCCCCATCCAGCCCTGGCCTTGCTTCCAGGCTTCCCCCGTGCCAAAGTTTGACCAGAGTGTTGCCAAGTCCCATCCCTGTGCCTCGGCCCATGCCACTGCACAGTTCTCGCCCCACCCAGCTAGTACCCCCCATTACCTCGTGTTTATCTGCACAGGTTGTACCCGCCCCTGTAGAATGTAAGCTACATGAAGGCAGGGAGTGCTGCGGTTTTGTCTCCTTTTGGCCCCACAGCTGGCACATAACAGGCTCTTAGTCAGTGCCAGCTGGATTATAGGGCAGGCAGACAGGTAGTGAGCATCCAGAAAGCTCCTTCTGTGCACTAGGCACACAAACTAAAGGCCTAGAACAGAATTAGACTCTACCACTCCCTACCCTCAAGGGCTCTCAGTTTAATGAGCAAGGGAAGCAGACTCAAGTCATGTAGATTTTGAGCTGAGGGGACCTCAAAAGGCTCAGGAAACTGCCCACTGGGATCACATTGGTCATATTGGCTGTGGGCCAGGCCAAGCTCCAAGATTCTGGGGAGTTTTGTGAGGTTTACATGTTGCTTTGGCCTGCATATGATCCAGGCTGAGCCTCCCACCAACCCTCTGAGGCAGATGTCGGCATGCCCATTTTACAGATGGGGAAACTGAGGCTTCTGCCATCAGCAAGCATTCCCCATGTATTCATTAAGCCCAGTGGGGTTGGTCAGCACTGGGGCACAAGGACCACCTTCTGTGGGCCGCTAAGGATCTGAGATGGGAACTGGCCTGGGCCTAGGACAGTCTTAATTCCGTTCTGCTCTGATGGCCTACTTTCCTCAGGTGTGGGAGTCCCCTAGCCCAGCAGACCTAGCCTATCATGTGAACTGTGCTTTAGACTTTTGGTTTTGGAAGGGGGAAGAAGGTGGGTTTGGTAGGATTCCTTTGGAGTTCTGAGTCATCTAGTCACATAGCATAATGGTCCTGGAGCCAAGCATCCATCAAGGGACTTCCCCCAGAAGGGCTTGGGATTTTTAGGGCTTAGGAGCTGATTGGGTAACCTTAGGCAAGCCCCTCTAGGCCTCTAGGGTTCAGTATCCTTAACTACAAAAGAGAGGGTGGAAGGCCTCTTCCATCTCTGTCTACACTATTGCCTTTCCACTGTGTGTTATGTTATGTTCCACTGTGTGTGTGTGTGTGTGTGTGTGTGTGTGTGTGTGTGTGTGTGTGTTATGGATGACAGGTGATAGGAAGTGGGTCTGTGATTCAATGATGTAGTAACCACCAGATTCGGAAGCCCCCTTGACCAATGTGGGCATATTATACCTCTATGTATAACCTGAACCTGTTAATGACCCAGTCAGTGAAGGAAAGATAAAGGGGCAAGGGGTCTTCATTTTATCTCCCTCCCCAACCAGCCCAGGGGGCAGGTACCTGGTGGCCTCTCGTCGCTTTTGGAAGGTTTTAGTGGTACCTCCAGTTGGCAGGAAGGGCTTCGTATCCTCCCAGGCCTGTACCTTCTCACCTCGAGGGTGGGTGGTATCCTGGATAGGCCACTGGGAGTCTGATGACAGAGGAACAGAAGTCAGAGACCCCTCTCTACTCCCCCCATCATGCCCCAGGATGATTCTAAGTAAGGGAATTGTGCAGATAACTGAAGCTGGCTCCTTAAGAACCATAACCTTTGAGATGTTGCCCTTATATCTGCCCTCTTCGACAAGCTGTGCAGCCTGGTCATGGAGAAGCCTGGGTTTGAAGTCAGGGACCTAGGGTTTCAGGGCCATAATTCGCACTCAATGCAAGCAGCACTAAAGGTCCTTAGTTAAATTTTTGGAGACAAATAGCATTAAGGAGAACATGAAATTCAGGACACTGGACAGAGACCAGGACACCAGGAGGCCACTTCTTGGGCTGGGAAGGCCAGGCTGGGAGCTACAGGGTGGTGCCTGGCATATTCTGATTGGAATGAATTATTCTGGCTAATGGGCTGCCAATCTCAACTGTTTCTATCTGCTGACAGAGTACAAATGTTGGTGGCCTCCTTGATGGATGCTTGAAGAGCCCCAAATTCCTCGTTTGACAAGTGAGCTGAAGGCCAGAGAGAGGGGAGGAGCCATGGCCTGCTTGGGACACCCTGATCTGGCCCACAACTCACAACAGAGTCCCTCTTCCTGCAAATGCTTCTGCAGAACGTCCAGGTCCAAGAGCTTCTCTGGGTCCTTTGATTTTGCTGGCTTCCTCTGGAATCCTCTGAGGAGGGTGAAACCAGCCAGGTGCAGGGCCTTCCACTTCCTCAGCTGGCCTCTCTCCTCTTCTCTGCTCCTGGTCAGCAGGCAGGGAACAGACTGTCCCTGTCCACTCTCTCCTCTCCCCCTGTTGCCCCTCCAGCCCCACCCCGCAGCTGCCACTGCCCCTCACCCTCGGCTTCCTCCCCAACCTTGGCCTTTGGGCCCATGTGCTTAGAGCCACAACCTTTGCTCAGGAGACAGCAAAGAGGGCCAGAGACTGAGCTCCCTCCGGCCCTCAGGCCCCTCCTCCTCCCTGCCATCATGGTCTTCTTGCCCTTCTTGTTCTGGGCCATCCTGATAATCCTGGCTGTCCAGCTCAGACTGAAGCCAGGTTTTCAGCTGCCTTTTCATGTCTTGACACCGGGTCTCCATCTTCCAGTAGAGTGGGAAGTTGGCTGGCTGGGTAGATGGGGGCACAGCCTTCCACTGGGACTTCCGGGGGGCCCTGGCGGGTGGCAGGGTGGGGGTCTGGGCCCTCTTAGGTAGCAGGTTCTGGTGGGAAGAATTAGGGGAGGGCAGGGGCAGGCTCCGGCCATCCACCAAGAAGCTTTCCCAGGCCCACTGGAATGGGAAGGAGGGCTTCCGAGGAGGTGGCGGGATGAGGCTGGGGATTGGGAGAGAAGTGGCCAGTCAGAATGTCAGCATCCCTGAGCCCCAGCTCCCCTCCCTGCACCCATGGCTACTCACTCTTCAGCCTCAGAAGGCTCATTCCCCTTCTTGCCTTTGCTCGATGCATCTTTCTTTCTGGCATTCCCTGCACTCCGAGCCCTAGGCCGGCCTTGGATCAGCACCCCATCTCTACTCCCAAAAGCACTCTGGAGGGGGGACTGAGGGAGTTCAGATGAATAATCATCTTCCCTGCCCAGCACAGACTATCACAGCAAGGGCCTTGCATCCCACAGGTGAGGAACAAGAAGTCCCATCATCAGTCTGATGCCAGAAAGGGGAGGAGACTGCCTTACAGTCATGCAGAATGTCAGGTCTGGGGACAAGGAGATCCTGGGACTTCTGACTCTTTCTGCCCATGTGAATTATCTTGTTATACACCTGGGAGGCCACAGGATCTAGGGATCCTTGGTGATTCTGGGGATCCATGGAGCCACAACCTTTTTTCAGGGGATGAGACCATCAAGGATCCTGTCTGCCTTAAAGCTTCCTCAGCCCTTAGGGGACCCTCTCCAGCTTCTCCCTTTGCGCCCCCATGGACCCAGGCATCCTGCTTCCCAACACTTACTTGGTAGGCCAGAGGCACACCAGAAAGGAGTCCCAGCAGTCCAGCAGCCGTTCCCTTTTCAGATGAGGCTGAAGAGAGCTGGACCTGGGCATCGTGGTTCGGTTTCACTGCGGAGGCAGCCAGAATTGACTGTTGATGGGTTCTTGGCGAAGTATTCTTCTGCCCCATCCCCCCATTTCAGAACTTTTACCAGCCTGGTCCTGGACTGTCACTATGGAGACCAACAGGCCCCTGGGGAGGCATGGCAACCTGGCCACTAAGAGCACTCTGGGTCAGTCGCCCTCCCTGATCATGTTATCGTGTCTTGTTGTGGGTCTGGCCATTTGTAGTACCCTGGACCGTGACCTCCATGAGGGCAGCATCTGACCTGACTTTGAATGGAGTCTTTCATGTAGTAGGCACATCCTTAGATCAGGAGAGCAACAGCTAGAGGAGGAAAGTAAGGCCCAGAGGAGGGGATGTGACATTACCGTTACTGAGGGAAGGAGCTCTTCTGAGTCCCAGTGCTTCCCACAGCATCATGCCGTGTCTGAAGTGGTGCCTGAGGGACCCCTGGAGTCCCAGGCCAGGGCCTTCCTCCCTCTGGGTCTGTTTCCCCATGGGGACAATAAGGTAGGCAGACCAGATGGTCGCTTATAGCCCCTCTAGCTCACGTTCTTGGTCCCTTTATCTTGCCCCCTCCCAGTCTGTCTCCCTGAAATGGGGATCCCCCTTCTGCTTGGGCTACACTTCTGCCTAGCATGGGACCCTGGGTGGTGTCTGTCAGTCCCTGCTCTCTGAGCTGGCCCTGATGGTTACAGGTGTGAGTCCTGGTCTCTGCCTGGCTGGTAACCCTCTATGGAGCCCTGGGCATGGGACTGGGCTGGGAGCATGGACCTTGAAGGGGCTCAAGCAGAATGTGTGAGCGCTCTTGAGTGTATCCTTACATTCCGCAAGCTCAGATGAGATGCCCCTCCCTCCCGTGCCAGCTTTGGGAGTCCAAGATCCTGTCTGAGAAATGGGAGGTTCCCACCCCGAGTGAGGGGAAATGGAGGCTCAGGGTGTGCCAGCCTGGAATCCTCCCAGGAGTTTACCTTGAGGACTCTGTCTGCAACTGCCCCACAGCATGGCCGGTAGGATAAGTATCAGCCTCATTTTCTTATTGTCTCACTTAATGTGGCATTTCCAGGCCTCCTTCCAGCTTCATTCCTCATACTCAGAGCTGGGAAGAAACTTCTCAGAGGCATCGAATCCTCCCTTCTTGAGCCAGCAGGCATCGGCTTTTGAACATTGCTGATGGGTAGGCATCCAAATTTTGCTTGCAGACTTCAGTGATGGGGAGCTCACTATCTCTCTCTTAAGGCTGCCCATGCTGCTTTTGGACAGAAATGGGGGTTAGGAAATTAGAGGAGGCAGTGCGAATCAACATCCAAATGACCTGGCTCTGTCACTCTATCCCAGTGACCTTGGACAGGTCACTTAGCATCCCAGGCTTCATTTCTCTCCCCTGTCACATGAGGGATTGAATGAAATGGTCCGAGGTCACTTTCAGCTCTGACTTTAAAAGTCTTTATGCTCCAATTGACTGTACTCCCCGATGTACCCTGTTCTTATCCTGACCCCTCCTGAGTGTTCATAAGCACCAGCCACTCCTCATTTCTGGTGTCTCTCCTTATCTGATGTTTCTCGAACAAGCCTCTACATCTCCGGACTCCAGGCCTTTTCCTGGCTGTCCCCCCTGCCAGGGATGCTTCCCTCCTCACCTCCACCTGATGGCTTCCTTCTCCAGGAAGCCTCTCCCCATGGTCTTTAATCTTGTACCTTCCCTCTGGGGTGATCTCGAATATAACCTGTGTATAGCTTGTTTATACATAACTGTCTGCATGTGGTGTCCACCATTAGATCGGGAGCTCCCGGAGGGCAGGGGCTAGGGTTTTTGTCTGCTTTTTTTTTTTAAACCTTTCTTTGTATCACCAGGTGTTTAGCACAGGGCTTAGTACATAATAGGGGCTTAATTAAGGCCAATGGACTTGACTTTGGGAAGTCCTTCCCTTCCTTCAAGGTTCAATTCAGATGCGCCTCTTTCAGGAAGCCCCCAGATTTGAATCTCTCCTTGGTCCCGATCACTCCTCGCCCTGTGTGATACATAATTGTGCATTTCACAGCCCCCACCCCCCATCAGTCAGCTGACTAGCAGAAAAAGGAGTTGGGAAAATGGATACTTTGGGGGCCTTCTTGCCAGTGCCAGAGAGAACCGTGGCAACGGGCATCTGGAATCCACACATGAAGAGACACCAGGATTTCAGAAGGCACAGAACCTTCAGGCTCTGGAGCATCCTGGGGAGCCGGGCAGGGTCCTCGGGTAGAGGAGGCTCCCTAAGCACCTGTCAGAGCTAGCGCTCCAATGATACAAATGCAGCCTCACTTTATCTTCCCAACAACCCCGGAGGGCGGTGCTGCAACATGCCCACTGCACAGATGGTCAGACAAAGTGGCGCAGATCCATCTCCCTCGGTTTCCACGAATGCAAAATGACATTTCAAGGCCCCTTCCTGCTACCTATGATCCTAGGTTATAATGAACCCTGCACCTGTTGCTTCATCTATCAAACTGATGTGACTCTTCCTTACCCACCGCACAGGGCGCTTTGCAGACAATGAGTGCCACCCTCTCATTTTCCAGAGGAGACTGAGGACCAGCGCCCCATGCCGGGAATGTCCTCCCTACCCAGTCCCCTACAGGCAGCTCAAAGGCTACCTTCTCCTTGAAGCCTTCCTGGATTCCTCCTTAAGGCCTTACCTACTGGAGCTTCCTCGTAGTAAAATCAGTTTGGCTGACTTGCTCAGAGTCAATTGGCGAGACCCCACTGATGAGAGAAAGGCCCCCAAACATACCAAAATATTCCTAGCAACTCTCTTTGTGGCTAGACAAGGCAGAATGGAATGTTAGGGTGATGGGGTGATGGGTACAGAGAAGCATGGGAAGTCTGACGTGAACTGATGCAGAGGGAAGTCAGCAGAGCTGAGAAAGCAGCCTGCACAGTGATAACAACGGAAATGGGGAGGACCAGCCACGAAGATCAAGGGATGTTGCCAGAACAAGCCTGGCCCCAAGAGGCAGCCTAGGAACACCCTCCCACCCACCAGGCCCCTGCCAAGCTGATGGTCAGATGCTGCACAGAGCATCAGACTTATCTGATGTATTGCTCAGGCTAATATTTTCTCTTTTTGTCTTTGAAAAATAGTGTTATATGGGATGGTTCTGTAGGTGGGGGCAGGAGAAGAGGTACTGGGAAAATTATTCAAGTGTATCAGGTGTGTTCAACTCTCAGTGACCCTATTTGGGGTTTTCATGGCAAACCCCCAGGAGGGGTTTGCCATTTCCTTCTCCAGTTCATTTTACAGATGAGGAAACTGAGGCAAACAGGGTGAAGTGACTTGCCCAGGGTCACATAGCTAGGAAGTGTCTGAGGCCAGATTTGAACTCACAAAGATGAGTCTTCCTAACTCTAAACCCAGCGCTCTATCCACCATGCCCACTGGGAGAAATTATGCTGATTCCAAAAATTGACATTAATAAGATAAAAAAAAAATCTGTATCTGCCCCCAGCGTTGTCTGTCCTGGTTGCCCTGGAGTGGGTTGGCCTCAGATGGAGCTGGAGTTAGAGGACTCCAGGTGAGTTCTTTTTCCTGAGTCTTGGAATCACCAGCTCTGTAATAAAGAGAGCAGACTAGTGAGGACTTCAAGCTCTGACATCTTCTAGAAAGATGGATTCCCAGTGCTTGGTTTCCCAGGGTGTTGCGGCTTCCTTTGGGCAACGGGCCAGAAAGTCAGCTCTTGGAATGCTCAGGTTTATTGTTCCCCCTCAGCTCCTACAAAGCTGGAGCCTCATGTCATTTCTGTAGTCAATCAGATGAATCTTCCAGAAACCACAAGGCCTAGCACAGGCATGCTCAGCCTGTAAACATACCTGACCTACATAGGCACTGCCTGTTTCCACCTCCCTCCACTCTGCCTCACTCTCTCCTCCCTTTCCTTCCCATCAAGCCCAGCCCTGCTGGTACTCTGATATTCAGCTCAAGTCTCACCTTGTCTAGGCAGAAGAACCTCAGTACATTCTGAGCCCAGAAAGCCCTTGGGAACCTGTGAAAGTGATCTGGGGTCCCTAGTGGACTGTAAGCTCCAATGACCCAATAATATGAGAGGGTAGCCAAGAATGGCAAAGCAGTCTCAGCTCTGGTTAAAAAAGGCGTGCTCCAGCCTAGTCATATGATGGCATCCAACAAGGAGGCCTCCAAGCTTCCTACTAGAAGAGACCAAGGATCCTCTTTGAGTTAAATTCTGGGCATCAAATCTGCTGGGGCTGCTGAGGCACACAGGGTCTGGAGGGGGGCAGTCAAGATGCTGGGGTGGCTCAAGATCATGTGTTTAGATCATTTGAGGACTTTTGAAAGCCTGTCCTTTCTAATTTGGAGATTCTGCAACACTAAGGGCAAAGGCACACTATCAGAAAGCGCGGGAGTGATTGCCTCCCTGCCCCCCCATGCCAGCCCAGTGACTCCTGCCCTCCCTCTCCCAATGACTGAGGGGCCACCCTCAGGGAGGAGGTTGGAAGTAGGGGAACCCTGGGGAACTTTGGGATACAAGCAGACAAATGGACAGAAAGCGGGGTCTGGAGCCCATCGCCATGCTCCGCCCTTCTCTTGCCCAATCACATTGCTTATCTGAGGGTCAGCCCCCAGTCACTGGGGAGGTCGCCAGCTGCTGTCTTATGGTGGTAGAGTGCACAACGGCATGAGGTCTACAGCACTTTGTAACACCCAGAAGGCTGCCTGCAGTGTGGCTGCCTGCAGTGTGGCTACATGGGACACGCCCTATCTCTGGGCCTCAGGTGGCTACCCAGAACCCAGCCAGCTCCACTCCTAAGCTTTAGCAGGGGTCAGCACTGGCAGGGTGAGGGGTCCTCACAGGCCTTATTTAGGCATTTTGAAACACAAAGGTCAATGGAGACAAAGGGCACGGGCCAGGAGTGAGGGGGGCACTGCAGGGTGGCCCCATCCCTCAGAGCCATAAAGAACATCTCTCCCCAAGGTGAGAACCAAAGGTTACTAAAGCACTGGGGCCCCTCTTCCCCTTAGGGAGGGAGCTCCCCCACTTCTTCCCTTCTACTGGATATCCTCAGGGCTTGGCCCAGAGTAGTCACTTAAAGATGTAGCTCCTGCCTTCCTTCTTTCACCTCAAGCTGGGTCTCTGGGGAAAGGAGCTGAAAACTGTTGTTCTGGGCAGGAGGGTTGAGGAGGGTTAGTAGGGGAAAATGGGGGTCTTCTGTCAGGGAGTGGGTCTACACATCAACCCTAACGATTACGTTCCCTTTGCCACCTTCCATAGAGGCATCACCTCTGCATGGAAAGAGTAAAAAATGAGAGGCCAGAAGACCCAGGTTCAAATTCAGGTGATATGAGGCCCGGAACTCAGTTTCTCTATCTGTAACACAAGGAAGGCCTAAACGATGGCTCAGGTCCCTTCCACCTCCATGGGTGATGGTCTTGCTCTCACCTTTATCCTCTCACTGAGCATCTTCACAAGCCTCTGGCCTCTCCCTCCTTGGAGGGGTCAGCAGGTCCAGAGAAGTCTTCATATGTCTATACAGTGACTTTCACTCTTAAGTCATGGGCATCAAAAGAGAAGGTTTGGGGGCGGCTAGGTGGCACAGTGAGTAAGAGCACCGGCCTTGGAGTTGGGATGACCCGAGATCGAATCGGGCCTCAGAAAATGAGCATCCACACATAAATAATGACTAGCCATGTAACCTTGAGCAAGTTACTTAACTCCAATTGCTTTAAAAAAAAAAAAAAGAGGTTTGCTGGGACTCCTAGAGTGACCCTCAGTCACTGGGCCAGGGGTGGGTGCAGAGAAGTAGAGAGGAAAGTGGGCTGTCCTGACCCCAGTGACCCTGGATCCTGGGCCCTGACAGACACAGGGAAACCAGGGAAGCAGCCTGAGGATCCTGGCCTTGGATGGTTCCCTATGCCAGGCTGCCCACACCCCTCTGGGGGAGGGGCTGGCACCTTTGCTTACAGACGAGGGAATGGGTGAATGGGCTGGAGAAGTGTCTGAGTCAAGGTTCCAAGGCAGAGGGTCTGGCTCCAAGCCCAGCAGCCAGCCCACTCTCCAGGCACACTAGACCCAATGGCCCCCTTTTACAGATCAGGAAAGTGAGGCCTATGGGAGAAGGGAATTCCCAAGCATCTAGTGAGGGGTGGGAGGGAGACAGCAAAGGTGGAGCAGTGGGACAGAGCACTCAGGGATAGAGGAGAGGGCTGAATACTCAGGAGCCACTTTCTTTTTAAAAATTTTTAATAAACTTAAGAAGGCTCTCCCCTCCCCCCTCCCCCACTTCACCCCCAGCCACTAAAATTGACTAAATGAGGGTGGAGGGTGGGAGGAGGAGGTGTGGAGGGCCGGGGGAAGAGGGCCTATGAGTCATAATCTTCTTCTTCTTCAACAGCTGTAGGGCCAGAGGGTGCTGGAGGGAGAGGCAGGGTGGAGGAAAAGGGAAGGAAAGGGGCTGGGGGGCTGTGGAGCAGAGACAAGAAAGGAGAGAGGCCATCAGATTAGCTGCACAGAAATCCCCAAGGCCAGGATCCCTGCCTCCCCCGACAGGACCCCAAAGAACTCTGGGGCCCATTCCATGGGTGCTAGAATGGTTTGCAAAGTAGGCTTGAGAGGCTGTTGGTGAGGACATTATGAACGGGTCCTGGGCTGGGCCAGAGACCTCTGTACTCCCCTTGGCCTCCGGCCTGAGCTACATCCCACCCCCACGCTGCTCCCCACTCCTGCCTTCAGATTGATAACCTCACCTCTGGAATGGGGCTGTGGATCGACTGGATTGGGGTGGGGGCTGTGGCATCTCCTCCTCTCCATCTGTCTCTGTGTCTTCAGAATCATCCTGTGGGTGGCATCACAGATAAGGCCTTGCCCACTTTAGCCATTTGACTCCCTGAGCTCAGGGGGAAGGGTCCACAATGCCTGTCCAGGCATATAGGGCAGGGAGGGGAGAAGAAGAAGGGACAAAGAAGGCCAAAGAAGGCTGACAGCCTCCTCTCAGAGGAGGCCGGAGGCCTGGGGCCATTGTCTGTGGGCTCAGCAGCAATGCAGTCCCTCAGTCACTGGAGAGACCTATAGAAAACAGGTCCTGCCTTCAGCATGTGGACAGTCTAGTTGGGCTTGCTTACCTCCTGCTCCGAATCTGTCCCAGACTGCTTCTTGTCTTTCCCTTTGCCTCCAGCACCACCATTTTTCCGGCTGCTCCCAGGCTTCCGGCCCCTAGAATTGGACCATGAGACTTTAGAACTGGAAAGGCCCTTCAAAGTCATTTTTCAGATGCAGAGAACAGGGTGACAGTGGGTACCCTAAGCAATCCAATGAAGATTTATGAATGTGCAAGGCCACAAGGGACACAAAAAACCAGGGCCTGACCTCAAGGCGCTTCCATTCAGCCTCCGAGACAGCTCGACACTGTGAGGCTCGCAGGAATCAAAGGCCCTTTAGAACACAGGGCTTTAAGCCTTCTTGTTCCCAAAGGACCTAGGACCACTCAGACCCTTGGTCAGAGAGGTCTGAAACCATCCCTTTGGACCCATCAACACCACTGAAATGGACCCACATGTACAAGAGCATCCAGAGCAGCACTTCATCTGGACAAAATAGGATGTTTGAGTGTAATGGGGTATAAGAGTGCTATCGAAAACGGGAAAGGAACAAAAGAAGCCTCGGAAGATTTGTATGAACTGATGAAGAAGAAAGGGTTAGTGTTAATTCAGGAGAATTATATATTCGTGGGCTTCAACAGTACAGCTAGAGCAGTGAAAACTGGCCGTGCTTCCATGAGATCCCAAAGAAAGGAAGACTCCCTCCCAACTCTGACCCCTTAGCTGAGGTGGAGGTCCACAAATCTGGACTTCTTCTAAGGGTTGATCTTTTCTGTTGATTTTTTTCTTTAAAAATGTTATTTGCAGGGATGGCTAGGTGGAGCAGTGAGTAGAGCGTCAGCCCTGGAGTCAGAAGGACCTGAGTTCAGATCTGACCTCAGACACTTAATGCACACACAAATGAAAACCTAGCCGTGTGACCTTGGGCAGGTTACTTAATCCCAATTGCCCTCCAAAAAAAAAAAATGTTATTTGCTATATGGGACATCTCTTTGGGAGGGGGTAGAGAGGAGCATGCCCTGAGAAATGTGGATGATGTGAAAACAGAAAATATCAATAAAAATTTCAAAAAAGAAAGCAACGTTGGAACATATATATGGAGGAAGTCATCTAGCCAGCCAGATACACCAATAGACAGTCAGAGACATAAGAGATCTGGGGTTTTCCAGCACCTAGCATACACTAGGGGCTGGATAAATATTTCCTGATTGCTTTACTTTGGATAAGAAGCCTCCTCTCTCTTTTAGGTACTGGTTAGATTTTACAAATATTTTCTCTGAAACCAAAGACCTTCCTAGGGTGGTTCAAAGGGAACTGGGAACATCCCACTGCACCCCTTACCTTCGGGTACCTTTCTCCCCATCCAGATGATTGTCTTCTCCGTCTCCCTGCATGTCAGGAACGGCAGCAACCAGGTCCTTCAAGAAGTCAAACTGCTGCTCCAGCTCTATGCACTGCTTCCTAAGGAGGAATGTGGGGCTGAGCTCCTCCTCCTCCTCCTCCTCTGGGCTACAGGGGGAGAGGGGCTGGGGGCAGCAGAGTTTCTTGGGATGGAGAACTGGGAGGCACCTTAGAGGCTTTCTCATCTCACCCCCTAATCTTAGAGCAGAGAAAACTGCCACAGAACAGGAAAAGGTCAGGGGCCAGACAGAGATGAGACTGGGCCTTTTCATTCAGAGTCTGGTGGTCTTGTCAAAGGTGAGAGAGGCAGAGGGAAAGGGTGAGGTAGGTGCTGGAGAGAAGGATGGAGGAGAGTCCCATGGGACCTGGTAACGGAGGGGGAAAGCTAGTGGCTGACAACTAGGACTCACAGGTGGGAGGTGGTCATGGTCTTGGCGTTCCGAGATTGGGTCACTTGACAGGCTTTCTTGAGAAGCGATTCCAAAAACAGTTCTAATGCCCTGGCTGAGGGAGCTCGTCAAGAAAAACCAGGGAAGCCTGGCCAGGCCGAACCGCTAGCCCCACTGTCCCGGCCTCCCGAGCCCCCCCCCCAGCCCCACTGTCCCGGCCTCCCGACCCCCCAGCCCCTCCTCCCCAGCCCCCCCCCCAGCCCCACTGTCCCGGCCTCCCGAGCCCCCAGCCCCTCCTCCCCAGCCCCCCCCCCAGCCCCACTGTCCCGGCCTCCCGAGCCCCCCCCCCCAGCCCCACTGTCCCGGCCTCCCGAGCCCCCAGCCCCTCCTCCCCAGCCCGAGGCCCCCTCCTCTCGGCGCCCGGATACAGATGATGACAGGCACCGCGGCTGCCACCTTGCCAATCTCCTCGTCCGTCTGCATGATCTTCTTGATCCTGGCCTTGGAGCGGGGGAGCCGGAGAATAGCTTTGAGAAGGCCGGCCCAAGGACCCTTCCCCACCTCGGTCCCCAAGGGAGGTCGCGGCCGGGCCGGGTAAGGGAGGCGGCGCCGCGGGGGGGTCGTGGCCCCGCGGGTGGGGGAGGCTGGGGGAGGGGCAGGCGGGGGCGCTGGGGGCGGGGCCCGGGGGAAGGGGCAGCTGCCGGGGGCGGCCGGAGGGGCCGGGGGCGGCCGCGGGGGGCCCCCGGGCCGGGTCCTCACCGGAGGGAAGCGCGCATTGTATTTCTTCTTCTTGCTCGGCATCTCGGGGCCTTCTGCTGCCGCTGCCGCCGCCGCCGCTGCTCTCGCCGCACCTCAGCCTCGGCCCTCCGGACCCGGCCCGGCTCCGGACCCGGCTCCTCGGGCTTCTCGGGCTCCGCCGCCGCGGCTCCTCCGGCTCTGGCTGCGGCCCCGCCCGGGTCCTAGCGCCGGGCTCTCTGATCCTCAGGGTCCTAGCGCCAACCCTGCGGCGGACGCTCCCTTCCTCCCCGCTCTGGCCCGCAGCCTCGCACCGGTACCCCTCCTCCCATAGATCCGAGGAGGAGGACGACGTTCGCCCCGCCTCCCGGCTGCCGGAGGAACGCCTTCAACGGCCCCGCCCTCCGCGCGTTCCAGCCTTCGCAGAGAGGCCCCGCTCCCCATTGGTAGCGTCCTGGACCACGTCCGGATAAGTCCCGCCCCTCGCCCCCCCACCCCTTCCGTTCGGGCTGTCCCCGACCTCGGCGGGCGGTTGCCGATAAAGTTGTTGTTGAGGCGGCAGGCGGGCCAAGATGGCGGCGGCCGTGGGGTGGGCGGAGCGGAGGGCCCGCGGCGGAGAGGAGCCCCGGAGAGATCGGGGGCCAGGCCGGGTCGGCACGGAGAGGAGCGAAAGGCGGAGGTGATTGGGTCTTGAGGAGAGGCAGCGGGATCGCGGAACTGGAGACTTCGGCTGGGGCAGCGGCGGGGAGTGTACGGGAACCGGGAGGGGCCAAGGCGGGGGTGGGGGGAGGGGCGAGGAGGAGGCGAGCCGCGGCGAGCGCCCCCTCCGGCGGGGGAGAGAAGGCGGAGCTCCGAGGAGGGCGGGGGGAGGAGTCTTCTTTTACTGGGGGTAGCCTGAGATGCCCTGAGGAGCTTGGCCTTGGCCGGGGTGGCAGGGCCAGACTCCCAGCTGGTGGTCTTTGCCGGGTTCTGCTCGGGTTTTGTCCTTAGACTAAGGCCTTGTCTCCTTTCAGAACTGGGGGGTGGGGGGGAGGGAGCTCTATGTCATGACCTGTAATTAGCAATAACAGTGGTCACCCCGAGGTAGCGGACAATGGCATAGGGTTGCCATGCGTTGTGGGCCTCCCCAAGCCGGGGAGGGGCAGGTGCTGTCATCATTCCCAGAGGCAGAGTCCAGTCACGCAGCAAGTAGGAGTCGGGGTCAGCATTTGAATTTAGGGCTTCCGAGACTCTAGTCTACTGCTCTACTCATTGTGCCACCCTGCCCCTTCCCTAAAGGGCCACAGAGAGGGCAGGTTGGCACCTCACTTTGCAGAGGGGAGGGTCGTGGTCCCCAGCACACAGTCGGGGTCCTGGGGGCCTCACCTTTCCCCTTTCCTACAGGATTGAGCTGCCAGAGGAAGAGATCCCCCCTGGGGGCCAGGAGGATGGCTTCACGGCAGAGCATCTGGCCGCAGAGGCCATGGCAGCCGACATGGACCCCTGGCTGGTCTTCGATGCCCGTAGCACCCCACCTTGTGAGCTGGACTCCTGGCTAGCTGCCTATCCCCCTTCCCGCGTCTCTCGCTACGGGGGCCCCAGCGCCCCCAATCCCAAGCCCGTTGGCTGGATCGCAGTTTATGGGCCCAATTTCTCCCCTGGAGCTGGTGATGTCCAGGGACTCCAGGGGGCTTGGGAAGCCCTGCAGGCCAGCGGGCGGCCCATCACGCCAGCCATCCTTCGGGAGCTGGCCCTCACCCACCAGGTTCTGACTGGCAAGTGGCTAATGCACTTGAGCCCTGGCTTCAAGCTGGACCATGCATGGGCTGGCATCGCCAGGGCTGTTGTGGAGGGGAAGCTGCAAGTGGCCAAAGTGAGCCCCCGGGCCCAAGAAGAAGAGCGTCAGGTCATCTGTGTCTACACAGAAGATTTCACAGACCAGGAGGGAGTGCTGAAGGCTGACGCTGCCATCCGCGCAGCTGGGGTCAAGTGCCCACTAACCTACAAGCCAGATGTCTATACTTACCTGGGAATCTACCGAGCTAACCGCTGGCACCTCTGCCCTACCCTGTATGAGAGCAGCTACCACCTGGAGAGTGACCCCCACTGCTCACGAGTCCTGGACCGGCTCAACAACACAGCGCTGACTTAGTCGGGGTGGGTGCCCTGGTGCTAGGAGCCGAGACACTTTGGGGGTGGGGAGGGCAGAGACAATCATTCTGGCTGGCCTTCTTGGGCAGTGGACTTTGGGGCTGAGATCTGGCCCTTAACTCAGCCCCCACAGTAGGGCTACCTGCCTTCCCAGCTTTGGGAACCAGTGTCAGGCCTCAGGAAACGGCAAGGGGCGCAGACTCGGCTGGCCTAAGCGTCTGGAAGGGAGAGAAGGAGGCTGAGACATGCCGCCCTTCCCCACCCACCTTCCCTGGTGTTGGCTCAGTCAATGGAGGACGAATGGGACCCTCTTCCTTGCCCAGAGCCTCAGCTGGGCTCCTTCCCCCTGCTTAGAGCTGCTCCACCCTATCCCTGGCTGGCACAGCACCCAAGAGTTGAAGTGTTGCATCCTGGGAATTGTAGTTCTGACCATGGACAGGGCCACCAGGAGGGCCTCCTGGAGTGGGTGCCTTCCTATGCCCCCATTCCTGTACTATTCTTTTCATTGCTTTAATAAAGCCCACCTTTGTTTTCAGCCCACCCCTCCCTCCTGGTCCTCTGGTTCACAGTTTTGGGTGGCAGCTGGTCAGCTTAGATGTGATGAGGAGTGGGGTTAGGAGGGAGGCCTTCTGGGACCAAGGGAGCCAATGACTATCCTAGGACCAAGACTTGGGAGTCACAGGCCTGACCATGTACTTCTGCTGACTCCTATCACCTCAGTATCAGAATGATAATGGCATGGAAGCCCTTCACAGGCTGGTCTTTTCCTCCCTTCCCAGTCTTCTGACACTTTATTCCCTCCCTCAAACACTATAATCCAGGTACTGGCCTGGCTGTTCTTGCACAGTGGTACCACCTCCCGACTCCAGGCCTTTGCATTGGGTGTGCCCTCTGCCTAGACTGCTTTTCCCCTTTGCCTCCTGCCTCCCGTTTATACTGTATGTATCTTGTGTCTACGTAGTTGTTAACGTGTTGTCTCTTCCATTAGAATGTGCACCCCTTGAGGGAAGGGACCCTGCTTTGTGCTTTTCTTTGTACCCACAGCACTTAGCACAGTGCCTGGTGCCTAGTGAGCCCTGAATAAATGCTTGTTGACTGACTGATCCTTTGACAGCTTTGCTTGCCGCCTTATGGTATGGATGGGCACGTATTAGATTACAGAGAGCTTTCAGTCTGTTCTCATTTGATCCCCACAACAGCCCCATAAAATGGGGAACATAGTGAGTATCCCCATTTTACAGATAAGGAAACTGAGGCACACAGGTCAAGTGACACAGCTGCCAGGGTTGGGACTCGAACCTGAGTCTTCTAACTTCCAATCCTCTTTTCATGCTATAACTTCTGCCTCTCAGGATGAAACTTGGTTTTGTTTCAACAAGCATTTATTATGTTCCCAGTCACGTGCATGAGGCTATGTGTTGGGAATACAAAGAAAAACGAACGAGTGCTACTCCCAAGGAGCTTCTTTTCTGTACTGTTTATAACATAGTTGCCTCCTGGCTTTTTTGTAGCATTGCTTGTGAGAATCATATGGGGATCCTTGAAAGACATGATAGTAGAGTCCCATTTGATTCAGTGATCCTCTGATGAATGATGAGAAATGGATGGTCCTCACCGGAAGTGTTTGCTACATCTCCTTCCAGAATCCAAATGGAGACAGTGGCATCTTCTAGAACTTAGATGCTCCTTTTGGCAGAGTCTGCTGACTGCAGTGAGCTCCTGCATGTGGCTAAGCTTCCTCAAAGGCACAGTAACTAACTATCTAGATGGGAAAAACCAAGTGGATGAAATCTGCCTGTTTGGACTAACATGTGCTTAGGTAGATGGCCTATATGCTGCAGAGGTCTTGACGAGACCCAAACTGACCAGGCCGACTTTCATTTGGGAAATTGTGCAATACTTTTAAGGATTTCCAAAACAAACCAAAAAACCACCTTTCTTTAAATACCAATGTCCTTCCATTAAGCTGTATGGCTAAGTATCATGGAAAACTGTCATCTCCCAAAACATAATTGCAGGCTACCCAGAGAGTCATTAGGGAAGCTTGGTAGTGTAATGGACAGAGCCTTGGGCCTGGAGGAAGGAAGGCCTGAGTTCAAATTCAATCTCAGACATTTACTAGCTGTGTGACCCTGGGCAAGTCACTTAACCCCTGTTTGCCTCAGTTTCTGCAACTGTAAAAATGAAAATAATAATAGTACCTGCCTCCATCACCAGTGGAATCACATACTCTTGAAGGATTGGAATAAATACATATTCTCTGGCCATTTTGGAGGGATCACTAAGCCAGAGCATAATTTTTTTTCTTTTAAAATTTTGTTAGTAACCTTTTATTTGGACACAACAGATATTTCACAGTGAGCACCTCACTGTACTCTTTAACCCCCTCAAAAACAATTGGATTGATAACAGAGAAGTCAGGGAAATGTGTCTCTTGACTAGTGGTGGGGTGAAAACATGGCAATTATCCTGGCCTTGAGTTCTTTGCTTTTCCAGGGTGACGCTATTGGCACAATTTTGGCCCTGTTTTCTTTCATTGGCATCACTTCCTTTTTTTCCACAGGATTCAGTGGTCCTTAGAGTACAGGAATGTTTCTTTACACTCACAGACCAACCCTTACCTCGGCACATATCTTGTTATCACAAATAATGCTGCCATCAGCGCTTTGGCATATCAGGAGTTGTTCTTGCTGTCAGTAACCTCCTGGAAGTATCATTCCAGTCTTGGAATTTCAGAGTCAAAGGAAATGAACAATTTAGTAACTTTTCTTGCATTGTTCCAATTTTCCCCCAAGCAGCTGGACCAGTTTCACTAGCAATAAATTCGTTTGCTCACCTTCTCCCTTTTGTATTTGTTGATAAACTTCTCTTGAGGCTCTTAAACACCTTTATGTCAGGTCGCTACAGTCTGTATTTGTCGACTTTTTTGTAAAATATTTAAGGGAAATATTTTCCCAAGTCCATATATTTTCTCTTAATTCCATCTGCATTGATTTTATTTGTGCAAAAACTCTTATATTTTTATATATTTGAGATTCTCCATTTTGTCTTCTTGGTTATGAATTTTTGAGATTCTCCATTTTGTCTTCTTGGTTATGAATTTTTCTCCTCCTCATAACTGTGAAAGATTTAGCTTTTCATTGTCCTAATTTTTTTATGAAACGGCTTTTCCTATCTGGACCATTTTTTCCATTTGGATTTCCTGTGCTGTTAAGTACAAGGTGTTGATCCTACTCGGTTCGGCCTTGGCTAGATTGTGAAGCACTCCGTTTGGGTGCTCAGCTCCTTCCCCAAGACCGTGCTCTCCAGAACAGTATGAGTAAATGGGGCAGCAGGGTTGACGGGAGATTTCGCCAGGGACCTGCGGCTCCTGCTCGTTGCTGTCCGTTTGGCTTGGGTCCGCGGAGTCTCGGGCCAGCTTGGCTTTCCACTGCCGCCCCTTTACTCTCAGACTGCCGATTCCTGGGGCGCAGCGCTGCGTGCGAAGGCTGAGTCAGGACCGGGAGCCTCACGCGATAGGAATGCCACGGCCAGGGAGCGGAGATGCCACAGAGTTGAGTTGACTTGGCGGGAGATGGGAGGTGGAAGTGAGGTGAGTCATGGGCAGTTAGTTCCTCGTGGATTTCTCCCCATGGGCCACCGTGTCAGACACGGGGAGTCATCGGGCACAGCTCCTTTCTGGCTTTCAAGTCGAAGGCTTATGTTTCGGGAGAGATGGAAAGGTTCCTCTTCAGACCTCCACAGCAGCTTGGAGGATAGATAACCTTTCTCCCAGTCCCTGAGGCTCCTCGCTCTGCGTCCTGAGCTAGGGCAAGCCTGAGTCTCTCCTCCGGCTGCTGGATCTCTCGGCCAGGTGCCTCAGTTTCCCCTGGGGCCATTCAGCACCTGAGCCTTCGGGGACATGCACACTCCATTCTGATTTCTAGCAGTCTTCTGCCAAATTTGATCAAATATCTGAATCCTTGAAAGGACCAGACCGAGGCTCAGAGAGAAGACACAGCTATAGTTAGGGGCAGAACTGGAACTAGAACACTGGTGTTCTGACTTCTAGGTCAGGGTGGCCAGGCCAGACCTGGGTGTGGGATTCCAGGGAAGGCCGGGCCTTTCTACAGCTCAGTTTTCTCATCATCTGTAACACAGAGATAAGGTTATCTGGACCATCTCCCTCACAGGTTTGTGGGGAGGAGGAAATAAGGTCACTTGTAAAGAAAGCCCTTGGTGGGCCCCAGAAGCCCAGATAAAGGCATAACCCCCTCCACCATGTGTTCTATAGACATCATTGGTTAAGCTCCTGAGTTCAGATTCTGCTCTGGTATTGACTAGTTGTATGACTCGGAGAAGCTGACGAGTTTCTCTAAGCCTGTTTCTTCATCTGTAAAACCAAGGTAAGAGGGCGGGCCTCCCAGGGTTGTCGTGAGGATCCAGTAACATCATTTCTGTAAATCATTTGGCACATAGTAGGTGCTCTCGATACTTATTCTTTCCCTCCCTTTCTCCTTCCCTCATGATTCCCCCTTATCCCCTCTGCCTTCCAAGAGGAGATCTTGCTATTCATCCTTCTTGGGTCCTTGCTCATGGGACTGAGTCTAAGAGGGAGCAAACCCCAGAGAACGTCAATTCCCCACATTATAAGGAGAGGTAGATTCCATGCAGAAAATCCTTCTATCCTCAGGCAGTCAGGAAAGGCTTCCCGGAGGAAGACGCATTTGAGCTGGTGTTTAAAGAATTAGGGGAAGAATTCCTCAGGTGAGGGGGAGGGTGCAGAGAGAGCGAACAATGTGGGTTGAACTCCAGGAATGCCTTGGGGCATGTTTTGGGATCGTGGTTCGTCCTCTTTAACCAACAGAAGTACAGTGTGTGTGGGGGGGGGGGGGGTGTGATCCCAGACAGGCCTGAAAACAGAGGAAGTACCAGATTGGGCAAGGCCTTGAATGCCAGGCAAACGTATTCCTGTTTCTGGAAAGGGAAAGAAGGATGCCTCTATAGGGGCAGTTGTGGGGAAGAACCCCACTCTGTCTCAGCCTCCAGATGTCTCCTTCCTCTCTGGTGGAAGGAATCAGAGGTAGAGCAGTCCGATACCTTCCCATCCCTCTCCTTCCTGCTTTCCCCAGCCTGTTAAAGGGTAGCTTGTGTCTTAAACTGGGGAAGTCTGTTCAATTCTGTCCACCCCATCACAAACAGCCGCAGAGCTGTCCATCCTGGAAGGAGGGACGCCAGGGGTGTGCTATAGGAAACAGGAAATGACTGACTTGAGGGAAAGCAACTGGCTTTGGATGGGGTTCAAAGCCCCCAAATGGGGAATTTCCCTGGCTAAGGCTCCCTGACTCCAGCTTAGTGCCGGGAGGGAGTGGCAGTAAGGCGCCTTAGCCCCTGGCAACCTGACACATGGGGTTGATTCATCCTCAGGGGAAACTCCCCATTTCATTGATTCCCATCGCTGGGGTAGCAAGGGGGTAACTTGGGGTCATGAGAGGCTTCTCTGAGAAGCCCCCAGACCACCCTTTCCTGACCCTTTCTGCCACCTCAGACTTTTCTCCAATCCCCATTACCTGCTTTGGGGGTCAAGAAGCTATCCTGAAAAGTCAGATCGTCTGAATTCTGTGGGAGGAGAAGTGGGGAGAGAGGGCTGACCCTGGACAGGGGTGGTGATGGAGCAGCCGGGAATGGCCATCTGGAGGGTGCGGGAAGGGAAAGAACCTCACCAGCAGCAAAAAAGGAAAGCTCTTCCCCCAGCCCAGGTCAGTCCTAGGGCCAACCAGCAGGGGCAGGAGGCTAGGGGGTGGCACTCTGCCTCTTTCAGAACTCAGAACCCCTTCCAAACCCCAGATCCTTTTCTTTGGAGTCAGAAGCTTCCTGCCTGTTCGGGGAGGAGGGAGGGAAAAGGCTTGAATGGCCAGCTGTCTGGCTTTCTCCTGTGGCAGGGATTGGAGTGCCAGCTTGGTACCTTGCCGTTCCCCCCCCTTGGTCAGCTTCGATTATAAACGGTGTAGGTCAGAACAAAAAGGAGTGTCCTGGGAGGGGGGACTCCTGGGTTCTGTTCTTGGTGCATCACTGAACCTGGGACACATTCCTTCTCTTCTCTTCTCAATGGGGTCTGATGAAGACACTGTGATTCTAGGGCAAGAGAGCTGAGGAGAGCCAGAGGGAAGGAGGAGGCAACCTTGAGAAGGTGTGCCCATGCCTTCTCAAGTTCCCTGTGACTCACTCCTCAGTCTTGGGCTGCTTCCCCTCTGTGACTCAGTTTCCCTCGGGCATTTGGAGTTTCTCGATAGTGAGGTGTGGCAGATTTATTGGCCAACCACATCACCCATTAGCACCTTTCATCCCAGCAGCTCAGAACCTTTTGCTTTCCCAGAGTGAGATGCAGAGACTGACTAGGAGACAGAATGCCTGTGTTTGTGTTTGTATGTAAACAGGTGCCCTCCCCCCATCCCATTCTTCCTTGTCCTCACTCCTAACAGCCACATCAACACCCAGGCAAACCTTAGTCTAGAGGATTACTGTTCCTCTCCCAGTCTCCTCTCCTATTTTAAGAGTTGGGCTGTCAGCATTTTCCCAAACTGGCTGTCCTTTTAGTCCATCTGCCTTTCATTTCTTAACAGGTCATGGCATGGGGGATTGGGGGGCAGTGCCTTAAAACCATTCGAGTAGACCTGGGACTAGGGCTTTGCTGGTAAATGTTTAACTGTCTCACCTTAAAAAAAAAAATTATACCCGCCATACTTTTAAGTCTAACATGCATTATTACATTTTCTCTATTATTTTCTCATGCATCAACAATCAACAAAATGATAAACCAAGTCCTGGTTTATAGCATTTGTCAATTGCTCATGCTGAAAATTGAACCGTTTCTCAAGAGCCTGAGCCCCCCCTGATAGTAAAGATCTGGAAAGGACTTGAAGTTTGCTTTGGCTTCACCAAAAAATGAACGGAGATGTGACCACCAGAGAAACCAGGAGAGAAAGCGCCTCTGCCTGTTCCTTCTGCTCTTGGGAAACTTAGGGTTGAGTTTGGGACGAGAAGGGGAAGGCAAGAGTCACCCAACCAGAGGTCTAAAGAGCATTCGAAGGCAGCACCTCCCACAGCTCCAGAGGGCTCTCTGAGATCCTTCCTCTTGACCAAGTCTGATGACCTCTTCCTAAGGCCTGAAGCCCTCCCGCCTGCCCTTATCATTGTGGACCTGATTTTCCTTGAGCTTTTTCTGCCCTGACTTCCATCCAAACCAGACTCTGGTCAGGGGCCCAGCTTGTGATGCTGGGTGGCCATTTCCTCAGGCAGGGCCCTTGCCCTCTCTGGGTTTTCATTTTCTTTTTGTTGTTTGTTTTGTTTTTGGAGGGGGGAAGGCAGGGCAATTGGGGTTAAGTAACTTGTCCAAGGTTACATGGCTAGTTTTGTGTTAAGTGTCTGAGGCAGAATTTTAACTCAGGTCTTCCTGACTCCAGGCCTGGTGCTCTATTCACTGCACCACCTAGCTGCCCCCTGGGTTTTCATTTTCTCATATTTAAACAGAAGGGGTGGGATTCAATGATCTTGGAGGTCCCTTTCTATTTTAATGTTCTAAACTAAAGTCTATGCTCCCTCCAGAGAAAGAAGTGATAAATAGGAGTATGCATAGTATGATTTTACATATGGATATGAAAAAATATATGTATATCGGTGTCAAATAGTGGCCTTCTCTAGTGTGGGGTGAGGAAGCAGGGAGGGAAACAGTTCAGAACTTAAAATGTAGCCCAAAAAATTAATTAAATGAAGTAAACAAACAAAAATCTAGCATCTAAGGTTTTTCCCAGAATTGGGGATGGGGGTTCTTTGCCTGGCATACAATAAGCACTTAATAAATGCTTAGAGATTGACTAAGGTCTCTCCCAGCTCTGACATTCTCTATTCTATGTTCTAATGTCTAAGGTCTGGTGTTCTCTTTGATAACATCTCTCCCAGCTCTGACATTACATGTTCTAGATTCTGTATACCAAAGTCCCTTTCAGCTTTATATATTTTATGGTCCTTCCCAACTCAGACATTCCATGTTCTAAGACTCCTCCCAGCTCTGATTTTCTATGCTCTGTATTCTAATGAATGTCAGAGGTGGGAAGGCTCTTAGAACATAGAATAGAGAATGTCAGAGCTAGAAGGGTCCTTTCAACATAGAATGTCAGAACTAGGAGAGACCTTAGAACAGAGAATGTCAGTGTTAGGAGGGACCTTAGAACATAGAGTGCATAATATCAGAGTTGGAAAGACTCTTACAACGTAGTATGGTAGAATAGAAGGGCCCTTAGAACACAGTGTTAGGGATGAGAGGGATCTTAGAACAGAGAATGTCATGGGTAGGAGGGCCCTTAGAACACAGCCTAGGGCAAGCAGAGCTGGGAGAGCCATTCAAAGGTGACACACGAAGTCAGTGAAAGAACTGGGGCTAGAATCCTGATTGTTTATCCCCTTTCCTGCCTCTGTGGGGGTGGGGCTGTCAAGTGGAATTGGGTCGAATTCAGTAGAGATGAACAAGCAAAGTCTGTGTCAGCCTGTGTGTGTCACAGCATGTCTGCATGTGTCAGCATCCGAGTGTTTGGCTGTTCCTGTCCTTCTGTCCCTGGGATCCCCCCACAGCTGACCTCTGGTAGGGTTCCTGCTCACTGTGTGCCTAGGTCACTCAGGGCCGAGTGTCCCCTGGGGATCCTGTGTGAAGAGACCCCATCTAGTGAGTCCAGAGCTAGCCTTATGGGAATATTGCTGTGAGGTTGTTTCAGTCCTGTCTGACCCTTGGGTCCCCATCTGGGGTTTTTGGAAGTTGAATGCCATTTCTTTCTCCAGCTCATTTTACAGATGAGGAAACTGTGACCAATGCCCCAGTCACACAGCTAGTGTCTGAGGGCAGATTTGAACTCAGGTCTTCCTGACTCCAGGCCCAGAGCTCTACCCACTGAGCCACCTAGCTAACCAATTCTGTAGGGATGGGGATAGTGGCAAAGGGCAGTATAGAATAATAAACAGAAACTAGATTTCCAGAAAGAGAACCTGAGTTTGAGTCCTGGCTCTGCTATTTATTATCTTGTGACCTTGGTCAAGCCACTGCCCCTTAAATTGGTGACCTCAAGGGGAGGGACTGTTTTTGCTTTTCTTTGTCTCCTCAGCATTTAGTCCATAAATCCTTGTTTTCCTGACTAACCTTGGGTCTCAGTTTCCTCTTCTGTAAAATGACGGGGCTGAACAGGATGAAGTCTAAGGCCCTTTCATCTGTCAATCCACAGACCCATTTAGAGATAGTGAAGGCCCCCTGGTGAGGGAGGGGCCTAAAGACGGAGGCATTCCAGTCTGTTTCTTATTCTACGACAGAAAGATGGCGCCGAGGGCCTCTGTTCACCCTCCCCCTTTTCCTTTGAGAGTTGGAAATGAATTGAGTTTAGCTCTTTTACTATATACATATATAGACACACACGTGTATACTAGAACATAGAATCACATAGTGTATATGTTGTATATTATATAATAAATATATATAAATATTCCCCCCACAAGCATGGCCAGGCAACTCCCTAGTTTCTTCTCTGTTCAGGGCCAGCCAGCTCCCATCTCAATAGTGCTCTAAAGCCCTTCCTAACCAGACCACCTCCTACCTCCTAGACACATCCTCTCTGATCTAGGGAGCCCAGCTCCCTGGCTGTTCCGTGAACAAGACCCTCCACCTCTGGGATCTCTCGGACTTCTGCCCTCCCCGGCTTCCAGCCTTCGAGAGGAAGCCTTCCCTAACCCCTCTTAATCCCAGAGCTTTCACTCATTTACTTGCTTCCTCATTATCTTGTACCTAGTAAACCTTGTATGTATTTGTTTGCATGTGCTCTTCACCCTTAGATTGGGCGCTCCCAGAGGGCAGGGACGGTCTTTTGCCTCTTTTTGTATCCCCAGCACTTAGCACATAGTAGGCGCTTAATAAAGGTGTGTTGAATGGATGAGCGGTTTTCCCACAATAGCCCTGTGAGGTAGGCCATATTATTAGCCCCTTTTCGCAGAGGTGGGAATTGAGCATCGGAAAAGTGAATTGGCTGGCTGAATGACCCATAGCTGGTATCAGAGCTGACCCTCCCCCTTCCCGGAACATTCCTGGTCATCTCTGACTCTCCGAAGCCTTCTCTTTCTTCTAGGCTCAGCTCTGGGAAGCTCTGGTCCCCCCTTCTTCCACATCCGTGTCTTCCCTGTTAAGCCCTGTACATGCAGTATCCCTTTCCGACTCCTTCAAAAAGAATGTAAGCCTCCTGAAGGCAGGGCCCTGGAACCCATTTCTTTCAGGGGTCTCTCACCCAAATCAGTCAGCAACTCTGAAGAGCCTCGCTTGTACCAAACGGGGTGCCTTTGCCCCCCCCCCCAGTACTTTGTATGTGTTTATCTGGGTACCGATAAGTACACAGTAGAACGTAAGTTCTCTGAGGGCAAGAGCTGCTTTATCTTGGTCTCTAGCTTCAGCACTTGGCGCAGAGATGCTGCTAGATAAAAAGGAGGGAGAAATCGAATTCCGTCTCCTTGCCCCTGGCAGCGCGACGCTGCGGATACTCCCTTGGCCCCGTGTCCCTCTGGGCGCTCAGTGCCTGGGAGTCAGGAGGCGGAGCCCAGGTGCCCTAGAACCTGCGGCGATGTCTGGCGTCGGGGGAATCCTTTCCTAAGCCCAGGCGTGGTGTAGGAAGTTGCCCCATATATGGGCATGTACGTCATCAGCCCTTCGGCCGTACCAATCGGTTTGACTCCCAAGGGGGCAAGCACGGGCTGCTGGCTCCGAAAAGCGCGGACCTGATGGCTTTTCTGAGAAGGAGAGAATAGATTTAGGTAAGCGAGGATACAGAGTATAAAAAGCCGGAATTTGGAAAGGACTTTTATTTTTGGAAATTAAAGTCGAGAAGGTGGGTAGTGAACTTTCCCCCCCAAGACGAAAATGGTTCACTCCATAAAAATGTTCATTCATAAAAAAGCTAAGGAGGCGAGCGAGTAACCAGTGAGTCAGATCCGAGCAGGGGCGCGGGGAGTCCGGGAAGCTTGGGACTCATTCAATACTAGCGGAGACATGTTCCGAGATTTCGGGGAAGCTGGGCCCAGCTCCGGGGGCGGCTCTTACGGCGCTCAGCAGCAGCCGCCCACCACTTCAGGCCAGCAGGTGAGGAGGAGGACGTGGGAGCCGGGACCGTGCACTTGGGGCCAGGAGCGACCCGGGACGGGCTGGGAAGCTGACACTTACTACCCAGCCGTGGGACCAAGACGGAGATGGAGAAGGGGACTACACAGAGCCCAGGGCTTGCGCTGGGTTCAACCTCGGTCGAGGATCTCCGTTTCAGGGGAATGGGATTCATTGAGGCCACTCTGTTTAGAGTGCCCGCGCGGGCAACTGGCCAGGTCCTACTACCTCCACTGGACCCCCAAGGCCCCGCGTTCCCTCGCTCGAAGCCTCTTGTCCGTATCCTGATAGACCCTTTAGCCCAGGATTCTGCTCCTCCTCCTCCTCCTCTTCCTCCCTCACCCTCCCACTCCTCTTTCTCCCTGCCCCGCTATTCTCCTGTCTCCACACGTCAGTTATCCGGGCCAAAGTGGGCGCTGGCCTGCGCTCATCCTGACCTGGAGCGGGGATGTGGGGAGTCAGATTCTTGGCTATCTGATTCATCTCGGGACTTTCGGCTTTACGTCCCTCCCCAAGGATGAGGCTGAGAAGGAGAAATTCTCTCTGGGCTGCTAGGGGGTCCTCGAGATTGAGCTGGCGAGGGGGTGTAACCCTGGGATTCTGGCCAGACACCTCCCCCCGCCAGCCATTGAGTGTAGGACTCCGGAACCTGGGGTGGTGGGTGCGAGAGCCGGTGCTCTGTCCCCCGATCCAGGGGACCCTGGGCAGGTGCCCATTTCCTGCCGAACCAGGGCCAGGCGAGCACGTGTCCCGCGTGGGGAGCTAGCCGGCCCAGGGCCCGAAGCGCCGAGTCACAGGCAGCTGAGTCACCGGGGGTGGGAGGGGGGGCGTGCGGGGGGCGCCCCTCCCTTCCTGGCCCCCAGAGGCGCTCCTGTCCGCGATGCCGCCGCCTTTGGGTGCCCAGGGAGGAGGAAGCTGCCGACTCCAGAGTCCCTCAGGGGACGGAACTGGGGTCACCGAGGCCGCCCCAGCCCGGAGGAGGCTGAGCCTGAACAAGCCTGGGCACGACAGCCCGGCTTCCCGGACGGGGTCCTGGCCCCTCCTGACCTGTAGCCCGGGGCTCTTCCCATCCTCGCGCTCCCTAGCCTCTTCCAGGCCCACCCCACTTACTACTAGATTCTGCTAGCTTCTTCCATTCCCGAAAGCCAGGCTTCGGGTCCCCGAGGTAATTCCTGTGCCTCTGGAACCTACGCCCCTGCTCCCAGTCCCTCAGACTCCTCCACCAGCCCTCCAGATCCCTGCCCCGCTAGCCTGGTGCTGGAGTTGGGAGATGGGGGAGGGGCGCAGTACTTCTCTAGTTGAGGCTGTCCCTGCCTGGAGCCAGCCACAGCCTCCTAACCGTCCTCCATCTAAGCCTGGTGCCTAGCGTAGGTGGGACCTTAGGTGGGATGCCTAAGGTTGGCCCAAGCAGCCCCACTCCCTGGAGCTAGCCTCTTTCCCAGTGCCTTCCTAAGCTGAAGTATTTCTTGACCGGCTGCTTCTTTTTTGCTTCTCCTCCCATAGAAGTTCCATTTCGTCCCCACCCTCAACGCGGTCAGCAGCAGCCAGGAATTTCAGTGGATGACGCAGCCCCGATATTTGGGACCCAGTGGCAACTACCCCAGGCCTGTCCCCTACCAGCCCTATGGCCTCCAGGGCCGTCCTGGGGTCATTCGTGCTGTGGGGCCCCCGCCTGGGGTTCGGAGGAGGCACAGCGAACAGGTGAAAGACCCTTCCCCCTCCAGAGATCCAGAAGGTGGTTTCTGGCTCCCCAAAGTCAGCTGTTTGGAGCCTAGGCTACACACAGGCGGAGAGACTTGTATTCTGCCCGGGATCTCTCTTACTCCTATGAATGAGAGAGGGCAAGGATTTTAGCTCATGGGCCCCATAGCAGCTATCTGACCCTAACTAGCTGAGTCCCTTCTGTGGCCCTCGATTTCTTCTGCAAAATGGAACCAGTTCTTCTAGCACAGCTCTCCCTGGTTTGTGTCAAGACAGGTCCTACAGAAACATGAATTAGGGACCTCAGTTTCCTCCTCTGAAAAATGAGGGAGGGGTTGGACTCTGGGGCCCCTTCCAGCCCTACATCCTCTGATCTCTGCCTCCTTCTCAGGGACTCCTAACCCTAGAGCTGAAGCCTCAGTGGCTAGCAGTGAAGGGAACAGAGGTTCAGGAGAATAAGGGACTTGGACACTTTGCTCCCCAGAATCAGCTGCAGGGACAATAGAAAGAGTCCCAGGGCCAGCTCTCTTATTTACTCCCTATGTGACCTGGAGCAAATCACTGGTCCCCTCTGCCTGGGTTTCCTCATTTCTTTTTTTTTTTTTTTGGAGGGGGGAGGGCAGGACAAACCCCTCTAGTCCTGGTCTGTTCCCAAGCAAAGATCTTCACCAGCTCCTTAAGGGGCAGAAGCTGTTTTTGGAAGCCCAGTGCCTGGCACAGTGACCAGTACATGAGATGTGCTTAATAAATATGTGAGTTGCTTGATCCCCATAGCTTGAGAGTCCTTTATTTTTGGGGAGAGTGAGGACCTCTCCCATGCAGTCAGTCCCTTTGGGAGGTCATGTCCAGGTTGGGCAGTATGGCATTTGAGGGAAAGAAGTTCAAACCCCATTTCTGATCTGTCTGTTGTGTGATACAGGGCAGATGGAAGGAGCGGGGTTTGGACTGTCATGGGATCTGGGAGATGGAAGGGACCTTCTCATCCTTCTGGTCCAAACCATCAGCAGCAAGAATCCTTCCTCTAAGCTCCCTGACGAGTGACCAGCCAGCCCTCAGGCAAACCTGGCCCACTGCAGAGCAGATCTAATGGTCTAATGGTTAGGAAAGGAGAGCAGAAAGGGAGATGAAATTGGCTCCACGATTCCCTTGGTTGCTCCTGGCTCAGCCCTTTGGGGCAAACAGAACCAATTGAATCCTTCAAACACCCAAGGCTTTGGCAGTGACCTTGGCCAACCTGAGGCGTTTCTTTTTCTGGTCAGATACATTCAATTCCTTCACCCAGTCCTCAGATGGCATGAATCCATTGTGCTCCCAGGACACTCCCCTGTTGGTCAATGTCCTCTGGAAACAATAATGTCCAGAACTGAGCATGTGACTCTGGACTCTCTAAGGTTCCTTTTAGCTCAAATCCCTTGATCCCCAGGGTGCAGCGGATGGGTGGGTTCCTCCTCCTCCCCCTTCCCCCCCACAGGGCAGCACTCCCACTCATCATGCTCCTTTCCTCTGACTCCTTGCAGATAAGTCCTGAGGAGGAGGAGAGGAGGAGGGTCAGGCGGGAGAGAAACAAGTTGGCAGCTGCCAAATGCCGGAACAGGAGGAAGGAGCTGACTGACTTCCTGCAGGCAGTAAGTGAGAAGAGGGTGTCCCATCAGGTCCTGGGGAAAAGGCTCTCAGAGCCTAGGAGAGGTGGTGAGATGGGGTATGGGGGATATCTGATTTCTATCAGCTGCTGGGGACTTAGGAGTCTGAAGGGCTGACACTAGCTGTGTCCCCAGATTCTCCCCTTCTGAGCCTCAATTTCCCTTTAGAAAATGGGAGTGATAACATTTGTACTACCTACCTAGGAAGTTTGAATTGTGGTGATAAGTATTTTGTAAATCTTTGGAGCACTGAAGAAGCTATTATTATTTGTTTGGACCTGGTGAGAGTTAATAGTGAAGGCTCCAGAACCTTCGGTGGCTCCCTATTGTCGCCTAAGTAAAAGTCAGAGCCTTACCTGGCATTCGAGGCCCTCTACCCTAATTTAGCAATCTAATTTTACTCTAGTTGCCCCTTACTCTATTCTCCAGGCAAACTACTTACTTCCCCCTCCCATCCATGCCTGTCTCATTTCTTAGTTTTTGCTTAGGCTGCCCTGCCTCCCCCCTCCCACCTGCTTGAAATTCTCTCCAAGTCCTTTGAAATCCCATCCTTCCTTTAAAACCCAAAGAAAAATGCCCCCTCCCACAGAAAGCCTTTTTTGATAATAATAAGAACAAAAATAATTATCTTCAACTTGTAGTTGTATAATGCTTAAAGGTTTTCAAAACACCTTACATATATTAGAGATAGGTGTTATTATCCCCATTTTGAAGACTAAGAAACTGAGGCAGTCAATGGTTAAGTGACTTACTTGCCCAGGGTCACACAGCTAGTAAATATCTGAAGCTGGATTCGAACTCAGAACATCTTGACCCCAGGTCCAGGGCTTTATCTACTTTACTACCTGCCTTCCCTTCCCTTCCCCTGATCCCCCCTCCCCAACTGCTTTCTCTTCTGATCTCCAAGGACAGTGTTTTGCACTCCTACACAGTATTAAATGGCATCTGCATTTGTGTCTTATTCCCCTCCCTGGGGGCAGAAACTATGTACCCTCTAAACTCAGCCTCTCTCAGTACTTAATGTTTATTCATCTTTTGTTATTTTTTGTTTTGGTGAGGCAACTGGGGTTAAGTGACTTACCCAAGGTCACACAGCTAGTGTCAAGTGTCTGAGACCAGATTTTGAACTCAGTTCCTCCTGACTTCAGGGCCAGTGGTCTAGCCACTGTGCCACCTAGCTGCACTGACTTAATGTTTATTGAATGGAGCAACGGCAGTCAGGACATCTTGATACCAACTGAAATACCAGCTTTATCACTTAGCAGCTGGGTGGCCTTAGGCAAGTCACTTAATCTCTTTGGCCTCAGTTTCCTCCTCTGTAAAATGACAGGGTTGGTCTATCTCCATCCTGGGCATCCCTAACTCCTGTGAATCCCAGGAACCTCACCCTTGGGAAGTCTGATGGACACTAGTCTGGATGGCCCCAGAGCCTGGGGGCTTTGGCCAGACTCCCGGTCTCCAGGAGGAGTCCACCAAAGTGGGTGCTGCCCTCCCTCCAACGCTGCCCAGCTTCTGATGCCTCCCATCTCAACATCCCCCCCCCCCCTTTCCTCACAGGAGACAGATAAGTTGGAAGGAGAGAAGTCAGAGCTTCAGAAAGAGATCGAGGATCTCCAGAAGCAGAAGGAGAGGCTGGAGCTGGTTCTGGAGGCTCACCGGCCTGTGTGCAAGGTTCCCGAGGAATCGGAGGAAGACACCGAGCCCCCAGAGAGGGCGGCAAGCAGCGCCCCTGTTCCTCCCCGGCGCCGGCCCCACATCTCCCTCTCCCCTGGCCCAGTGCTGGAGCCGGAGGCTCTGCACACGCCCACTCTCATGACCACCCCCTCCCTGACCCCCTTCACTCCCAGCCTAGTCTTCACCTACCCAGGGACCCCAGAGCCCTGCGCCTCCGCTCATCGTCGGAGCAGCAGCAGCAGTGGGGACCCCGGCTCAGATCCGCTGGGCTCACCCACGCTTTTGGCCCTCTGAGCCACCTCTACACCAGTCCAGCCAGCCCAGGCCAGCCCTATCTCCATCCTGGGCATCCTTTGTCCTGAGCAGCTTGGGGACCACAGAGGCTCCCCAGCCACTTCCCAGGGCTCCCACTGAGATGGATCCTATTCAAGGCAAGGAACACTGAGGTGCCTACTGTGTGCAGGAACTGTTACTGTGGCAGGAGCTCTTGGGGCTGCTCCCCTCCCCTGCCAAACAGCTCAGAACTCCAGGGCCAAGCTGCCTGCATCCCTGTCCTCTGGGGCTTACTGCTAATCTTTCTGCAGGGCCCTAACCCCATCTGAGCTCTCACTGCCTCCTCACCCCTCAGCTCCACTCGGGACCAACCCACTCTCTTGTAGCTACTAGCCCCAGGGATCTAACAGAACACTAAACACAAACTCCCTTCCCAGCAGCTTAGGTGATGTGGACCCCCTCCCCTCTCCCTGCTCTGGTGCCCTTCTCATTGGACAGGCCCTACCTCTGGAAGAGCTCCCAGGCCTCCTTGAGGGGCCCTCAAAGCTCAGAGGGCCCCTTCCCCCACATGGAACCTGCTCCTTTTCCTGAGAGGCTGCTATTTATTTTCCTAAAGAGACTATTTTTATACAAATTGGCCAAATGGAATAAAAGGACTGAAGGCCTGCTTTGGGTGGCATCTCCCTGGGAGTCTCTGTGCATAGAACAACATAGGACCGTAGGCTATCCAAGCAGGGCTCGGATAGCCAAGTTTAGAACACAGAATGCCAGCGTCCTTACATGAGACAGAGGATGTCAAAGCAAGGAGGGATCTTAGAACCAAAATGTCAGAGCCGGGAGTGACCTTGGAACACAGAATACACAATGTCAGAGCTGGAATGAATTTGAGGCATCATCCAATCTAACTTCATCTTACAAATGGAGAAACCGAGGCCAAGAGAGAAGCCCAGATGAGGGGGCTGTTTGTGGCTAGGCCTCTTGGCTCCTCAAATGAGTATTTCCAAAGATGCCAGGAAGCTTGGGGGGGGGGTTGCCTTTCCCACTGGGACAGTGTCTACATTAGCCAGGAAGAGGAGCAGCACCCCACAGTCACTAGCTCCCTGCAATTCCAGTGGCCTGCCTGCCAGGCCCCAAGGTATCCTGCCCCTTGCCCAGCTCTGAAGTCCCAGGGGAGGGTGGGTTCCTCTTTATCTGGACCTTAGACCCCACCACCTGCTTCCTGCCCCATTGTCTTAGCCAGAAACATCCTGGTCTGGGCAGGAAGGAGCCTGGATAGGGTGGGGGCTCCTCCTCAGGGTTTGGATCTGGGCCTAGTTTTGCTATGAAACTCTCCAGACCCCTCTGAGCCCTGGACTTTGGGTGTCCACAAGATTTGCTCTCTCACAAATTCCCGGGAGCAGTTGTGTCCCCACTCCATAGTCGGGTGGGAGGGGCTGGGGGGACAAATGTCAAGCCTTCTGCAGGAAGCTGTCTCCAAGCACAAGCCACTCTGGTTCCTGCTCCTTCTGCTACATAAAGGGGTCGGATCTCCCGAGGGCTCTGGTTCCCCACCCCCCCACATCCTCACCCCCAGTCGCTTCTGGGTCCCCAAACAGATGCACGGTCCAGGCCCGATCTCTCGCAGTTTTATTGCCCAAGGGCAAGGGCGCGTCCGGGTTGGACAGAGCTGGGGCCGGGCAGGCGCAGCAGGGGCAGGGGCTGGTGCCCTGGGGCACGTCCCAGGTCGGCAGGGGCAGGGGCCGTGGCTGGGGAGCTCGCTCAGTCGTCTGGAGAGCAGGCCAGGTGCAGCTGGTCCGGGCTGCCCACGCTGCCCGTGCTCGAGCTGCCGTCTCCCACGTCCCGGGCCCCGCACGGGGGCAGCCCCAGCTCGGGCCCCGGACCGCCCGGGCCCTCGGGGCCGGGGCCTCCTGGGCCTCCTGCGGGCTCGGCCGCGGCCTCAGCCCCTCCCCCTCCTGCTGATGCTGCGGCTGCTGCTCCCGCCGCCGCCGCCGCTGCGGCGGAGGCGGCCCCAGCCCCGGCCCCGGCGGCCGGCCGTGGGCCCCACTCCTCCTCCAGCGCCAGGCAGAGCTCCTTGAGCGCCAGGTTCTCGCGCAGCAGCTCGTCTTGGCGGCCCTCGAGCTGCGCCAGCTTCTGCCAGCAGCCGGCCAGCTCGTCGCGCACAGCCCGGGAAGCGTGCGCCCCGAAGAGCTGCCACTCTCGGGCCACGCGGCGGCCCTTCTGGCGCTCGTGGTCCAGGAAGCAGCAGAGGTCGCGCAGCTCGCGGTTCTCGTCCTGCAGCCGCCGGTTGACCTGCTTGAGCTCGCGGATCTCGCCCAGGTGGCCCTGCAGCTGCCGGTTGACCTCCTGCATGAGGCGGCCGCGCTGCACCAGCGCCGCCAGCTTCTCCGCCTCCTCCTGCCGCAGCCGCCGCACCAGCTCCTCCTTGGCTAGCGCCGCCAGCTCCGCGTCGCTCAGCGGCCCCCCGGGCCGCCCGCCGCCTCGCTGCCCTCCATGGCCCCCGGCCGGGCGCCCGCTGGCGCATCCCCCCCGGCCCGCTGCCCCCCGGGCCGGCCGAGCGGGGCAGGGGCTTAGAGGCGGCCCGGGCCCAGGCCGAGGCAGAAGCGGCCCCGAGGCCGACGCCGAGCCCGAGCCGAGGCAGCGGCGGCGGCGGCAGTGGCGAGAATGGGGGCCCGGGAGCGAGCGGGCGGCCCGGGGCGGGGCCCCGAGACGTCACGGGGACGCGGCCAATGGGGCCGGACCGCGGCGGAGCCCGGGGAGGGGGGGCCCCGCCCAGGGATGCTCAGGCCTGGCGCCGGCCCTGGAGGGGAAGGGAGGGGGAACGGGCTGGGAGACGGGTCCTTTCAGCTCGGTGTCTCGACCTTGGACAGGGGCGACTGACTTCCTCGTCCTCAAAGGGTTCCCATCCTAGCTTCTACAGAACCGTGACATCCCCGTGGCTGCGGGGGTGGGGAAGGGATTCCCCTTCCACCTCTGACAGAATCCGGGACTCAGGTGTCCCAGCTCCCCGTCCTTAAAGGACTCCCATCTTGTATTCCCCGGGGACCCAGGCGTCCCGGTGACAGCCCTGCGGTGCTAGCCTCTTCTCCGCCTGAACCCTGGACCCAGAATTCTGAGCTGCCATCCTCTAAGGGCTCCCATGTTATCCTCCTCAGAACCCAGGCGTCCTGGTGCCTGCCCTGGGGTGCTATCCTCCTATCTCAGCCTGAACCTAGGGTCAAGTAGTCTCAAGCCCTTATCCTCAAAAGGCTCCCATCCAAGCTCCCCAGAACCCTGGCGTCTCCATGCCTGCAGGGCTAGGGAGAGGATTATCCTCCCATCTCTGACAGAATCCGGAACTCAGGTGTCCCAGCTCCCGGTCCTCAAAGGGCTCCCACCTTATCTTCTCTAGAGCGCTGAAGTCCCAGGGTGCTGTCCTAACCTCCGCCTGAACCCTGGACCCAGAAGTCTAAGCTGTCGTCCTCAAAGGCTCCCATTTTATCTACGCCAGAACCCAGTAATCCCGGTGCCTGCCCTGTAGTGCCAGCCTCATCTCCGCCTGAACCCTGGACCCAGAAGTCTGAGCTCTTGTCCTCAAAGGACTCCCATCTTCCCCAGAACCCATGAGTCCCAGTACCTATCCCTGGGCACTGCTCTCCCATCTCTGCCTGAACCCTGGGGATCGAGTATCCCAAGGTTCTATCCCCAAAAGACTCCTATCTTTTCCCCAGAACCCTGGCATCTGAGGGCTTTAGGGAGTGAAGAGAGGATTATCCTCCCATCTCCAGCATAATTCGGAACTCGTGTCCCAGCTCCCCGTCCTCAAAGGGCTTCCATCTTCCCCAAAACCATGGCGTCAGGGTGCCTGCCCGGTGGGCTGTCCCACCTCCGCCTGAACCAATTCTCCTAGGGCTTCTCATCTGGCTTCCTTTCCTCAGAGTTCCGAGCATTCCACGCCTGCCCTGGGCTGTCTTCAGTGCCCTAACCTGGCATTCAGGTGTCCTGTGCTTCCGAAGCCTGCGGTGCTATCCTCATCTCCCCTGACCCTGGACCTTCTCTAAGGCTCTGTCCTATATCTTCGTGACCTTTAGACCCAGGAGTTCCTGTGCTATCCCCAAGGTGCTGTCCTTCTAGGGTTTGTCCAAACCCCTGAACCCAACCGTCTAAATTCCCATCCTATCATCACTTCCACTCCGGGGGACCCATGCCGCCCAGGTCCTTCCCTGCAGGCGCTCTTTTATCTCCAGTAGAACACAAGTGTCCCAGTCCCCCAGCTCGCCTTTTACTCTTCGGGCGCCACTTTTTCTTCCTAGTGACTGGTCCTTCCGCTCTAGCCACCCCCCCCCCCGAATGGGCAGCCTAGTCCCGAAGCTCCAAGCTGGGAATGGGTAATCCCCAAGCCCCAGTAGAGATGGGCCCCTCACAGCCGAGGCCGGACTCCTCCTCACCAGACCTGGGAAGAATTGAGAACTGGGGGGAGGAGTGATGAGGCGGACTGGAGGGAGGGAAAAAAGGAGGGATGACGGCGCTGCGGAGGAGGAGAAAGATGGGCAGAGCGAAGGATGGAAGAAGGTAGGGGTTAGGGATGATGGGGTAGGGAGGAGAGGGCGCCCCAAGGGAGAATGGTGAGAAGAAAAGGGAGGAAGAAGAGATTGGATGAAAGGGGATGGAGATCTGAAGACTGAGAAAGAGGAGATAGAGGAGGAAAGGAGGGTGGAGAGGAGGATGGGTGAAGTGGAGCGGGGAGACGTGTGCGGAGAAACCGTGCCTTTCCAGAGGCTTTCCCCTCATCCCCCCTTCCCGGGATGGAATGCCCTTCCTCCTTACCTTCATCCCTTAAAATCTCCAGGTCCTATAAAATATCAACTGGCCCATCACCTCCCACCTGCCGCCTTCTCCGTTCCCTCCCTGACTAGTCCTTCCCCCTCTTCCCATTCTCTTGTAATAACGGGTATAGATTTTGTATCTACTTCTAGTCTATGGGCATGTATAGTTTCCCCAAGAAAATAGAAACTCTCGAGGGCAGGGACTGTTTCCACGTTTGTCTTTGAATCTGAAGGGCCTGGAGTGTAGTAGGTGCTTGATACATTTTTCTTAATAAATTTTTAAAATTGATTTACTGATTTAATAAAGGTGATGATGTGCGAGGCAGAGAAGGGATGGGGAGATGGGGAAAGAAGCAGGGGGAGACTGATAAAGGGGAGGAATATGGAATGGAGAACTGGAGCTGGGGGTAGGGAAGGAGGATGAGCTTTGGAAAAGGGGAGGGGGAGACTGGTAAAAGGGAGAAGGATATGGCATGAGAAGCTGGGGGATGGGGAATGAGAAAGCTGTGGAAGGGGAAGACTGATGAAGAGGATGGAGAAATGGAATGAGGAGCTGTGGGATGTAGGATGGGAAGCTGTGGAAGGGGGATATGGAATGGGGAATCTGTGGGTTGGGGGGTAGGAAAGGAGAAGGAGCTGGAGGAGGGGAAGCTGGTAAAGAGCTGGTAAAGAGGGCATATGGAACGGGGAGCTGTGGGACGGGCGAATCGGACAGCTGTGGAAGGGAGAAGGGGAGACTGGCAAAGGGGAGGGGGTACGAAATTAGGAGCTGTGGATTGGGGGGATGGTAAAGGAGGAAGCGCTGGAGGAGCTAGGGGAGGGAAGTAAGAAATAGGGAGCTGCGGGTTGGGGATGGGGAAGGAGGACGGGAAGGCGGAGCTACGGAGGGGGCGGGGAAGTCCCCCGCGCGCGGTTTCCCCTTCCTCCAGCTCTGCAGGGCTGCGGGTGGCTCTGAGAACGGGGTGGGGCGGAAGAGGAAATGGGGAGGGGCCATCGCCCAGTGGGGGCGGGACCTGAGCCCCGGCCCCTCCCCGAGGCCCCCAGCCTCCGCCCCTCCGCACCGGAAGTGGTCCGTGGTTCGCTGCTTCGGGTGCGGGAGAGGAGTCCCGGCTGCACCCGGAAGCGGTGGCTGTTCCGGGGTCGGGTCGGGTCGAGTCCGGTGGGGTCCGGTGGGCGTCCGGGCCCCAGCTACGCAATGACCAACGAGCTGGACATCTTCGTGGGGAACACGACCCTCATCGACGAGGATGTGTATCGGCTCTGGCTGGACGGATATTCCGGTGCGGGAGAGGAAGCTCCGGGAGCCCCCCCACTCCGGGCGGGGGCGGGAGTGGGGGCGGGGCGCTCCTCCCCATCCCCCTCCCCGCCCCCATGGCCGCCTCTCCTCCACAGTGAGTGATGCGGTCGGGCTGCGGGTGCGCTCGGGCATCCTGGAGCAGACGGGGGCCACCGCGGGCGTGCTGCAGAGCGACACCATGGACCACTACCGCACGTTCCACATGCTCGAGCGCCTGCTGCACACGCCGCCCAAGCTGCTGCACCAGCTTGTCTTCCAGATCCCGCCGTCCAGGCAGGCCCTGCTCATTGAGAGGTGGGGGACCCAAGGCTGAGTGCTCTGCTGCCCGGTTCTGCCCCAGGCTCCTCCCCTTCTGCCCCTGAGGCTCCACCCCCTGCTGCCCCAGGCTCCTCCCCCTGCTGCTCCCTGGCGCCCAGGCTCCTCCCCCTGCTGTCCTAGGCTCCTCCCCCTGGCAGGACATCCCCTGTCTTCCTGTAGAGTTAGGGCCACTCCTGCAACTAGCCCTGTCCACTGCCTGCTCCTTCGTCCAATGGTCCGAAGCCCCTTCCTCTTCCCATTTGGTTTCTCCTCTCTTCTACCCTGGCCCCCCACAGATACTACGCCTTTGATGAGGCCTTTGTCCGGGAGGTGCTGGGAAAGAAGCTGTCCAAGGGCACCAAGAAGGACTTAGACGACGTCAGTGCCAAGACGGGGGTGACCCTCAAGAGCTGCCGGAGGCAGGTCAGGGCTTCCTCCTGCCCTGGCCCCTGGTGCCCAGTGCCCCTCCTCCTCTGCCCCGGCCTCCCCTCTGGTCAGGGCTTCCTCCCCACAGATCCTTGTTCTGGCCTCGGGTGCCAGAGCCACTGAATATGATATGGGCATCTTGCCCAAAGTTCTTCCTCTTTGGTGAAACTTCAGGAATGCCCCCTTCCCTCCCCTGCCAGGGATGGGGTTCCCCCTTACTCCGAGCTCTGCCTCCATTTCTGGGAATTACTAGGCTTTACCTTCCAGGTCACACATGGAGTGACAGGGACGTTTCATGCTAATTGTCTCATGTGAACTGTAGGTGCTATTATTCCCCATTTCACAGATGACTGACCTGCCTTAGGTCCTTTGAACTCCCTTGGCTCGAGGACCCCTGGCTTCCTACCTTAGCCTCCCCCCTGCCTCTTCTGCCCCACAGTTTGACAACTTCAAGAGAGTTTTCAAGGTGGTGGAGGAGATGCGGGGCTCCCTGGCTGGCAACATCCAGCAGCATTTCCTCCTGTCAGACCGGCTGGCCAGGTGAGGGGCGTGGGGGATAGGGAGGGCTTGGCCCCCGGGGGTCTGGAGGCTGGCTAAGAGCTGGGGCTCCCCCAGGGACTATGCCGCTGTCGTCTTCTTCGCTAACAACCGCTTTGAGACGGGCAAGAAGAAACTGCAGTATTTGACTTTTGGGGACTTGGCCTTCTGCGCTGAGCTGATGATTCAAAACTGGACACCTGGTGCTGTGGGTGAGCAGCCCCCCCCCCCTGCCCTCCCGCTCTGTGGGTGAGCGGGCCCCCCTTGCTTCCCCACAAAGGAAATTCCAGGTCAGGAAGTTCTGGATGCCCTGACTCCCTCCAGCCACACATATTGTTGCCCCCCCTCCCTGCAACAATGGCTTCCTGGCCTTGGGTCCCACCTGGTCTCCCTCTCCCCAGAGGCCCAAATGGGTGAGCACTGCTGTCTGGCAGACTGATGTGGACAGGGACTGTAAGACTCAGAGCTGGAACAGCCAAGCATTGAGACCTTTCTGACTTTAGGCCCATCCTTCCCTGGGGGAAAACTGAGTCACAAGATCACAGATTTAGTGCCCATTTAAAGGGCAGCCCAAGGCCATGCTTTGAGGTCAGGCCATAGCCCAGAGCTCACAGGCTCTGGTCCCCCAGCTGGTAAGTGGCCGAGCCCCCCAGGCCAGGGCTGCTTCTCTGCCCGAGTCCCCTTTGGGCTCCTGCATCACCCAGGCTCAGCCCTCCCCCTGCTCCCTCGGCCCCTCTGCAGACTCTCAGGTGGATGACATGGACGTGGATCTGGACAAGGAATTCCTCCAGGACCTAAAGGAGCTCAAGGTGCTGGTGACTGACAAGGACCTGCTGGATCTGCACAAGAGGTGGGGGGGGGCAGTGGGGGGCAGGGTGGGGCTGGAGGGAGAGGAGGCCTGCGGTCCAGGGCTGACCACTTGCTTCCTCCTCCCAGCTTAGTGTGCACAGCTCTCCGAGGGAAACTTAGTGTGTTTCCAGAAATGGAAGCGAATTTCAAGGTGTGTCTCTGTACCCCACAGACCATAAGGGGTCCTGAGCCCTCGGGTGGTGGGGGGAGAGGTGGGGTTAGAGCTGCTGGCCCCTCCTTCTATCCCCTCAGAGGCCCAGAGAGGGAAGGAGCCTTCTTCAGGACCAGGGCCCAGGCCAGCCCAGGGCTTCTGCTAGACCATCTGCTGTCCCCAGCTTAGCCCCCCACACCCTGGTTTCTTGTAGTGACTTTGTGGGAGATGCTGCTGCTGATCCTGAAGGGAGGAGCCTATAGAAAGGGGGATCCCCCTGCCCTGGGGTTCTGGGGTCCCTGGGGTGAGAGGGACAGACTCCAGGACCCCTGCCTTCCTGGCCCCACAGAACCTGTCCCGAGGGCTGGTCAACATCGCTGCCAAACTAACCCACACCAAGGACGTGCGGGACCTGTTTGTGGACCTGGTTGAGAAGGTAGGGATCCCCCCGTCCTGGATCTGCCCCCCCCACCTGCCCTTAACTGTCACATGGTGCTCCCCTTTGCTTTTTCCTCTTGCCCCCATCCTGCCTGTCTCAACTGTGATTTGTTTTGGCTGAAAAAAATTGGGTCAGGGTGAGGGGAGAGTGAAGCTGGGCCCTCCTGTCTTCCCAAAGTTTATAGAACCATGCCGCTCTGACCGGTGGCCACTGAACGATGTCCGTCTCTTCCTGAACCAGTATTCAGCTTCAGTCCACTCCCTGGACGGCTTTCGGTGAGGGCCCCCTCCCCCTGCCCTGCTCCCCCTATCCCTCAGCCCCAGCGGCCTGGCAGGCCACACACTGGTTCTGGGCCCCAAAGGCTGCTGTTGGGCCATGCCAACCTCGACCTTAGGCCTGAGCTGCCAGGACTGAGCCCTTACTAGCAGCAACTCTCTCCCTGGCAGGCACCAGGCCCTCTGGGATCGGTACATGGTCACTCTTCGAAGCTGCCTCCTACGCATGTACCATGACTGAGGGGCCCTTGCGGCCGCCCTGCAGGACAGCGCAGCCCTTGTCTCAGTGTTTCCTCATCTGGGCCCCTCCTGCCCTGTGGATGGGAGGGGGTGGAGGGTGAACCCGGGCCCAGGGAGGGCAGCTCAGCCCCTGATGGCAGGTGGGAGCCCAACGCAGGGAGGGGAGATTAACCCTCAGGACCAGGATTCCTGCTCCCAAGTCCCCTGATTCAGGCCCCTCCTGCCCTGTGGATGTCGGGGAGAGGGGATGGGGAGCTGGGGTCCTGGGGGGCAAGATAGCTCAGCCCCTGAGCCTACAGCTCAACAGCTACCTGGACTCTGTGGGCCAAAGTCCCTTTTTGTGCTGATAATAAATGTGCAGATCTGGGCTGAGCACTGACTGTGAGGAGTCTGACTGAGGGTGATTCTTGGACCTGGAACAGGATGGTGGAAGTCATGGTGGCCTCTGGGTGGGGGCAGGGAACACGATCACCTCTGAAGCCCCTTTGAGCTTTGGGTTCTCAGGTTCCTTCGAATTCTGCTGTTGGGCTCAAGGTTCTCTCTGGCCCCAAGTCTGACTTTCCTGTTCTTAGTTGTTTGGTTGTTTCAGACGTGTTCAACTCTTGTGACCCTATTTGAGGTTTTCTTTGCAGATACTGGAGTGGTTTGGCCAGTTCCTTCTTCAGCTCATTTTATAGATGAGGAAACAGAGGCAAGCAGGGCAAAGTGACTTGCCCAGGGTCACACAGCTAGGATGAGTCTGAGGCAGGATTTGCATTCAGGTCCTCCTGGCTGGTGCTCTGTGCACCATGGCGCTCCCTGGCTGCCCCGATGATCTGAGTTGAGGCCCCCTTATCAGTTCAGCAGGAGGGAGGCTGAGTTCACTTAGCCATCAGCAAAGGTCTCTTGTGGAGGAGGGGGGAGAAAGGGCTGGGACCAGGGGTTCTTTGGTCCCCTCAGCTGGGCTGGGGAAACTCAGGGACCCCTTCTTAGTCATGGTTTTTATTTCTCAAATTCAGAAGGGAAGAAAATGCCACGTTTCAGTTAGAGGTCAGTGAGAAGACGTGGCTTTTCCCATCTGAGTTCAGAGATGCCCCTCCCTCCCCCAAATCTCTCTGAGTCTGGAGTCCTCACTGAGGCCCAGGGACTGCAGGCAGGAGATCTGCTGGGGAGTGCCTCGGGGGTGTGGGCTCTGCCCTCACTCAGGTCTGGGTGGCCGGCCCATCCAGGCCAAGCAGCAGAAACACTGCACAGGGTAGGGTCCGGGCAGACCTGTGAGAGCCCTTTACACTTACCTCATTTGGTGCTATTATTATACCCTTTATTTCAGAAGAGGAAACCGAAGTAAACAGGTTGAGTGACTTGCCCAAAGTCACTCAGCTAATAAATGTCTGAGGCCAGATTTAAACCCAGGTCTTGACTCAAGGTGACCCAGCACTCAGCACACTGCACCTCCAAGTTGCCCATGTCTCCCTGAACAGATCAGCTTCACAGGTCTGAGAAGGGGGAGGCATGCATTTGGTGGGGGACAGTAGGGAAGATCTGAGGGTCTTAGTGGACCACAGGCTCAGCATGAGTCAGCAGGAGAGTGTGAGCCAGAAGAGGCCTACAAGGAACTTCCAGGGATAGGGTGACGACCGCCCTCCAAGACACACATATGGCACTATGCACTTGAGCACACACATTCAGCCCCCTTCTTTTCATGCCCACTGGGGCTGGCCCCTGGAGGAGTTGGGGAAGCCGGCGGGCCCCAGCAGGAGCACAGCAGGGCTATGCTGGGCTCCTCCTTTCTCAGTGAGTTTTCCCTCCCTCCGTTGGTCAGTTTGTTCTGGAGACTGGCCTTATGGCTTTATTGATCTCAAAGCACAGAATACTTCATAGGGCACTAGGCTCCTGGCAGCATCTGACGGTTCTAGCTGGGGCAGCGGGTCCTGGGGGCTTGCGCCCCCACCACAGCAGTGATGGGGAACTTGGTGATGCCGCAGGCATTGCTCCCTCGATGAAGCCGGAAATAGCCCTGGGTGGGTGGGGTGACAGCTGAAGGGGGGGCCAGGCTCAGCCGCTCTCCACTGCCCCCCCCCCGCCCTTTCCCCCTTCTCACCTTTTCTCCCCAGCTACTGCCCCAGGAGTTTTTAAGGACCCAGTAGGTGAAGTTGTGAACTGTACAGAGGATGAGAAGCCAGAGTGATGGGGGGCCCAGAGCTGAGGCCAAAGGCCCCCAGGCTCCCCCAGATACTCACTGTGACCGAAGCCCACGAGCAGCACGCAGTGGTCCACCTGCTGGGGGTCACAGTTGTGGTCCGGTCTGATCACCCCTCTTTGGTAGTTCTGGTGGGGAAGGGTGCAGAATAGGGGTGAATCCCGGGGGCCAAGGGGGGTTAGCCAGCCTCAGGGCCTCCCTCCCCCCTCTCCACCTGTAAGAGTCTCCGATTGATGGTCACGGTGATGGGCCCCTTTGCTGCCAAATGCTGGGCCATGTCTGTGGGAAAGGCAGGTGTTAGGCTCCGGGATGGGGGAGTAGGAAGGGAAGGGCCCTCATTTCTGCTAAGGGGAAGTAGTGTTTGAGGTCCCAGTGGCTTGTAGCACGGCCCTAGCCCTTGGCTCGGAGGTTTCTGTGCCGCCCTCCCCCCAGAGCCGTACCTTGAGTTACTTTCCCCACTTACCTCCTTAGATTCCCTCCCCCTCCCCTGGTCAGGAGGCTAGGCCCAGGAAGGCCAACAGCCCCCACACCCACTAGCCACCAGGATGCTTTCACAAGCGGGGATCTACCGCAGGGGACTGGCCCCCAGACCAGAGGGAGCAGCTGTTTCTGCTGAAGCCTACCTGATGGGTTAGAACCAGCTAAGAATTCACTTTTTCAAAGTAGGGAGGCCTTATCTCTGCTGTAAAGGTGGGCATTAAGTCTCTTCAAGGGGAAGGGACAGACTCAAGGTCACTGAGCTAGCTGGTACCAGGAGACATCTCATCTCAGGGCCTAGCAGCCTCTCTGGCACTGCCCAATGGGAGTGGGGACCAGCAGCCCCCAGTGTGTCCTGGCCTTGGCCAGCTTCAGATTCAGGAGCCCTGACACCCACACTTCTCCTTCCTGGGCAGCATTAAAAAGTCCTGGATCCAGGCCTGTGTCTTCTTCTTCTGGCAGCCATTGGGGGAGAGCTGGGCCTTGTAGGGGTAATCGCTCTCCTTGGCCAGGCCTCCTATATGGGCGGGAGGAGAGAGGCCCCCACATCCCACCAGAGCCAGACCCATGGAGTCCTCTCCCGGGTCCGGGCCTCTGTCCCAGGGGATGGAGCCTTTGGGCCCACAGGGTTGGGGGTGCACATACTTTGGTTGAGGATAGTTAGGAAGGCATCCCAAATGTAGCCACCCTCACAGCCTCGTCCACAGCGGTAACAGTCCAGCACCTCTGTGGGGAGGGGAGAGAGGACCTCAATCACACACATATGCCACCCAATCTATGGATACCCAAAGCCTGGGCTTGAGGCTCTCTCACCATGGACCAGGCAGGCTTCAGAGAACCAAGACTCAGCTCGAGGCACTGAACCAGGGCCAATGTCTGCCCAGGAATTGGATTCCAATGCTCCCCCCAGTGAGAGGAGCTTTCCAGGGAGGCTGTGATGGCTTGCCCTGGGCTTCCTCACAGCTCGGCAGAGCCCGTCTCTCTACAGCCTTCTGCAGTTTACCAGGGACTGCTCCAGGCAGCAGTTGGTGGCAGTGAAGATTGTTGCATTGTGGGTGAGGAGCGGTGGACAACTGGCTGAGGTCCAGGCTCCAAACCTTGATTTCCCAAATCCAGGCCCAGCCCTCTTTCCCTTATTCCATGTTCCACTCCAAAAAGCATAAGCACTGTGTGACACACAGAAGTACCAAGACAAAAATAGTCCCAGCCCTCCCCAGGCTCCTGGAGGGACACATTGTAATACAGAAGTTCATGATAATTTGAGGAAGGAGACAAAATTCAGCCTCCCACTTCCGTACCTTTGCATAGGCTGTGCCCCTGCCTAGCACACCCATACCCCATCAGCCCCAGTTTTTGGAAGCCCTGGCTCCCTTCCGGGCCCCTTCCCCATCACATCAGACATCTTTGTCTATGTGCTCTATTTAATTACCTGTGGATGAGTCACATTTCTTCTCTTCCCCTCCCCCCAGGTGAATGTGAGCTCCTGGAAGGTGCTGAGTAGGTGCTCACTAGTTTGTCAGTTAGAACAGCTAAGACCTGGCAGCTCATTGGATGTGGGAGTGAGGGAGGGGAGAGGCTGCAGATCTGGGTGAGGGACGGGTGGGGGAGGAGCGCATCTTGGGAAGAAGATGCTGATGCTGAAGGGACATCCGGTGGAGAATGCCGAGCAGGAAATTGGTGCTGGAGACATCTGCATGCTGGTGGTGGAGCTGCTGTGGTCAGCGCATGGGACAGCACAGCAGGAGGAGGAGGGGCCCCGGGGAGAGCCTGGATGGATGGGGCCACACAGGCCCCAGCATGCCCACTCATCTCACACACAGATGCCACAGGGAATGGGATGGCCTGGCCCTGGGAGCCCCTTGCCCCCTGAGATGCTCCCATACGCAAGTAGCAGCCCTCCATACCTTGCACAGAGAGCTCAAATTTCTTTTGGTACTGGATGGCCCACAGGGCCTCAACGTTGCCCACAGCTGAAATGGCCCAACAGCTGTTGCAATTTTTCTGTGGGGAGAAGTCCATTTTTGCCCTAGCTGGTTTCCCTATCCCTGCTCTCTGCATCCCTCTGTCCATCCACAAGGGAAGGAGAGATTTTGATGAGAGGCATCTGCTTTTTTTGAGGGTGTCAGGGAAAGGGGGGAATAGCTTTGTTCAAGAATTAGGTTTAGTTGGGGTGGCTAGGTGGCTCAGTGAATAGAGCATCGGGCCTGGAGTCAGGAGGACCTGAGTTCAAATTCAGCCTCAGACACTTAACACTTATTAGCTGTGTGACCTTGGGCAAGTCACTTAACTCCAATTGCCCTCCAGAGCAAAAAAAAAAAAAAAGGAATTAGGGTTAGTAAGATGGTCTGGCTGGGGACATTAAAAAGCTGGATGGGGACACAGAAGTTATCTAGGATTGTACAGGTGAAATGAAGCTGGCCATTGGGGTGGGAGCTGGTACCTGATCTCTCACAGGGCTCAGGACCTCTGCCTTCCTCCAGTCACAGGAACGAGTCTGAAGTCTCTGCAGTCTTGGATGCCCTCCCGTCTTCAGCCTGGGATCTGAGCTGCTGGGCCGGGGTGTTTGATAAAGCTGGTGAAATTCCTCCTCTGTGCAAACATATGAGGGCCTCCATGAACCTTAGACCCAAAGATCCTGACTTCATACACCACCAGCTTTTTCCATTTCTAGCCTCGATGTTAGCCCTTAGGGATCACCTTGTCTCTAATTCTACATAAACTGGCACTCAGAGAGGGGAGCAGGCACTGCCCAGCTTGGTGGTAGCCCCACTAAGGTTGGGTCCCAGTAAGGATTCTAGAGTTGTAGGACAAAAGTGTCCAGAGTCCTCTCCATTACACTAAGATTCCTTATTCCCAAGTCTTCTTTTTTTTTCTTTTGCTTTTCGGAGGGCAATTGGGGTTAGGTGACTTGCCCAAGGTCACACAGCTACTTTTTGTGTTAAGTGTCTGAGGCCGGGTCCGAACCCACCAAGTGCTCTTCTTTAAAATAGCAAACAGTAAGGTCTCCTGGAAAGAGCCCATAGATCTCACCCTAAAAAGTAACTTCTGTGCCAGGAGACCATGAATCTAGAAGCACACGACCCAATCCTGCCATCTTATAGGTGATAAAATGGAGGCCCGAATGACTCCAAGCTCACCACTCCTCCCACTGCACCCCAGCTCCCCGCAAACACAGAGTTGTTGCACAACTGAGGCAGTCATGTTTCTCAAAGGAAGCGACATACAGCCTGGGACCAAGAGACGGCTTCCTTGCTCTCAGAACTAGGCAGGTACCCCTTACCAGTCCTTGCTTCCTGTTTCATCCTTTTGTCTTGGGTCTAGACAAGGAACTTGTTTGTAATGAGGAAGAGGAGGAGGAGGAGGAAGAGACTTGGTCAAGTGAAACACTATGCAAAGAACTTGGAATAGAGAAAGAAAGGAAGGAAAAGAGAGGGCGGCTAGGCGGCACCGTGAATAGAGCACTGGCCCTGGAGTCAGGGGGACCTGAATTCAAATCCGGCCTCAGACACTTTGTTAGGGCCCGCCTAACAGGGCTGACGTCAAACTCACCTCTTGCCGCCTCTACTGCACTCCAATCGCCTTCTGCGATTCCTGTCACCCCTACGACCCGGCTTGCCTCCACAAGCCCTTCTCCAGCTGCCACTGCAGCTCTGGTCACTCTGGTCACCCCCACGAACCCCTCAGGGGAGCCTGCTCCTCCGAGAACAGACAAAGGAGTCCTGACACCAAGATGTAATGTCTTGCCGTTTAATCTCTTTCTCGTTCACAATCCCCTCATCTCTCTCTCCCCGCTTTCACCTTGCCTCCCTCCTTTTAGCTCCTTTCCCTTCCCCTGATTCTGTTCTCCCATGTGCCTCAGCAGTAACAAGCTTCTCATAGCAGGGGAGTGCTCCCCTGTTAGCAGTGCATACTCAATACCCCAAAATCACGGGGGAGAATACACGCCCAGGTGCCTCCAACCCTGCTTAAGTTGCTCTGTCCTTTGCCTGAGTTTTCCGTGGGTTTTCAGAGTTCGGGTAGAGTCTTAAAGGGGCCCCAACAACACTTAACACGAAAAACTAGCTGTTTGACCTTGGACAAGTCACTTAACCCCAACTGCCTTGCCTTTCCCCCTCCAAAAAGAAAGGAAGAGAGAAGAAGGAAGGGAAGGAGAAAAGAAAAGGAAGAAGGGGGGGGGGAGGGAGAAAGGTCCAGACAGGAAGGAGGGATCTTTGGTTTCTACTCCTAACTTTGCCTCTGCCTACCTGGTGGTTGCTGCTCAATCACGTCTGACTCCCTGTGGCCCCACTTAGGGTTTTTTGGCAGAGATCCTGGAGTGGTTGGCCATTTCCTTATGAAGCTCATTTTACAGGTTAAGGAAACTGAGGCAAACAAGGTTCAATGACCAGCCCAGGGTCACACAGCTAGTAAAGGTCTGAGGTTGGATTTGAACCTGGGTTTTCCTGACTCCAGGTCTGCACCACTTTGCTGCCCCAACCTGGGTGCTGCTGGAAAGCCCTTTCCTATCCCTGGGCCTCAGTTTCCTCAGTTATAAAACATGGACAATAATCTTCGTCTGCCTCCCAGTAGGGATCACAGCAGATCCTGAAGGACTAAGTACTTTAATCTTAGAAGGCTTGATATGGGGGACACTAAGAAGTGGGTCTGGTGAGCCATAAGCTCCCTGGGCTTGAGGCCTGGATAGAATGCTGGACTTGGAGTCAGTAAAACCTCCGTCCAAATTCCTGCTCTGGTATCTATGGCCTATGGGACCATGGGCAAGTCACTTATCTATAAAATGGGGTCAAGGCTTGGTCCAGATGTCCTCCAGCTGCAGAACTTGGAGCCTCTGGCTGGCCAGTCCTCAGAACCTGACCCTCAGAGATAATCCTTCAGTTCTGCTCGATTGGGGCCCCCTTACCTGTGAGGTCACTGAACTGGGTCACCCCAAAATGGGCCAAGCCCCTGTGCTCCCCTGTCAGCTGCCGGGCCCAGGCCAGGTTGTCAGCAAAGATCTCCAAGCGCCTCTCTTGTTCTATGGAGGGGATTTTGTAGGCTCTGAAGGATGTCTGATTAGGAAGAATTCCTGGCCTTCCTCTGCCCCCCAGCCAGGAGCTTTGCAGCCTTTCCCTCTGGGGATGCCCACAGGCATCTTCCCCTCTGAGGCCATTGAACCACTGCCCCTACAGGCCGCCCCAACCCACCCAGGTGAGAGGGACTGCAACCTCTCCCTAGGCCTCATGTCTCCCATCATCCCCACTCTCTGTCTGAGCTGTTCCTGCAGTGCAGGGACGGAAGGGCACCACTTCTCTGACCCTCAGTCTGTTCATCTAGAAAGTGGGAACAGTAATGAGATCACATTCACATAATAGCCATCCTGGTATGCTTTGGTCTGACATCCACAAGGGGCCTGGTCACTAAAGGCCTTCCCTAACAGAGCTATGGGAATTCCAATGGGTATATATCCAAGCACACGCATGCACGCACACACACACACACACACACACACACACCCTCAGAGCTGAGAGCATCCCTGCTGGCCCAGGGTGGGGGATCAGGTAAGTGGCCACTGAACATGGGATGGTTGAGGGGAGGGAAGCAGGACTTTGTACAAACAGAGGAACCTTCCTGTTTGTTGTTCACAGCCCCCTTTCCACACCTGTCTCTGAGGGGACTGAGTGTGTCTGTAGGGAGCATCCTGTGTTTGGGTAGGAGAGAGGGCCCAGAGCAAGAGGTTCTGGGCTAGAGACAATGTTGGGAGCAACACAGAACCTCTGAACATGTTGGAGCTGAGAAGGACCCTATGTGCACAGGCATGAAGGAACATAAGAAATCCCACCTGCTGAGTCCGGGTAGCTCTTGTTATACTGAATCTGAAAAGCCTTGAATTGCTCCACAATGTCCAAGGTGACTGGCGCCAGGTCAGGAAAGCCCTGGGGACAGGGCAGGGAGGGTGGCTGTGGAGGGACACCCCACTGCCTGCCCCCAGAAAGGGGCTGGACTTGGGGAACTGAGGGCCCATCTGGGCTGAGCCTTCAGAAACCAGCAAAGGGCCTTAGTCTCATTGTATATATGGAGAAACTGAGGCCCAGAGTGAGAAAGGGACTATCATAGCTAGGCAGTGGCAGAGCCAGAGGTACGGCCCAAGTCTAGAAAACCTCATTCAGGCCTTTTTTTTTTTTCAAGCAATTGGGGTTAAAGTAACTTGCCCAAGGTTTCACGGCCAGTTATTTTTGTGTAGGTGTTAAGTCTGAGGCTGGAACCAATCCTGGGTCCTCCTGACTCCGGGGCTGGGGCTCTTACTCACTGTGCCACCTAGCTGCCCTGTCCAGGACTTTTTAACCTCCCTTTCAATGAATGCAGTCTTCTCAAGGTTGTTCCTAACCTTGGTGGAGGCCCCAGGGGAAAGGGGTGGGAGACAGGAAGTTAGGAGAGGGAGGAGCTCCAAATGGGAGCACTGGATCTGGGCATGGGGAAGGCTAGGGGGGACACTGGGATGCTGAGGTGAGACTGAAGGGAAAGGCCAAAGGACCCCAGGACCAGGCACCAGGGGAGAGGTCTGCAGTCTGGCACAGACAGGTAGCAGAATCTGAACTGGGGGACAATGTTAAGAGAAAACTGAGTGCTGATCAAAGGCCAGCAGACAGCATGGGGACTCACCAGTCCCAGCGCAGGGTAGGTGTTCCAGGCAAGGCCTGCCATGGCCAGCAGCCCCAGGAGGCAGGAGAACTCAGTGGGGGGCATCATGAAGCCAGGGAGCCTTCTGAGAAGTGAAATGAGAGCACTCAGATTGATGGTTGAGGCCCAGGAAACCAGCCATCAACCTCAATGGTGAGCAGGGAGGGTGCTCAGAGGCCCCACCCTCAGAAAGGAAAGAAGGAGGGGAGAACCCAGGCAAGGGCCTAAGAGACCTCAGGTCCTGAGCAGAAGGGCCCAGTCTCCTTCCCCTCAGTTCCTGGGCATCCTGAAAAGCTGGGGGTATGAGAGGCAGAGGCAAATGGAACCACAACTTCTTGGGGCCTGGATGGTGATGTCTGGGCATCAGGGCAGGAACAGTGAGCTGGCTTTCACAGTGTGAGCTGGGGAGATTCCTATCATGCCTTGGGAAAAGTCCCAGTTCATTGGGTTTTAGTGGCTGGCAAGCTCAGTGAGAGGTCCCAGTGCATTAGTGCAGTGAAGAAGGTGTTGGGGGTCTCAGGTTGTCATGAGAGCCATGGTGTGCTCTGTGACAAGGAAGAGATAGTGCTACTGCCCTCTGCCCTGATCAGGCCACATCTGGGCCTTCACTGTGCTCAATTCTCCAGAGGAGGCCGCTGGAAAGGAGAAGGGCTCCCCTTCATGCCATAGGAGGGGCAGATCGGACTGAAGGGAATGGCCCCCCTCTCCCAGGAGAGCTCCCAACCACCTGAGATCCCCAGCCTAGGAACACAGGAGGCACTTTGAGGCCCTTTGCTTGGATGTCCCCAAAGTGGTCTTGGGTGCTTCTTTCTCAGGTGGCCTCATCAGAACCCAAGGGTTCAGTCATCACCCTAAGTACGTGACCACTAGATCCAATAATCCAGCCGCAGGCTCTCCCCTGAGCTCCAGTCCCGTAACACTAATTGGATGTTCCAATGGGTATCCCAAACGCCACATATCTGGAGCATCTGCTAAACCCAGATCCCTTTTGAGCATCCCTATTTCTGCCAAAGGCACCACCAAACTCCTAGTCATGCAGGTGCAAAACTTCCATCTCATCCTCAGTTCCTCATTCTCCCTGCCATAGCCTTACATTGTAAGAGATCCTGGTCCTCTGTGAGTCAGAGGTCACAAGGGCCTCTCCTAACTCTGGTCTCCAGTTCTACAGGACAGCCCTAAGTGCCATCCTTAGCTAGGCCCATCCCCAGTTGCTACTTCCTTTACCTGTGTGCTTCAGAATCAAAGGAGCAGAGGAGAAAATATTCCTCCTCTCCCTCTCCATCTTGGCCCTCCACCATCCCTGCCTTCCAAGACTGTCTTGCACCTTCCCTTTCTCTCCACTCTGGTAGATGCTGTCTTAATTCAGACCTTCGTCTCCTCTTGCATGGATGGCAAGGATGGCTGCCTCATCTCTAGTTCCTCCTTATTTCTACTCCTTTCTCCTCACAGTGACTGAAATGATACTTCTGAAACATATGTGGCCACATCACTCCCTCCTCACTCAGAGACATTCCCTCCATCCCCACTGCCCTCAGGACAGAGCACACACTCCTCAGCCTCTTCTCTCTAGCCCACCGAAATCTGGCTCCACACCCGTCTTTACCCATGTTTGTTGAACAGAATTTGGGTATTGGAAAGGTCTTCATGAGGAAAAGAAAGCTTCTGTGCTTTACCTAAGGACAAGAAGAGGCACAATAGAGGGGACTTAGAGGTAAAGTGAGGCACCAGAACTGTCCCAAAGTGGAAGGGGCTGCCTGCAGAGATGGGGAGCTCTGTCCAAGCAGAGGAGCAGCATCGCTCTCTGGGGATTTCCCTTCTGGTCTGGCTTCTGAAGCAGGAGAGGGACAAGCACAGGCTTGTGGCTTTACTGATGTCCTTTGATGACTATGTTGTGACAATTATTTCTCATCATGTCCCTTTCTGCTGAACTCTATTATTACTATTTTTTTCATTTAACATTTAGTAACTGTCCCCTGCCTGTCAGGCACCAGGCAGACACTGGAGACAAAAGGACAGAAATGAAGACAACCCCTGACCTCTGGGAGCTTACATTCCCCTGGACCCTGTCTTGTCTCAAAGCAATACAGTTAAATTTTTGCCCCTGACAAAAAGTAATCAGATAGGACAGGACATGCCACATCCGGCCCGGCAGCCAAAGTCCCCCACCTCTCAGCCCAGAGGACGCAAGCATGTTCCTCATGACCAAGATTGGTCACAGCCACTAAGCCTGGCTGCCTTTAGGTGTTGAATCCACTTACATTACTTTGGGCTTTCGGCTTCCTATTCTCCTGGTTTTGCCTTTTCCCCTTTGCATCAGTCCAAAAAGGTCCTATTTCAGCAGCTGCATGGCTGGATGGATTGGGAAGAAGGGGGTGAATAGGGGAGTTCTGTAGAAAGAGGACTTAGCAGGAAAGGAAAAAGTCAAGAAAGACAGGTTGTGAAAGTGCCCGGGAGGATAGGAAGGATGTGGACAGAAACAGAGAAAGGAAAAGGAAAGGAAGGGGGGATGGGTTCCTGAGACCCCCTCTCCCCATCCTCCTGCCCCCAGAGTGCCTGGGACACAGCAGGGAGCCAAGCTCAGCCAGAACTCTCCCATCACATACAGTTCCAATTGGACAGTGTTTTCAGGTGCCACACACACACATCACTATACTGTGACGTCTTACCAGTCCTTACCCATCATGTCAAAAAGAGAAAACAAGAGAAAAAAACATTTATTAAGAATTGTTGCATTTAGGGCCAAGACTGACATTTTTCTGAATGAGAAGAACTACTCTCAAGCACTATTATGGAACACTGAATGGCTTGGAAAATTGGCTTTTGCTACAGACTTGATAATACTTCTTAAGAAATTTAACCTCAAATTGCAAGACAAAAGAGCACATACATGTGGAACTTAATTTTTAGCAAAGTCAATTTGATGCCAACTGTTATTGTTTGAGTCACAAGTTATGTTAAGCTGCTTTAAGCACTTTCGACGTGCTACCAAAAATTAGGAGTAGAAATAAGCTCTTCATTCCCACACAAACATTCAGGGAATCAGTTTTCTGAATTCAAACTACAGTTCCAGTAGCATTTTTATTTTCCGATCTCCAGGTAAAAGCAAATTTGTTGTTCAGTTGTTTCGGTCATGTCTGCCCACTTGGGGTTTTCTTGGCAAAGATATTTTGCCATTTCTTTCTTTTTCTTTTTCTTTTTTTGCTTTTTGAAGGGCAATTGGGTTTAAGTGACTTGCCCAAGATCACACAGCTAGTAAGTGTGTTAAGTGTCTGAGGCTGGATTTAAATTCAGGTCCTCCTAACTCCAGGGCCGGCACTCTATTCACTGTGCCATCTAGCCCCCCAAGTTGGCCATTTCTTTCTCCAGCTCATTTGACATATGAGAAAACTGAAGCAAATAGGATGAAGTGACTTGCCCAGGGTTGCTCAGTTACTAAGTATCTGAGGCTGAATTTGCACTCACAACTCTTCATGAAAATGCAAAAGCAAAAGAAATGTCCAAATTTTGAAATCCATTGAACCGTTCAGTTGAGGGGTTTCTAACCTAACCTTCAACTGGAAAAGATCACTCTGCCTTGTAATGACATGCTAAAAAGGCAAATATCAAAAGAAGAATCTAACAGAATTCCATACAGTCTTCTAAAACAAATATGTTTAATTCAAATCACATATTCATATATTGATAACAATATTTGCCATTACCTTCTGAAAAGACATTTTCAAAGATGAAATATATAGAATCTCATTCCAGGTGAGCGTCAACAAATGAATGTCGATGATGGGGACACAAGCTTTGAATCCCGATTAAGGATGCCATCCTTCTCGTATTATCAGAATTGTTCTTTACCATTGCTATTGCTGTTACGTTTGGAATTTTGTCAATCAAAATTTGTGGAAATGTGTTTTCTCTTGTTACCTGTATACTATCTTAGGATTTGCCTCTTGGCCTGTAAAACCTAATGTATTTGCTAAATGGTCCTTTACAGAAAAAGTTTTCTGAAGCCTGTTCTAATCCATAGCACTTCTCTGATTGGTTTTTGCTTAGATTAATGGGTTTCCTTGCTATTTCCTATTGGTGATGGTCTTTTGTGTAACTGGTGTTTGGTGAGGAGGCTTTAAGCTGGTGAGTATAAGTAAAAGCTTTGTTATTGGTCAGTCATTTTCAGCTGTATCCAACACTTTGGGACCCTACCCGGGGTTTTCTTGGCAGAGATACTGAAGTGTTTTGCTATTTCCTTCTCCAGCTCATTTGACATATGAGGAAACTGAGGCAAACAGGGTGAAGTGACTTGCCCAGAGGTGTCCTTAAGGAGATGAACCTTTCTGACTCCAAGCCCAGTGCTCTACCCTGAGCCTATCATGCCCCTGAGCCAGGGATATTGGAGGGGCAGCAGATAGATCTAGTTCAAAATTCCACTCCTGTGCCCTTTGTGGAGTCAGGATTTTGGTGGTCCCGAACCATGCTTGTCCCTTCCCCCAAAAAAAATTGGGCTACAGGTTCAAGCTGGGCTCTTCTACTGGCTGCAAAGGTTGGTCAGACCTCAAATCATATCTATCCCCATCCCTGTCTCCCACTTTCCCCACAGCCACCTCCAGTTGTCCTGATCTCTGTCTGGCCAGTGGACCCGGATGGCTCCAGAGGAGAAAGTGAGGCTGGTGACCCTGCCCAGCCCTGCCTCACTTAAGTCCAATTCACTTGCATGTCACAGCTCACCTTCCTGATATCATGGTCTTCTTCGAGAACAAAGTCAAAACCCGTGCCACCGGTGAGCCCTGTGTATGTATTTAGACAAGCCACACAGTCACATCCTACATGAGGTTTAGCATTCTGGGTGGGGGAGGGGGAATGTATGAGAAGGCCCTAAGGGACCTTCCAGGTCTCTATTCTGTGACTGTAGAGCTAACTGGGTGAGGCTCCAGCTTCCTCAGTTCTAGTGTTCCCATGTCTTTCTCCACAGAGCTAGGGTGCTGGTTCCTGATAATCGAGGTTGCCTCTACCCCCACTAGAGGAAGACCTGGATTCTTGAGTCTGGGCGGGGACGGGGACATTTCCTTAAGCCAAAGTTGGATGACCATTTCTCTGGGACATTATAGTACAGATACTTGTGTAGATCTGGATTGGGCTCAGGGGTCTCCCAGACCCCTTCCAATTTGGAGAGGCCTCTCTTGTAGATGCCTGCCTGGCCCGGCCCAGCCCAGTGAGTGGTTACTTCTGGGAAGAGGCACGGAGAGAAAGAGGGCCCAGAAGAGAAGGGGGGACTTCCTGTTTACTGTTCACACCTCCTGTTCCCTTCCTCAAGATAACATGAGTCTCTGAAGGCACAAATGAGTCAGTGGTGAGAAGCCACAGAGTGCACTAGTGTGGGTTGAGGAGGACAAGTGAGTGGCAGACAACCTCAGCACGTTAGGGCTGGAGAACAGAGGACGTCTGAGATCCCAGAGCACAGAACAGTGGGCCTGGGCTGCAAAACAAAGAATGCACTCAGTTGGCAAACATTGTTTGAGCACCTACTGTGTACCAGGGCATGGAGCTAAGCACTGGGGCTTCAAAGAAATGACAGTCCCTGCTCTCCAGGAGTACATAATCTGATGGAGGAGACAACCCCCCACCCCCCACAGGAACATACAGGATACAAAGAGAGTAAATGGAAAAGAAATTTAGAAGTGAAGGCCTTTAGCCTGGGGAAAAAGGCCTCCAGCAGACAGTGAGATTCTGGCTTTGAAGAAAGCCAGAAAACCTAACAGAGCTGAGAAGGGAGGGCATGCCAGGTATGGGGGCAGCCTGGGCATAGGCATGGAGTCTGAAGATGGAGAGTTATGTTCAAGAAACAGTAAGTGGGTCAGTGGGTCAGGATGGTGGAATGAGTGGAGGGAAGTGAAGCCAAAAAAGACTAGAAAAGTAGGAGGGAGCCAGGTCGGGAAGAGCAAACACAAGACTTTACACTGAATCTTGGAAGTAACAGGGAGCCAATGGCCTCTGTGACCCCGGGGCAAGGCACGCAGCCTCTCTCAGCCTTAGTTTCCCCACCTGTACAGTGGAAATTATAATAACACCTACCTCCCAGAGTGGCTGGGAGGCTCAGGTGGGCAAATGTGGTGCTGAGCACACGCCACACATGGTGCGGAGAGCGCTATATAAATGTTATTTCATCTGACCCTCACAACAGCCCCAGGATCTTACAAACGAGTAAACAGAGGCAGACAGTGGCCAAGTCACTACAGTCTGAGGCCAGATTTGAACTCAGGCCTTTCTGATCCACTGTACCATGTTGTTGTTATTATTATTATTAATTAACCAATAGGAGAGCAGAAATAGAGACCAAATGAACCAAATGCTGCCTGTTCAAGGATAAGAAGAAAAGTAAAACTATTTGTTTACAGATTGTGTAGCTCTTATTCAGGGATAAGTAATCAAAGGAGATGAACAGGCCATTTTCAGATGAAGAAATCAATGTTCTAAATCTCTATTGATTAGAGAAATGCAAATGACAACAAATCTGAGGTACCAATACACTAGAAAAGGAAGACACATGTGGGAGGATGTGGACAAATGGCAACACTAATGCATTGTTGGTGGAGTTGTGAACTGATCCAATCATTCTGGAGAGCAATTTGCAACTACACCCAAAGGGCTATAACTATACATATCCTTTGACCCAGCAATACCACTACTAGGTCTGTATCCAAATAGACCAAAGGAAAAGAAGGAGGGCCTATGTGTACAAAAATATTTATATCAACCTTTTTTTGTAGTGGCAAAGAACTGGAAATTGAGGGGATACCCACCATTTGGGGGAAAGACTGAGCAAGTTGTGGTATAGGATTGTGATAAAATACTATTGTAATAGAGGAAATGACAAGTGGGATGCTGTCAGAAAAACCTAGGAAGATTTACATGAATTGATGCAAAGTGGAATGAGCAGAACCAAGAGAACTTTGTTCACAGTCACAACAATATCGTACAATAATCGAGTCCCTTAGCTCTTCTTAGCAATATGATATCCAAAACAAATCTGAAGAACTTACTATGAAAAATGCTATCCATCTCCAGAGAAAGGACTGATAGAATCTGAATAAAGATGGAAACTTACTTTTTTTACTTTCTTTATTGTTATTGGGTTTTTTGGTCTGTTTTCTTCCTCAACATGGCTAATATGGAAATATTTTGCATCACTGTACATATGTATAATGTATAATCTACATCAAATTGCTTGCCTTCTCAAGGAGGGAGAGAAGGGGGAAGGGAGGGAGAGAGAGAATCTGGTACTCAAAATTTTAAAAGTTAATGTTAAAATGTTTTGTGTACATGTAGAGGAAAAAGTAAAATAAAAATTAAGTATAGAATGAAATGCTACAAGAAAACATCCCATGTAGGAGTTCTTGAGATAATAATATGTGGGATCTCTCTTAATGTGTGCTTTTAAATTTTTCTTTACATTTTTTCAGTTGGCAAGCATTTTTCTCCTTCTCACCTGCCACCCCCTCCCAAAAAGGTAAGATAAAATTCTTGTAGCAAAAAAAATGTAGGCAAGGAAAATAAATCTCATATTTGCCATGTCCAAAAAGGTAAATCTCATCCTGCACCTTGATTGGGTCTCTGGCAGGAGATGGGTAGTTCTCTGGAATCAAGGTTCATTGCTTGAAAAAAATGTTTGTAAGTCTTCCCCCCCCCCTTCAATTAACAAGCATCTATCCTCTTTCCCTCTCCTCTTCTTCCTAAATTGGGGGAGGAGGGAGGAAAACCCACACCCATATTTACCAGACCCCTGTTCTAGAGTACTTGTCCTGGTCAAGTGCCTATAGATTGAATTGGTGATCTTGAACCCCTATCATGTCATCGAGTGTTTTTTCATTCACTCTGTGACCCTGTTTGGGGTTTTCTTGGCAAAGATACTGGAATGGTTTGCCATTTCCTTCTCCAGCTCATTTTGCAGGTGAGGAAACTAAGGCAGACAGAGGTTAAGTGACTTGCCCAAGGTCACATAGCTGGTGAGTGTTTGAGGCTGGATTTACGCTCTGGTCTCCTGACTCCATGCAGGGCACTATCCACTACAGCACCTGTTAGCTGCCCCTGAGCTCCTGTCATTTCTCCTTTATTTCCAGATCTCTACAGAGCACTACCTTCTTTTCTTCGAGCAGATTGGGCTGCTTCCACTTCCTCCTCCTCCTCCTCTTCCTCCATCTCAGCCACTCTCTGTTATGTCCCATCTTAGACTAAGATTATTAGAATTTTGAGTTGTTTCCTACATTCTGTCCTGGTCTGTGACTTTTCTTGGTAGATCTGTAGCCAGAAATGAATGCATCCACTCCCCTTGGAAAAATAATCAGTGTTTGGAAACCATGGGACCTCCATGTCAGTGAAGAATCTCTCCAGTGATTTTTGGAAAGATTAATAAATATCAATCTCAGTCTAACACGAATAATCACATTCCTCTAGTGGGGGTGAACCCTAAACAGGATTAGAAGACTCTGACCTTTTTCTCCTTCCACAGATCAACTCTAAACCCCTGGGTTTGACATTTTAAGACTATGTGGAGTCAAAGGATCCTGCTTCTGCCACTTACCCCCTGTTTGACTGGGTCAAATCATTGCCTCCCTGTGTCTCAGTTTCCCCATCTGTAAATTGAGGTTAGGAGGTGGTTTCCAAGGAGTTTTCCATCTTTAGCGATATTATCCTATGATCCAGGCTGTGTTTCCAGGCTTCCTACCCCTAATTCTCCTTCATGTCACCCACAGGACTAGGCTCTGCTGGCCTCCTTACATGCTCTCCCACCTCCAAGCTTCCACACTGGCTTTTCTTCAATCTCAAACATCTCAAGCCTCTCGCTGCCCATCCTACTCCTCTGAGGGTCAGGGGCGTGCTGGATCCAGCTCTTCCTGGCTCTCGGGGTGCAGATATGAGTAAAAAGAAAAACAGTTTCTGCCCTCAGGGAGCTGACACCCTAGTGGGGAGAGACAATGTATAAAGGTGCCAGAAGAGTAGGAAAGGAAAACAGGGGAATGGGGACTTAGCATTGCAAGGGCATTGGAGAGAAAGTTGGTCAAATTAGGGTTCGAGTCTGGAGAGGAAAGAAGATGGCGTTAGCCTGGGCACCTGGGCACTTTCCTTAAAATGAGAAATTCGGGGGGAACCAACCTGTCAGGGGAAGGGGCTGCAGGGTCTGAATGAACTTCCAGCATGAGAAAACTTCTGTTTCATGGGGGAGAAAGTATGGAGAATCAGTTGTGGAGTCCAGAGAGAAATGAGCTCATTTCAGGTCACACAACCAATGACAGGCAGAGGCCAGAATAGAACCCAGGGCTCCTGATTCCCTGTACTGAACATTCTCTCCTACATCAGCTTGCCTCCTCCCCAAAGATTTTCCCTTTCAGGCACAAGTCCCAGGACCTCCAGGAGAGATCCCTGGGCTTGGCAGAGTCTGCATTCTGATGCCATTAACTCTGCCCATCCCTCTCCCTCTCTGAGCTGGAGATTCCTCAGAAAACAGACAATGATCCCATCCTACCTGATCATGTCCCTCTGGAATATGCCCTCCTCCAAGAGTATAATTACCCAAGGTCCAAGGTACCCTATGGGTCTACAGTCATAAAAATTATAGCTCAGAAGCCCCCATCAGCATTGTCAGTCAATTAACTCAAAGCAAAACCATTTACTGAAACACCATACTAAGAAACGTAGTAATAAAACATCACTTCTGTCAACCTGGGGCATGCTTTCCCTTAAGTACTCTGCTTCATGCATGCCTGTGGCCAGGACACCTTTGAGAAGGGACAGCTTGTGCCTCCTCATGCTGGCAATGACCTTGGTCTCATAGTCTCATCTGACTCTCCCCCCCTGGTCACTGTGAGGTGCTACTACCCTGGGCTGTACATGGCTTGACTGGAGTGACCACTGCCTCCAGGTGTCAGCTGGCCTAGGGCACTCCTATGTATTTTGGGAAGAAATGGAGACCCTGCCATAGGACCAAAAGGAGTTTGCAAACTGTCACCTGCAAAATAGTCATTTTAGGTCAAATTACAATTGGAGTCTGGACTGTCATCTGCAAAAACAAGGCCCAAGCTCCAGGCACCAGACTCTCAATTCCTCTCCCCAACTGGACTCACGTTTGCAGCTGGACTTGGCCGTGTAGCTGCTGAATAGAGGGGAGGGGGGGGAAATCCAGCCCCATCCATGTTGTACTTTCTTTCTCTTTCTTTTTTTGCTTTTTGGAGGGCAATTGGGGTTAAGTAACTTGCCCAAGGTCACACAGCTAGGTTTTTGTTTTGTGTGTGCGTTAAGTGTCTGAGGTCGGATCCAAACTCAGGTCCTTCTGACTCCAGGGCTCTACTCACTGCGCCACCTAGCCACCCCCTTTTTGTACTTTCTAAAAGACATGAGAGAAAATGTGAAGAGTTAACTCCAGAGCTTGGTTCTTCCCTCTGTAGCTGACTCTCTGTGTGACCCTCATAACCGGGGGGCAGACTGTTTAGAGGGCACCAGGGGCATGCAGGTGCCTTCATCCAATAGGCAATGCAATCTTATTAAGTTGATTCTATTCTGCTATTATATTCTTCTGAAAACTCCTTAATTTGATCAGACTAAATCTGACTAACTTCTGTTACTTACACGAAATAAATATGAGGTGAGTAGAGGGAGACTTGAGCAGTTGAGGGCATCAGAAGACACTTTTTTGTACTAGGGTCACTGTAGCTGAGCTGGGGATGGGGAGAGAAAGAAAGCGAGGCAGGAGGGCATTTACAGACATGGGAGGACAAAGGCAGCGGACAAAGGGTGATGGATGCTGTGGGTGTCTTATTGATCCCTGGGCAAGCATCAGGTGACTTTGGTGTCCTCCAAAGGAGCTCCCAATGCAGGCCACCGGGCCCTGCTTCTCTGTTGGCTGCTCCAGCACTGGGAGGTTAAAACCCTGGTGGCCCTGCTTCCCAGACACCTGAGAAAGAAAGAGTGAGTCCACTACCTAAAACCCTTAGGGTCTTTGTACAGGAAATCTTTATGTAATTGGGTCTCCCAGGTGAAGAACTTTACATTTATCCTGATTGTGTTGTTTAATGAGATTCAGCCGCTGTTTTCTTACTATTTGTTGAATTTGCTTTTCCAAGTGAAAGAGACCTGAGAACAAGGAACATGACCCGTCTGAGCTAGAAAAGACAGTCAAGTCCAGAAGGGAGATAGTGGACCTGGAGATGACTTGGGGACAGTCTTGTCTAGTCCCTCATTTTGAAGATGACTATGGCCTGCTCAAGGTGGCACAGATAGGCTAACTCAAGAGTCCAGGCTCCCCTCCCTTTCCTCACCAGAATCGACTCCAGAAGGCATAGAGCTCTATTGAAACAGTCCCAGGCCTCAAAGTCGTGGATCCTGCCTGCCCTTTGAGCTGCTCATGTCAGAGAGGACACTGACAAGCTGAAGAGTGCCCAAAGGAGGGCGGCTGTTTTGGCCAAGGGCTTCCTCCTCCTGTGTTGATCAGCAGAAGGAACAAGGGCTTTTTAGGCTGGAGGAGAGAAAGCTGAAAAGACGCTATTACATGATAGGATTGTAGATTTAAGGGTGTAAGGGACCCAAAAGGTCATGGAGTCCAACCCTCTAATTGTACAGATGAGGGGAACTGAGGTACAGAAGGGTTAGGTTTGTCAGCAGAAGTTACAAACGGACAGATTTCCACCTTCTGGTTTCCTACCAATCAGAGTCATTCTGCAGCAGAGGGGGAGGGCTGCCCTGGAAAAATGATGGGCTCCCCTTTGTGATTGGCTGGTAAATATTTAACAACCAGCTTTCTAAGAAAATGTAACCATGACACACTATTTAGAAGTAATCTGAATTGTTAAACTTTTCTCAATCATTTTTTCAAGTCTAGATAATGACAAAATGATAAACCAGCCCTGATTTGTAGCACGTGTCAATTTCTGAGGTATAAATACAGGGAATATGTGTCCAGGTAAGAGTTGGACTGGATGCCTCTGAGGTTCCTTTTAGATCTGAGATTCTGGGCCATGGAAAGAGTGCTGGGTCTGGATTTGAATCCTACCACAAGCTACCTGTATAACTTTGGGTCAGTCACTACCTGTCTCTGGGCCTCAGTTTCCCCATATGTAAACTGTTGGGCTCAATGGCCTCTTCCAGTTCTAAGATGAATGCCAAGCATCTTTGCCAAGTCCCTTTTCCTTTCCTGCAGCACCAGCCTAGAACACTAGAGGGTGCCAAAGAGACTCCTTTAAACCTCCTACCGTGACTAAGAATGCTGAGATCCTGACCAGGCACCACAGCGGCAGATGGCCTGGATTTAGATCTTGCTCTGTCTGTTTTGTTCTTAATCGGCATGACCTTGGATGAGTCCCTTCCCTTTTTTAGTTTTCAGTTTCATCCTCCCCATGGACCACAGCACACCAGGCCATTCTGCCCTCTACTGTCTCCCAAAGTCTGTCCAAGTTCACGTTTTCTCTTTTCACTTCACTAAATATCCATTTCATCCTCTGCTGTCCTCTTCCACTTTTGCCTTCAATCTTTCCCAGTATCAGACTCTTTTCCAATGAGTCTTGTCTCCTCATTATATGGCCAAGTATTTAACCTTCAATCTATAGTCATATGGAAAAAAAGCTCTCAATTACTATTAATTAGAGAAATACAAATTAAAACAACTCTGAGGTACCACCTCATACTATCAGATTGGCTAATATGACAAAAAAGGAAAATGATAAATGTTAGAGATGTGGGAAAATTGGAACACTAACGCATTGTTGGTGGACTTGTGAACTAATCCAATCATTCTGGAGAGCAATTTGGAACTATGCCCAAAGGGTTATAAAAATGTGTATACCCTTTGACCCAGCAATATTACTTCTGGGGCTGTATCCCAAAGAGATCATAAAAAGAGGAAAAGGCCACATGTACAAAAATATTTTTAGCAGCTCTTTTTGTGGTGGCAAGCATTGGAAATTGAGGGGATGCCCATCAATTGGGGAATGACTGAACAAGTTGTGATATATGAATGTAATGGAATACTATTGTGCTATAAGAAATGATGAGCATTTTTCTTTTGTTGTTTTGTTTTGTTTCTTCTTTTCTCATGGTTCTTCCCATTGGTTCTAATTCTTCTTTACATCATGACTAATGTGAAAATGTATTTAATATGAATGTATAAGTAGAACCCATATCAGATTGCATGCTGTCTTTGGAAGGAGGGAAGACAAGGAGGGGGAGAAAATTTAAAACCCAAAATCTTATGGAAGTAAATGTTGAAAGCTAAAAATGAATTAATTAAAAAAAAAACTTTTAAAAGAAAAAAGCAGGCAGATTTCAGAAAAACCTGAAAAGACCCAAACTGGTACTGAGTGAAATGAGAAGAACCAGGAGAACATTGTACACAGTAACAGAAATACTTTGAGATGATTAGCTTTGATATACCTAGTTCTTTTCAGAAATACAATGATCTAAGACAATTCCAAAAGACTCATCATGGAAAATGCTGTCCACAGCAAAGAAAGAAGTTGGAGTCTGAATGCAGATCAAAGCAGACTGTTTTCTTTCTTTTTTTTCCTTTCTTTTTTTTTTTTTGTGGTTTTTCCCTTTTGTTCTGATTCTTCTTTCATTATGCGATTAACTTGGAAATATGCTTAATATGATTGTACATGTATAGTCTATATCAGATTGCCATATCTTGGGGAGAGGGAAGGGCAGGGTGGGAAAAAAATTGAAACTCAAAATCTTATAAAAGTGAATGTTGAAAACTATCTTTACATGTAATTGGAAAAAATAAAATACTATTAAGTGGGGAAAATTAACTTTTTAAAAAAGTATTTAATTTTCAGCTTCAGTGTTTGACCTTCCAGTGAATAGCCTGGATTAATTTCTTTCTTTAATTTTTCTTTGCTTTCTGTCATTACAGTGGTATCATCTACATATCTGAGATTGTTGATATTTCTCCTGACAACTTTAATTTTGGCTTTTGATTCATCTAGCATGGCATTTCACATGATGTAGCCTGCATATGAGTAAAATAAATAAGGTAACAACATACAGCCTTGTTATACTCCTTTTCTAATCTTAAACCAATCAGTTGTTCCATGTTGATTTCTAACTGTTCTTCTTGGCACACATACAGGTCCCTCAGGAGACAAATAAGATAACCTGGTCCTCCCATCTCTTTGAAGACTTGCCATTTATTGTGATTCACACAGTCAAAGGCTTTAGTGTAGTCAATGAAGTAGAGGTAGATGTTTTTCTGGAGCTCTCTTGCTTTCTCTATAATCCTGGAAATGTTGACAATTTGGTCTCTAGTTCCTCTGCCTCTTTGAAAACCAGCCTGCTCCTCTGACAATTCTTGGTTCACATATTGCTGAAACCTAGCTTGCAGAATCTTAAGCAGAACCTTGCTGGCATGTAAGATAATCAAAATTGTTTGGTCATTTGAGCAGTTTTTGGCATTGCTCTTCTTTAGGATTGGGACAGAAATCGATCTTTTCCAATCCAGTGGCCAGCACTGAGTTTTCCATATTGGATGCATGTTGAGAGCAACACTTTAACAGAATCATTTTCTTTCTTTCTTTTTTAGGATTTTAAGTAGCTCAGATGGAATTCCTTTAGTCTTATTGTTAGCAATGCTTTCTAAGGTCCACTTGACTTCATTCTCCAGGCTGTCTGACTCTGGATCAGGAGCCACAGCACAGTGGTTATTGGTGATGAAAAGACCTTTCTTGTCTAGTGCTTTTGTGTGTTCTTGCTGCCTCTTCTTAATCTCTTCTGTTTCTGTTAAGTCCCTACCATCTTATTCTCTCCTTCTTTTTCCCTGGACTTTTCTGTATTGCTGCTTCCTAGACAATACTGCACATCTCTGTCCATAATTCTTTAGGCAGTCTCTCTATCAGATCTGACTTCTTCAAACCATCCATCAACTCCACTTTATATCCATAAGGGATATAAAGTTCTGACCTTCCAGGTTCCTATGCGTCGGACCTTCCTTTCTTCACCAGATACATTCAGAACTGAGTTTTTCTTCAGCTTTGGCCCAACCAATTCCACTGTTACCTGTCCATCCTGGGTGACCCTGCATGGCATAGCTCACAGTTTCATACAACTCCACAAGTCCTTCTGCCCTGACCAGGCAGTAATCCTGAGGGGAAATGGGAGGGGTGTGTGTCTCTATATGGCCTCTAAGAGCACTTTCAGCTCTAAATGTATTATCCTATAAGGTGATACTTAAGCCTGGCCTTGAAGGACCTTGAAGACTTATATATTTTAAATTCTAAACTTATTAACCATAGTCAAAAGCAAACATTCAGACACACACACAATTGAAACTAACACAACCATACAAGAAACCATTGGTGCTTCAGGATTTCAGCTGATAAAAAGGGGATGTCTTGGAGGGAGGGAGGGGCTGGAGGTGCTCTAGGAAGGTGAAGGAAAGGTGAAAGTCCTAAGACGGTTGGGGAGAACCTCAGGTCATCTTAGCTTCTCGAAAGGAATTGATTTCAGCAGACTGCCTGTCTGTTGGGGTTATTTCAGTCGTGTCTGACTCTCAATGACCCCATTTGGGGTTTTCTTGGTAAAGGCTGGAGGGGTTTGCCATTTCCTTCTCCAGCTCATTTGACAGATGAGGAAACTGAGGCAAACAGGGTGAAGTGACTTGCCCAGAGTCACACAGCTAATAAGTGTCTGAGGTGGGATTTGAACTCACAAAGAGGAGTCTTCCTGACTCCAGGCCCAGCACTCTATTTACTGTGGCACCACCTAGCTGCCACATCTACCTATATGATCTATTTCTTTTCCTATCTGTACAGCTATTTATGTCTGTCTACCTGTCTATCTGTCTGTCTGTCAATCATCCATCCTAGGATGAATTCCAATTTCTAGAACTGATGGTTAAATCCTCCAGTGTAATATCAGACAACAGGATTTCTCAGATTGGGGGAAACAAGGCTGGAGGGTGGGCTCAAAGTTTCTGCTATAAGTGTGGGACTGGGAGGAGCCCAGTCTAGGCACTTAGCTCCTGAGTGGGGTAAGGGGTGGCTCAAGGGCCTCACCTCAAGGCTGGGGCAAGAGGAGAGTCCAGAATCTCTCAGCTCCACATATGGAAAGAAGGGAAAGGAATAATCCAGGTCCTTGACTTCCAGTCTGAGGGAATTGCAGGGACTAGGATCTCTCAGCTTGAATTTGGAAAATGGCAGGGATCAGGGCTTAGTTTTAGGTTGCAGAGAGTTGGGAGATGATTGAACTTTCAGTACAAATCCTGGAATGAAGTGAGGAGGCACGAGAGAAGGCCTATTCACATTTCTTGGCCCTGTGCCCTTGGCATCAGGGTATGGTGCCTTGCCCAAGACAGAGCTTCTAAAATGCTTGGAGGGTAGGAATGGCCTGGGTCCTTCAGCTGCAGCCTGGGAGCACTGGAGAGACCAGCGTTTGTTGATCCAAAGCTAAGGGGATTTTGGTGGGAGGAATCTGGATCTCTCTTCTCCAGGTTCAAGAGCTGCTGGGAGTTAGGATTGTAGCTCGAGGCTGGGGGTATCTGGAGAAGGCTAGAATGTCTCAGCTGCAAGACCACGTGGTCTCTGAGTCCCCTTTCAGATCTAAGTCCAGGAACCTGGGGGCCTGAGAATTGAAACTCAGAATGGAAGGGTCAGGCTCTCTCAGCTACAGCCTGTGTGGCTTGTGGGAACTTGGGTCTGTCATCTCCAAATGCAGGAATTTAGGGCACAGAGGATTAGGGTCTTTTGGTTCCTGCTCAGAGACATTTGGAGAGGGGAAAGAGAGCAAGATTTCTCAGGTCCAAACTGGGAAGGACAAGTGCAGGGGAGACAGAGGCCTCTTGGCTATAGGCTTGGGATGGAGGCACCAGAATCGGAAATTTAGGGATTGGGAGGGGCCAGGATTTCTCAGATTCAAGCTAGGAGCAGTATGTTTGGAGGGATGGGGCGGGGGGCGGGCGTCTGCACCAGAAATCCTTTGTTCTAGCCCAGGGGAACTGGGGAAACCAGGATCTCCCAGCTTCAGGTTGGGAGATGGGGGAGATTGGGGACCTCTGGATATCTCAAGTTCAAGGTGAACTTGGGGTCCCCAGGGTTTTTCTGCTCTATCCTGAGATTGGGGGTTTAGGGATCCCAGGTCTAGCCTGAACTCTGCTTCAGGCCTGAGTACTGGGGGTCTCTAGGCTCTCTCAGTTCTAACTTGGGGGAGTACGGGGCCTCTGGGGTTAGAGGGCCTCAGACGTGTTTCAGGCTCATCAGAAGCTCAGAGAGAGTAGGACCCCAAGGAGAACAGGAGGCAGAAGCCACCCTGGCCCTGGTCCTGGCCTTGGCCGTGGCACTCTGGTTCCGTAGCCCAGGCTGCCTGGGCTGGGCCGGGCGGGACGGGACGGGGCGGCAGCCAGCCAGGGCTGCGAAGAGGCCGGCAGCCGGTGGGCTCGCTCGGGCTCGGGTCCCTCCCCCTGGCTCAGACTCAGGAATCCGTGTCGTGTCCGGGGCGGGCTGGGGGGCGGGGGGCGGGGGGCGGCCGCTTCCTGGGGCCGCTTGTCCAGGGAGCGGAGCCTCGCCAAGCCCACAGGCTCAGAGCAGCCCGGAGCCCCGGGGGCCGCGGGGGTGGGCTCGGGTCGCTCCAGCCTCAAGTAAGTGTTGCGAGTCCGGGGGGGTGCTGGGAGCCGGGACGCCAGGGCCCCCGCTGAGCGGAAACTGCCGACTCAGCGGAATGGCCTGGGGCGGGGGGAGGGGAGAGATGGAAAGTTTGAGGAGGTCCCCGAGGATAAGCCTGAGACCCAGCTCCCTTGGCCCTGGCCCGCGGGAGCCTGGGGCTGGGGGACTGAGGAGTGAGCTTGTTCCCCCTGCCCCTGGGGGAGCTGGAGTGCAGGTTGACTGCGGGGGTCCCGTGCCTTCAGCTGCAAGGCAGAAGGCTGAGGTCCAAGGGGAGACATGGCAGTAGGGGACCAAGGAGGTCAGCCACACTTCCTCTGGGTGAGCTGAGGGGCAGAAGAGCCTGGGGCCTGATAGGGGAGGGGGCACACAGAACAGCTGGGCCCCGTGAGGAGGGGGGAGGAGAAGAGCCTGAATCCAAGGGGAAAAGGTGGGGGGGGGCAGCAAATAACAGTCTACGTCTCCTGGGTAGTGGTGAGGGCGGAACAGCAGGACTCTGTGGGGAGAGTTGGGAGGCAGAAAGCTAGTCTTCTCAGAAGCCCTGCTCCAAAGGGAGAACTAGAAATAAGAAACTCCATTACTCCATCAGGGTTCTGTGGGAAGAACCTTTGTTCTTGTAGGGTATTGAGGACTTGGAGGCGAGGTGTGTGTGTGGGGGGGGGGGGCACAAAAATGCTTGGTGCTTGAAGAGGAAACCAGGACTGAAAGGGAGGGCTAGGCCTGGGGGTAGGGAAGTCAAGAAGTAAGGTCCCCCACAAACAGAAGGATAAAGGTCCAGGGAAGCAAGATATCAGGGACCTGGGAAGAGGGTGAGGGCTGGTGGATGAGAGCATGAGACTGGCCACACTTCCCTTGGGAGAGCTGAGGCTGGCTGGCTCCCTTGGGAGAGTCTGAGGTTGCATGGATGGGAGGCAGGTTGTATGGGCAGGACCAGGGGGTAGGGTCTGACTGGCTCAGGGCCTCCAAGGAGCCAGACCCAGGTGAGGCTGAGGCAAGCTCTCCTTCCTTGGTCCTAGGATGCTCCCTCTTGTCTCCTTTCTCCGAGGACAGCTGCTATTGCTGCTGTTTCTTCTGGGCACTGCATCTCCCCAGGACCCTGAAGAGCTGGACAGCTACATGGTGGGAGCCCTGGAACTCAACAGGCCTGGGCAGTGGGAGAGATGGGGAGAAGCAGCAGGAAACTGAGGGGGCTAGTTAGGGGATGGGGGAGAAAAGAAGAAAACACAGGGGGTCCTGAGATGAGGCTAGAGGAAGGGGTAGAGGCAGGGGCAGGGGCAGAATTTGGGGAGGATCCTCACAATCTCCTGGCCAAGCCCAAAGGTGCTAAGTGCTGGGCATGGTGTTGAAGACCTGGGTTCCAATCCTGCCTCTGATACTGTCTTTCACCTCTCTGGGTCTCAGTTTTGACATCTATAAAATTCAGGTAACAACCACACCTGACCTAGAGAGTTCTTGGGAGAATTCCAGTGAGATAGTCTTTGCCAAGCACTTCGCAGACCGGAAAGCTAGAGCCCACCCTCAGCCCTCTCCCTAAGCCCACTGACCAGAGCTTTGGAGCCGACCTTGCTTCCTTCCTGTTGCTCTAGGAGTGTACCGATGGCTATGAGTGGGACACAGAGAGTCAGCACTGTAAGGGTGAGTATGAGGGCTCCCCTGTGTGGAGAGGATGGAGGGCATGTTTCCAGAATGAAGGCTCTGCCACTGGCTGAGGAGGGAGGCTCGGACATCATAGAGTGGAGCCTCTGCATTTAGAGAGCAGGAAACTGAAGCCTCGAGAGGGCAGTGACTCGCCTAGGGCCCCAAAGGTAGCAGCAAGTGGCCATTTCTCACTCTTCCTTTCTTGGCTCCCTTTTCTATGAGAGGGAGCTGCTGAGAAGGCTGAGCCTTTCAGAAACCACTACAAGGGTCTGGGGAGCTTGAGATGAGAGCACTGAAGCCTAAATTTGATGGACTATTGAGAGACCCAAGGTCTCCCAATGCATCCTGGGCCATCTCCAGTCCTGATGAATATCTAGCCATTGGACCCAGATGGCTCCAGAGGAGAAAGTGAGGCTGGTGACCTTGCACAGCCCTCCCCCCCCCTCAAATCAAAGTCAATTACAAGTCATGTCATCATTTCTCTGATGCCAAGGTCCAGAATCTGAGGGGTGGAGTGTTGTCATGGAGTGAGGAGCCCCAGGCTCAGAGGCTCCAAGTCTCCCCTGGTCAGCCATAGAAAGCCCCCTTGACTCCTCTGAGCCTGTTTCTTTATCTCTAAAAGGTGAATAGTAATCCTACTGACCCTGTGGGTCCTTGTGAAAGCATCATAGAATTAATCCTTGAGCAGCAATCTTTTATTAAACACCTGCTACTTTCTAGGCACTGGGGATAAAAGCCCATACCAAACCAGAAGAGTCCCTGCCTTCAGGGAGTTTATATTCTAATGACTGACATGGGAGTAAGTAGTTACATATAGAGATGCCACATCCAGAAGGAAAGTCAGTGGAGGACTAAGTAAATTTAAAGGATCTAAGTATAAGGTAAATAAAAGTATCACCCATGTATCTCTGAAGTATTTAGGAGTAATACAAAGTAACTCCTGGAGGGGGCGGGGTTCTGTAGAAGGTGGCCCTTGGGCTCTGCTTTGAAAGGAGCTGGGAGTTCTAAGAACCAGGAACAGCTCTTGCCCAGTCACAGAAGGGGAGATGGAGGCCTGAGTTTGGGGAACATCAGCTAGATTACTTTAACTCAAGGAGAAAGTACATAAAGAAGAATAATAGTGAATGAGACCGGAGAGGTAGGTGGGAACCATACTACAGAGCATTTTCTGTTTTATCCTAGGGGCACCAGCAAGCCATTGAATATTTTTGAGCAGGGGAGTGATGGTCCTTTAGAAACATCACTTTTGGCATCTGTGTGGAGGATGGATTATCAGGAAAACCTGGAGTTGGGGAGGTCAATTAGGTGGCAGGGCCTGAAATAAAGTAGTGACTGTGTGGAGGGGAGAGAAGGGGGACAGACAGGAGATGTTGGGGGTGGGGAGATTGACCCAGATTTGTTAATTGAAGGAAAGGACAAGTTTGCGAAAGTGAGTGACTGGAAGGATGACAACAGCCTCAACAGACAGAAAGAAATTTGGAGAAGGGATGAGTTTGGGGGAAAATATGAGCTCCATTTTGGATGTGTTGGTTTCAAGAATATCGATGGGACACCCAGGAGTCCATTTCCTGCAGTAGGTATAAGGGGGAAGTGGAGCTTAAGAAACCGATGAAGCCTAATCTGCTGCTCTCTTGGGCCCAGGGCCAGGTGAGCGCTTTCTGGTCTGTGATGGCTTCATCCCAAAGCCAGCTGATTTCTCAGAGATTTGCAGGTCAGGCTGGCCCTGTTCCTTCTGTCCCAGACTGCTTTGGGGACCTGGAGAATGTCCTCTCCCAGGCAGTCACTGAAAGACTTTGACCATTGCTGCCAGACAGGCTTTCCTGGTCCTGGAGCAGCTATACCAGGTCAAGCTGAGTCACAACTAAGCACTGATAGCCATCCCCTCTTCCTAGGGTCATAGACCTCTCTGAACATGAGCTCATTACTTGGGGTGGGGATAGTCAGTGGGGAATGGGTGGGGCTATTTCTAGGATACAGGGCACTTGTGAACAGGCTTTGGGGGGGGGGTCCTTTCCTGTAGCCCTGAGTCAGTACTCGGGAAGGCAAGCAGCAGGGGCGGCAGAGGCAGTCTTCAGCCTAGAGCTCCTATGCAGAAATACAGTCCCCAGGATCACCAACTCTCCCCTCTGGGCCGGGGTGGGAAGAGCCCTGAGCCAGAAGCCCAGAGAAACCGGAAAAGCCCATTGTCCTCTCTGTGTCTCAGTCTCTCCAGCTTTGAGATGGAGGGGGCTGGACTTTATTTCTCCAGGGCTTCTTCTAAATCTGATCCCTGGGATCCCCTCCTGATTGAGTGACCTTGGCACATACCCCTCTGGGAATCATGGATTCCCTGATTCGAGCCCTCTTCTGTTCCCTCCCAGAGGATGGACATCTCTTGGCATGATCCTCCTAGTGTGGTCAGAGTGCACCCCCAGTTCCTGGTTCTCTTTGGTTGGAGCTCTCTGAGCTGCCCTCCTTGCCCAGCAATCTGCCCATTCCACTCTGCCCACAGATGTGAACGAGTGCGAGACTATCTCCGATGCATGTAAGGGGGAGATGAAGTGTATCAACCACTACGGGGGCTACCTGTGCCTGCCTCGCTCAGCCGCTGTCATCAATGATGTCCATTCAGAGGGGGGCCCCCCTCCCTGGCCAAGGCCTCCCAGGCCTCCTGCCCCTGGTCCACCTCGCCCCAACCCTTGCCCACAGGGCTATGAGCCTGATGACGAGGACAAGTGTGTGGGTAAGCTGGGGGGCCAGGGGGGCTGTTCTCACGTGGAAGGGGCCCCCCAGCTTCCTTCCCAGGCAGTGAGTGGCTTGGGCGGAAGTGCTGCCCTTTCCAGAAAGAAGGGTTTGGTGGCAGGTTGGCTTTAGGGGGGTTCAGTTGGGCCAGGATGGATCCGGGGCAACCACCAGAGCCAGGCATTCTTCACTGCACTTGGCTTGTTTGAGCTTTTTATCTATTTCTTAAGCATGGAGACGTTTTTATTTCCATTCCAAATTCTGTCCCTCCACCCCCCCATGAGAAGGCAAGAAAACCAAGCACAGGTAACTCCAGGGCCCTTTGTGGGAGCCCTGCGGCCTGCCCCCAGCCTTGGCTCCTGCCTCTCTGCCTGGCTGCAGCTTCCTCCACTCTGCCACACCTAGGTAGCATCCAGGGCTCCCCTCACACGGGAAGCCACAGCCTGCTCCAGGGCTGAGGTGCTTGGTGGGTCAGCACATACCTAGAACCAGAACCCGACAGAGGGGCTACCTTGCCTGACCAGCCCACGTGCCACTGGTGCAGAGATCTGCCTTGTGCCTGCATGTGGTCTTCCCTCTTGTAGTAATGGAAAAATTACTGGCCAGAGATAGCCTGGGAAAACTGGGCAAGTCCTTCCCCCTCCCTGGACCTCCATATCTCCAGCTGTGACATGTAGGGGGAAGGACCACCAGTGAGCCAGAACTCACTATGGGGGATTTCGAGGGCTGGGCACACTGTGAGGGGCCACAGGGGCTGGGCACACTGTGAGGGGCCACAGGGGCTGGGCACACAGTGGGGGGCCACAGGGGTTGGGCACACAGTGGGGGCCACGGGGGCTGGGCACACAGTGGGGACCCCGGAGGCTGGGCACACTGTGGGGGGGCCACAGGGGCTGGGCACACAGTGGGGAGCCACGGGGGCTGGACACACAGTGGGGGGCCACGGGGGCTGGGCACACAGTGGGGGGGCCACGGGGGCTGGGCACACAGTGGGGGGCCGCGGGGGCTGGGCACACAGTGGGGCCGCTGGAGACCGGGCCACGGGAATGGCCTCCGCCGCTGCACAAGTCCTCAGATGTTCTAGATGGCCTCTTTGTTGCTCTTTTCTGGAGGTCACCCTTCTCCTTCCATGAGCAGCACACCTGTGCTCTCTTGGCTGACTTGTGGCCCCCCAACCTGCTCTCTGCTGCCATCTGCTGGCCATATGCTACTCCTCCTCTATAGGGCCATCTGCCTCTCTTCCCTTCTGTGGGGATGTAGAAACTTGTTGGTCCCGGTTAGGGAAGAGCTAGCTTTCCTTCAGTGAATAGCAGAAGGCTATTATAACCTAGCTAGAAAGTTAAAAAAAGCCAACCCAGGCTGATTGTTGGTTTTGTTTTTTTTTTGGGGGGGGGCTGTAAACATGTAGTCCAGAGTCTCAGGCAGCTATTTGAGCTGTGGATAGACAATCCCTTTTCGCTTTTGTTTGATCCCTGATTATCACAGGAGTTTCGGGTACCAGGCTTAAAGCTCATCTTAGTTCCCATAATGCTCCTTGATTGGCATGAAAATTAATCTGAGGTCAAGAGCAAAAGGGCCAACAAGGCCATTGTCCGTTCCACCTTTGGGACTTTATTATGTACATCTACAAGCAAGAAGATGGCATCATTTGGGGCCTTAGAACTATCCAGCAGGGAGGGCATCAGAAGCCAGTCCTCCTTTATGGGTGCCCAAGATGGAGGTTTTGTAGTCAAGTGCGTGAGCTGTACAATGTTTCCACATCTCAGCAGCTGTGAGGGCGGAGATCTGGTTTCAGGAGGGTCTCAGCTGGGCGCAGTCTGGAGGACTGGATGGCTATCTGTCCTGGCTATGCCTTGGCCTGACCCATGGCTGTCCTGGGGATACGTCTTGTATCTGACCTACATTTCCGGATTCCAGATATAGATGAGTGTGAACTTGACCTCCACGATTGCCGTCCCAGTCAAGAGTGCCATAACCTACCTGGTTCCTTCCATTGCTCGTGTCCTGATGGCTACAGAAAAGTGGGCTCAGAGTGTGTGGGTAAGTGAGATGCCCAGAAACCTAGATCCCACCCCTGAAACCTCCTGCCCCCTGAAGGAGATGATTAAAGACTGAAGTCCAACAAACCATAGCACAAAACAGCTCAGCCGCCCTAACCTCCATTGCCGTCCTTCCAAAACACCTAACCTTTGACCCCCAGACATAGATGAATGTCGTTACCGCTACTGCCAACATCGCTGTGTCAACGTTCCTGGCTCCTTCACCTGCCAGTGTGAGCCTGGCTTCCAGCTGGGCCCCAACAACCGCTCCTGTGTAGGTGAGACAACCTGTGGGAAAGGGGGGCTAATCAGGGTGGGCAACAGGGTGGAGGCCCAAGCTCAGGACCAGGTCGAGGCATGCCCAACCTTCTCAGTTGCATCCTAGCCTGTGAACTACCCCCCAGTGGGATGGAGGAGGCTGGGATCCTGCTGCTCTCCCCTCTGCTGAGGTCCCACTCTGGCTTCTGCTGCCTCCAGATGTGAATGAATGTGAGATGGGGGCACCCTGCGAGCAGCGATGCTTCAACTCCTATGGGACCTTCCTTTGCCGCTGTAACCAAGGCTACGAACTACATCGGGACGGCTTCTCTTGCAATGGTGACTGACCCCCACTGGGGGCTAGCTCTGTCCCAGGCCCTGCCCCTGATGAGACACACTGGACAGTGACTGGATATGAGTAATGCTTTACTCTGTGATATGGACTCAGTGCAGTAGGAGGTTGGAGACCATAGATTGTCAGGGCTAGGAGGGCTCTTAGAACATAGAACATCAGAACTGGGAGGGCCCTTAGAACATTGAATGTCAGATCTGGAGTGGCCGGGAGGGTTTGAGGTCCTAGGACATCAGAGCTGGAAAGGGTCTCAGAGGCCTTGTCAGTTAAAAAAAACGGATGGCACTTGTCTAGGGTCTCCCAGAAGGCTGCCCAGGGTTGGGCAGACAGAGCCGTGGCTTTCACTCCTGTCCAATACTATGCAATTGATCAAGCACGGCTTGCTTTGCCCACAGCCTCCTGGGACCCTTCCTCATCCCTGTATTGGGGAGGAGTATGGGCAGTGCCGTCAAGTGGGGGCCAATGTCTGCCTGGCCGCATGTGGGAAATGGCAGCTACCTGTATCTAGCGATATGATGTATCAATCCCAGGCTGCTGCCAGCTCCCCTGTCCTTGTACTTGACCTAGCTCAAGTGGATAATGGAGATCCTTGATGGGTGAGCTCGAACAGTCAGGGAAGCCTTCCTGGAGACAGGCCCTTCCTCTAGGGCTGCTGTCTTTCTAAGTCTCCATCTGTCGTGGTCCCATCCCTCCCACTCCCTACCCCTCCCCAGGTCTGCAGACCCTCACCTGACCTCCCTTGTCCCTCTCCTTTACCCCACCAGTCCCACAGACCCTCATCTGACTTCCTGTCCCTCCCTCCTCTGTCCATCCCCTGCAGACATCGACGAGTGTAGACATTCCACTTACCTCTGCCAATATCATTGCTCCAACGAGCCAGGCCGATTCTCCTGTCACTGCCCCCAAGGTTACCAGTTGCTGGGCACCCGCCTCTGCCAAGGTCTGTTAGGCTAGGAGCAGTGGAGACACTGTGGTGGGGGAGGGGGGCATGCCTGGCTTCCAGGTCACTACTGACCTCTCATCCTTGGCAGACATAGACGAGTGTGAGTCTGGCTCCCACCAATGCTCTGACAGCCAGAGCTGTGTCAACTTCCATGGGGGTTATCGCTGTGTGGAGACCAACCGCTGCTTGGAGCCCTATGTCCAGGTGTCTGACAAGTGAGTCCATTCCAGGCAGCTTGGGTCCCTTCCCCACACCCAAACTAGCTGAGGAGACTAGACTGAGAGCTGGGAGGTGAGATGGAGACACATAGACACCCAGGAATGGAGCATTAAGTGCTTGTTCTTTGGCAGGTACATGAGTGCTGGGCCTGCCCTCCAGGAGCTTCTGCACTAATGAGATGCCATGGGTGACTGACGGCTCCTGAGCTGGCCCGTTAGAGCCGGGAGGACCCCCCGGGGGAGGTCCAGAGTGAAGGGGCAGCACGGTGACAGGGCTGGGTCCAAGAAGCCTGTCAGAACCCAGCCTGGCCTGACCACTTATTCCCTGCTTCTCCAGCCGGTGCCTCTGTCCAGCCTCCAACCCTCAGTGCCGGGAACAGCCCTCTTCAATCGTTCACCGCTACATGAGCATCACGTCAGAGCGCAGTGTCCCTGCGGACGTCTTCCAGATTCAGGCCACCTCTGTTTACCCTGGGGCCTATAATGCCTTCCAGATCCGTGCTGGAAACCCTCAGGGAGACTTCTATATCAGGGTATGGTCCTGGGTGATGGGCAGAACTACCTGGGAGGGCCAAAGCCAGCCTACCAGGGAGGTGGGGTTTCCTGTTCTGAGATCACCCAGACTTTCCCTAACTCTATCTCCTGAAGGTTCAATCTCTCCGGTCAAAAGTTCCCCACCTTTTGGTTCTCCCCTCAGAGAACTCAAGGCCCATTTGGCAAACACTAGCTATGTGGGACAGGCAGAATCCTAACCCAGAGGGAGAGAACTCACATCAGTGAAACAATCTGAGAAGACAAGGCAGTTTTTGACCCAGAATTTGACCCCAGGGACTTTGGAAGTCAGACCATTGTCTGATAGGTTCATAGGAGCTGGGCCTTGAAGGATGGTGGGTTAGAGGCAGGTGAAGTGGAGGAAGGGTCACAAAGGTGAGCCAGCACCCCAGCCAGTGAGTCTCAGGAAGGATTGTAGATCTAGGGCTAGAAGGGACCTCAGAAGATACTGAATCCAACCCCTCCATTTTAGAGGTGAGTAAACAGGTCCAGAGAGGTAAAGGAACTTGACCCCTTTCCCCTCTGCCCCTCATGAGGGTGGTGAGTTGTGGGGGAAGGACTGTTATTGAAAGGGAACCCAGAGAGTCTGGGGTCTGGCAGAGGGAAGCCAGAGGCCAAGGTGATGGAAGGGCCTTGGAATGCCAGAGGTTTCGAATGGGCAGTGCAGCCTTAAAACCCAATGAAGAGACTACAGGAGGGGAGGGCTCCAGGTCCCCTCATGCCTGAGAGTTCTCTGGTCTCTTACAGCAAATCAACAACATCAGTGCCATGCTGGTTCTAGCCAGGCCTGTGACAGGGCCTCGAGAGTACGTGCTGGACTTGGAGATGGTGACCATGAACTCCCTCATGAGCTACCGGGCCAGCTCTGTGCTGAGACTCACTGTTTTTGTGGGGGCCTATGCCTTCTAGAGGCCTGGAGGAGCAGAGGGGGGGTGGGGCTTCCCCATGAAAACACCAGAAGCTGTTTAAGAGAGAAAAATCAATAAAAAGAGAAAAATCTGGCAGGACTGATGGGTGTAGGGGGCTCCACGGTGGGGAAAGAAAATCCAGGCCCTCCTCAGATGACCAGACAGGGAAGGAGACTTGGCCAGGGCCCTACGCACAGGTAGGAAGAGACCAGAAATGAGAAGCCAGGCCCCCCCATCCCAGAGGAGCCTCGGCTTCCTTACCAGAACCATAGGCCTTAGAGGAGGCTTTGCCTGTCCCCACCTTGGCTGCCCCCAGGCACTGGGCCTGGTCTGGGCAGACCCCATGCAGGGGAGGAGAAGCATTTCAACAGCCAACATCTACACAAGCAGGCACCTCATCTATATGGTTCTCCAGGAGCCAGGGAGGCCCAGGGTGATGGAGGACAGCTCCATGGCTCCTGTCAGTGATGATCCACCCCCAGCAGACTCGACAAGCTGGCAGTCTGAGACTTTTATTAGATCCAGAACATTTCCCATCCAATCCCCCCCACCCCCAGGCCTTGCACCATGGCTCCTCCAGGCTGGGCTCAGGGCAGCGGTCCAGAGGTACAATAAAGCTGGCACAGGGTCCGACTCAGGGCTGGGCCCAGGTTCCTGGAAGAGGAAGGGAGAGGGAGGTGACTGGGGAGCCTGGCCAAGGTTGCCTACCCCTCCCCCCAGAAGCCCCCAGCCCTTACCTCTGCAAGCGCCCACACTTGATGGAGCTCAGCAGCTTCTCCTGCTCTCGGGGGCTAGTACAGGCATCATAGGCAGCCAGCAGGCTGGGCACAAAGTGGAAGAGAGGCTCTGAAGAGTGGAGCAGTGGAGGGGCTGCACCCCGCCCCGAGGAATGCCATCCTTCAGTGCATTGAGGCTGGCTTGTTTCAGCGCAGGCAGAGAAGTGCTAGGCCCATCCCTGTGCCCAGCAAGCTTATAGCCTCAACCTTGAGAGACTTGTCCAAGCTGCCCAAGCTGAAGCAGAGACCACAGGGGCCCCGAGCTGTGCGCCTGCAGGCGAGCCCCTTAACCTCCAGTGTGGCTTCCCCTTCTATGAAATCTGGATAACCATATCAGTGCCAACTGCCCTCCCTTCTCACTGATTCTGTTAGTCTCCTTGAGCCTCCCCAACCTCCCCCCTCTACTCCAGTGTCCAGAAATGTCAAGGAGCCCCCCCGCCCCCCCGCAGACAGACCCATCTTTAATGAGCAAATCTCATCTTTTGTTCCCTCACATCTTACTTCCCCATCCAGACAAGCCTTTAGCAGACTTCAGTGTCTGGTTAACTTGACCTAAAACTCTCTTCCCTTTCATGGCCAAATCATAGAAAAAGCCGTCTACACCACCTCTGCCATGGCTTTTTCTCCACACCTCCTCTGACCTCACCATTCCACCATAACAGTTCTCTCTTAATCACCAAACCCAATGGCCTCTTCTCAGTCTTCACCCTTCCTGATTTCTCTGCTGGTCATCCCTGGTCTCTCCAGTTCTCCTACCTGTCTGACCACTCCTCCTCAGGTTTCAAGGCTGAATCCTCATCCATACTTGTCCCCTACCTGGGAGGGTAGGGCTCTACCATCCTGGGCTCTCCTCTCCTCCACTCAGCTCCCCCCTGGAACTGGAGCACACCCAGGGTCCTCTCAGCTCTGCTCTCTCTCCTGACCCCTCATACCATATCCCCAAGTTTACTGGACATTTAGAACTGAACTTACCGTGTTCCCAGCTGACCCCATGGTCTCTTTTCCCTAAAGCCTCCTCTTAAATTTCCCCAGGCACCATCCTCAGCCCTTCCCTCTCACTCAGCCCCTAGATCTCTTCCCTGACAGATTGCATCTGGGCAGGCTTCAACTCATTGTCTACACAGTGGCCAAAATGACCCTCTGAAAACATCCTGTGACTCCCTGAGCCCTCTCCAGGGCCACATGCAAAGAGCCCCCTGCAGCCTTTCCAAATGCCGCCCCTCTGGGCACTCTCCAATCACACTGGACAGGCTTCCGTCTCCTACCTCCATGCCCCTGTGCTCACTGGCTGTTACTCCCCATACCTGGCATGCTCTCCCCTCTTCACTTCCACCCCCTAAGATATCTGGCTCTCTTCCCCTCTCAGGACCCAGCCACCCTCCGAGGAGAGCTAAGGCACTGGCTTCACAGAAATCTGGCATATAACCATAGGGCGTATGGCACTTCCTCCCTCAGAATGTAAGCCCTTTCACAGCAGCGCTCATCTGGCTCTCTAGGGAGTGCTGGGTATACAGAATGGGCTCAACAAATTTCACTGACTGGCTGGTATCACTAACAACATCTCACATTCTATCTGTAACTATGTGTCACAGAGGGCTTTTCCCATAACCACTCTGTGAGGAAAATAAGAATCCCTGTTTTACAGATGGTTAACCTGAGGCTGGTCACAGAGCTAGGAAGTAGGAACCCATCCCTCAGGGGACACCCCTGGATTTAAAGCTAAAAGAGCCCTCTGAGACCATGTGAACAGGCTACATAACTGTCCTCCATCACATGACTGAGGAAGCAACAGAGGCTTGCTCCTCCAGACTAAACTACATCGACAAAAGGTGAGCAAGGGCCTTGCAGTGGGGAGAGAGTGTGGGAGCCCAGAAAGGAAGAGGAAAGGGGTGTCACCAGGTGTGAGGGCCTACCGAGCAGGGGTGGAATACTTCTCCAGCACTGAGGCAGCCTTTTCCCCACTCACTCCCCGAACCTGCATCAGCTGTCGGGCAAAGACCTCCTTCACGGACTGGGCCTGGCAGGGGAGGGAAGGTGGGCATCTTAGCAGGAAAACCCAGAGGCTGGGGAGCCAGGGAAAAGGGAAAGGACTGGAGTGGGCACAGCTGTGACCAAGGAGCAAGGGAGGGAGACAAGGGGGAGGAGGGAGGGGGCTCACTCTGTTTTTCATGGCCCCTTCGTTGAAGTCGCTGAAAGTAAAGAGGGTGCAGGGCAGGGTCTTAGCCCCAGGGTCTTCCTCAGCCCCCCAGCGTCGGCACCGCAGGGTCTGACCCTAACAAAGAAAAAGTGTGGCTGGGCCCTTCCAGGCCATCCGTCAGGGCCCCATGTGGCCCATGGCAGCCCCTCCTCACCTCGTAGAGTTTCTGCAAAGCTCGGGTGAGCAGAGCCAGGTAGGCCACTGACTCCTTCAGGTCTGCTGTTCGTTTCACAAAGAAGCCGTCAATCACCTGAGACGGGGCAAGGGTTAGAAATAGGGGTGCTGAGGGTCCTGTCAGAGCTCCCCAGGGGCCCTGGGTCCCCTCCCTTCCCTAGCCTCACCTGTGTGTTGGTGATTGCCTGCAGCAGGGTACTCTCAGGGAGGCTGAGGTTGTGGGCGGAACCATGGTCCTCTACCAGGTACACCCTGTGGCTGAGGCCACAGCGATTTAGGCGGAACTGGGGAAGTCAGGGCCACAAGGTCAGGCCTGGGGGCCTCCCCTCCCCCCTCCCCCATTCTCTCCAGGTCTCAGGTCTCCAGGACTTTCCCTGTCACATCCCACATGCTCAGTGGAAACTAAGACCCAGGATAGGAAGAGATCTGCCCAAGAGCTGTCAGAATCAGGATTTGAACCCAGCCAAAGAAGAAACGATTCTTGATTTAGGGCCGAATGGGCACAGAGAAATCGAGGGCCTGTGTATGGTCTCAGGCAGGACTGGAAGACTCAGGGCCCCTCCATACCTTCTGCTCCCGAAAGCGGCCATCGATGATGCTGCCACAGAGGTCATCCATACGCTTGCGTTCTACCACATGGTCCAGGACAAGCTCATCAGGCCGGCCTGGGGCAGAGGCTAGGTTGGCTCTGCCCACCCCCTACACCCTTCTCCGCACCCTAGGCACCCCTCCCCCTGCCTTACTGGACACTCTTGGCCTGGTCTCCTGAGCCACCCAAACAAAGTCCCCAACATGTAGCTTTCGGACATCATGAGGGACCCCCAGGCGCTGCAGCTCCCTCAGAATCTCTGGTCCATGGCTGCCCCTATGGGCACAGAAAGAACCCCAGCTGTAAGCATACCCTCTCCCCTTGACTCTAAGGACTATGGTGTCAGGGCTGGGAGGGGCCTTAGAAGGGGGGATATCAGGACTGGGAGAGGCCTTGAGACTGTCAGAGTTGGGAGACGAGGGCCTTGGGATGGGGTGGGGGGTGTCAGAGTTGAGGGGCCTTTGGACAGAGAATGTCAGAGTTCGGGGAGGGCAGCATTGGGACAAGGGGTGTCAGAGTTGGGGATGGGGGGCCTTGGGACAGAGAATGTCAGAGTTGGGGGAGGGGGCATTGGGACAGGGGGGCGTCAGAGTAGGGGGTGGAGGGCCTTGGAACAGGGGAGTATCAGAGTTGGGAGAGGGGTCTTTGGGACAGGGTATATCAAAGCAGGGGGGAATTCTAAGAGCTGAATGAAGGAAACATGTGATTCAGGGACATAGCCAACATTTAGTAAATAACGGAGTCTGTGCCCCTACATGCAGCCCTTGGCACTCCCTGGCACAGCTTCCCTCCTGGTCCCGCCTCCTCGCCCTCACCCTCCCATCCCCCACTTACCCTGTGGTCTCACTGACATCCACACACAAGAGGATCCTGTACTCCCCTGGCTCCAGCTCGAGGGGTGGCTCTGGAGCTGCGGTCCTGGTGTGTCTGTGGGGACACAGAGGACTGTGAAGAGAAGCCAAGACCACCGCACCCTCCTCTGTGGCTCTGACGGGGAAGGGTGGGGGGGAGTAGTTCCAGGAAAAGGATGGCTGTCTGGAAGGTAGTCCCATGATGAGGGTGGCACTCACAGCTGAGCCACAGCTTCTCGGGACCCATCTCCTGCCTCCCTCCCAGGGGATTGGGTGGATCTTGATCGTAGGCTGGCAGGCAGCTCTCCCAGACCTTCGGCTTCTGCCAGCTTCTGGGACAGCTCCAGCCCCATGGGCGTCAGCGAGTACCTGAGGAACAAAGGAGAGAGGGAGGAAGTGGCCCTGGTAGCCCAGGTCTGAGCCCTCCTGGGATTCCAGCACCAGATGGAGCCCTGGGCCTCACCTGGCCGGGTGCTGGGTCTTCTGGATGAGGTTTCTGTGAAGCAGAGAACGCAGGGCTGGCCAGGGCTGGCTTCTGTTGCTGAGGGCCACCTGACCAGACAGGGAGAGCAAGCTTAAGAGGCAGAAGCAGACAAGGGTCATCCCCCAGGGTCCAGGGAGGAGGCCCCAGAGATAGAGTCAGAGGACCTGAAAAGGAATCAAACTTGCGGGGGACTTCATGAAAGTTGTTTCAGTTGTTCCTCTCCTGTAAAATGAGTCAGACTGGATGCCGTCTAAAGGCCAACCCTCCCCATCAGACTCCATTCCACAGCAGAGACACAGGTCAGTCTCTGAGCAGCCGACTTCTCCTGAGTCCCAAAGTCCAAAGGCCAAGGCAGATCCATGAAGGGGACGGCAAGTCTCCCATCTAGCCTCGGTGGCTCTTACCTTGGGGGCTTCCTGCTCACACCTCCTCAGAAGCTCCTCCTTGGTCAGGGACCCTGGGCTTTTGGGATCCTGAAACAAGAAGCAAAGGGTCAGTGTCCCCCAGCCCCTGCCATGGATGCCTGGCCTCACTGCACTGCATCCAGGCTGTGTCCCTGCTCCCCCCACCTCTCCCATCGCAGGCTCACCAGCTGCTCCCTGTAGAGAATTAGCAGCAGAGCCCGGGCGGCTGAGTGTCGGGGCGGCCTATAGCTGCTAAGGCCATCAGCCCTGGGCTGGCCTAGGCCCTGTGACAGGCAGAAGAGAGGCATTCCTGAGTCCAACAGCTTCCCAGGCCCAGAGAAGAGTAGAGGCCCCCACATCCACCCCACCTCAATTCTTTTGCCTGGAGGCTGAGGAACCTGACTCTCCAAGCTGCCCTCCCCTCCCGAGGGGGAAGACTCATCCCGGAGGGGCAGCCTTTGCTGGGCTTTCTCCAAGGCTCTGTCTCAGGCCTTCATCTCTCCACCCACTCTAGGGGACCCAGGGCCTCTCCTGAGCTCCTAATGTCCCTCATGCTGGCATCCTTCTGGACATCCTTAACTCTTTCTTTTCCATTGCCTGCACAGATCCCAATAGGGGCCAAGTCCCATCAATTACCCATGAGTCTCTGGCACTCACAGCCCCTCTGTACCTCTACCCTGGACGATGGCCTCCCAGCCCCCAGCTTCCATGTGCCTCCATCCTAGGTCTTGCTTATGCCAAAGCTTGAGGTAACACAGCCTCCCACTTCCCTTCCCCGCTCTGGTATCCTTGATAACCCAATGTGACAGCACCCCCCCCCCCACCTCCAGCACTCCTTCCTTAGGGTCTTAGTTCCCTTCAAAGTTCAACTGGGCAGGGGATGGATACCTGAAGAAGCTGTTCCCTCCCTCCTGCCCCCTGGTGCTCACTTCCTCCAGACCACTGCCTTTGGCAGACTGTAGATCCTCCAAGGATGGAATTGGACACTCCCCCCAACTCTTCCTTCCCACTCCCTGCTCGTCATGTGGACACTTAAGACATGACTGCTGAGCATTAAATGGCTGCTCTAAGAATCCCCTCCTTTGGGGCAGAAGGACCCAAGTTTGGATCCGGCCTCAGATACTTAACACACACAAACAAAAACCTAGCCGTGTGACCTTGGGCAAGTTACTTAACCCCAATTGCCCTCCAAATAAAAAGCAAAAAAAAGAATTCCCTCCTTCCAGAGATCCCCACCCCCCCAAGCCAGTGAGCTTTAGGGGGTCCCTTCTCACCGACTGAGAAGGGCCTGTGTTCTCTGGGAGTGTACTCAACCCCTTCTGTGGGAGCTCAGAGACTGGTGGCTCACCTAGACCTGGGGGAAGAATCACAGCATGAAAACGGGAAATGTCAGAGCTGAGAGAAGCTTAGAACAGGGAATGGCAGAGGCGAGGGGGGAGGGACCTTAGAATAGGAAATGTCAGAGGTGGGAGGGCTTTACAACAAGGGATGGCAGAGGTGGGAGGAGCCTTAGAACAGGGGATGGCAGAGCTGGGAGGAGCAGAGCTATAGAAGGTTCAGTGCCACATTTGGATCCCAAGGAGGGAAGGGCCTAGTGTAGAGTAAGAGCTCATGGCAGAGCTGGGGCCCTGGTCCCCCAGCTTGAAGTTCCTAAAGCTCAATGGAAAGAGCTCTCAAATGGACCCCTGAAAACCTGCATCCCTAACCTGGCTCGGAATCTTCCCAGCAAGGTGGTCTTGACTAAATTCCTTCTTCCTCAGGGGCATGGTGAGGAATATGCCCAAGTGCAGTCCCCTTTGGGTGTGCTCTATGCCAGCAGTGGAGAGAAGCTGCTTCTTGGAGAGAAGCTGCTCCAGGGTTGGGTCCTCTCCACCTCCTGGACGCCCCCATGATAAGGCACGTTTCTGAGGTCAGGGGACCCTCCCCAAGCTGCTGCCTGGCCCCCTGACAAGGCTCCTGACTCTACCAGCATGTACCATCACTCTTTCTCAGCTGGTTGGGAGATGGTACATTGAAGGCTCATGGGACAGTCGCAAGTCAAGTCTGAATCTCAGCCAGAGCCCCCCAGATGGGGCCCTGGGCCTAGGAAATGAGGTGGACTGGACCTCGCCCCCTGCCCACTGGCCCCCAGGTCACCTCCGCTGGTCGCCCTGTGTTGCTCCAGGCGCTGGTCCAGCATCCGGCACAGGGCATCCCCAAAGTGCTGCAGGATCTTGGCTTCCTTCCCACTCCTCAGGGGCAGGGGGTACCGCAGCAGGGAGCGCAGGGCCTGGAGAAACACGGGGGTCGGTGCGCAGGCCCCCCCCCAACTGGCAGGAAGGGAAAGCACAGCACCCCAAGCAGCCCCAAGGGTTCTGGCTGCCAGGCCCCCCCCCCCACTGTGGGAGCCCCCCCACCTGCTACAGGCAGCGTCCCCCTCCCCTTCCGAGGCCCCGCCCCCGGCCCACCTTCTGGTAGACGAAGCGAGCCCGCTGGCCTCGGCCGGCTGCCTCGTCCCGCCACTCGCGGAGCCAGCGCACGAAGAGTGGGTTGGCGCAGGCGGGCAGCGGCCGCTTCCGGCCCAGGTGGGGCGCGGGTGCGGCCATAGCCCAGTTCCAGGCCCGGCCGCCAGACTCAGGTTAGAGCCGCGATGCCGGATCCAGGACGGGGGGCGGGGCCTCGGTCCCCTCTCCGAGCCCCACGTGACCCGAGGCCCCGCCCCGGCTCTCCTTTTTCGCGGGTGTTGAAGGTGCAGACGTCTCCCCCCAGCCTACAAATGGTAGCTTCCGAACGCTGAGCTTCTCCTTTCTCCCCCCGCCGGCTGTCAGTATTTGGGCTCTCCCTACCGGGGCACCGGAGAGTCGAGGTCCCACCCTTTCCGCATTCTGGCCATAGGAGAAAGGAAGGGATGAGGAGTGCTGCGCGGTGATGGGAGGGAATGGGAACAGCGCCTCCTGTCGTCGGGAAGGCGTAAAAACCTGCTCTAACTGGTTCTATTGCAATGGACGTACTCGGAGTAGGATCGGCCTCTGCGTCTGCAGGGAGGATGGGAGCCTCCAGGGGGCGTGCGGAAGGGCCTGCACCTAGAGAAGCCATTAGAACCGGAGCTCGGGGGATAAAACCTGGAGAATTCACAAGCGGGACTGGAGCCTGGAGATCTGCAAGGGGGGGCTACATCCCAGATAGTGTGCAGAGGGGACTGGCGGGGGTGTCGGGGAGGGGATCTGCAAAAGGGACTGGCTAGAACCTGGGAGATGTCCAGAGAGGACTGGCTAGAGTCCAGGATATTTGCAGCAGAGACTCCCTGGTTAGAGCCCGGGGCTGTGTGCAGAGCAGAGCTAGAGAATTCAGAGGATTAGAGCCTGGCGGGGTAGCGTGCTAAAGCTTTGCCCTCACTGCCACGGACCTGGGGCAGGCACAGAGCCCTCACGGCCGGGGCTCCCCAGAGCACTAGCTAGCCCTCTGCCTGCCCCCCGTAATTTCCATATACGGCTCAGTTTCCATATAAGGCGCTGTGAACCGGCGCTCTCCCTGGCTCCGCCCCATCCCGGCTCATGCCCTAATAAGGCGATCTGGGGCATCCCAGAGCTGCAGGCGAGCGGGTGGGTGGGGACTGGTCTCCAGGGCGACCGCGAAGCCTGCGCCCCCTCCCCTCCCACGGGAAAGAGATGGGGCGGGCCTCCCCTGCACTCGGAACAATTCTCGGTCCCTGCCCCAGCTGGAAGGAGGTGGGGAGGGGTAGCAGGAGGATGGGTACGACCTTGCTTAGGGTTTTACATCCTCCTGCCCCTCCCCAGCCGCGAGGCCCTGGACAGAGCCTTTGCTTTGGGCCTCAGTTTTACCATCTGTGAAATGGGGGGGCTTTGGATGCTCTGTATTTACAATTCCGAAAATCTCAGCCATCCACATATCGGAGTGAATGACAAGGGGGCACAAATTCCCTACTCCCCCGCCCACGGGTGACCCCCTCGGTCTCCCGGTTGTTCGGGTTTGCAGAGCCGCGCACGGATCAGCATATCGCCGGCTGAGGGCACTGAGTCTGCCGGCCCCCACAAGGGGAGAGGGGCTTCATGTGGAAGTCCAGGTTCTTTGGTCTGCAGCTCCCTCTCACTGCCAAAGTTTCTCAGTCTACCGTATTTGGTGCCTAGCCCCTGACAATGAGAGCCGAGCAACCCTAGGCCTCAATTTTCCTCTCCGTAAAATGGGGACTAGAGCCGGGGCCCCTTTGTCAGTTGTGAGGTTAGGAATGGAATCCAAGGGCCCGGGTCCCGGCCTCTCACCCAAGGCACCAGAGCAGAGAAGGACTGGAACTGACCAATGGGGTGAGCTGCCGGTGCTTCTGGCTCCGCCCCTCTTCGCTGGGGGGGGGGGCGGCCCGAACGCCCCAGCTCCTCTCGCCTTCCAGCGAGGCCTAGGAGACTCCACTTCCCGGCGTGCCTCGGGGCGGCGCAGCGCTTCAGAACTCCATTTCCCGTCGGCCCCGTTCCCGGAGCGCCGGAAGCTCGCCCCGCCTCTCATTGTGCGGCTCCTACTAAACGGAAGGGGCCGGGAGAGGCCGCGTTCAGTCGGCTCCAGGCAGCGGCGGCGAAGGAGCAACGCCCTCCTCTCCTGTGGCCCTCGTTTCCTCCCTCACCCTCCCTCCCTCGCTCTCTCGCTCCTTTCCGGAACCATGGTGAGCGCGGGCCAGAGAGATCCCTGGGGGCTCAATGCCCAGGAGCAGGGGTGGTGGAGGCGGTGCAGCGGCCGGGGCGGGGTCCTCATCCTCCTCTCCATCTTCCCCATCCTTTCCCCTCCCCCTCCTGGGGCGCCGCGGGCGAGACCCGCGGCTGCTGGAGGGGCTCGCGCACCAGGCGGGTGGCCGGGCGGGCGCGCGCGCGCCGGCGCGCCCCCTTCCCCTACCCGCGCGCGCTTATCTGACGTTGACGGTTGTTGGGCGAAGCGGCCGCGCGCGACCCTCCCCCTCCTAGCCGTTAAGTGGTGTTGGGAGGGGGGGTTAGGGGCGCGCGCGGCCCCCGTGCCCGGGGGAGGGGGGGGGTGTCGCGCATGCGCGCTCCTCAGAGCTGAAGGGAACCGAGGGGCAGTTGGAGCGGGGGAGGGGGCGCGCACTGAGCGCAGAACACGAGGCTCCGCAGCTGGAGAGGGTGGGGTGATGCTGGGGGGCGGCCTGGCCCTTTCCGGGGTAGGATGAGTCCCCTCCACCGACCCCCAGGGGGGCTCCGAGGCTAGGGCCCAGTTTGGGGAAGTGGGCCCGGAAGGCCCTCCCCCTCCCTGCTGGCCGTGCTCCTCTCCCCTCCCACTCAGGAAGCGTCGCAGTCGCAGTCACGCTTTGGGTGGGGGGGCGGCCCCCTCGGGAAGCCCCCTCACCGCCCCCGCCCGCAGGCCTCCGGCGTGGCTGTCTCGGACGGCGTGATCAAGGTGTTCAACGACATGAAGGTGCGCAAGTCCTCGACCCCCGAGGAGGTGAAGAAGCGCAAGAAGGCCGTGCTGTTCTGCCTGAGCGAGGACAAGAAGAACATCGTGCTGGAGGAGGGCAAGGAGATCCTGGTGGGCGACGTGGGCCAGAGCGTGGACGACCCCTACGCCACCTTCGTCCAGATGCTGCCGGACAAGGACTGCCGCTACGCGCTCTACGACGCCACCTACGAGACCAAGGAGAGCAAGAAGGAGGACCTGGTGTTCATCTTCTGGGCCCCCGAGTGCGCCCCCCTCAAGAGCAAGATGATCTACGCCAGCTCCAAGGACGCCATCAAGAAGAAACTGACAGGTGTGTGTGCGGGCGCCCTGGGGGTCTGGAGAACTGAGTGAGGAGCCTGACTCTGGAAGCTCCAGGTCTGAGGGTGGGGCTGACCCTTCCTGGACTCTGATCTCCCCCCCTTCTTTCCATCTCACAGGAATCAAACACGAATTACAAGCCAACTGTTACGAGGAAGTGAAGGACCGCTGTACTCTGGCCGAGAAACTGGGGGGCAATGCCGTGATTTCCCTGGAGGGGAAGCCTTTGTGAGTCTCCCACTTCTGGCTCCCCTGCTGGGGCTGCCCGAGCCCAGTGGGGGAGCAGGCTGCCCCCTTCCTGCCAGACCCGTGGGGCTGGGGGGATCCTAGCAGGGGCAGGGCAATCCCTTCACCCATTTGCCAAACCGCCCCAACCCCTGACCTCCCCACTTCACCCCAGTGGCTCTGGCCTTCCCAAACCGCCTTTGATATTCTCATTCCTTTTGAGTTGTAGCAGACCAAGGTCCCCCCGACCTCCAGATGGGGGGGAGGCCAGTATTTTTTTTTTAACTGACACCCCCAGTTTTCTCCCTTCCCCGGTGCTGCCAACTTTTAACTGCAATAGTGGCTTTGTGCTCGTTGTTTAGTTTTGTGTATAAATGGAATGTTGTGGAGATCCCCTCCCCTCTCCCCAGTTACTCATGTGGCCAGTAAAAGGAAAGTTCAATTAAAAAAAAAAAAGAAATAAAGAAAAGGTGAGCTGCTCCACAGGTGGTGGTTTTCTGGGCTGGGCAGCAGGGGTGGGGGAGGGGGTAAAGTATAGCAGGCTCCCTTTGCCTGAGTTGTTGCTTGGGCTGGGTCTTGACTAGTGCCTTCTAGCTGCAGGACAGCCCTCTTCTCTGGGCCCTAACTGCAGCCCGAGCCTTCTCCAGGTCCCTAGGCTAGCTGTGGCCTGAGTCTCTTAACTGGCCAGGGTTCACAGGAGGGCCTGGCTTCTGTTCTTCTCTTCTCCCTCAAGCCAGCCCAGAAGGAACTCTGCTGGGGGGCGGGGTTCTCATCCTGTGGGGGTGTTAGCTCCCCATGAAGCCAGCCTCAAAGGGAGCACACACATGCAGGGTCCAAAGCAGGCACCTTTATTTCCATTAGTGAAGGAAAGAGCCCGCTGGCTTGATGGCCTGACCTCAGGAGGTCTCAGGCAGTTCTTCTCTGAAGCCCCCATGCTTGGCCTGGCAGCCTCAGCTCAAAGGACTCCTTCTGCAGCGTGTTGTGGCTCCTTCCCCAGGGGCTGGGGCTCAGGACTGGAGGAGAGGATGCTAGGGTTCTCCCTTGAGGGCAATGAGGGTGTTTCTTAGTAGGAGAGTACTGGCCTGGGGAAGAGAGACTGGAATGGGGTGTTGCTCTGGGTGGGGGGCAGTGTTCCATGCTCCCTGGATCCCCCAAACCGAGGATTAAGCCCTATCAAGTGCTTTGTCTAACATCGTGGGCCTCAGTTTCTTCCTTTGTAAGATGGCAGTCCTACCTATGATTGCTCTCTTCTGGGGTTGAGACAAATGAGGTGGTGAACAGGCCTTGCAGGCCATCTTGGAAGCACTTAGTGAATGTCCTCTGGGTGCAGCCCTGGGGTGGCCTGAGGCCCTACTCCTACCTCCCCTGGAGTGAGAGCACAGGTGCCCCGTACCTTGGCATGTTTGAGTTCCAGTTCAGCCAACTCGATGAGGTTCTTTCGGAAAGCAGATCCCCGGCGAGCCTTAAAGTCAGTGAGCTCTGAGCCAGAGAATGAGAATGAGAGAATGTGGGGCCATGCCAGCAGGAGGGGCACAGAGGGCGCGGGGCTGTGCCAGCAGGACATGGGACTGGCACAGAGGAGGGTGCGGGCAGTGCCGGGAGGAGGGATGCAGAGGGCGCTTCACTCACCCTGCTTGGCTGAGTCTGAGAGGCGCTCAAAGCGCCGGCAGCAGAGCTGCTGGTGGGTCTCTGCTGACCGAACCTCTCGGTTTCTCATTCGGGCTTTGTCCAGAGCCTTATTGGCATTCTCATAGTCTGCCAATGCTCTCAGCCGCCGGTACAGCAGGTCCTGAGGGAGGGAAACCAAGAGACCGGAGAATAGATATGCCTCCAAGGATTGGGATGCCATTCATTGCTGCTGGGCTTGGGCAGGAGCCCTGGAAATGTCTCTCACCTTGGCTGCCTGTGCATCCCTCATGTAGTAATGGAGCATGTCAGACAGTTTGAGGTCCTCATCTGAGGCTACTCGGCCTTCCAGCTTCTGTAGGGACAGACAAGGGAGGGAGAGACCATGTGTTGGGGCCTCCCTTGGCCCTGGTGAGGAGGACATCTCTGTGCCATAGGGTCTTTATTGAGGTACCTGGCTGAGTAGCATGGCCCCCGTCGTGGGCCAAATCCCCACCAGCCACCACTGGCCAACACTGGAATGCCACAGCCCCCACAAACACTTGTATTACTGTAACCTTTACTTGAACTTTGGGCAAAGCCTGCCCTCCATCTCCCCAACTTCCAGGCCAGTCCCTGTGCTGTGTGCCCCCCTTTCTCCTACCATGAACTAGAGGCCAATAGATGTCTGAACCTCCATGAAGAGGCCAAACCAAAAGTAGAAAGGGCATCTCTCACCCTTAGACGTTCAAACAGTTCAGCCAATTTGAGAAAGCTCCTAGGAGGAAGAGAGAGGCAGGCCCTTGCCAAGGTGCCCCTTGTAGCCAAAGGCATCCTCTGGAGCCTAGCTACTGCACACCTTCCCCCGAACCCTCTGGTTACCAGAGACCTTATAGCCTGGAGAACAATGAAAGGTGTAAAGGGGTAAACCTGGGAACCTGGGGGATGATGAAAGGCCTAGAAGGGGAGACCGGGAGGACCATGGCAGACACAGAGGGGGAAAGGGCATCTCTCACGTCTTTAGCTGGCGGACTTCCTGTGTGCCCAGACTGCTCAGTGCTGCAGAGATGGGGATGTAGTCTTCAGCCAGGCCTGTTAGGGACATACCCACCATCAGAACCTCCTAGGCCACGTGTCTGGTCTAGTTAGAGGGTCTTTGGTCTGGGGTGGGGGAGGAACAGGGGAAGTGGGGCAGAAACTCCTGGATTGAAATTAGGGGTGGCTTCCAGCCCCTTCCCTGGCACTAACCAGTGCACGAGCTTGGGCAGGCCCCCCAGGTGTGGGGTTGGGGGAGGGCACCCCCACAAAGCCCTTGTTTCTGAGGGGTTGGCAGGTCCTTTTAGGAGAGTCTCCCGGGAGTGCCCACGTACATTTGTGGGAGCGCATGACCCGGTCCGCACGCAGGCAGGCATCCCTGATGCGAGTGTGGTACTCCAACAAGAAGGTCCTCTCATGCTCAAAGAAATCGTCTACCTCCTAGATGGAGACCAGAGTAGAAGGGAGAACCCTCCTGGGGTCATCAAGGAGCAGGCAAAGGCAGGGAGGCCTCCACTAGGGGCCAGCTAGTCTAGGTGAGACCCAGTCCCCTCGGGAGAAGGCCTGGTGAAGCAGCTGAGCCAGGGTCCCACTGGGAATTCCTCAGCTCTGGCCCCCAAGTCTATGCTCTCTGACTTCTCCAAATGTTGGGCCCCCCTCACCTTTAGTCCCGACACACCGGTAATGAGCACCTCGTCTGCTGACTTCACTATGTTCCTGATAAACCCCCCAAACAGTTCCTTCTTGTTCTTCCCACGAACGCTCAGCTGGGACAAAGGCGAGAGGAAATGGGGTGAGCCTGGGCCAACGCTTCACAGCCTCCTCTCACCGCTGTCCCTCCCACAGCACTGGGGCTCTGCTCTGCAGGACTCCGCTGCTCCATGCCCGCCCCCACAGGCCCCACCAATCCAACTCACATCTTGGCCGTATTCCAAGAAGACAAAGAGGTTGTGGTCCCGCCGGAGGGTAGGGTGAGCAGCCAGGCGCTGTAGAAACACTTCATGCATGGCAACTGTCTTCTTAAAAATGGCCAGATATTCCCTGGGGGAGGAAACAAGCATCTATGCTGTGTGCCAGGCCCTGGGCTAAGCACTTCTTACAAAGACCTCATTGGACCTTCACAACAACCTTGGGATGGAGGCCCTGTGCTTATCCCCATATTGCAGTTGAGGAAGCAGGCAAAAATTCGTGACTTGCCCAAGGCCACACAGTATCTGGCGCTATATATGAACTCGGGTCCTCCCAATTCCAGGCTCCCCCCCCGCCAACGCTTCTCCCTTTCTCCCAGCAGCCCCAAGTGTGTGGAGCCTGCTCGGACCCTTACTACTACAGCCTGGTCAAGTCACTTTCTCTATTTTGTCCTGTTTCTGCACCTATAAAATAGGGGCTTTTGGTCAATTTTCAGTTGTGCCCGACTCTTCATAACCTCATTCAGGGTTTTCTTGGCAGAAATCCTGCAGGGGTTTGCCATTTCCTTCTCCAGCTCATTTTACAGATGAAGAAACTGAGGCAAAGAGGATGAAGTGACTTGCCCAGGGTCACACAGCTAGTGAGACCATCTGAAGCCACATTTGAACTCAGGTCCTACTGACTCCAGGCCCGGAGCTCTAATGACTCTGCCCCACACAGCTGTCCCCAGATGGGGGGCAGTGAGGCTTTATTACCCACTTACCAAGATTGCTGTAAGGAAAGGTCTTTGTAAAGAGACATCCTCTCCTATCATTATCTCATTGTTAATTAAAAGGGTCAGTTAATATGCCCAAAGAAGCAGGGCCATCTCCCACAAAGGTAAGAATTGTTCCACATTTTTGTAGGCGTCCTGAAGTCTAGCAGCTACTTCCTAAGTGCAAAGGACCAGAGAGGACCCTGAGTCTAAAACCCTCTTATCAAGTGGGTAACTAAGACCTGGAAGGGAAAGGGGAATATGGGAGGAGGCTAGAACCCAGGTCTCCCTGCCTCCAGGGCCCTGGGAAGGGGGGTGGGGGAGGTGGGAGTGGGAAGGTGTCTGCAGAGGGGGATGAGCCATGCAGGGGGTGGGGATCTCACCCCTCGAGTTCTTGCTTCATTTTGGCAAACTCTTCCCTGGTGATAGAGCTGTCCCCTTCCCCCAGCCTCTGCAGCTTTTCCCGGGAAGCCTCAAAGTCTGGCTTGGGTGGGGCTGGGGGTATCTGCTCCAAACAGAAAGGACTGAGAAGTCCACCTCCCTGGGATTCCCAGAGCTCACCATTCCTCCCCGTGCCTCCCAGCTGTGCTGTGTGCAGGCTCTTGGGCACCCCCAAGCTGCCCTGGAGACCAAGCCCACTCACAATGATGCCAGCGTAGTCTTCATTGTCTGTGTATGCATCATGGAGCCAGATGAATTCCTCATGTTGCCTAACGACTGAGAACTCAGTCTGGCTGAAGTGTGGGAGGCAGCTCTGAAAGCCAAGCACACCCCCAGTGATGCCCTCTGTTCACACCCTCCCACCTCACAGCCAGACAGCCTTGGCCAAGATTTCTCCCAAACCTCAACCCTTCCTCCCCCATGCTCTGCCCTGAGACACTTCCCACAATCCTTGTTGGGCTGAGGGCCAGAGCCCAGGGCTTCAATAGGATGGTGGACATGGGGACAGCTGGAAGCTAGAAAGGGACAGAATTTGCTTTCGAGCAGTGGAATTGTTTGTGGGTGGGGCCCAGTACTGGTCTGGAGTCCCTTGAGCCCCTGAATAGGTCTGTGGTGTAGTGAGGGGGGCTGGAGACTCCACAGAGGAAGTGTGGACCTCACCTTCGTGTGAACTGTGAATTTCACCTTGTCCCTCTCACTGACTGCATCAGAGATCTCTACCTGCAACGCTCCATCTCCCTGCAGATCCACGGACACAGAGCAGGGCTGAGGAGGGGGAGGCAGTGAGTGGGGGCCCTGCCATGGCCCACCTGCCCTCATCTCCCGCCCCCCCCAGCCTGCATCTTGGGAATGCTCCCAGAAAAGCACCAAGGAGTGGACCTGGGCCTAGAAGAGCCCATGGAGATGATTTCCAAATGGGTACTGGACCACCTTCACCTGAGTGGTGCATGCAGGGACATGACCGTAGTCACTAAAACTAGGGCTTTTCCCACAGTCTTGTTCTCACCGTCAATGCCCCCAAGGAGCTCAGAGCATCCTTAGCTGCCCTGTCCAAGTCACTCATCAGGCCCCAAACCTCTAGCAGGGACTGGAATAACCCAAGGATGTCCCCCCTGCTTCTTCAAGAGGGGCAAGAAACCACCCCATTGTCTTTTAATACTGCAAAGAGTGCCCTCTACTCGGCCCTTCTGGAAGTAAGCTGTCCATCCATGCCTCCATGAGCAGCTTTCAGGAAGGGCCTGGAGAGATCTGGATTCTAGCACTGGACCTGGAAGCCAGTTAGGAATTCTGCCCCTTAAATTGATTAGTTCTGTGACCAGGGTTTCTTCATCTTACATGATCAACAAAGGTGAGGCTCCTTGAACTAAAAGGTCAAAGTGCACAGTATATTGAAAAAGCTACTTTAAAAAAAGGCCCGTCATTATTAGCCTCTCCATCTGGGGCTCCTCATCTGTAAAATGGGCCTGATTGGACCTCAGGAAGGTTTTCATGCGGATCTGTATCTGTGAATGCGCTTTCATGGACGTGTTGTCATTCTTCTTCCTTCAGACCCTCCCCAAAAGAGAGACACCAGGCTTCGGGGAAGGAGCAGTCTTGGCCTGGAGACAGCTGGCCTCTTCCCCTCCCCCTCACTGCAGCTGCGGATGGCCCCAGTCTGGACCTCTGAGCTCTTCCCCTCCCCCTCCTTCCAAGCTCCTCAAAGGAAGAAATGGTTTGACTTTTGTCTACAGATGCAAAGTACTTGGCACATAGTAGGTCATCACTTAATGAATGCTCATTAATAGGAAAACATTCTGACAAGCTAATTCCACTAGCAAGGTTTGTTAGTGACTGAAAAGAGCAGCCTGGAAAGGGGACTAGCTCTGCAATAGTAGCATGTTAGGCAGGGGCTGCACCTCAACAAAGAAGGCAGACCCACTTCACACACACAACACACACACACACACACACACACACACACACACAAACACAGTGCTGGGAGATAGGGGGAGGCAGAAGAGGTGAGTGAGGAGAGGCCTCTGGGCTTCTCCCTCTTGGTCCACTAGGTCACTCAAGCCCAGGGAATTCCATCAGGCCGGGCGCAGGGAAGAGGAGCAAAGGACTTGGAGCCCTGGCTCTGCTGATTTCTTCTTGCCTGACCTTGGGCATGCCCCTGCCCCCTCTCTGAGCCTCAGTTTTCTCATCTGTACAGCTTGGGGTAGGTGAAGGCCAAGGTCCTCTGCGCTTGCCCCCTGGACAAAGCTACCCTTGCCTTCTCTCCCACCTGCAGGGCCCCGTCCCCATTCCCTGCTGCCAGGAGGGGCCCTGGTATCAAAAGGGGGGTCCTTAGGAGCCCCACCCTAGCCCTTCTCTCCCCTGGGGCCCTGGGCCTTTCCCTGCAAGGCTGGCCGAGGTCCAAAGAGGCATGGTTCATCCACCCATCCATCCCACCCATCCCTTACCTGGCGCTCCTCCCCTGGGTCCGGATTCTCCTCCATCCCTGGTCCTTTTTAGCTTCCACTCGTCTGCTCCTACGGGAGGCAGGGAGAGGGCCGGCTTCCAGGTTCCCGGGTGCCTGCTCCGCCCCGACCCCACCCCAGCCCTGGGGAACGCTCCCAGCCCTGGGGAACACTCCCGCCCCCTACCCCGCTGCGGCCCGCCCCAGGGGACAGAATGAATGGACCTTTCTGACTCTCAGTCTTCCTCCCCCGCCCCCTAGGGAGTCGTTTGGAAAGGAAGGTGGAGGCCGCTAGGCTCCGCCCCCATAGCGCTCTCTGAATGGACGGAGGGGCAGGCCTCCGTGCTCTTATTGGCTTGTTCGTCTGTCCCTCCCGGCAGCAGGTACAACTTCTTAAAGGGGAGTGCGCATCGCAGGGAGAGGGCGGGGCTGGAGTGCCAGAGCAGCTCCCTCCTCTCCCTCCAGCCCTCCCGGGACTGACCCCGAAAGCAGTGCCCCCATGTCTCGAGGGGGCTAGACGCCGGGGGGGCCCTTCCCCGCTCCCTCCTCCTGGCCCACAGCCCCTGCCTTCCTGTCGGCCCCGAATCTCCCTCCCCCCCTTCCCTCCCCATCACTCACCACTTCAATCAACGGACAAGCATTGATGAACAGTGCTTAATAAAGCACCTACTAGGTGTCATGTAACTTGCTAGGCGCTGGGGACGCCCAAGCGAGATAAGGAAAAGCAAACAGCCCCGCTCCCCAGAGCCTCCAAAGCCCGCCCCTTGCTTCGCCCCTCCCCTCCCTGCTCCCTTTCGCGGAGCAGTCCGAAGGCATCTGGTGTGCAGGCGCGGGCCCTCCCCTCCGTGCAGGGGCGGGGCGCGGAACGAGGCTCGAACTGCTGCGCCTGCGCTGTACCTCCGCCAGCCTGCCCCACGCCTTAGGGCTAGCGGAGGGCGGGGAGGGTGGGGGCGGGTCCGCGGGCGGACCAGGGGCGGGAGGGGGGCAGGACTGGGAGCGCGCTGGGGCGGGGCCGGGGGCGGAGGCGGTGCCCCAGGGGCGGGCCCTGGTCGGGGTCGAAATTATGGGGGATCGCTGGCTGGCGCCCGACCCCAAGCCAGACGGCCTGGGTGAGGGTGTGGCCCTGGCCGTGGGGCGGGGGGACAGGGTCGTGGCTGTGCGCTGGGGGGCCCAGCTGCCGCCATAGCTACAGCCGGCGGCTGACGCTGCGGCAGCGAGGCCTGGCTGTGTGGGGCCAGGGGCTGCCGCTGGCGGCGGCCGGCTCGCCGCGGAGGAGCTGGTGGAGCGTGGAGCCCCGGGAGTCGGCCCCGGCCCGGGCCGGGAAGGACAAACGGCCGCGGCGCTCGCGGTCCTCGGGGCCCAAACCGGGCCCGGGCCCGGGCCGCGCCCCTCAGCCCCGCTCCACCGTGATGCAGGTGAAGGGCCGCCGCCCGTCAACCTGGCAGCAGGCCCGGCCACGGCCGCGGGTGGCGCCCTGGGCCAGCACCCTCACCTCCTGGATCGAGTCCCAGGAGCCCGCGTCCGACAAGGTCCGGAGATGCGTGGAGATTGTGCACGAGAGGGTGTGGTACAGCTGGGAGCCGCTGAAGGTGCAGGGCTGCAGCCTGCTGAAGCGCGAAGTCAAGCCCCGCGTCCAGCCTGCAGCCCCCCCACCCCCGCCCGCCCCCAAGAAGTCGGCCAGGGCCCCCGCGGGACGGGAGCCCCTCTGGGGAGAGGGGGGCGAGCAGCCACGAGAAATCGAGTTACTAGCCACTCAGGAGGCGGGGGCAGCCGGGGCAGAAGAGGGCCCAACCACGAAATCCGGGGCTGCCGGGGCAGAAGACGAGCAGACCCGGGTGCCTGAAGGCGAAAAGACCCCAGCGGCAGAAGGCGAGCAGAACCTGGAGGCAGGGCCTGCCAAGGCAGAAGGCGAGCCCACTTCAGGGACTGAAGGCGAGAAGACCCTAGAGACAGAGGGTGAGAAGACCCCAGAGACAGAGGGTGAAAAGACCCCGGAGACAGAGGGTGAGAAGACCCCGGAGACAGAGGGTGAGAAGACCCTGGGGGCAGAGGGCGAGAAGACCCCAGCGACAGGAGAGCAGACCCCAGAGGCAGGGCCTGCCAAGGCAGAAGGCGAGCCCACCTCAAGGACTGAAGGCGAGAAGACCCCGGAGACAGAGGGTGAGAAGACCCCAGCGGCAGAAGGAGAGCAGACCCCAGAGGCTGGGACTGCCAAGGCCAAAGGTGAGGAGACTCCAAAGGTGGGGGCTGTGGAAGAAGAGGGCATGCAGACCCCAGGGACAGAAGGTGAGCAGCCTCAGGACCAAGGCCAGGGCCAGTTGTTGGAGAGTGCAGAGGAGGAGAATGAAGAGGAGAAAGTCTCTGAGGATCAGGAGATCGAGATGAATGAGAAAAATGGCTGAGGAAGGAGAGGTTCTGGAGGAAGGAGAATTGGAATGGAACAAAGAGAATGAATCACTTTCTGCTGAGGGAGGTAACCCCTCTGAAAGGACTGAGGCACAATACTCAGAACTAGCCTTTGAGGCCACCATAGATAGCCCAGCCACCACAGCCTATGAAGTAAAGGAAGTCTATGTAAACCAGAGAGAGTATGAGGAAAAACTCGGGGTGAAGAGTGATGCCTATGAAATGTTGGCAGGGGAGCAGCCTGGCCAAGGGGCAGAGGAAGGGAAGCAAACCCCCCAGGGTGGTGACGGAGGATAGATAAGAAAAAAAGAGAAGAGATGAAGCTGCTGTGGGGTCATGAAGGAAGGCACTGGGCCAGTGGGGGGGGGGGGGAGAGACTTGGACCGAAAGATTGGACTTGATGGGGCTTTTGCAAGGGAGGAAGATGGAAGTGTGGAGCTCTGGGGCACATTCTGAGAAAGGACACAAAAAGGGGGGGTATGGGCCAAAGTGGAGCCAGGCCTTGCCAGGGGGATAATGAAGGGTGGGAGAGCAGGGCTGGAGAAAGCAGTTTACTTATGGAAATCCTAGAGAAGCAAAGAATGGAGAATGAAGAGACCTTGAAAAAGATGGGAAGGTGAAGCACCAAGAGTTAATGTGTGTGTGTCCAAGCATGCATTGAAGAGAAAGACTTTGAAGAATGAGGTGATGAAAGAAAGAAACGGTGAGGATTGGGAAGCAGAAACAAGGTGGAGGAGAACATTTTGATGCCTCCTCTGCCTCTTCCCCTCCCCCCATACTCCCACCCCCCATTGCCAGTGCAGCTGCTGGCTTAGACAAGTCCTTAGCCAGGCCCAGGAGCCACCAAGGGTCCAAGCAGAGCTTCCCCCAGCCTTTTATTTTCAGCACCTTCTCTCTTCCAACAAGCCCCTCTTCTGTCAACAAACAATGATAGTCTGGGACCTTATCTGGCAAAAAGATGCTTTCTCCTGCTACCTCCTTGCCTTTCCTATTAACCCAAGGCTGGTCTGTGCCCTAAGCTGCCTTTCACTGCTCGGTCACTGTACCTGTCTCCCCCTGTTACTTCACTCCCTCGGTCCTTTTTGCCTGCTTTCCCTCCTTTTTTGACCTCATTTTTGTGCCTGCTCTTTCCCATCCACATCTTTCTGGGTACCCCACTGCCCTGCTCCCTCTCCAGTCCTGGGGTGCAGGGGGAAGGTAGACGTAACTACACACCCGTTAGACAAAAAGCTCATTAAACGTGTAGTTAAGTAGCAAGAGTTCAAAACCACAAATGCCAAAGAGAACGTTTGCCTCTTTTCCACAGATCACTGCCTGGATGTGTAGGCAGCCCTGGGATTCAGGGATTCCCTGGCCCCAGGGAGTGTCCAGTTTTGCTTTTCTGATTGGTTTACCAACTGCCCAATCCCGAATCCTACACCTTGTCCAATGAGCTTCGGAGTCATCACAGCAAGGAAGGTCACACAAGGGGAAAGGAGCCTCCAGCCACCCTTCCAAGCCTTGTAAGTGCCCACGGTGTTCACCCAAGTAGCCAGAGTGGCCCTTGGTGCTGCCCCCTGCTGGAATCACCAAGGCGCCACTCTCACGAGGTGGGAATGACAGGGCAGCTTGATTCTGGTCCTTGGGATTGTCTGAAATGGAAATGACCTGTTTTACCTTCTGTAGAGTTTTCATTACTTTACAAGCACTTAGACCTTTCCAAAACCCTCTCCTTATTCAAATACATTGTTCAGAACTCGGCATCTGCAATGGAATGTATTGGAAAGGAAGTTGAGAATCTTGAGGCAGGAGACCAGGGTTTTAATCCTGCCTTTGCTTCTTAGGAGACATGTGAGCTGCTAATTTCTGGGCCTCAGTTTCCTCCCCTCTAAAATGACATTGGACCCAAAGCTTGAATTGTCTCGATCTAAGAGCCCAGGCCTTGTTAATATCATGTCGCCCTCAGGGGCGGCTAGGTGGCGCAGTGAGCAAGAGCACCGGCCTCGGAGTTGGGATGACCCGAGATCGAATCCGGCCTCAGAAAATGAGCACCCACACACAAATAATGACTAGCCGTGTAACCTTGAGCAAGTTGCTTAACCCCAATTGCTTAAAAAAATATATATATCATGTTGCCCTCACATGTGTCCTGATTGACACCCCTCTAACAAACCTTGGCTGTGCCCTGGACCCTTGGGCAGGCTGCCAGGGAAGGCCTCTAAGCACACAAAATAAAGTGCACAGGACTACAATTACAATTACAGGCCTAAGGGGAGGCTAGGTGGCGCAGTGAGTAAGAGTGTTGGCCTCGGAGTTGGGATGACCTGAGATCGAATCCGGCCTCAGAAAATGAGCACCCACACATAAAATAATGACTAGCCGTGTAACCTTGAGCAAGTTACTTTACCCCAATTGCTTTAAAAAAAAAAAAACAATTACAGGCCTAGTGAATGGAAAGATGGTGGACCAAGTAGAAAAGACCGTCAGTCACAGGGTTGACCAAGCAGGGGAAGCCCATGGCTTCCTGGTCCTCTTAGGAGGGTCTTGAGCAGCCTGAGTTTATTTCCAGATGGAGTGGGATGAGCACCAGGGCATTGTGGGAAAATCCTGGCTTTGGATTCAGAAGGCCTGAGTTCGAATCCTCCCTCTCTCATCTGTATGACTTTGGGACCTTCCCCACTGAGGCCTCAGTTCCTTTTCTGTTAAATGAGGACATTGGACTTTATGTCACCTAGAGGCCCCTTCCAGCACTAGAATCCTCATAATGATATGAAATTATCTTTCTTGTTTCAAATTCTAGGTGATTCTGGTTAAATGAATAAGATTTACCTCCCATTTGTCACCACATTAATTAAGTTAATTAAACACTGGACTGGTCCTAGCCATCCGTGAAGGAGAATTTCATAGAACTTATAAGGAAAAGTTGACCTGTAGCTGTAAAACTTGGATTTGGGTCCTTTCTTTGTCACTCATTGGCTGTGTGACCTTGGGGAAGTCATTTTTTCTCCTCTAGGCCTGCTTCTTTCTCTGCAGAATGAGAGGCTCGAACCACATAGCCTCAAAGGAGCCTTCCTTCTCTGACGTCTCCTGAAATTCTGGAGCTGAGTGCCTAGGCTCTAGGGTTCTTGGTTAGAAGTAATTTTTATTCTGCATTTCAGGATGTCCAGTGATTCAAAAGCCCTGTGGTCAGGGCATTGTCCAAAAATGAAATGAGCCATAGAACAGCATCTGACACATTTGTTTCTAGCAGTAGTTCAGACCTCTGTACCTCATGGGGCAGTTGAGGGTTAAAAGCTGAGGCTGTGGGTTGGATGGCTTTCTGGCACTTTTGGAGAACACAGTGCTCTGGCTCTGTAAACGAAGCCAAGGCCCCACCTCTTGCCTATACCTCCCTGGCCTTAGGAAAGGCTGCTACCAGCTCATCTCTGTCCTCACTCTGGGACTGGCTCAGCCTAGGCTCTCTAGGCTCTCTGACCAGGAACTGTGACCTGCACTGGTGGGTGAGAACACCCACACCATGAAATGCCATGGCCTTGGAGTCTATGCATATGAAGCCGACCTTGTTGGAGGGGGTGAGAGACATCTCGATGGTGACTTAGGCTGGTCAGTCTGCCCTCAAGTGCACAGGCTCCTGGGATGCAGGCAGGGTCATGGGGTGGTGGATGGCTATTGGGAGAAATCATCATTCATATCCAAACATAGTTATTTTGATTGAAGTAAAGGAAAGCAGTGTATGTAGAATATTGGCTGAGAATAAATCTGGTCAAGGTAAGAAATGCTTCTACCCAACCTCTTCCCAGTGCTGGCTTTCTGATATACTTTGGTGAGGGGAGAATAGAGCCAGCCAGGCTTTCTCCTTCCTCTGCCTCCAGGGATGAGAATTCTGAAATGGACAAAAGTCTGCCATGTCTGGGCCCTGTTCAAGGAGGATTGATGCCAGCCAGAGATGCAATGTGAAGGCCGTGACACAGTCACTACTGATGGGACCCAAAGCCTAACCTGGAGGATGGCCCAAGCCTGGCCCCACACACCCTGAGCCCTGATGCTCCTGCCTGCCCCTGGGGGCGCTGGTAACAAACTTGTCTTTTAGCCTGTGCTGCTGAGACCCAGGTTAAAACAGAGAGAAAACAAGCCCCCCAAGCCATCAATTTTTACCTGCCAGTTTCCTCTGCTTACCATACCTACCTACCATGCAGAAAGGCATTTCCAGAACTGTGGGGAAGAGTTTCAGAACTGGTAAGAGGCCGACAGTATAATTCCAGACAGTGAAACCATGCAGGACAAAATCTGCCAGCAAATTGTGCCTTTTCTATGTAAGTCTGTGAAATTCTCTGGGTAAAGAGGAGCTCAGAGATTTAGAGCTAGAAGGGTCCTCTTAGTCAATGCCTTCATTTGGGTTTGGGTTATTTTGTTTTCAGTTCACTTTCTCCCCTCCCAATTAAAAAGAAGAGCCTAACCGTTATAACAAATACCCATAGTCCAGCCAATCATTTCCATATTGTCTATGCCCCAAAACGTCTATCATCCTGCACCTTGAATCCAACAGCTCTGTGCAAGGAGGGGCAGATACACCAGGCTGCTCACTGGACAGGCCCAGACGTTGGCTATCGTCCCTCCCCTTGGGCAGCCCTGATCATAGAACCCCGGCTTATCCTTCTATCTTGAGCGCTCTGCCTACAGGAGGACAAAAACATGATGTGCATCTGGATGCCTGGGAAACTGAAACTGTAACACAGAGGGGATGACAAGGAAGACTGCTCTCCTGGTCTTTCTAGTCAGCTTCCTCTGAGATGCTGCTCTCTTGCCTTTTTCCACACACAGGACAGCCAGAATGGTCTTTGGCCATTTCCCTACTCTGAGTTATCAGTATAGACCTTCAGGACTCATCATTTCTTATTAACTTTGCATATTCTGGCTTTTCTTTTGGTCCTCCATTGTTCATTTTCTACTAGAGCATACTAAACTCTCCGCTGGTCTCAAGTCCTTGACTGGCATTCTTGGCAGATGACCTCCTACTCTAGGTACAGAAGAGGTCTAGCTCTCTAGGAATGTTTCCCCTCAGATTCCCACCTCTACATCTAAAACCACCTCTGAGAAAAATCTTACATTTCAATGGATATGTGACTTCTTTGATCTATGGGTCCTCTCTCAGGGCATGCCTCACAGGGTAATTCTTGTCTGTTTTTTAGTGAGTCTGCTACAGAAGACCCACCCAACGTGATGGAGATCTTCTCTCTCTTCCTCCCTGACCAGCCCCCCACCTTTTCTGAGCACACAATCCCCTAAGTTTCTTAAAGTCCACTTTATGAAGGGAACAGACAGACTTTTGCAGGTGATATCCTATAATATATCTTTACAGATAGTGAGTTGACTGAAAAGGGTCCAGAATACAAGGTCCCACTGTCCTTATGTGTGACTTTAAAAAGGCATTTGAGTTGGCAGAGCAAACCCCACCTTTGAATTCTCATCCAACATCTCTCATATGTGTCAAAATAATAAAAAGTTTCTTGAAAGAATAAGAAATAAACTGTTTAGACCAGGACAGCATTAATATCGGATGAGGCAAGAAACAGGGAAATGTGTTTGCCCCCATCATGGAGGGAGGTCAGCAGAGACCCAGTGGATGGTGTGGTCATCCAGGTGCTTCCTCTTTGAGGGTGGCGCCATGCTGATTGTGGCAAGCTCTCAGACATTCCAGAACAACTCAAAAGAGTTCAGCCTAACTATTCACAGAAGAAAGTGGAGGAATGGATGAAAAATGTCTCTTGTTCAGACTGTGTTCAACAGTTGGATGGGCAACCCACAGAGCTCCTCCATAAGCACACAGATATGACAGATACCCCCAGTGGACAATGAGGTGTGTCCAGGGCTGACCGGGGAGAGGAGAGCCAGCTGAGCTGTCTTGGTGACATCGTGCAGTACTTTTGGTGACAAGCTTCTCCCTCAAAGAAAGTCCTGCAGTTCAGGATATCCAGCAGATGGAAGTTGTGTGGCTTCAGGTCAGAGAACAGGCAGCCAGTTGAGGATGACCCAGAGGGCAAGGAAGAGGCACAGGGGGGAGGGGGTGGGAAGAACAGCCTGGTTGCTATACCTTACAAGGGAATAAAAGAAAAAAGAAGCAATAGGAGGTCTCATAGCAGAAAGGTGGACCAGTCATGGAGTGAGAGAGAAGAAAGGATGAGCCAGAAAAAGCTAAATGAAGACCTCAGCCAATTTGAGGCCCCTGTGTGGGGAGACTTCATGGGAGGTCTGGGCACCTGGGCACCATCCAGCCGAGGATGAGCAGCTGTGATCTACCTGGCTGGAGGGAGGACTGACCACCATTGATGGACTGATCACACATCTGTCAAAGGACAAGTTTCTGATACATTTTATTTGACACAATAGATACGTTTCATCAAACACTGAGATAATCCTTCCTACAAAGCAGGCAGGCTTTCACAAGGACACTACAATAGAGAGAAGTATCTTCAGAGTTGAATCACTGACAGAAAGGTGTTAAGAACACAAGACCTTGATGTGTTTATTGTCAGCTGAATATTCTTAAAAGCACCTGCCTGGCAGAATGCAATCTAAAGAGCTCCCCGCCCCCCGCCCCCCGCCCCCCCCCCCCACACCAGAATTGTGCGGGTATTAGCAGCACAAGAGATTCCTTTACATTCTCTAGTCTCTGCGGAGGGGCTGCCTCTACTCCTTGCTATGACTGACCCTTCTGCCTGCACCCTCCATTCCACCCTCTCCAGTCTCCAGGGAGAGGTTGTGCTGTCCCTGACCTCCCCTGGCTCCCCATTCTTTCTCTTTCTATTCACTGGCTCCTTCCCCCTGCCGTCTACAAACAAGCCCAGAACTCCTCTCAAGCTCTTGGCCCAGAATTCTCTTTCACAACCAAATTCCTGAAAGAAAAAGCCTTGTTGCCTCTTCCTCTTCCTCACCCTTTGCAGTCTAGCTCCCTGCCCCATGACTCTGTGGAGTCTGTGCTCCTTGAGGCCACTGGTGATGCCTCTTTCTAAGTCCACCGGCCTGCTTCCTATCTTTGCCCTCTCCTCAGCCTCTGGTGCTGCTCCCCATGGCCACCTCTTTACCTCTCACTCAGCACCCTCACCTCCTATGAAATCCACTGGGTCAAAAACTTCTGGGCAGCACAAATCGTGGCTACTGTCGTGGCCTGACCCTGTGGCCATCTCCTTGCCCACTATCTTTCTTCTTGGACTCCTGACTTTAGGCACTTGAATAGTCAGAGAGATGCTCCCTTGGCCAGCTGAACTTCTTGGGTGCCCCTTCACCTCAGTCCTCCCTGGAGCTCACCAAGTGTTCCACTTTCCTAACTAAGAACTCAAATGTGCCCCATCTGACCATCCCATCCTGTTTGCCTCAGTGTCCTCAACCTGTTCTTTGCATTTAATGAAATCTTTAATCGTTTTGTCTCTCAGTACTTAACCATTTCAGTTCTATACTGTCCTCTGCCTCCTTGTGCCATAGCTCCTCTCTAGCCAAACCTCAGCCTTGCATTACTCCCGCTACCCTGTCTGCCCCCTTTGCTTCTATGAACACAGAAGAAATTCATATGAAATTCATGGTATTCAATCTCAACTGGGCTCTCACAGCAGTAAGGTGGCCCTGTTATTGATTGATTCCCTATCTCATTCCCCACAGAAGCCATTGCACGCCATCTCTTTGTCCCTCCACCCTCCAATACCTCCCCCTTTCTCTCAGTTGAGGACCTTGCCTCTTACTTTACAGACAAAATTGAGGACTTTCAATGACCTACTTCTCCCATCTTCTTTATCTCTAAACCCCTTAACCTCTTCTCCCCCTCTCTCTTCCTTTCTCCTAGTCTGACAAAGAGACTTGTGCTTAGTCCTTCCCTTCCCATTTTCTTCTGCAGATTGTTACCTCCCCCAAAAAATCGTCAACCTTTTCCTATCTGCTTGTTCTTTTCCTACTGCCTTCGAACATGCCCATCTCCCCAACCTTTTAAAAACTTTCACTAGAACCCAATATCCCTTCAAATTATCATCCTGTCTTTTCAAACCTATATAGTTTCCCTCTGCAGTAGTCAGGGGTGAACTGAAGCACCAATGAGCATTTGCTACGTTATCTCAAAGTGCCAAGTCCTTCAGAACTGAGCCACACACACGGTCCAAGATCCCATAGATCATAAGTGAGGTCTTCCCCTGTTTGCCCCCATCATACTTTCTCCTTAAATCCTCCCTGTGCTCAGAAAACCAGTTGAGGTGCTACATTTGGCACATTTATCCACATCTCCAATTCTGGAGAGGTCTCTGGGTTCCTGGGGAGGAGCAACCATTGTCCTTTCAAGTTCCTACCCCTTAACTAAAGAATTTCAACAAAGAATGTTCTCGATGCCCCCCTACATATTATTTAGAGTCCCAAGCATCCCATTTATTACAATTCTAAGCCATCCTCAAATTACAGGCCTTAAAGAGAGCCACAACAATTATGATTGATTGACCTGGAGATCAAAATCACCCTAAAATACAAAATTAGGCAAATTTAACAACCATTACAATATTCAGCATCCTTGGGGTTAGATTAAAAACCAGAGCACATTCCCATTTTTTTCCTGAATACAAATAATTTTCTAATTTCCTGGTCATTGGCCACAGAATTCATAGCATGTGACCACTAACATGACTAGCAGTGCAGAGAATGCAATGGGAGAGTCAGCGTCTGCAGCCCTCCATGATGCCTTCCAGCATTATCTTACAGTACGTACCTTTCCATCTTTCAAGTATCTTGAAAAGTGATCTCATGGTGTTTTAAGCCTTGTCAACTTTGGTGTGGATTTCTTCTCTACAGACCTGGTCTGGTCTGTGCTTTTCCTGACTTCATCTTTTAGGGTGCATGCCCATTTCCTCATTTAAGACGTTGGCAACCAGAGACTAAGTGGGGAGACTACCATTGGCAATGAGGAAGACACATGATCAGAGAAACATTAGCAGAGCTGTTCCATTTATCATCTATTTACTGTCTCTTCAGTTTAATTTAGAAGGATTTTTGCAATAACCAGGCTTAGTTGGGTCTCATTACAAGCTTTCTGTTAACTCCCACCCCCCTTCTTACTCTTCATTAAAACAAAAACAAGAACTCAAACCCTGTTGCTTAGATTTTATCGTCCCCTGTGACAGTGGTGCCATAGTGAATAAAGTACCAGGTCTGGGGTCAGGAAGACTCATCTGGCTGTGTGACCCTGGGCAAATTACATATTCCTGTCTGCCTCAGTTTCCTCATCGGTCAAATGAGTTAGAGAAGGAAAAGGCAAACCCCTCCAATATCTTTGCTGAGAAAACCTCAGAAAGGGGCCACAGAGTATCAGACGCAACTTAACAACAGGACAACAAGCTAGAGGCTGTTCAGCTTCCCAGACACACAGGGCCGAGTTCAAACAATTCAATAAAGTGTTCTCACAATCTGGAAGCTGGACCAGGCCCATAACTGAACAGAAAGCGATCTGAGCTCGCTGCAGCGCTGAAGCACAAGGTAGGGCCAGCATGGCTCCCTCTGCTCTCACAGTTCTCTCACCCTCACGACAGCCCTGTGAACTGGCTGCTGTCAGGCCAGCAGAGACTAAGCCATTCGCCCAAGGTCACACAGTGTTTGAGGAAGAATTCAAACCAAAGTCTTCCTGACTTCCCATCTCTCTGCTGGCCCCCAAGATGCCCCTTCTGTCCAGTGATCATCTACTGGGCACTGAGGGAGAAAATGAGGATGGGCGTGGTAGCCAACACGGTGAAAGGCTGAATCACATCATGAGATAGGGGGTGAAGGAAGAACTTCTTACCCCACCCCAAGTAAAGAGGTTGTTTTAGCTGCAACAAACACTTCCTCACCCCTCAGACCCCTGCCTCAGCCCAGGTTCTTTTAGGCTGAGTTGAAGGTTCACACACACACACACACACACACACACACACACACACACACACACCTACAAGTACATGCTCACATATATAATATATATGTGAAATATTCTATACATATAAATGATCAGGTACATATAATGTTTTATATATTAGTGAGAAGGAATGAGTGTGCCAGGCTCTGGGGAGACAAAGAGAAAAGCTGTTTGGTCCCTGCACTCAAGGAGTAGTCATTTAATAGGGGGAGATCTTGAATAGGGAAGGCTTTGGCTACAAATGCTAGAGGAGGGCCCATGGTCCTTGGGGTCACTGCTGCAGAGGCCTGCTTCTTCTTTAGTCAATCTGTCTGTCACAAGCATTTACTAAAAACTTAGGAAGCTAGGCAGACAGTCCCTACCCTCACAAAGCTCTCAGTCTAAGAGGGAGACCACATACAAACAAATGTGTACACTCCAAGACTGTAAAAGCAGGTAAATCGTAGAGAAGACAGCGACAGGAAGCAGGAGAGAGGAAGGAAACCAGGGAAGCCTGGAGGGGAAGGGAAAGGGAACAGGGGGAGCATGCAGGAATGGGGGCCAGTCAGGGGAAATGGAGAGATGAAATGGCATTAGATCATGGAGCAAAGTGTAAGAAATCTGGAAAGGTCAGAAGGAACTGTGTCAGGAAGGATTTTATCATGGCTCCTAGAAGTGATCAGGTACCACCAGAGTTTACTGGGTAGACAGAATGGAATGAGGAGAGACCTGGAGAAGGGAACCTGGTCAGAGGCCATTGCAATAGTGCATGGGTAGGTGAGGAGGGCCTGCCCCAGGGTGAGGGCAGAGTCAGGAGAGAAGGGGGTGAATCCCAGAGGTATTGCAAAGGTAGAATCACTAGGAGTTAGCAGCAAGTGGGATATAGTGGGTGAGAGAGAATGAGGAAAGGATGATGTGGAGGGGGGAGCCTGGGTGTCTGGAAGGATAGTCATGGGTGGGTCTGGAGGGAAGATAACAAGTTTAGGATCCCTGCAGGTTACCTGACCTGGCCTAGTCCTGCTTTTGAGGGATAAGAGAGACACCCTTGGGTGTTGATCCCCCCAGCTGCTTATAGGGCACAGGGGGTGTCATTCCTAGCCCCTCTTTTGCCTCCTGCAGGCAGAGGAGAGATGCTATTTCATCAGCTTCCCCACTGGTACCCTCACCTAAGCTGCCTAACAACCCTCCTGAACTCATTTGGCAAAGATTGACAGACTCCCATCTGGTTGTACCCTCCCCACATCCAATGAGCCCCTGGCTGGGTTTATACAAATAGGTTCTCCATCCTCCACTGACCTCCCCCTTTTTTCCCATCTTCTTCAATTCACTGCAGCAAGGCAACTCTTTCCCATCTCCCCAGATGACTCACTATCCCACTCACCACAGCAGCCTTTGCAGACCTTTTCATCCCTCCTCAGATCTCCCATAGCTCCCCTCCCTGCCCCCTCAGCTGAGAACCTTGCCCCATATTTCACTGAAAAACTTGAGGCCATTTCCTAAGAGCTCCCTCTTCCCTCCCTCTCATCAGCTCAGGCTCTCAGATGCCCTCTGCCACCATTCCCCCTTCACCCTATCACACATAATGAGGTGGTCCTTCCCTTTGACAAGGCAAGCCCATTCCACTCTGCACCCTCTATCATGCATGTACACTCTCATTGGCAGTCTTTTCACTGTCTACTGGCTGCTTCCCTATTGCATGTCTTCCCCATCCTCAAAAAATCCTCACTGGTTCCGTCCCTGCTGGCTGTCCTCCCTTCTGTGGCTAACCTCCTTACAAAGCCACCCGCAGGAGATGCCTCTGCTTCCTTTGCTCTCACTTTCTCCTTAGCTTTCTGCCAGCTGGCATTTCATGATTCTACTGACACTGCTCTCTCCAAAGTGACCAGTCATCTCTTAGCTGCCAGATCCAATGGTATAGCAGCACCCACACCAGCCCCCCCAGGATGGCTGCTAGCACAGGTTCTTAGATCTGCTTTACTAGGAAACATAGCTGTTTAAGGGGTCAACAGTCTTTTTAAATTACATTCGCTAGTTCAGAGGAAAAGTCAGCATCCTGAGCTTCAGAGAAAATACAAGGAGAGAAATAAAGACCAAGAGACGGGGCTCTAACTGCCTGAATCAGCCATACACTTTACATACATCCCTGGATGGAGAGAGCCTTTACATCTGAGCAGGTGGGGAGCTCTGAACAGTCGGCCACTCAGAATCTTGACCAGGGAATCACAAGATCCTTCTCATAAGCAGCCCCCAAAGCAAAACACCAACTCAAGAGTGTATCTACAGAAGGCATCATCACCTGACTCAGGGCCTAATTAGAAATTAGCAAAAGGTGTGAAAGCCTTCCTACAACAAGCCTCCCCTTTGCAAGCTTCCCTTAATGGGCTGCACCTGAGACCTATTCATGGGCATGGAAGATCTTAAATTCATTAACATTACAGTTGGTCTCCTCAGCCCTCATCTTCCTAGACCCTATGGCATTTGGGATCAAATACAAAATGTGCTGCTTGGTATTTGAAGCCCTTCACACCTACCCTGGGCCTCCATTTCCAGTCTTCTTACATCTTACCACCTGCCAGAGACACTGGCCTTCTTGTGGAACATACTGCCCAGGGGGTTTTCCTGGCAAAAATACTGGAGAGGTTTGCCCCTTCCTTCTCCAGTGAATAAAGGGAAACAAGTTATTCTAACTTGTCCAGGGTCATTCGGCTCCTAAGTGTCTGAAGTGGGATTTGAACTCAGGTCTTCCTGACTCCAGGGCCAGCTCTGTGAACTATGGTGCTTGAGCTGGCCACACCTCTCTTGGCTCTGCCCCCACACCTGGAATGCTCTTCCTCCTCACTTTCCCTTCTGGCTTCCCTGGCTTCCTTCAAATCTCAGCTGAAGTCCCAGTGTGGAGAGGACACTTTCTCTTTCCCCCCCTCGTTTGCCCTTATCACTGCACTCTTCTCCAGAGCTATGGCGCTCTCTCTCTCCACGTGTTTCCTTCTCAGCTGATCTCCTGCATGGTGATCTGCCTTGTTTTCTTCTCTGGCTTTTGTGTCACTTCTCTCTCCTGATTTGCCTTCTGCTTGCCCGCCCTCCATACTTCACACTCTGCCATTGGCCCTGACTGTTCCTGCTGAGCTCTCTTTCCTCCCCTCTTTCCTCTCCCTGGGTGACCTCATCAGCGCTCAGGGGTTTAACTATCATCTCTCTACCTAAAGGAGAAACAAGCATGTCTATATAGCCCATCTTTGGCTGAGCTTCAGGCCAACATCTTGGAGACATCTTAAACTCAACAGGTCTAAAACCGAGGTTATTATTTCTGCCCCCCAATTCTCCCCTCTTGAGGGCAGATAGATGGCCCAGTAGATAGAGTGCTGGGCTTTGGATCAGGAAGACTCATCCTCCTGAGTTCAAATCTGACCTCAGATACTTCCCAGCTAAGTGACCCTGGGCAAGTCATTTCACCCTGTTTGCCTCACTTTCCTCATCTAGAAAATAAATTGGAGAAGGAAATAGAAAATCTCTCCAATATTTCTGACAACTGGGGTCATGGCAAGTCAGGCACAACAGCAAAATCTCCCCTCCTTTAAATGCCCCTGCTTTTGTCAAAGGCACCCCGTCATTCCTGGGGCTCAGATTTGGAATGTTGGCATCGTCCTTGGCTCCTCCCTCTCCCTTAAGCACAGATGTAGTCAGGTTCCTGTCTGGTCCTTTCTGCTCTCACACAGTCACTTTCATTGGACAGCTTCTGTCCACTCCCACCAAGACCGCCCGAGTTCTGCCCGGATCACTGCAGCAGCTCGGCTTTGTCCTCCACACAGTTGCCAAAGCAATTTTCCTAAAGGACAGATGCGGCCATTTAACTCTTCTTCTTAACTATGGCTCCCTATCCTGAGCCCTCCACTCTCTGCCCATTCCTCTCCTCCTGCATCTTGTGGTTCAACCATGCTGGCTGTACTCTCTGCTCCTGACTCCAGCCCATGCCCAGCCTCCTAAAGACTCTTTCTTACTTGAGGCACAACCCAAGCCATGTCTTTGGAATGACATTGTCTGAACCTTCCCTGACTTATCTTTAACTACCTTCTAAACATACAGACATGCGTGTATATGCCTGTGTTGATTGTTTGGGTGGCATAGATTTTTTGTATGTACTTTTCTTTGTCATTAGAATGTAAGCTTGTTGCAAGTAGGGCTTGATTCATTCTTGGTGCTTGTCTCTCCCGCCCTGAGCAAGGTGCCTGGCACACGGCAGGTGCTGTCCTCCCCCACCCTCCTGCAGATCACCCTGTGCATCTGCACATGTGCCTTGTACCCTATGGCAGAGTGCCAGCCTCCTGAGGACAGCAGTTCCTGGCCTTCCCCAGGGCCCAGTGGCAGAGTGTCAGCCTCCTGAGGGCAGTGGTTCCTAGCCCAGAGCACCAGCCTCCTGAGGGCAGCAGTTCCTGGCCCTCCCCAAGGCCCTGTGGCAGAGCACCAGCCTCCTGACGGCAGTGGTTCCTGGCCCAGAGTGCCAGCCTCCTGAGGGCAGCGGTTCCTGGCCCTCCCCAGGGCCCAGTGGCAGAGCACCAGCCTCCTGAGGGCAGCGGTTCCTGGCCCAGAGTGCCAGCCTCCTGCATGCGGGGGCTCCTGGCCCTCCCCAAGGGCCTCTTGAATATAATCCAGCAGAGTTTTCATAGCCAATCAGACCTGCTGCATTTGTTTCCATCTTTCTGTGGATCACATTAAGCAGACTTCTGGGCATCCCTCACTGCCTTTCCTGACTGGGGCTCAGGGCTGGGGGCTGGGGGCACAAGGGCCCAAAACGACATAGTCCCCGCTCTCAAGGAAGACATAAGTGTCCATGTGAAGGGATATGGACAATCAGTTCCAGGGGCTTGTGAGGGAGGAGGTGAAGCTCTGGGGGCGTCTCTGTCGTTCAGTCGTCTCAGCCGTGTCTGACTCCAAGACCCCATTTGGGGTTTTCTTGTCAAGTATTGGAGTGGTTTGTCATTTCCTCCTTTTCAGCTCTTTTTACAAATGAGGAAACTGAGGCAAACAGGGTGAAGTGACTTGCCCAGGGCCACACAGCCCGGAAGAGTCTGAGGCTGGATTTGAACTCAGGGAGAAGAGTGCACCATGGCGCCCCCTGGCAGCCCTGAAGACTCACCTTGTGAGGACGGTGCTGTATTCTGGGCTGCCCCTGTTCTTATTCACCCTCTGGCCTCGTATTCAAGCTCAGTTCCCACAAGTCGGGGTCAGGATAGACACTTGTAGTCTTGAGAATTCTAAGCAAGGTCAGGGCCCCATCTGGTCCAGAGGGTTTGGGGTGCTCGGCCTCAGTTTGACTCTCCAGGGACTCCCAGAAACTCGGCTTCCTTCTGCAGAGAGCCAGGGTCCCTTCAGAGTTTGGATCTGCTGAGAGCCAGAACCTGACTTTGTATTTGTGCAGACCAGCCCACAAGAAAGGTCAGGCCGCCCTGCCCACCTGAAAGTCAGGGTGCCAGGGCAGGGCCAACTTCCCTCATTCCTGAGGGCCCAATGCCCTGCCTCAGAGTGGGGAAAGAACACGGCTCGTTGGTGTTCTTTTAAATATATGTACACATGTGTATGGGGATAGAGTTTCTATATTTATCAGATAGGCTTATATGTCTATGTATTTATATATGTTAGATATAACATTCATGCTTTTTTTTTTTGCATATTGCCTAAATTTCCCTCCTTGAGAGCCATCCCTTATAACAAGAATTAAAAAAAGAAGAAGAAGAAGAAAAATTCAGCAAAATGGATTGCTCTATTCTCTGTAACATCCCACAGCTCTGGACTCGTCCCCCTTTGTCTTTTTACAATATTCTCCCTCAGTTGTGGGGGTCGTTCCGTCCTTGGACCTCACTCAGTGGTTGTGGGTCTGGCTTTCTTGCTCTTCTTACTTCCCTCTGCATCTGTTCTGGCAGGTTTTCCCAGGCTTCTCCATGTCCAGCCAGTCCCTCTCTAACAGGGCATCACCACTCACTTCCTACCAGTGCCTGGCAGGTGTCCTGACCAGTGGGCAGCTCCTTGTTTCCAGTTCTTTGCTGCCAGGAAAAGCCTTGCTATTCCCTCCTGGGGGTTTGTCTTTTTGTCCGTGGCTCCCTGTAGTGGGGTCCGCGGGGCAATTGCCAGCTTGTCCTGATTGTGTCCCAGCCTGGTTCTGCCTCCTTTTTTAAACTGTAAAGTGGCATATAAATGTGTGGGTGGTCTTCATTCTCTGAGAGAAGGAAGCTCATGTTTGGAATACGTCAGCTCCCACCAGCCAAAATCCTCATGTTGGCAGTGGCCAACGGCAGTGGCCGTTCCAGGTGGTGCCTCCTGTGTGTCTCACGGGCACTCACTCGAACTGCCGTGGTCTCCCTGCCCAGCACTGCTTCTGAGCACCAGAATCAAGTCAGAGCCGTTGGCATCCCGGGAGAGGGCGCTGATGCTCCTCTCTAGAAATGAGCTGTGCTTTCTTGGCTGGCCTCTTCCCTAACAGATCAGAGCCCTAATCCCATCCAGATTCCCCTGGTGCTGGCCTGCACCTGGTGCTCTGTAGCCTGGGGAGCCAAGCCCAGAGTGCAGCCCCCTGCAGCCGGTCAGCCTGCCCTCTGCCCTGTGGTCAGGAGCCTTTCACCTCCCTAGGGATGGCCCCCACTACCATTCCCTAGAGCCAGAGTCTTCCAGCTAGTGGATCCAGTAGTGAATCGTTTGAACAACTTTAAACATCTTATCCTTGAAACAGGACTAGTTGGTTTACCAGACCCCCCGCCCCATGCCATCCCTGTCTTCCTCAACACTGGTGAAGGTGCAGCAGCCCCCTGCTCTCCTGCATTCATTCACTCACTTGTCCATCCGTTCATCCATCAATTAATTCATTAAGCACCTGGGCTGTGCAGAGTTCTGTGCCAAGGGTTGGGGGCCCCAAGGAGCTGGGCTCTGTCTTCTTACAGTGCAGAACCTGGGGGCCAGTACAGGCCAGAACCTTTACTGGCCCAATAATTATAGAATATAACCTTAACAGAGTATGCTGAGAGGCCTTTCAAAGTCCTGTGACAATTCTGAAGGAGAAAATCGGGAAGAGTCCATGAAGGACACAGTCTCGGAACCAAGATCTGGCCCATTAGACAGGGAGGCAGGAAGCCAGGGTTTGCTGTTTAAGGCCCTGGAGCTAAGGTGCCTTTTGGAATCTTTCTTTACCTGCAAAAGATCAAAGACTAGGGGCTGGAAGGGTCTGAGGGCTCCTGGGTGCCCACACAGCCAGTGTTGCCCTGGGAGGGAGGGGCCATCAGTACTCCCACTTTACAGATGAGAAAACTGAGGCTTACAAAGGTTCAGTAGCTTGGCCAGGATCACAGGGATAGTGAGTGAGGCTGAATTTGAACTCAGGTCTTCTTGACCCCAGGCCTATTGCTCTACCTCCAAATACTCTGTCTCCTCATTTATCTGTAGTGGGGAGAGTTGGCCTGAGGGCAGTGTGGATTTTTATTTAAGCAGAAATGTCTGGGGATCCAGCCCAGCCCATCTCTGAGGGAAATTCATTTGTGCCTCTGAGGAGAAAGAAGAAGTCTGTAGCTTGGATGTTCATACCTCCAAGAGGAACAGTGTGCTAAGAGTCAGTCAAAGGCCATGCTCAAGGATCTAGAGGGCCACCTGTGGCCTTGAGGCTGCTTCTTCCCCCCCCCGAAGAGCTACATTTCTCTACCACACATCAAAAGCTGATAGTGTAGGGCTGGGATGCTCCTTTTTAGTACTCAGAAGAAAGGCCACTTTTCCTGGGTACCCCAAAGGGCAAGGCAACAGCAGCTTCCTCTGGCTAGATTTCTCTTATCAAATGCTGGTTATACAAAAGATGGTTGTTGAACTGGGAAACCCATTTATCCATGAAAACAGTCAACAGAAATTGGAGAGGTTACCCAGAGGACACAAGAATATTGTCATCTCACCTGCAATGTGCTGCCCTTTGGCTTGGGGTTTCAGGGGCTGGAAGTTAAGAGACCTCCATATGGCTGAGGCCCTGGGGGCTGCAGTTATCCACCTTCCACTCTCTTCTCTGTCTCTCTCATATCTCCACACTTAAGCAAGCTCAGAGGTCTCTCAAATGATGCTCCCTCCTCTGGACACAGAACACAATTTGGTCAAGGAATTGTCCTAACTCTCTTTGGGTGAGGGAGATACATATCTAAGAGAATTCTCCTGCTGGAAGGTCTCAAAGAGACACTGTGGAAAGGACATTGGCCTAGTCATTGGAGCCTTGGGCATAAGGGAGTCAGACTGGATGAACTTTTCCTTCTAAATATATGCCCCTATGACCATAGAGCTGTGATAAGTGTTTGCTTAGCAAGGCAGTTGGAGATGTAGTATATAAAAAAACCAGACTTCCAGATCTGCTCCTAACAGTGTGGCTGAGGGACTTGGGACAAGGCATCCAAACACTGGCGATGCAGGGACCGGCTTTGGTCACTGGATTTCCATGCCTTGTGGGTTCTCTAGAGCTCTGAAATCCTGTCCCTGAGCTCAGGAAAAAGCCCCTGCGGAAGGGCATGCAGGTTCCTTTCCCTGCCACACTTGTCTGAATGGCAGAGTAGGTTTGGTTTGGTTTGGGCTGCTACATTTTAGAGGCCTTCTTGCTAGATGGCTTTACTTGTCATGTTAGTTGACACAGGGGTCCCTTGTTTAAACTTGAATGCTGAGAGATTATCTCTAGGGAGAACAAACCCAAGTCCTGAAAGGAAGGCTTCTGCCCTCAGCCAGGCTCTCCAACTCAGTCCCGACCGATTCCATCTTAAGTGAGTGTCCCCAACACCAGCCGTGGTGGCAGGCGGCTCATCTGAGGCAGAATCTGCCTGGTTCCACACACTTTGCTCAGCACCTAGTGGGAGGGCACTAACAGGAGGGAAATGTACTTGCAATCCAGAGCTTGCAATCTCTCTTTCTTGGAGGGGCAGGAGGAGCCATGATCAGTAATATTACAGGTTGAATTCATAAGGCAGAAAGGACGTGGCGCCATGTGTCTCAGTTCCTGGTGTGTTACGGGCAGGGTCTACACCATTGTCACAGTCATGGCCCACCCCACAGTTCTTTTCCCTTGTGATTGTAGGTTTCGTGGGCCTTGAAGGAGGCTAGCTTTGGGATCTTGTGTCGTGCACTAGGATCCCGCTCACAAGAAAAAGGAAGCGAGTGAGAACATTTCACTCAGCAGAAGAAAACGCTGGAAGAGGCCCAGGTAGGGTGGGGGCACTGGTCCAGGGCTGCTGCTGGGGTGGGGGGCGCTTCCTCTGGCTGACCTGTGCCCCAGCACTGCTGACAGCTGCCTCCATTTTTCATGACTCCTTGGGGTGTGGGCTGCCCCAAATCAAGGATGTCACCAAGGCCCTCTCATCCCAGTCAGGCAGGCGCACCTGGATCATAGCCTTTGAGATAGGCCCAGACAAAGGCCTGGCATGTGCCCTGGAGGGGTTTGGGAGGAGGAGAATGGAATCATGCCCCAGGGTCTTTGGCTAGTGAGGCAGGAGGGAGGCCCTTCCCTCTAGAGGGGCTGGAAATGCTTCACAAACCTTAAAAAGCTTCCCAAATGAATGCTAGATGCCCAGGGCTCAGGCTCCTCCTGGCCTGCTGGCCTACCTGAGGAGGGCCCTTGGGACATGGGTTCCTGCTTCTCTTTTCTTGTGTCCCTGCTAAAGCCACCCTTCCTGCTAGTCCTCAGATTTGGCCTAGACTCTCTGAGTGACACAGGGAATCATCTACTCCCAAGTCCCCTTGATTCTAAAATCCAAGCTTTCTCCATAACCCAGGAAGTGCCACAGTGGGTAGAGCCCTGAGGCCCAGAGTCGGGATAGATCTGAGTTCAATCCTGTCTCAGACATTTAGTAGCTGAGTAACCCTGGGCAAGTGACTTGACCTCTTTTTGCCTAAATTTCCTAAGGGAAGGCTTGAGGGGTGAGATGAGACATGGGAGCACCCAAAGGAAGGTCATTCTATCTAGGGTGGCTCCCAGGTCTTGGGTCATGGGGCTGTGGAGGAGAGTCATCGACAGTCCCTAGTAGGGAGGATGCCCTTCCTTTATCAATTTATCAATTCTGTCACTCAGGGTGGAGTCCAGTCACCTCCACAATAGGGGTCACAAGGGCCATGACTTTTCTAGGAAGGGAGACGGAGTCTTGCTCATAAGCATCTGACTGATTTTTGGTTTCTGATATTAAAGACAGAGACCCTAGAAGGGGCCAGGGCAGCCCCCTTCTCTTGGCTGTCTTTCCCTTCATAGAGCCTGGGACCTTCCAAAGAGTGTTAGGACAGGAAGAAAAAAGCCTTGAGCAGAGGCGGCCTCTCCTCCTCAAAGCTTCTTGAACCATCCACTGCTGGCACTTTGGCACAGAGGATGCCATGACCCCATAGGTCTTCCCAAGGCCTTGAACCTTCACTGGTTAAGATGGCTGGACTTTCTTAGTTTCCATCACTCATTTCACTTGTACTAGGCATTGTGCTAGGGGAGACATAGGGGAGACAAGAAAGATGGCAGGGTGGCTTCTGCCCTCAAGGAGCTCCCAGTCTGATGGGAGAGGCCAAGATCTAGGCAGAACTCATAGACAGTAATCTCGTAGGGAAGGGATTTGGGCATCACATGGGTGCGGGCTGGGGTATGCCCAGGTGGGACAGGGAAAGGCCTCCTGCAGAAGGTGGGAGCCAGCTAGCCAGTGTCCACACTGCCTCAGGGTGGCCAGGGTGGCAGTGTGGTGGGGGAGCAGGGGCAGTGTGGCCAGGGGGGGCAGCATGGCCAGGGCAGTGTGGCCCGGGGCAGCCTGCCAGGGTCAGGAGGAGGAGGAGGCTGCTGCCGGTCTGGCTTAGGTCAGTTACCTGGTGGCCAAGAAGAGCAGCCAGCTGACCTTAGAGGAAGCGGTCAGGGGTGAGAGACGCAGCAGCCTCTTTGATTTCTGAGAGGAAGCCTCTGAAGCCCAGACTTCGCTGTCAGATGTGCCGAGTCCCTCGGAAGTGAGGGAGCTCGTTAAAGCAGGCTTTATGGGGATCCCACAGAATGACTGGAGCCACGCCTCCGCTGTTCTCCCCACACAGAGCCCTCAGCTGCCAAGGCAGCAGCCGGCCTGCGCGTCTCAGTTATTTACAGTTTGGGGGAAGAACGCAGCCAGGTCCGGTACAGTGGTGTGAGGGGCGTGGCCAAAGCCAAGCTTTGCCCCCAGGGGCCAGAGCTTCCAGACACCTGGCATCACGGGAAGGAGGATGGCACATTAGGCTAGCATTGGCTGCCAGGCTCCTGCGGCCTTACACACTTACTTATTGGGGACTCACCTTTCTTGTCCCGAGTCTTTGGCCTGGTAAATGGGGAGACAGGGCCCTTTCCCTCCTTGGACATTGTGAAGAGGAAAGGCATGAGTGCCTCCGGCTGGCCAGTGTTCTGACACTTTCCCCTTTGGTCCTGGTGCCATCTGTCAGAGGCCACACAGGCCCAGGACAAGGGGGAAGGACAGGCCCCTGCCCTGTGCCCTGGGTACAGGAGGGAAGGAGGGAACTTTGAGAAGAACCTGGTCCTTGTAATCCCTTGTAACAGATGCTAATAATAGGTTGGATGAAAAATGGGCTTGCTCTGGGCCCCTTTGATGGGTGCTGTTAGAGGCCAGGCACTAGTGATATGACTCATCTGATCATAAGAAAAGGTCAGTTAGGTGTCAGGGCTCAGTTGAGGCAGAGTAAGCCTCTGCACAGCACCCACAGGCCCACAGCACCATGCCCCAGGGGAAGCCCAGCCAGAGACCAGCTGCTGTCGTGGCAGTGCCCGGTGCACTTGGAGACTCGGAGCTCAGTGAACCTGTGCCCTTTTGGAAGACATTTGGAGGGGGCTGTGCACCATGAGCTGAAGTCTGACTGAGGAACAGGACAGGAAATGCAACTGTGGTTTGTCCTTTGTTTTTGAAGAGGACCAGTGACATCACAGGATGATGCCTTCACTCCTGTGTGAATTGGGTTGAAGTGGGGCAGTGCTGCACAGTTGCCAGCTTCATGTAAGTCCAGGACACAAGTCAGGATGATGGCAGTGGATGCCCTTGGCATCTTCGATGTCTGCCCAAGCTCTAAGTACTGCACAGTGCCTGCCTGTGCCGCCTTCATGGCTTGGGAACAGACTGTTCTCATCCTGCTACTCTGCCAGGGAAGCCTTTAATGCCTGGGGTAACCCCCCCTCTATTACTGACAGGTCTGAGGCCTGCTGGTTACCCTCAGTGTGGCCCCAGGGCTCGGTGGCCCTCCCACCAGAGGGGCTCGTTCTCCCTGAACACCAGCATTATAAAACCAGAGAAAGAAATGAGAAATGGGCTCTTGAGAAAAGTTGCTTTGGGGACCTCTGTGCTGGAGAACTAAGTAAGATGCAGGGGACATCCTGCTGCTACCCAGGAGTCGCTCCGCTGGCACCGAGTGCCCAATAAGCAGAGCCATTCCAGAGCTGGCAATGGACCCAATGCCGCTAGAGCGTGAGGGGAGGACACATGGGGGTCCATGGCTCATCTCGGAAGCCCCTCCCCATTTGGAGATCAAGTAAATGGGCAAAAGGGCAAAGGGGCCCCTTCTGGGTGAGGCTGGCAATTGGTGCCTCCAGGGCACCTGGGAGCTTTCACTGAGCAACTGATTTTAGGAAAATGTTGGCAAGTCAGTCATTTTCCAAAAGGCCCCCAGCTGCTTCCCCCTGTCCTTAGGGACTCTGCCCCCACCCCAATGACTTACATAGTTTGCATTTATTTGCCCGTGGATGTCTCATTTCCCAGCAGATTGTATGTTTCTGAAAGGCACTGAGTTGTCTTTGGTGTCCAGTGCCCATTCCGGTGGGATCTGTTTTCTTTCTGTCCCAACCTGGGCTTCCTTAGAAATGGGAAAGGTCTTCATGGCATTTTAGATACAGTCTGAAGAGGCCCAACCCCCTCACTGGACAGATGAGGAAACTGAGACCCACGAGTCAGGACCGGGGCCCAAACCTAGATGGGACTTTGCATCCAGTGCTCTTCCCCTGTACTGTGGGGCTTGGAAAACAGGTCTTCAGCATTAGAGTTGGGCAAGTCCTGTGGTGGGGACATCGTGGCCGACTTACAACAACAGGCTCTTTGGCTTTGTGAGAAGAAACCTGCATTTCCCTGGCTCGGGGCAGCCCCAGTAGCCCTGGCCAGGGAAGCTCTCCTCGCCCCCTCCCCAATCCCAGCTTGCCACCAGCTTGTCAGAATGGCGCATTAAGGCAGTGGCCCACAGCTAATTCCAAGATGATCAGAAGTCTTCTCCCAGCCTCCCACAGAACAAGACTGTGGTGAGAACAGGCCAAGGAGGCAAAAGATCTAAGAGGAGATGGTCAGTCAGTCAGTCAGCAAACCTTCATCAAGCCCCTCAAGGTGCTAGACCCTGCTAAAGGCAAAGCCCAGGCCTGTTCTCAAGCATCCCTCCTCTCCAGCCCGTGAAGACAAAGGCCAACATCTCTGCACAAACCGGCTATTGGCGGGATCAAATGGAGATAATTGGCAGAGAGAAAGCAGAATGTTCTAGGCATGGGATAGGGGAGAAGGTAATGCCTAGAGGTGAGGAGTACATGGGGCTCCCCATCATGGACCGATCCACCCTCTCATCATGGGGGCTCCATGGCCATGAGGATCCCTGACCCACTTCTAAATGCTGGGAGTAGTCAGGAGGCCCTGGAGAACTGGGGCTGTTCTCTCCATGTTTCCCCAGGGAAGGAAAATCAATGATTGGAAGTGGAGGAGGAGTCTAGGATGGGCCCTGCCCACTAATCTCACTGTATTGCCAATGCGGGTGGGTCTTTAGGGCCCAAGCTCAGGCCCGCTCTCCTGGAACATCTGTTTGACTGTTCTCAGAGGGCAGTAAACAGCAGGTTGATTCAAAACTGGGAGGTGTTGGAAAACCCCTTGGGCAGGAGATTTCGAAACCAGATTTAGGTTAGAAAAAAACCACAGTGGGAGGGGTTGTGGAGAATGAAAGAGATGGAAAAACTCCAAGCCAGATAGTCATTGAAAAAGCAAGCAGAAATGAGAGGTGCCAGTGGTGAGACAGAGATAGCTAAGGAGTCTGCTAGGATGGCACACAGTAGGACTGCAGCATTTGGTTCAGGATATGTCAGCACCAACATCATGGAGAAGAACCCAGGGAAGTTCAGAGAGGGCTAGGAAAAACTACCTGGGGGTGGAAGGGCCCACACTTTAAAGAAAAGGGGAGAATTCGCCTGGATGACTTGGATCTGGGGAGGGAAAGAGGCTCAGTCACAGCCTCTGTGGCCAGTGGGCTGCCTCGATGGCTATCTAAGCCCAGGTTCTGTTCTTCACTCTAACCAGTTTATATCAAAAAACCTCCAAGGCCAGCCTCCAATCTGTTTCCAGGCTCTCAGTGGCCATTCCGTGCCATTCAGGACCACACTGAATATAAACAAAGGAGAAGGTGATAGTTATGGCAGAGATAGAGAGTAAATGGGAAAGGACAGAATAAAAGGAGAAAGCCCAGGCTGGACAAAAGAAGGGGAGGAGAGCAAAGGAGAGGCAGGAAGAAACAAGAAAGGAACAGAGGAAGCAGAGGGATGGTCCTTTGTCTAGCTCCAGGGGAGGGTGACAGAGCCCACACGTGGGGCAGAGGATGCCTAGGAGAGGTGGTCCCAGAGGGGAGGCAGAGGGATGAATGAGTGGCCTGAGCTGAGGCCACCGCAGCGGCCGCTGCTCCTGGGGACGCTTTGTCCCGTGCCAGATGGAGATCAGAATCGCCCTTCGCTTATGGAAGGAGCTGCCAACCAGCCAGCGCTGAGAGGTGGAAGGTTTTAGTGACTCACCCTCTGTTTGTCTCCACCACTCAGGAGTCATTCTTCCCCTTCCCCCCCCTCCCCCCGCTGTCTCGTGGTGGGTGGGGACCCACCTAACCAGAGTGACAGCTTGGCCTCTCCTGGCTCCACTGATGACAGATGACACGCTGTGGCATCTTCACCCCACCCACCTCAGCCCCCAAGCCTTTTGCAAAGAAAGTAGTAAACAAGCGATGGGGTCATAGACCTGTCTGTGTGGAGTTCCCCCTGGCACAGTTCCTACAGTATGTATCTGGGGGAGCCTCCTCAAGAGCCCCTGCCCCAAAGGAGACAGTGTTGACTGTGGGGAACCATTCTTTGAGGCTACAGTCAAAATAACTCCAGTGATTACTAGGGTTTCTAGAAAAATCAAACACTTCCATGGAATCCTGAAATTCTGGAGCCAGGAGGTCCCTCAAAGAACATGGAGTTCAATACGATATGAGCAGAAAATTCGTTGATAAATGGTTAATCAGCCCCCACTTGAAGACCTCTAGTCTTCTAGTGGGAAGCTCACTACTTTGCCCATTTCCCTTTAAAGCAATTCCAATGGTTAGAATGTTCTTCCTTATCCTGGCCCTCTAGGGCTGAGTAAAACATGTCTCATCCCTCTTCCATATGGCGGTGCCTCCAAAATAGAAGAAAGCCATCACAGTCTCGAGAAGCCACTTAACAAGGCCTGAATCCAGCAGACTGTACTAGCTGACATTTCCTATCTCTCCATCTAGTCCATGGGGTTATCCTGAAAGACATCGTGAACTGCTCTATGGAGATCTAGGTCCCCTGTGCCTATGGCGTCCCCCAGGAAATGCAGTTCAATGAACCTGACTCCTTCTTGATGCACCTTGGGGTCCCTGCTTCCCTTTCTGAATGCTCTAACCCCCTCCCTTTAGTGGTGCATTCTGGAGCTTTCCCAGGAACTGAAGACAGGCTTAGCGGCTTCTAATTTGGAGAATCCCCCTTCCAGCCTATCTCCAACCCCCTTGTGCACATTTCTTTGGAGACCATCCATGCCACCAGCCAGAAGCCTCGGGAGAAGAAATAACAGGTGACTTTCATCAGAGAGGGGACCATCAATGACTTGGAGCAGGCCTGCCCTTCCCCATAGCAGGGGCCCCTGAGACCCTGACTTCCATGATGTCCAACTAGTGAGGAATCAGCCTCTGCAGTCTGAAGCCCAGGCTGATTCCCAAGCTCACTAATTCCCGGGTTCTGCTACATGAACTGTGTGACTTCCCTTTTGTGTGCCTCAGTTTCCTCGGCTGTTAAGTGGGAACAATGGTGCTTTCGTGGCAGGCATGCCTCATGTGCCATTGGGGAGGAAAGTATTTTGTTGACAGCCACAAGCTCTAGAAATAGGGTGCACAGTGATTAGAGGTGGGACTGTAAAAATAGGGCACGATGACTGGCAAACACTTTAAGAGGCTTAGTGGAAGGATACAGGAGGTTTGTCTTGGGGGGGACCTAAGTGTCCCAGAAGGGCTCTTGTGGGAAAACTGCCATGGCCCACTGGGGCAGGAAAACCTCCTTGCTGGCCAAAGCTGCCCCAGACAGAGGCAGGATGCCCTGGGGGTCCTTCCTGGTCTCCTTGTCTGCTGGAGTCTGGAGAGCTGCCATCCTGGCCCAGGGTTGACTGTTCCATCCATTCCTCTTTCCCTGATTCCCTGAGCTCTTAAGGCACAAGGTCCCCAGGTCTCGGGACCCTCTTCTCTTTCTGCTCCTTTGCCTTCATCAAATCCCAATCAGCCACTCCCCTATCTAAGCCCCAGGCTCCTAAGCAAATAAGGTCCAGGTTCTCCTAGCTCCATGTTCCAACCCGCTCACCTTCACCCAGCAGCCTCAGGCTCATCTGGAGAGAAATCCTCTCCTCTCTTCAGTCCCCGATACTATGGGGGGGACTGCTTGGAAAGAGGCCTCAGGACTCTTCTGGTGCTCTATCCCAGCCATGCTAGGGCACAAACCGTGTGGAGGGAGAAATTAGCCCAAGTGACTCGGGACCCCCTTGAAGCCCAAGAGGCCAGGGTGGGGTACACACACACACACACACACACACACACACACACACACACACACACACACACTACACACATTCACACACACACACTACACACATTCACACATACACATACACACACACACACTACACACACACACACACACACATACACTACACACATTCACACATACACACACACACACAACCCTTTCTGCTACTCTCATTATTGTGAGCTGGGTTGGTGCAAACTACTCTTTGTACAGGCTGTAGACTGTAAGCTCCTTGAAGTCAGAGCCTCTTGTCACCTTCATTTCTGAGTCCTCCTGAGTCACCTGGGACGATGCCTGGTCCACAGCAGCTACTAAAAGGTGCTTGTGGAATGAGGCAGGGGCTACATGAATTTGCACCCGTCAGGCCCTGGAGAATGAAGCCTTGATGCCCAGGGCCAGGCTCCTGGAGGAAACTGTCTGGGATGCAGGTCCAGGCTGTGGCACTTGGGCGACATGTTTTCTTGTTGGGCCTTGCATGAGGCTAACCCTCCCTCCTCTTCCGGAGTGCCAGGCGGGGCCCGCTCCTTTTGCCCTGTTATTACCGCTGGCAGAGGGAGAACCAGGTTTGTTTGTGCCCCGGGGAAGGAGAGACTCAAGTCAGGCCAGTTCTCCTGGTGCTGTTCATCCTCTGTGTGTGGGGAGGAGCCGCCGGGGCCTGTTACCTGGAGTCCCCCCAGGGAGGGGCTGTCAGGAGCCGGCTGGACTGGAGCAGCAGAGAGGGCTGAGGGTGGCGCTTCTGGTCCTGGCCAACATCATCACTGGGTTTGGAAAGAAGGGCCTGTGGGGAGGAGGTCAACGGAGGCGGGCCGGGCTTTAGGGCTTTGATTCATCCTCAGCTTGTGTGGGCCTAGAACCTCTCCTCCTGATCCAGCATCAGCAGCCTCCTCTCAGGCACCCTGCTCTCCTACCATCTGCCCTGTCCATCCTCGCTTCCTGTGGGGAGGAACCTTTCAGAACTTTTGTAGGGAATGAACATTGGGCCTGGAGTGGGGCAGGCTTCCCATAGCAAAAGCTGTGCCCATCTTCCAAGACTGTCTTCCTGCTCTTGTCTGCATTTCTGTCTCACGCCTCCTTCATAGCAGAAACTCCTGGAGAATTTTGAGATCTCAGTTTCTCTCTCTCTCCATCTCTCCCCTCTTTCCTCTCCCTCCATCTCTCTTCTCCCTCCATATCTCACTTCTCTCCCCCTCCATCTCTCTCCTCTCCCTCCATCTCTCTTCTCCCTCCATCTCTCCTCTCCCTCCATCTCTCCTCTCCCTCCACCTCTCCTCTCCCTCCATCTCTCTCCTCTCCCTCCATCTCTCCTCTCCCTCCATCTCTCCTCTCCCTCCATCTCTCTCCTCTCCCTCCATCTCTCCCCTCTCTCCTCTCCCTCCATCTCTCTCCTCTCCCTCCTCTCTCCTTCTCCCTCCATCTCTCCTCTCCCTCCATCTCTCCTCTCCCTCCATCTCTCCTCTCCCTCCATCTCTCCTCCTCTCCCTCCATCTCTCTCTTCTCCCTCCATCTCTCCTCTCCCTCCATCTCTCTCTTCTCCCTCCATCTTTCCTCTCCCTCCATCTCTCCTCTCCCTCCATCTCTCTCCTCTCCCTCCATCTCTCCTCTCCCTCCATCTCTCTCCTCTCCCTTCATCTCTCCTCTCCCTCCATCTCTCCTCTCCCTCCATCTCTCTCTTCTCCCTCCATCTCTCCTCTCCCTCCATCTCTCTCTTCTCCCTCCATCTTTCCTCTCCCTCCATCTCTCCTCTCCCTCCATCTCTCTCCTCTCCCTCCATCTCTCCTCTCCCTCCATCTCTCTTCTCTCCCTTCATCTCTCCTCTCCCTCCATCTCTCTTCTCTCCATTTTTCTCTTCTCTCTCTCCACCCCCACCATCTCTTCCTTTCTCTTAACATCTCATAGTCTCTATCTGTCTCCCTCTTTTCCATTTGAAGCTCCCAAGTTTAGGAATCCCACTTAAACATTTTTCAGCAGGCATTCCCATGTGTTCAGTGATACTTTGCAATCTCTCCTGAGGTTTGTGGGATTGTCACGAGGCTGGAAAGCTTCTCTGTTTGTAGCATCTTAGTTTATAGCACTGACTACTCTGAAGTCCAGGCATTTGTCTCAGGGAAGGCATGCAGCTCCTTGCAATCTCACAGCCCAGCCCTGACTCTTGGTGGCAGTTGGGACCTGCTGGTGTCACACAAGTGTTTTTAAATGGGCTTAGAAGGCGTTGCCACAGTGATGCTAATGGATTGTGTTGCCCAGTGGTTGCCTGCTGCCCAAAGGCCGACCCTATCTCTGGCTCTTCTGTGATCCCGATGCCTGGGTCACTCTTTCCCTCTCTCTGTGCTTAGACCTCAGTCTCTTCTTCTGTAAAATGAGGCTGTTGAACTGGCTTGAGATCCTAGGTCCCTCTAATTCCTCCCCGTAAGCCAAGAAGAAACACGCCAGAAAGGGGAAGTGTTTGTGGTCACTGTTGAGGAAGGCTTTGGGCCTGGACAGCAGACTGAGGAAGGTGTTACCTCATTTCTCAGTGACCTGCCTCCTCCAGCTTGTCTTCTGGGACCAATGTGCAGCAGAACCTAGGCCCACCATCAGCAGGCTGCTCCTATTTCTATAGAGCTTGGGTCCATGATCAATTTTTAAAGCTGTCATCTGATGTGTTTCCACCCACACTTGAGAGATTGGATGGGTAGGGTTTATTCTCTCCTGTTTTACAGAGGGGAAAACTGAGGCATGGAGAAAGGGCCATCTTTTGCTTCCTGGTCAGGGAAAAACACAGACTGGATTCACCTTGGACCACAGTGTCTTTACCAAGTCACAGAATCCCTACATTTGACTTTCAGCTTTCTGCTGGAGCCCCTAGAGGGGTAATAGCAGATCATTCAGGCTGAACAAGTTGTGGTACCTGAATGTAATGGAATACTACTGTGCTATAAGAAATGACGAGCAGCTTTCTACTTCTGGTGAACACCAAATGGTGGGCGACGCCGGTGCTGCAGGAGGTGCGGGAGGCCCCGGGGGCCCCAGTGTTGGAGGCCAGGGAGGCTTCCGAGGTGGCTTCGGCAGTGAGGGCCGTGGTCGAGGCCGAAGCTGCGGACGCGGAGCCTAGGGAGGAAAGGCTGAAGACAAGCAGTGGGTTCCTGTCACTAAGCTGGGCCGGTTAGTCAAGGACATGAAGATCAAGTCCTTGGAAGAGATCTATCTTTTCTTGCTTCCTATCAAGGAGTCTGAGATCATAGATTTCTTCCTGGGATCTTCATTGAAAGATGAGGTTTTGAAGATCATGCCTGTTCAGAAACAAACTAGAGCTGGACAATGTACCAGGTTCAAGGCTTTTGTGACCATTGGTGACTACAATGGCCATGTTGGTCTGGATGTCAAGTGCTCCAAGGAAGTGGCCACAGCTATTCGTGGTGCTATCATTCTGGCCAAGCTGTCCAGCGTTCCTGTGAGACGCGGCTACTGGGGGAACAAAATTGGCAAGCCTCACACAGTACCCTGCAAGGTCACTGGGCAATGTGGGTCGGTTTTGGTGCGCCTGATCCCCGCCCCTAGAGAAACTGGCATTGTCTCAGCTCCTGTGCCTAAAAAGCTCCTGATGATGGCTGGAATTGATGATTGCTACACTTCTGCAAGAGGCTGTACTGCCACTCTGGGCAACTTCGCTAAAGCTACCTTTGATGCCATCTCCAAAACATACAGCTATCTAACCCCAGACCTATGGAAGGAGGCTGTGTTCACTAAGTCTCCTTATCAGGAATTCACCAACCATCTTGTGAAGACTCACGCTTGAGTGTCTGTCCAGAGGACCCAGGCAGCTGCTGTGGCAACCACATAGATGTTTGTAAACAAATAAATTGAACTATGCCTGATTAAAAAAAAAGAAGAAATGATGAGCAGGCAGACTTCAGAGAAACCTGGAAACACTCGTACAAACTGATGCTGAGTGAAGAGAGCAGAACCAGGAGAACATTGTCCACAGTAACAGTCACATTGTGCAATGACCAACTCTGACAGACTTTGCTCTTCTCAGCAATGCAAGGATCTAAATTCCAAAAGACCTATGATGGAAAATGCTGTCCACATCCAGAGAAAGAACAATGTAGTCTGAATGCAGATCAAAGCATGATATTTTCTCTTTTTTCCCCTTTCTCATGGTTTTTCCCTTTTGTTCTGATACTTTTTTCACAACATGATTAATGTGGAAACATGTTAATACAGTTGGACATGTATAGCCTCTATCAGATTGCTTGCTGTCTTAAGGAGGGGGAGGGAAAGGAGGGGAAGAAAATTTAGAACTCAAAATCTTATAGAAATGAATGTTGAAAACTATCTTTATATGTAATTGGAAAAAATAAAATACTAATAAATGGGGAAAAAAGAAAAAATAACATCATTTAAATCCTGGAATCACAGAATCCTAGAATTTGAGTGGGAAGGCATTTTGGTAGCCTCTAGTCTACCAAAAGGACTACCTCTAGTCTACCAGGACACACATACCAGAAGAAATCCCCACTATCACATACCTTACAAGGAGCCTCCAGGTCTGGGAGGTACCCTTCTTTCTTCAGGTAGCCCTCCACTCCCCTTTTGGGCAGCTTAAATGGCAAGAAGGTTACTTGGAATGTAACATGCCCCTTTGTAAACTGGCCCCTTGCTTGTGGTTCTGCCCTCACTGGTCTCCTCTGTCTTCCCTGTGAGCATCCTTCTGTTGCTCTCCCCTCTCCCAGAGTCTCCTGGTCTCCAGCCTAAGTAGCCTCAGCTCCTTCAACAGTGGGAGGAACAGGCACGCGGGATGATGTCAAGGCAGTAAGAATTCCGCTTGGAAATAAACTTTTTCCCTGCTCCCTTTCCCTGCCTCACCTCAGATGCCATGGAATTTTCCTCCTTTAACTGACCCTTCTGTGCCATGGACCCCCAAGCTGCCCTCTGAAGGTCTCTCCCCAATTTCAGTGTTCTTCTTAAATCAGGGCCCCAGTGAAGGCCACTCCTCATTATTACTAGGTACCAGACACTGTGCTAAGTGCTGGAAACGCAAGTACAGGTAGAAAGGCAGACCCTGCCCTCCAGGAGCTTACATTCTGATGGAGGAAGACAGCATAAGCAAGGAAATGGGAAAGGTGCAGCTGGGCTAGGAAGGAGACACTGGCCTGTTTCCTTCTTAAATGGTGGTTTGGGGAGAGACCATCCAATTAGAGGGAGGAAGAGCCCCCTTTAGAGGAGCAAAGGTACCCCTAGTGTACAAATTCCAAGTCTGGAGTAAGGGATCAAGATGGTCAAGAAGGTCCAGAGTACCATGCAGAGAAGAATGATGGATTCCAGATGACCTGACGGAGGCAGCACCAGGGAGACGCTGACCACCAGTAAGGACAGGATCCCATTAGCCTTCTTGGCTGCCACTTCCCACCACTGACTCATTGAGTTTGCTGTCCACTAAGATCCTCAGATCTTTTTTCAGAACAGCCGCTGGCTCTTCCTGCCTCCCCCATCTTGCACTTGTAAGGGGTACTTGTGCCTTCCCGTTTATGCAGTGGCTTCCTCCTGACACTCCTTTTAAGGTAAAGGTGCATTGGTGCCTTTTTATAGACCAGGGAAAGAAGGCTTCCAAGAAATAACTTGACCAATAAGTGGACACACCTGGGTCTCACACTGACAGTGCAGTGAGCTTTCCTGTCGCACCATGTTCCCTCAAATTACAAAATCAGAAGGACCCCAAAAGTGGCCCTGCAGCCTCGCACAAGCCTGGATGTGAACGGCTGGTCATCAGCCTTTCCCTGCAGACCTTCTATGAGGGGAGTAGGGCAGCCCCTCCCCCTCTGGATGGCTCTAAATGTTTGAAATGTCTGCAGCTTTTCACTTTGCTCCTAGTTCTGCCCTTTGAAGCCAAGTCACACAAGGTTAATTCCTCTTTGGGGGGGAGGGGAGGGGCAAGGCAATGGGGTTAAGTGACTTGCCCAGGGTCACACAGTTAGTGTCATGTATCTGAGGCCACATTTGAACTCAGGTCCTCCTGACTCCAGGGCAGCTTCTACATCCACCCATCCTCGTAGCTGCCCCAAGGTTAACTCCTCTTCTGAGTGACTGGACCACAGGAGATGGCTCTTCCTTCAATCTTCTCCAGGCCAATCAAATCCAATGATAATCAGTTGTGGTCCTTCCCTATTCTTCCTGCTCTTGGGCCTGAGTGTGGCCTCCAGACCTGAGCCCAGATCTGAAGATGGCAGCTGAGCAGGACGGGCTCCTCCCTCCCAGGGCAGCCCTGGATCTCCTCACCTGCCTGGCCTCCTGGTCACCACACCACCCCGGCTCCCCTCCCAGTCTTGTGCTTTTTTAACCCAGGTGTAAGACCACATTTATTCCTATAGAATTTCATATGATTAGATTTGGCCTAACATTCTACAGAGCAGCCAGGTGGTGCCACAGGGGGTAGAACCTCAGGCCTGGAGTCAAGAAGATGTCCTCCTGAGTTCTAATCTGGCCTCACATAAATCCTAGCTATGTGACCCTGGGTAGGTCACTTCACCCTGTTTGCCTCAGTTTCCTCACCTGTAAAAATGAACTAGAGAAGGAAATGGCAAACCCTTCCAGTATCTGGCAGGAAAACCCCAAAAGGGGTCCCCAAGGGCCAGACAGACTGAACAGCAACAAAATATTCTAATCTGTAAACAGGATCTTGACGCCATCAACCTGAAAATTTTATGAGCACATCACCTGCATCTTTCTCCAATTATTAAACAGCTGAGAAGCCCAGATCCCTGGGGCACTCCACTGGGGACCTTCCAGATTCACAATGAATGGTTAATAGCCAGCCTGACTGCTCCACCTCAAACTCCCACCCCTCCAACTTCTCCAAAAGAACAGAGTAAGTACTTTGTTAGCATCCTTCACTAGAAATCTAGGAAAATCACAAGACAAAATTCTCCTGATTGGAAAAGAATTCTCTTTTTTAAAAACGGGGGGGGGGGGGTGAAGGGGAGGGTAGAGTTAAAATACAGATATATTGAAATGTAAAGGGAAGACCTTCAGATGCAAAACAGACATCCTCCCCCACTGTCCTCCCTCACTAAAATCCAATTCACTTGCTAGCCCTGGTCCTGACCTGACTTCATGGTCCTCTGGAGAACCCAAGGACAAACTACCATAACAAGGCATTTCCCATCCTCCAAAGGGTCCAAGATTTGAAAAGCTCAATTGCATATGAAGAGGTCAGACTAGATCAGACCAGTCTCTAAAAACCAAATCCTGGGGCCTGCTCTTAATCCTCTCCTTCCTGACCCCTCTGCTGCCCCTCTTCTCCTCCCCATACTCTCTTCTCTCTAGATTTTTGGCCCCCCCACCCCAGCTTTCCTCCGACCTCTCTGACTGTTCCTTCTGAGTTTCCTTTGCAGGGTCTTCATCCAAACCAGGCCTTTTGAACATAGCTGTCCCTCTGGGCTCTGTCCTGGGCCTCCTTCCTCCCCGCCCCCCCACTTGATGATCCCATCAGCTCTCCTAATGATTCTCAAATCTACTTATCCTGCCCTGACCTCTCTGTGACCTCCAGCCTCTCATCTCCAACTGCCCATTAGACATCTTGGAGGGGAAGTCTCAGAGGAAGCTGAAACTCAAAATATCTGAGACAAAACTCAATTATCTTCCCCCCCAAACTCTTCCCTTCCAAATGTGCCTATGCTAGGGCCCCACCATCTTCCAGGCTGACAACCTAGGAACCATCCTGGACTCTTCTTCACTCTTTCATTCCCCATATTGTCTGCTGCCAAGGCCTCTTGTCACCTTTGTGTTCAGGCATTTGAATCATGTTCAACTCTCCATTATCCCATTTGGGATTTTCTTGGCAGAGATACAGGAATAATTTGGTATTTCCTTCTCCAGCTCATTTTACAGATGAGGAAACTGAGGCAAGCAGGGTGAAGTGACTTGCCCAGGGTCTGAGGCCAGATTTGACTCGGGTCTTCCTAAGTCCTGGCCCGATGCTCTTACCCACTGCGTCACCAAGCTGCCTAGATGCCTTTAGGAGATCTCTCTTAGATGCTCCCTTCTCTCCTCTGACACTGGGCCCAGTCGGCTGCCCCATGCCAGTAGCCTCCTGGTGGTTCTGCTTGCCACAGGTCCATCTCCTCAGTCTATCAAGTTCACGGTCAATGTGATCATCTGATGTTATCAGCCCCCCAGTCTTGGTTGTTGTCTTTTACTCTTGAAGAACACCAAGATGACCTCCTATGTTGGAGGTAAGGTGTAGTATGTCCAGCTGTGGCTGATCAGACCAACATGAGCTTGGAAGGCCCAACCCTGGTGGGGCACACACAGTCCACAGGAATATCTGGAGTGAAGGTGGCTCCAAATTTGCACATCTCTTGTTGCTTTTGAGCTGCCACAACCCTGCTTTGCTTATAGAGCACAGTGCCTTGTCTGATGAAGGAGGACCATGCTGGCGGTCCTAGGCCAGTGTCTCTCATGTCTTCAGAGAGACCTCAAGAGTGTCCTTGTATCACATCTGACCCCAATGTGAGCACCTGCTGGGCATTCCAAGCACGTGGCCAGCCCATCGGAGCTGCGCTCTCTGCAGCAGAGTCTGAGTGTGGACCTCAGTGTCTGGGACCTCATCCTCCAGGTGAGCCCCAGAAGCTTCCCAAGACAGTTCTCATGGAAGTGATTCAGTTTCCCAGCAGGTTTCACAGGCACACGACACACAGGCCTCCCATTGTCTCCCTTACTTTTCTTTGGAGCCTCCCAAATGCTGAGCCAGCTCTGGGTGCCATCAACCTCATTATCGTTGTGGACAACCCTGGCAAGTACACGGCCAATGGAAGTGAACTTCTCCACAGCCTTCAAAACGACTCCGTTTGCTGCAACCGAAGGTTCTATGGTGCTGACTGGTAGAGAACTTCTGTTTTCTTGGTGTTCATTGTCAGACCAAAATTAGAACAAGCTGCAGAGAACCGATGCACACTTTGCAGCATCTCAGCTTCAGAGGTCTCGTTGAACAAGAAGTTCACCGACACTCCCTCCCCTTTAGTCTTGGCTTGTAGACTTTTCAAGTTAAATAATTTATCATTAAGGTAAATCCTTAGCTGACCTTGATGCCATTTTCACACTCGTTGAAGGGGTCTGACACAGGAGCAAGCTCACAACCTTGCTTCACTTCACTGAGGACTGGGAAGCATGAGAGCATTGTTCACTATCTAGAACCCAGGTAAGCGTGCTGTTGTGGAATGGGGGTAGGATACTGATGAACTTCACATTTTGCCCTGCTCTTCCATAAGTCCCCATGACTGACAGTATCAAAAAACTTGGTCAGATTCCACTCACCATTGGTGCATGGAATGACTCACTTTTATGGACAACAGGAAATCCAGGAGACCAGAAAGACAAATGGCTCTCATTGGGAGAGAACTCAGCAGGTATCACCTTCAAATAGCAGCCCCAAGTGAAACAAGGCTGGAAAATGAAGCCCAGCCTACCAAAGGCGGAAGGGGACACATGGTTTTCTGCAGTGTTCACAGTGATGGGAACCCCATGAAGCTGGTGTAGGTTTTGTAATTAAAACGAATCTGGTCAGCAAGCTTGCATGCCTCCCCAAAGGAGTAAACAGCAGGCACATGACAGTGCAATTACCACTTACAGGAGAGCCACCATCATCGGTGCCTATGTGCCCACCATGACCAGAGAGTCGTTTTATGAAGACCTCCATGAAGGGATGGGGCAGGGGCATCTCCTCATCTCTCTCCAGTCAAGTCCCACTGATCTTTATAATGTTGTTGTATTATTTTTGACTGTTAATGTTACTGTCCTGTCTATTCCCATTGTTGTAGTTACTGAACTTAAATGTTTTGAGTTCTGACTTCTCTCTGCATCAATTCATGGAGATTTTTCCATGCTTCTCTGTATCCATCAGACACATCATTTTTTTTTAATTTAAGAAAACTTAGTGAGTACTAAGAATTAGATTTTTAGAAAAGTTTTATTCATATGTTTCATTTTTACTTTGCAAATATTTCCAGATTATCTTCTGTTATTGTTGTTGTTCAGCTGGGTCAGACTCTTTAGGGCCTCACATTTGGGGTTTTCTTGGCAAAGATACCAGAGGGGTTTGCCATTTCCTTCTCCAACTTATTTTATAGATAAGGAACTGAGGCAAACAGGATGAAGGGACTTGCCCACGGTCACACAGCTAGTAAGCGTCTGAGGCCAATTTCAGCTCAGGAAAGTGAGTCTTCCTGACTCCAAGCCACTGTGCCACCTAGCTGCTCCACACACGTCAATTGTCAATTCTTACAGCACAGTAATATTCTATTACATTCGTGCATCACAGTTTGTTTAGCCAGTCTCTGATTGATGGGTTTGTTTTCAGTTCTTAGCTATCACAAAAAGTGCTGCTATACCTATATTTGAGTCTATAGGGATTTTTTTCTTATCAGTGGCTTCCTTGGGGTGTCTTATCAAGGGGACCTTTGTTGGCCCAGTAAAAGAGTCTCTGGTTCAAACATTTTAGTGACATTTAAGTCACTTTCTTTTCATAATTCCTAATTGCTTTCCAAAATGGTTCTACTTCACAGCTCCACCAACAATGTACTGTTGTGCCTACAGTTCCCATAATGCTTCCCACATTAACTGTTGCTGTTTTTGTCACTTATGCCAGTTCCCAGGGTGGGAGGTGAGACCTGAGGATAGTTGTGGCTTGTATTTGTCACTCTTATTGCTAGTGACTTGATGCATTCCTTCATGTGGTTGTGAATACTTTGCAATTCTATTTTCCAGATCTGTCCATTCATATCCTTTGACCATTCATGTACTGGGGAATGGTTAATAGTCTTATATTTAATAATTGTTTATATATCTTGGGTACCAAACTCTTATCAGAGAAATTTAAAACAAAGATTTTTTCCCATTTGACCACTTCCCTTAAACCATCTAACATTGTCTGAGCAGAAGCCTTTCTGTTTCTAATTGTCTCTTCTGCTGTAAACCCAGCATTATGAACCTTTATAATTCATCATTTTGGGGAGGCCTTGTTTCCCCTGGTGTCTTCCACTCACCCCTGATCCCTCTTCTCATTTGATATTCCCTCTCTCTCTCCTCCCCTTCAGCTAGTCTGTTCCTTAGTTTATCAAATTTTTATTTTTTCTGTCCCTTTCCAAAATCCAGAAGGGATTTCTCTCATTCTCTTCATTCTCCATCGTTTCTGTTTCCTCTAGACCTTTGTTCTCTGATTCATAAGCCCCAGGATTATCTGGTCCCTCCCTTTTCTCTGTCTTCTTCATGCCATTGAGGCTTCCAGGGCATCCGTTCTGGGCTCTCCCCTCTAGGTGCTCCCATCGCTTCCTTGTAGGGCTCGACCTGTGGGTTCCCCAGTGACTGCAGGTGTCGGAGAGGACCCTGCCCCACCTAGGCCCCTGACCATGCGGCCCACCATTGATCTAGATCCCCTCTTGTTAAGCTTTTCTTTTCTTGCTTTCCATTTTATCTTTTTTGTGACATTTTAAGTTCCAAACTGTCTCAGTCCATCCCTTCCCTGGCACTAGACAAGGCCGCCATCTGACAGGTGAAGGTCTGTTGTGTATCTACGTCACACCTATCCATTTATCTGCAAAGCTACACCATGCTCTCTCTCCAGGGGTCCTTGGTAGCTGGTTGGAGTGTGTATGATGCCCCAAACAGCTTAGTCATTTACAACTGTTCCCTGGACAGTCCTGCTGTTGCCCTACATGCCGTGCCCGTTGGTTCTGCTCACTTCACTTGCCATTATTTCATACAAGTCTCTCTGTTTTTCTAAAGTCACTGAGCTCATCGTTTCTTACAGCACAATAGTATTCCATCACAAGCATATGCCACAAGTCGTTTGGCCATTCCCCAGCTGATGAGCATCCCTGAACTTGTTTTTCTCCATTTGCCTGGAAAGCTCTTCCCGGTGCTCATTGCTTCCCTCAGACTTTTCAAACACCAAATCCCTCAGGCCTCATCCAGTGTAAAGTCCCCACCTGCCTTTGCTGACCCTCTCTCTTCACTCATAAGAACATTTATCTGAGGAACCCCCTCCCACCTCCAAAGGAAGGCCTCTTTCCTTCCCCCTCCTCTTTTCAATCATTTCCCCTTCTTCTCACCCACCTCCCTGCAGGCTCTGAAACTACAGAGGTCCCACCTTCCCCTCCTGGACAGCCTTTGGTTTGACCTGGGGCATCAGTCCCTCCTTTCTATCCCCCTGTTCCCCTCTTCCCTGTATCTACCCTCCCATGTTGCAATGTCGTCTCACAGAAGCAGCGTTCTCCTGTAGGCAGAGGGTCTCCAGGTTCTGTCCGAGATGCTCCCTGTCTGCCCCTTCACTGATGCCTCTATCAGATGTCTGCCTTCATTCCTGTCTCCTTGTGGATCTTCAGGAAGAAGTCCCTTCCTGGTCTCCCTGCTGTCACTGCTGCTGCTGCTGGCCTCTCCTGCTAATTTATTCACTCCTCCTGCATTTCTGTTGTTTAGGCTGTTTGAGATACAAACCCTCTCTTCAGTTCTGGTTTTCTTTCTATTATTGAACGTCCATCTCTGATCCCTGGGGTTAAGCTCAGAGTTGCAGGACTGGCAACTGACAACCCTGGCAAGTACACGGCCAATGGAAGTGAACTTCTCCACAGCCTTCAAAACGACTCCGTTTGCTGCAACCGAAGGTTCTATGGTGCTGACTGGTAGAGAACTTCTGTTTTCTTGGTGTTAATTGTCAGACCAAAATTAGAACAAGCTGCAGAGAACCGATGCACACTTTGCGGCATCTCAGCTTCAGAGGTCTCGTTGAACAAGAAGTTCACCGACACTCCCTCCACTTTAGTCTTGGCTTGTAGACTTTTCAAGTCCTGTCTTCAGAACATGTTGTTCCATTGTTTCCTCCTCTTCCAGTGGGATAGTCTGGCTTTATCCAATGCCTTTTCCTTTGTACTTGAAAGTCTTTCTCCCAATGGCTTGCAGAACTTGTTTTCTCAAATTTAATCACCATAAGCCTTGGAGTTTGCAGCCTGTGTGATCCTGGGCACATCACTTAACCTGTTTGCCTCAGTTTCCTCCCTCTGTAAAATGGGTATAATTGTTAGTTCCTAAGTAACTGCTCACAATCATAACTGGCAGGAGCAGCATTGCACCCAGGTTCTGGGACCCCCTATTGCACTACCCTTTCTGAGTGGGTGGTTTCTACTGTCCTTTCATGGCCAGATAATTTCCCTTTTTGCCTCCTCCCACCCAAAAGCAGTGAGACCCTCCCTGCACTGGGCTTGTCACCCATGCAGTGTGGTTATTTATAGGCATCTGAGGCAGCTGGGCCTGATCTGAGTTCATAGCCTGCCTCACACATTTTCTGTGTGACCTTGGGCAAGTCACATCATCTCAGTTTCCTTATCTGTAAAATGGGGCAATAACAGGATCTGCCTCAGAGGGACGTGGTGACAAGAGAAGTAGTTTGTGTCTCACTTTGCAGACTCTGAAGGGCCAGGTCAGGGCGAGCTACTTGGAGGAGAAGGAAGTTGGCTTGTGCCCTTGGACTAGCCCAGGGAGCCTCCTCAGGTCTCCCTCAGCTCGAATACTTATTCATCTTTCCTCCTCAGTCAGGAGCCTGACTAATCTGGGTCCTTCCAGCAAGCGCAGCCTCCTCTGGACCAGAGCTTTCCTTTCCCTATCCCCCTGTCCCTTAGCCCCTCATGCCAGGGCAGCCTAAAAAGAATGCCCCCCTCACTGCCACAACTGGGCTCCTGAGAACATCTGCTTCCCTGGGTCTCTTGGGACTTTCAGGCCTGAAGCAACTTGTTCACCCTATTAGCTTCAACACTGCCCCTCCTGGTCTGGGGCCATCTGATCCATCAGCAAAAGCTTGTGCTCAGAGGGAAGCATCCCTACTGAGGCTGACTGGGCTGGGCAGGGGAGGGGGCTAATGGGGTCAGAGACCAAAGACTGGCTTCCAGTCCTGAGATCCTGCAGGGTTTCATCTTTGGCCATGTGACCCTGGTCAAGTCCCTTCCCCTCTTGGGGCCTTCAACTCCTCATCTATACAAGGTCCTTGAACTAGACAGGCCCCAAGGTCCCATCCAGCCCCAACATTCTGTGGTTTCGTGATGCCAGGAGGGCTTAGCAATAGTTTGGGGATTGCTTCATGGCCTTCCTGAGTGGAGGGGGCGGGGCAGTGGGGGTAGGCTCACTCAGCAGGAAGGGACAGGAGGCTTGGCCCAACAGACACACATGGCCTTAAAGAGATCTTAGATTTTAATAACGAACAGAAAAACCAGTTACAAAATCAAACAGACAACACAGAACCTTGTGACTCCAGCAGACAGAGCCAGTGGAAAAACATGCAAACAAACCAACGCTATTGTTCGGACCCTGCGCCCAGAGATTCCTAGAAGAGGAGCATTTCACCAAGAAACCCTTCGCCGGTAACATGGACATGCCAGCACTGAGCCAGGAGGTAAGATGGACAAAGGTCTTCAGGTCCCCTGGGTCTCTGCCTTGTCCCTGGGGAAACCCCAGGGCTGATCCAGACTGGTGACTGACCATCAGTGCTTGGGGCCTGGCCCGTATCTATCTAGCCATCAACCAACAAGGTGGGCATTATACATGGCCTATCTTGGGAGCAGCTCTCCCCTTGACTACGAATGAAGAAAACCCACAGAAAAATCCACAGAGTGCTCAGGCCAACACTCTCCAGTAACCTTCTACCATGGGACACACAACAGCTGGAAAAGGGTGGGCCCTCTTGATGGTGGAGACAACAAAGGAATAGCCTTTCTAACTTGAGAACTGACAGTCTCAGCCCCACCTCCCTAAACTGGGAAATGTTGAAAGGCTTCCTTTCCCTGGCTGACTGCTCGTGGGTTGGTTAACATTCTGCCCTGGGACTTCCTCACTTTCCTGCTGTCCTAGGAGTGAGTGGGGCCATCCCAGAAACCATGGGCCCTTCCTCCCCTAGAGCTGCAGACCCTCCCCTGTGGCCCCCATCTATGCCACTAACTTTCAAGTGCTGAAGATGGTGGATTCTGGGTAACAAATGCACAATCATTTCACCTCGGCTGCCCCTGGGCAGAGCCAGAAGGAATCTACTGGACTGGTGAGTGACCCATAGCTATTTGGGTCCATTTATAAATGGAGAAGGGAGGAACAGTCCCAGGCAGCCCTGAAGGGGGGCTGCAAGGGGAGTGTGGAAAAGGCCAGGCCAGAGAAGTGTGGTCATGAGATGAAAGGAGGCAGGAGGCTCTGTGCCTGGAGGACAGGATAGAACGAAAAGAGGGTGCAGGCCTTGTGGGGGGGGGGGAGCAGCAGATAGGGTGCCCACAGTAATGAACCACAAAGGAGGGAGGGATGGAGAAGAGCTGCTCTCTCCAGCTCTGAAACAGATCTCCATCAGCACCAAAAATATATTATCTGTACATCTGTCATCCTTCTACAAAAGCCTCAAGGAAAGAAATCAAATGAGCTGAGGCCTTGGAGGGCCGGTGTGTGTGCAGTGAGCGGGCCGCAAGCACACCCATACCTCGGCAGTGCCGGAGCCCCACACCGGCCACCAGCCTCCTTTACCCAGTGGCTTTGCTCCAAACAGTCTGGAATGTGCAGTCTGTTCAGCCAGCAGGTACTTATCCCTGAGGCCCCCAAAGCTGGGGGCTCACGCCTTGTCTTCAAGTCCCACCTCAATAAAACCAGAGGGAAATGTGGGAGTGTTGTCTGAGGAAGGTGGGTGAGAAGGGGCCGGCCCGAGCCCCCTGTACCCGGGCAGTCTTCGGCCTTCCTGGGGCCTAGAGGTGGTGACTGCTGTGCAGCAGGCTGGTGACTGTGTTCTGCAGGGCCCCGGCCACCTTCTTGGAGGTCTTCCTCAGCAGCGGGCTGTCAGGGTGCTGCTCCTTGAGGTGCAGGACGTGGCCCTCCTGGCTATCGGAGGTGCAGCCACACTCCTCACACACGTAGAGCTTGGCCCGCCGCTCCTTGTAGGCGTACTTCTGTTGCACTCCATGAATCTTCTTGAGGTGGGACTCGAGGGAGCAGCGCTGAGTGAAGGCTTTGTCGCACAGGCTACATTTGTAGGGACGCACACCTGAAGGGAAGAGAGAGGCGGGAGTGATGAGGGGCCTTCCCCAGAAGCCCTCCCACCTCCCTCCTCATCGAGTGCAGCCAGAGATGCCTGACTCTGGGCAGTGGGGAGCAGGGAACCTGGGCATCCACAGGAGTGCCACCTTGACTCCAGATGTCCCCGTGCCAGCTCTGGACTGCCAGCACTGGGTGCCTGCCCCAGCCCTGGCGGGGTCAGGAGCTGGCAGCTTTGCAGGCCCACTCACCCGTATGTGTGCGCACGTGTCTTTTGAGGTCAAAGGTGTCATTGAAGCCCTTCCCACAGTACGTGCAAAGGTGTCTCTTGACGTCGTTGTGGCATTTCATGTGCCGGTTGAGCATGCGCTGGTAGGTGAAGGCCTTGTGGCAGATGTGACAGGTAAAGAGCTCTCCACTAGGGCTGTCTCCCACGGTCACCTGCCCAGGGACAGAGGCACGAGAGGCTGCACACAGAGCCTGAGCCTTGCCCATCCCCCATGCCCAGACTGCCTCCACATCCCCTCCTGAAGCTTGGCAGGCTTCCTCCGAAGCTCTGAGTGCCCTTGGGCTTGGGGGTCTGGACCTGAACTGTGCTGACCCCTTTGCCAGCTTCTGAGCAACCCTGAATAACTGTGATCATGACCACTGGTGCAAAGATAGGGGCAGGAGCCAGGGGTCTGAAGGGGGCGGCTGCCCCCACAGCCTGTCATCAGCACTGATGGGGCCGAGCCTTGGCAGCCAGGCTGCCCTCTCTGCTGGCACCACCTGCTCTGTCCAGAGTGTGGAAGAGAATTGTGTAGATGAAGTCAGGAGGAGGTCTGGGAAACAGGCCTCAGCTCACTGCATCCCTGCCCACACCAGGCAGGCAGGAGTAGCCCGCCCTGCAGAGAGGAGCCCCGGGGCTCAGGGCAGTCAGGGCCACCTGTCCGCTCCAGGAATGTCAGGTGGGAAGGTTGGAGTGGACCCACCAGGCCAAGCCCCTCATGAGTAAAGCACCAGGCAGGACGTAGGCCAAGCCTTTGGAGGATGTCATTACACTGTGTGGAGTACTAGGAGACCAGGAGGGAGGGAAGTCACCCCTTCAGCTTGTCAATCAGCATGCATGCGTGTGGGGGGGAGAGGGGGCAGGAGTTGGTCCACATTCTCCTCAGGGACCTGAGACTTCTGGCCAGATGCCAGGGCTCATGGGTCAGTCTCCATAAATCCGGGTACCCCACCCTCGCCGGGCACCCCACCCTCACCCAGCCCCGGGTTGCACAACAGGGAGGCATGCATGGTTACAGGACACCAGCTCCAGAAGCTAAGCTGCTTCTGCCCAGGCCTTGTCACCCTCAAAAGCTTCCAGCTTCCCTGCCCTTTTGGTGGAGGCGGGAGTCTGATGTTGACACCCAGGATGCTCCTGTTATCATTCAGCCTCCCTTAGGTTGGCATTTCCTCACAGCCAGCCCTGAGTCCGTGCCCCTGAGCTCCCTGACATGGGACCAAGCTCCTCACCTTCATCTTGGGACGCAGAAAGCCATGGTCATGGGGCTGAGAGTCAGTCAGGCGGCCCAAGTCTTCCGCTGGTAGCTGCGCCACCACACAGGGCCCAGGGGCTGTGCCATAGCCAGGCTCCCGAAGACTCATGTCCAGGGCCAGTGGGCAGGAAGGAGGCTCAGCCATTGAAGGCTCCAGGTCATGGTAGGGCTGGGGTGGGCAGAAGCCAAGGCTGACTGTGGACAAAGAAGCGAGTGCGTTAGGATAGAGATCATTCAGATTGCCAACATTCTAGTCTTAGCTTGCCTTCAGCAGGGCAGCCTGGAGCCCAGTGCCAAGGGATGAGGGGGCACAGCTCTGCCCCCTCCCATCCAGGCTGCCCCATTAGGATAATTGTAGGCGACGCCAGCCAAGCAAGCATCACAGCTCAGAGACATGCCCGCTGAGTAATTTGTGTCTTAGCGGAACTAGGAGGAGTCAACCTTCTCTGCCAATTAGCGCCACGGCAAACTGCCTGTGTGCCCCACCTGGGCTGGTCCCTCTGGATTCCTGGCGTGGGCCCTACCCCCTTTCATGGTGAAGGCCCAGGCAGGGGCTGTGGGGGCATTTCCCCAGATGCTTGCACCAGCACCCCAGGATGGCAGAGACCTGGCCTTCCCGTGCCATCCAGCTTCTCTTCCCCACTCCCACCAGACTCTTTCTCCTGGCCTTTGCTGCCTCCTGCAAGGGGTCCTCCTCCCTGAAGCCCCCTCATGTTCTAGCGAGGCCAGCCCACTGCCACCCACTCCCTGAATTCCTGGGAGGGGGCAGATGGCTCCGGCTGGCAAACAGGCCACGGGTGGGGCAAGGAGGAGGCCCTGGGCTGCAGCAGGTGGATTCACTGTAACAGTCTCCTGGGCTGCCTGCCCAGTCCTTACACAACCCGCCCCCACACCAGGGACCGCTTAGTGTGGCAGAGAGGGCTGGGCTGGGCTCCCCGCGGGCGGTGGAGGCAGCACCGATACCTGGCAGCCCCGCCACGCTGCCACTCCCCTCCCCTCCCTGTGGCGGGCAGGTGGGCAGGCCTGCCTCCCTTGAGTCCCTGGAATAGCGGAGGCCAAGGAGTTCCCCAGTGACATTTCCAGGCAAAGGTTTTCACTTGGGGGACAAGTATTGGTTTGTTGGTTTTTGTTTGACTCTGGATGCAGAGCCCTCTACCAGGAAGATTTTCAAGGCTCAAAGCAGAGACTGAGAGGGTCACAGAAAGAAGAGCTGGGGCAGGTCAAGGAGGACTAAAAAGGGAGGCAAGACCTTTGCCTGGCCTCCCCATCCTGAGCTGGGCTCTTGGACCAAGCTCCCAGCCCCCTTGGGCCTCCTCTCTTTCCTCCCCAGCTATGACAGCTCAGGTGTGGGGTGGGACAGAGGGACCACAGAAGCCACCACCATTGGGAGCCCTTATCACTGCTCGGCCTTTTCGGGAGACATGATTCAGTACTGCCTGCCCTAGGCCAGGTCCCTGGCTTATTGTAAGCACCCATCAGCCATGGGGAGCCTCCCTGGGTGCTGCAAGCAGACGGGGCCAGGCCTCTGCCCAGGTCCCCAAAGGCTGGGGGGCTGCCCAGACCTGCTGGGCTTTGTGGGTGCTGACTACAGGCAGAGACCTCGTGCGTTAGGGGTAAGATGCCGATGGACACCACGTTTTTTCTGGAGCCACGGGAGGCCTGAAAAGACTTTGTCTCCAGTGCTTCATCTGGAATTTAGGTCCCCACACACGAGCAAGTCCGGTGGCCAAACTCTGTTCACCCATTCCTTGAGGACAGGGCTCAGTGGGGATCTTGCTCCAAGCCCCGAGGGAGACGAGGGTGCTGCACCGCTGGTTTGGGTCCTCTGTCTGCTTGGGGGGACTTGGGAGCTGCACCTGCTCTGCCTGGCTTTCTCAGCTTCCTCTCATACAATTGAGGGACTGGGGTGAAACCAACCAGAGCAGCAAAGGCCCCCAGCCAGGGTGGGAACCAGTTTGCCTCATCCCACCCCCAGCAGCCCTGCCAGACCGGTCCTCCCTACCTGCCCCCATTAGCAGGCTGGGTGCTGCCCTAGACGGGTGGGTGGGGGCATCGGTGTGTGGCTCCTGAGTGTGCCTGTCACTGGGTAGGCCAGAGCCCCAGGCAGGAAACAGAACAGGTTGGTTCCCTGCTGGTAGGGCACCCTGGCCCCTAATTGAATGTTTCCGGTGAGGCGGAGGCCCTGCTCATCACCTGCCCACAGCCGGGCAATGTCGCAAGAGCTGGCTCCTCCCCGCGGGGTCTTGGCCTGACTGCTCTCCAAGCTCTCCCTGCCCTGCCCATCCTAGCTCTGGTCCTTACCCTGAAGCATCCTCTGGGACCTCAGTCTGCCCAGCCGTAAAGTGAGACCCCCAAGCAGGGCAGGTGCTACAGACTCCCTGCTTTTTTGGGACCCAGCCCAGCTGAGGGCACTATGATCACGAGGGTGCCTGACCCTGGGCGCCCAGCTGGCTATGGCCACACAAGCCGAGCATTTCTGGGGTCAGCAAAGGCTGGGACGGGGGGCCACCACTGTGTACCAAGAAGCCGTGTGGCCGGAAGAGGCCAGTGCGCATCAGCCTCCTGCCAGTGGCTGGTCTTAACCCACACTGCCAGTCCCTAGCTCCTAGGAATCATCTTTGTTCTTTGCCAGCCAGCCTGAGACTCCCTTTCACCAAGTGGGACAGGCATCACCAGCATGGGTATGGTCCTGAGGACCCGGGGGCTGTGCATACAGCTGGTGCTCAATTTAAGCCCAGCAGCATGTTTAGCTTTGGGTGTGCTCAGCAGAGAGCTCCCCTTGGAGCAGTCCCCTCCCAGCTCCTCCAGCATCTGCCTCAGGACATGGGGACGCAAACAGAGCTGACTCCTGCAGCGTTCTGCCTGCTGGCCTCTGACATACTCAGGCCTTAGTCACCAAGACGGGCTGGACAAGAACTGGGAAGGGGCCTTGCCTCCCTGCCTTTGATGGCCCTAGAGAAGGCTACCCTCCTGCCTTTGGTTCAGATCTGACTCTTGGCTCTGACCCGTATAGTCGAGAGGAACTTGGGGAAATGACTCCGTCTCTCCAGCATCCATGTTCTCTTCCATAAAATGGGCACAAGGGAGTGTGGTGAGCATCATCAGAGGTCCTCCTTCTACAGCCCAGCTGCACTCCCTTCCCTAGGCCTCGACCATCCTAGAAGTCTATTCTGTGGGCCCCTGAGGCCTCCAGATGCTTCTCCACCTTGCTCTGGGGCCTGTTCTGCAGAGGGTCCTCTAGGCATCACTCCATCCCTTTCCCTCGGGGCCACAAGGTGGATTTGCTTCTCAGGCACACCATGGAAAAGCTGACCTTACCCCACACCCACTATTGACATAACAGAGGTGAAGTGGCTGCCCAGTGACTGGGCCTCCTGGGCCCCCCGGGTGGCCGCCAGAGCCCAGGAGCCACTGCCTTGCCTCAGGCCTTCAGGCCCCTTCTCCAACAGAGCCATGGCTAGCTCTTCCTTTCACTTGATGTCTATCCCCTGCAGCTCCAATTTCTGGCTTCTGCCCCTGGCCCAGGGAGGCCTTTGTGTCTGGGAGAAAGTTCAGGATTTGCCTTGTGACCCTGGGGGCTCTAGGAGTGATCCAGCGCTGGACCCTCTGAGCAACCCCACCCACACAAGGGGACCAGGATGAACTGTTGGAGCTGGAGCTCAAGGGTCCCTCTCCCCATTCTCTCCCAGAGAGCACTGCTCAGCACCTCGCAATGTGCCAGGGCTGCCTGACACTGGCCCAGCAAGTTGCTGAGGTTATGGCTGGCTTGAGATGGGAAGAGGGCAGCAGGCTGTACCTAGAGAGGCCCCAAAGCACAGAGCCTGAGATTCCTAGAGGCATGCCAGGAAGGATGGAGGGAGGGAGAGAAGGAAAGAGGGAGGGAAGAAGGGAAGGAAGGAGAGAAGGAAAAAGGGAAGGAGAGAGATAAGGAAGGAGGGAAGGAAAGAGGGGAGGAAGGAGGGAGAGAGGGAGGAAAGGAGAAGGAAGGAGGGAAGGAAAGGGGGAAGGAGGGAGAGAAGGAAATATGGAAGGAAGGGGGGAGGGAGGGAGAGAAGGAAGGAGGGAAAGAAGGGGGGAGGGGGGAGGGGGGAAGGAGGGTTCCTCGCGCTAGGTGCCTGCCCCGGGCTCAGTCCCGGGCTCCTCCCAGCCCGGCTCAGCCCAGACTCTCAGGGCTCCTTTCTGGCCGTTCCTTCTCAGCACACTTGACAGCTGAGTAAGCGGCGGCACGCGGGGCGCACGCAGGGCGCGGCTCATCACCGCCCCCCACTCCCACAGGTCAGCGCCCGGCCGGCAGAGGATGCCCTCGCCCCAGGGGGCCCAGCACGTGGTTCAGAGAGCTCGGGAGAGGAGACAGCCGGCCCGGCCCGCGGCCGCCGGACACACAGACACACGGACGGGCCTTGGCCCGCGACCCCGCAGCGGATCGGACCCGGACCCCCACGTCCGCATCTCCCACAAATAAAGGCGCCTCGCTCCCCACGCTGGCTCGCTCCGGTCTGTGCGCCCCGAAGCTCGCGGGGGCCCGGCCCGTCGGGGGTCGCCGCTGCCGGCTGGAGGGGGCCCGGCCCCCAGCTCCAGCCCCGCGGGGGGCCCCCTGCCCCTCCCGTGCCCCCCGCCAGGCCGCCCGCTCACCAGGCACGTAGATCTCGCCGCGCTCCTCGTCCGGGAGCTCGCTCCAGTTGCGCTTGCCCGTGGAGATGCACGGCTTCTTCACGAGGAAAGCCCGGGGCATGGTGGCGGCCGCCGGGGCACGCGGGCCGGGCCGGGAGGGCGCCCAAGTTCGCCGGCAGGAGAGCGAGGAGCGGCCACAGCGGCCCGACGCCGCGCAGGTGGCCGAGCCGTGCCGCGCAGGCCGCCGGGAGGGCCGAGGGCAGGGGAGTGCGGGCGCGGGCGGGCGGCTGGCGGGACTCCGGCGGCCCGGGAAGTGTCGGGGTGCGCTCTGGCCGGGCCGGCCCGACGGGCTCCCGCTTTAAGGGCCGGCCGCGGCGCTCGGGGGTGCGTGTGTGTGCGTGTGCGCTTGGGGTGGGCAGGGCAGGGGAGGGGAGGGGCCGGGGTGCTCCGGCTAATTAGCCCGGCCCGGCGTGGGGCGAGGACGGCGCATGCGTTGGGAAATAACGGTGACAAGTCACCTAGTGGTGCTACCTGCGGAACCGGTTCCCCTGGCGCCGCGGGGGGCGGGCCGGGTCAGCGCGGGGCGGGCCGGGGGGCGGCTGGCCTGCCCCGCGCGGGTTTCGGGAGGAGGGCGCCGCGTGGCCGGCCGGCACGTCGGGTGGGGGCGGGGGCGCGGAGGAGCCGGCGGGGCGGAGGGCTGCGCGCCCCGCCCCGGCCCGCACTCGTTAAGCCGGGCCCCCGGCTGGCGCCGTCAGTGCGCGGAGCCGAGAGCGCTCGGATGGGCCCCGACGGGCCGGCCCGGCCCCCGACTCTCCGGCTCCCCAGCCCCCGGCTCCTTTGCAGTGTGGCCGGCCGAGCCCGGACCCCTCTCGGGGCTCCCCTTCCATCCATCTCTTGTGTGACCCAAGCAGCCCCGGTTCTTCGCCTTCAGAGTGTGCCCAAGGCCTCCCGGCGGGGTCTCCAGCCCCCAAAGCAGAGACCTTGGTCTCAGACAGCTCTGCCTGTCCGGCCCTGGAGGGAGCCGGGCCAGGGCTCTCCAGGGACCTGGGCCATCATCTCCCCCAACCCTCTTATCTTCCAGATGAAGAAACTGAGGCCCGGGCTCAAGCCTTCTCTCCCCTCTTTATTGGTTCGGAAGCCTCCCTGTGCCAGCTCTGCACAGGGCAGGAAAGTCAACAGGTCTTTATTTGCATATTAGGAGAACAGAGGGGAGCAGTGGCCAACCCAAGGACCTCGTGACTCACTGTGGAATTCAGGGCACCTGCAGGGGGGCATCCACCTTGAGGGTGGGGGAGAGCTAAAGGGCCCTTCAGCCCTCACACCACCTGGGCCTCGGCTGCTTTCTGAGCCAGCCTCGGTCTTACCTTCCCCAGGGCTGTGTGCCCAGGCACAGAGGCTGCCCTCAGGGAGAACGGTGACCCATCCATCTGTTCAGGCCTCTTGGCAAATCCCTCCCCATCATCATCACCACCACGGGACTAGAGAAATAATACCCAGCAGTGCCCTAAGACTTGAAGGTTTACAAATGGGGGACAGATAGGCAGATGCTATTGTGCCCATTCTACAGATCCATCTAAGGCAGGCTTCACTTCGAACTCAGATCTCTGTGACCCCCAGCCCAGCATTCCATCCACCGAGCTGCTCCCAAGCCAAGCTGACTCGGGGAAAGTTTCTGGGGCCTCCTCCCTCTGGGCCCCTCTCTCTAGACCTAAGTCATAGCTGCAGTGTGTGTCATGTGTGGCATGCACCTTTGGAATCGGAGGACCTCAGTTAAAATCCCGACCCAGCTGCTACTCCCAGCACATTGTCAGGCATTACCAGCTGCCGAGCACTGGGCTGAATACCCAGGATGCAAGCTGAAAACTCAGTCTGTGCTGTCCAGGAGCTCCTCCTGTTCTGTGCACAGCAGGGCGGAAGGCAAGGTCCAGGGATGCAGAGGGGAGGGGCTGGCTGTGCCCCATCTCAGCAGAAGAAGTCTGTGCATCGGCTCCCTGCTTGTTGGAGTGGTGTGAGCAGCCGAGTACACCCTACAGACAGTGGACCCCAGGCCCACAGCCATTGGGAAGGGGGATTCCTAGTGGTCTTCATAGGCAGAAGTTGGATTGGGGCCATTGGAAGAAGAGGTCATCTCTAGTCATCTCTGCCCTCCTGGGCCTTCCTGGCAGGCTCTTCTCATCTGTCTAACAAGGGGGCTGGGCTAGACCACCTCTGCAGTCCCATCCCTAAGTCTAGAAACAACTGGGGGGTGGGGACGGCTAGATAGAGCAGGCAGCGTTTTGTTTTACAGGTGAGCAAACAGGCTTGGAGAAGTCAGACAACGAGAGCAGGATCAGCCAGATCCAGTGTTCTTTCCCCCACTCTCAGACTGAAACCGAACCTTGCTGGTCACTCTTCAGAAAACAGCCTCCTTACAAACAAGGACTTTGTCGTGTCCCTGAATCCACAGCCCGGCCCCCTGCCCTGATTCCAAGTAGTTGCTGAATTGTATTGCAAGTAGCTAGTGTGGTGACCCCTGATCAGCAAGGACTGGAGGATTCAATCCAAAAAGCACCAGTTACCAGCCAGGCACAGTTCTAAGGCTGATGATGTTTTCATCATCCAAAATGAAAGTCCCTACCTTGAAGGACTAGAGAGAAATCTATTATGCACATGGATAAGGAAACCCTAAGCAACTGTATTGGGGCATAAGGGGAGGGGGAGAAGGGAACGTGAAGTCAGCGTCTTTTGTATCTTTAGGAAAATCGGGAGTAAAATTCTTGCCCTCAGGAAGCTTCAAGTCTAAAGATCAACACGTGCCAAGATTGTGGACCCCTTGTCCAATGTGCTTGGCCACTGGAGGCTGGCCTCCCCAGTGTGGCTGGCTGCATCCCCCTCACTGGGCTCTTAAGGGTGTGGGCAGCAGGACTTCTCCTCTTCCCCCACAAAAAAATTAAAGAGCACTTCTTTACTTTCCCTCCTACTTCCCTCCCCCATTTGAAGAGAAAAAACCGAAACCTTTGTAACAAACTATGCAAGGTCCTGCCAAAGCAATTCCCCCTTAGCCAGGTGCAAAGATGTCCACCCCTCGTCAGGAGGCACTAGCACACTTCATTTTCATTCTTGGACAGGGCCGGTGTTTGCAGTTTGGCTCCACTCTGCATATTTAGCATGAAGGGCTGATTTTTTAATTGTTGGGAGTTGAGGGAGGCGAAGATAGAATAAGTGCTTGTAAAAAAAAGACATTTTAAAGAAATGAAAGAAAACCACCTGTTTTTATCATATTACCATTTATTATTGGTCAATGGCTCTCATTCTTATGAATCTGAATCAGTTTCTTATATAACTTGGAAATGATACCTTTATCCAAGAACATTTGCTTTCCTTCTGATTTTAACTGTACTGGTTTTGTTTGTACAAACCCTTTTAAATTGTACGTATTTTCCCTCTCTTTCCCCCCCTCCCCTTCTCTTTACAAAGAAGACTGTGGCGAGTGAGCAGTGTGTAGGACAGTAACACTTGTCTGTTTGATGCCTTCTGCATCTGCTTCCCCCTTCTCTTTGCCCAAAGCCAGTCCTAGGTCCTTCCCTACCTTTCCTTTCTTTTCAAACTTCCTTTCAAACTTCGTGGTCTACCTGCTGAGGCTGGAATCTGTTTTGCTTGTGACTAATCCTTTCCTGAGGCCACCCTCCTGCTTATTCCTTCTTCTCCCCTCTCCCCAAGTCCTTCAGTTTCCCTGCTGAGTTGTGTCTGTGTGTTCTGACATCTTCTGACCTTGTGAAATCCACCTTTGCCTAACCTCACAATGAACGTGTGGTTCAAGTGATGTCTGTCGCCCCCAGCTCCTTTTCCTTGTTTGTAGAACACCCAGATGGTGTGAAAGAGTCCATTTCCCTCCCAGTCCTTCCCTTTTCTCTCGAGTTTCCCTTTCTCCCTTTTCCCCATTTCTTATTTGAGGATTAACAAAACATACTCCCAGCCCCTTTGTCTTATTCAGTTCAGTCTATGACTAAGGTGACACTTTTTTCTTCTTCCCTATTAGAAGTGAATGCTTCATCCTCTTCTAGTTTGTTCTAATTGCTCAAAAGTGTGTTTCTCTTGATCCCCAAATTTACACTTCAGTTTCTCCTCTGCTCAGGCCTTTTCCTCGGGAGCACATGGAAACGCTTCATTTCACTTTTGCTCCCGTAGGCTTGTCACTCAGTTGGTCCCGCTTTCCAGGTCACTTGTCTTTTGTATAAAGTACCTTAATATTTTCTTCCCCTTTTTATTTTTTGCAGTTAATTTATTTATTTTTAGTTTTCAGCATTCATTTCCATAAGTTTTAAATTCTCTTCCTCTTTTTTTGAAAACAGTCTTTTTTCTTTAAATATGTCTTGTTGTCTCATGGAGTCATTAACTCATGTTTGGTCCATTCTAATTTTCAGAGATTCTATTACTTGTAGTAAACCTTCCAAGTCTTTCCTCTAGTGCTCTCATTTCTTTTCTCAAGAGGTCTCCTTTCATTTATGAAATGACATTTAAACACTTGCTGCATTTCTTTCAGGAATTCCAATTGCCCTTATGGCCAAGCTGTGGGGCTGGTTTTTTTTAAGCTTTCATTTGTAGATATTGTAGACTTTTTTCTTTTCTGGATTTGAGTCCTGGGTATCCATGACACCTCTTTTTTTACTTTTATTTTTTATTTTTTTGCTTTTTGGATGGCAGTTGGGATTAAGTGACTTGCCCAAGGTCACACGGCTAGTTTTTGTGTTACACCTCCTCTTTATTTGTATCTTTTTTCATTGATTTTCCCAGTCTTACCCTCTGAATTGGGACTTTGTCTACAAGTCAGACTCTATGCTCTTAGGAAGGGAATTTTGAGATCTTGCTTGAGCTTCATCTATTTTCTCTGAGGTCCCATTGTTACTTTAAGCACTGAGATTTTTGAGTACTATGCTTCTCAAGGACCTCAGGGCAGTTCAGGCAGTGACCAGCAAATTCTCACTGCATCCTAGGCAGCATGATTAAGGGAAAGGTCTGATCACCACCTTTCTGGTCAACCCAGTTCGGCTTTGGGAAACACAACTGCAGACTCGCCCCTGTTTGGAGCTTCAGTAGACTACTGGTGGCCTTGTTAGCTAACTGGAAGGATGTCCAGATTCAGTCATTCAGTCAATAAACATTTTTTAAAGCTCCTACTGTGTGACTGATACTCTGCCAAGCCCTGGGGGAAAAAGAAGATGAAAGACAAACCCTGTCCTCCAGAAACTCACCAAGAAATGCAGATGACAACGTACCATGTACTACACCAAATAGGCTGCAGACAGGATAAAGTGGAAATAACGAGCAGAGGGGAGGCACCTGCGATTAAGAGGGGTTGGGAAAGACTTCTGGAAAGTGAGATTTTCGCAGGGGTTTGGAGGAAGGCAGGAGAGCCCACAGAAGGAGCCACACACCTGCTCCTGGCCAACACTTGGGCTGTCTTCTGCCCCTTGGAGATTGGAACCACCAGGAAGTCTGGCCCAGTGCTGGCCTTCTGTGGCCCCTCAGGCTAAGCCGTGGGGCCGAGCTTCAGGTCCTGGTGGGAGGCACACCTTGTGGCAGGCCCAGTGCTGAGCCCTTCACAACTGTCATCTCACTAAATCTTCACAATAACCCCAGGAAGCAGATGCTGCTCTTATACGCATTTTATAGGTAAGGAAACTGAGGCAAACAGGAATGAAGTGACACTGCCAGGGCAGGACCCTCTGCCCCACACTTCCCAAAGCGCTGCCTGGGCAGACAGCCGCAGAGCAGACCATGCATCTCAAGAGGCTGTGCTGGGGAGACAGATAAAAGACAGTCCTCAGCCTTCGAGGGCACCATGCAAGGGAAGGGAATCACAGAGAGGGCCTGGGGGCCAGGCAGAGTGTGAGGCAAAGAGGCAAGGGCAACCGATGGGGCAAATGTTCACCCAGGTGGAGGCCATGGTGGTCAGTGACCCTGTGCTCCAAACCCCAGGCTGTACTAGGCCACAGAGCATCAAACAACCTTAGAGAACTGGTTTAGTCTCTTGTTACAGACAGGTAAACTGAGGCCCAGACAAAGCCTGGAGTTGGAATATAAGAATTTCTTTTACAACATAGCTGAGAACTGGTCAGCTGGCCTCTACCTGAAAATCACTTTGAGATAGCTCCAAATGGCAGCAAGTTTTTTCTTAGGTTTTAAGCACACCAGACCACCACAGAGCACAGACCTAGAGGCAGGGAGATGTGAGTTCAAATCCAGACTCAGACACTCATTAGCTGAATGATCCTAGGCAAGTCACTGTCTGCCTGCCCCAGCTTCCTCCACTGTAAAATGGGGATAGATGAGAGCCCCTGCCCTCTCAGGGTTGTAGTGAGGAGCAGATTGATATCTGCACAGAAAGCACCTGGCAAACCTTTAAAACCGTCAGGTCACCACCAGCTCACATTAAATCTGTCTTTCTGTGGCTCCCACTCCCTGCTCCTGTTTCTGCTCTCAGGGGCTAAGCATTCATTCACTGAACATTTGAAAAACACTTATTACGGCCTACTGTGTAGCAAACACGGTACTGGGTACTGACCATAGTATTTCCTGCCCTCAAGGTGCTTGCCTTATACTGGTGTCCTTAGTCACCCATGAACGGGAGCCAGGATCCCCAGCACATCCTGAAATCACCTGGAGTGCATCCAGAGGAGGCAGCCAGGACTTGGGAGAAGGGCCTCAGTTCTAGACTCTGAGAGGAACTGGGCAAAGAAGTGGGGGGTGGGGGAGAGCATGGTCAAGCAAGGTCTGAGGCTCGGTGGGATCAAAGACTTAGAGTCTGGGGACAACTAGGTGGTGCAGTGAATAGAGCCCCAGCCCTGGAATCAGGAGGACCTGAGTTCAAATCGGACCTCAGACATTTAACACTAACTAGCTATGTGACCTTGGGCAAGTCACCTAACTCCAATTGCCCTGCCTTCCCACCAAAAAAGAAAGACTTAGAATCTAAGGGATTTTTCGGGAGGCTTTCTAGCACCCAAGCCCAAGGCTCTGGTTTACAAATGAAGCCTCTGGGGCCCAGAGGAGCTCAGTGACTTGCCCAGGGTTTCCCAGCTCTTCTCACAGCCTGTGTCTGGAGCAGGATTAGAACTCATTGCCCCCATCTTAATACTGATAATGGCTGACACTTATATGGCCCAGGAAGGTCTGCAGGGTAACAAGGTGGCCAAAGCCAGTCTCCTCCCACTGCACAGTCACCAGCCTAGCCAGGCCCTGGTCAACTCCCAGGGGCCACACAATGACCTTCCAAGCAGTCTCTGCCTCAGGCTGTGCCCCTCAGACCCAGGGCCACCTGTCAGGTGACCTCCCCTGCTTTTAGTTATTGTGATAGTAATAGAATTTAAAGATCCCCTGTATTGGCTTGATTTTGGGGTTGAGTGTTAAAGCCCAGAGCTTGAGAGTCCCACTTGTGGGATAGACTTGTTGACATGAAAAGAGAGGGCTGAGCTGGGAGGAACTTGTGCAGAGGATTTAGAGAGGCAGAAGAACTTTTGGAAGCAGCATCATGGAGGCAGGAAGAGAGAGAGGATTGCTGAGGGCCAGTTGGAGCTGCCCGGGACTTTTGAGAGCTTTTGTACCATTGTTATTTTTTCATTCATTGTATTTATTTAGCAAATAAAATTTAGTGGCTTCCTATTACCTCCTGAATCAAAAGCCGGACAGTAGGAAGGGCCTGGTCACGCATAGTTCTTAATGCCAAACAGAGGACTTGTGTTTGATTTGGGAGGGCATGGGAAGCATGCCCTGACCATGAATTCTGTGATCAGAGCATGGTGGGTGCACCCACCCAGTCCCCCATCTCCAGACTCCACACCTTTACACTCGCTGCTCCCCATGCCTGAGGTGCCCTCCCCTCCTCCTTTCTCATCAGATTCTGGACTTCCTTCAAGCCTCTGCTCCAGCCTGCCTCCTGCTGCTGGAGCTTTGCCTCTGGGATCTTTTCTGTTTACCCATCTGGATCCTTTCTGTTCAGGGTTACTCCTGTATGGGGTCCCCCAACAGAGTGGGACATGCTTGAGGGCAGCGCTCAGCACAGGGATTGGCACACAGCAGAGGCTGCATGCATGCTTGCTGACTGACATGCCTGGTCAGTTGTCCAGCCTGTTTCCACAGTCTTCTGGAGGAGGAGGGCTTGGGGAGGCAGGGGGGCAGGTGAGCTGTGATGGCTGCCACAAGGACTCCCATCTGGTTTATCATTATCACCATTAATGAGGGCACCCTTAAGGTTGGTGGGGGCCCAAGGTGCTGCTTTCTAAAAAGGACTCTACAGTCAACAGTGCATGTCTCTTTGTGGGGGGGCACAGCTAGGTGGCACTGCAGTGGATAGCTTGCCAGGCCTGGCAGCAGCAAAACCCGAGTTCAGATCTGACCTCAGTCACTTGTGAACGTCATGACCCTGGGCAAATCAATTAATTGTTTGCCTCAGTTTCCCTCATCTGTAAAATGAGCTGGAGAAGAAAACGGTAAACCAGTCCAGTGTCTCTGCCAAGAAAACCCCAGGTGGGACATGAGCAAACAATATTTGTCTTTTTCTTTATTTAAAACAAAGGTCAGCCACCATCAGCTGAATCTGACCTTACTGCCCACCCAGCACTCCACCCATTGTCCCCCACTTCTAAAGAGGATGGAGGGAGGTACATCTCCCCACGGCTTCTCTGTGGCCAGCCCATCGCTGAGTGACGCAGTGACCAGTGTCCTCATGTCCCATCAGGCAGTCAACATTCATTTACTGAGCACTGACTATGGGCCAGGCTCTGGGGATGCACCAAAAGGGGAAGGATGCCCTGCCCTCAAAAGTTTCCATTCTGCCAGGCCAGACAACATGCTGCTGTCTGGGTACCTGGGAGTCATGAGCCTAATCAGAAGGGAAGGAGGGAGAGACTGGAAAAGGCCTCTGCAGAGGAAGGTGGGCTGGGAGCTGAGCCTTGAAGAAATCCAGAGGAACTACGGGATGGAGAGGAGGGCCAGAGCATCCCAGGGCAAAGGCAGGAGGTGGGAGGTGCGGGGCTGGGACTCCACATTGGATCCCTGGGGAGCTATATCAGGGGCAGGGGTGGGGCAAGGCCAGAGCAAGCACAGCACCTGGAGCGGGGGAAGAGACCCATCAGGAGGCTATTTCATCAGTCCAGGGCCAAGGTGCTGGTGGCTGTCAGAGGGCAGAAGCAGCTGGGCAGGAGAGATGCTGAGAGTAAAAGGTGGGATATGGGGGTGAGCAAGGATGGCATCATGGCTGTTATGTGGGGTGACTGGGAGGATGGGGGGCCTTCAATAGTATCGTGTGGTTGTTTTACAGTCAGTCTGACTTTCAGTGACCCCCTTTGGCATTTTCTTGGCACAGATACTAGAGGGGTTTGCCATTTCCTTCTCCAACTCATTTTACAGGTGAGGAAACTGAGGTAGGGAGGATTAAGTGACTTGCCCAGGGTCACCTGGCTAAGTGTCTGAGGCTGGATTTGAACTCAGGAAGGTAAATCCTGATTCTAGGTCCAGGCAATCTATGCACTGTGGTGCCACCTGGATGACCTCAGTAGTATTAGGGAAATTCAGAAAGAGGGTGATGGGGGGAAGGGAAGAGGAGTTCTCTCTGGGACATGTTGAATTTGACATGCCTATGGCAAATGGGGTTCAAGATGTCCAGGGTGGAGTGAATGATGGGAGATTAGAAATTAGGACAGGAGAGGCATCTAGGTGGCCCAGTGAATGGAGCACCAGCCCTGGAGTCAGGAGGACCTGAGTTCAAATCTGGCCTTAGACACTTAACACAAAAACTAGCTGTGTGACCTTGGGCAAGTCACTTAACCCCAATTGCCCTCCAAAAAAGCAAAAAAAAAAATTAGGACAGGAGTTAGGCCTAGCTATAGAAAATAATTAGCACAGAGATGCTAAGGGGCAGACTGGATCATGGGAGCTGATCAGAGCACCAAGCTAGAGACAGAGAAGAAGAGGGGGCCCAAGGCAGACCCCTGGGGACACCCCGGGTTAGTGAAAGTGATACAGAGTCCTCTTTGTCAGGTTGGGCTGCATTGAGAAGAGGAAAACAGGAGTATGGTTCCCTCAAGTGGGACCTCATGGCTTGTGGGCCGCCTGTATGCTGGGGACAAGGAGAGTGAGGCAGCCCTAAAGCCCAAGGGAAGGTGCCTCGATGTTGGTTATGACTGTATCCAGGCCATTATGGCGCCCTTCAGCCATCTCTCATTTGAAACTCAAAGGTCTTAGGGTGTGTTTACCCCCATTTCACACATGAGGAAACTAAGGGGAGGAAGTATGCACATGGTGACAGTGAATTGTACTTGGATGCACCCCCCATGCCCCACAAGACAGGAGGCTTGGAGTCTCCTGGGAGGGCTGTTTAAAGAGTCCCAGATTTGGCTCACTGAGCCCTGGCTACTGTCCTGCCTGCCTCTGCCAGGTCCATGCAGTGGCATCCTGGATTTGATGAAAGATTTGGTCTGGATGGTCTCTGACACCCCCTCCAGCTTCCAATCCCAGAGGCTGGTGTGACCCTGACCAGGCAGGGGCACTTAGGGAGACTTGGGAAAGCCAGGACTGGGCTTAGGCAGAAGCAGGGCCCTTTGCAGGGGAGCCTCAGTGGCTCCTAGTTCTGGCCTCCTAACTTTCTGCTCTGTCACAGGAAGCCAAGTGGAACCTGGGCCACACCAGCCTCTCTGTTTCCTCCCCTGTAAGGTAGAGATAATCTCTGGGCTGCCCACTTCCCAGGCTTCTTGGGAGAAAGTATTTTTAACCTTTAAACATCCTAACATGAGTTATTCTTAAAAGGGAGATGGGGTATTAGGGTAGCCTCTGGTGCCCTCAGGGTCCCCCAGGCGCTGGTGGGATCTCCCCCCACTGAGGGTCACACATACCAGCCACCTCTTCTGAGGCCCTTTGGAACCTCATACAAATGTGAGGGGGAAAGGAAGAAGAGGAGGAAGGGGAGCTGAGGGCTGCCCCCACTGGGCTCATGCTGGGCCCCAAGCTCCCTCTCCCCAGAGGCAGCTCAAGACACAACTGAGAGGTCATTCCCTATTGGAGAGGAAGGTTGTGCCCCTGGGCTCAGTGCCAGGACCAGTTCCAAGCTCCTGGGGAAGCCTGGAAGTCCCCAGGGAGGCTTGCCAGGGATCTGGGAGTTTCTTCTGGATCTACCATAGAAGAAAACTGAAGCTCTGAAGAGGAAAGGGGGTCTGGAGAGGCAGAGCTGAGCCCTCTCAGCCAGGGCCCGTGGCGTCGGCTCCTACACCCGATGGTCAAATAAAACCGTCTGTGCCAGGGCACCCCTAACCTGCTGTCTCCTCTCATCTCTGGCCTCCCTCTTTCATCTTGACTGCTAATTAGCCAGGAGACCTCCCCACCTCCAGCCTCTTGATGGTCATTATCCCCGTTTTATATCCAGGGAAACTGAGGCACCTGGAGGGGAAGTAGTTGGGGCTGGGGTGGGTGAGTCAGGAGCTGAGCCAACAGGAGGCTGGGGCCCAACTGACTCAGAGGTCCTGCCAGACCGGTACCCAGGGACCTTCTTTGCCCACTTAGAATACACCCAAACACCAGGCGTCTCTTCTAGCCTCCCCCCAGCCCCAGAGGGCTTGCTGTCTGGGCCCCATGGGTCTTTCTTCTCCCACAGCAAGGTTTCCCCTTCCTTTCTGGGCTGCTTTGGAGTGCAGCTGGGCTGGGGGCACTAGTTTGGTCCTGCCTCTGCTTCAAAGCTCTGGGCTAATTAAGACCAAAGGGCATTAGAGAGTCAGGCTGTTGGTGCCAGCATGCTACTGAGTCCCTGTCTTCTAGGGGTGGGCCACTGGGACCTTCTGTCTCTTGAATTTGGGAGCCTGAGCTTGAGTCTGATCAGAATCAAAGAGAAGGGGCCAAAAGAGCACTCAAGAGTCCAAAGGCCTGGGAATTTGCCCCCCAATGCTTCGCCTCTGGGAGCCCCTGGATTTCTGCATCTGATAAATGGCAGTGATTAACCCTACACCACCAACATAATTGGGTTGCCATGAAGGTGCTCCACAAGCCCCACAGAGCCATCGGTGGGCAAAGCACCCTGTGCTGAAGTGGGGAGGCATTCCCAGGGGCTGGTCAGGGGACCCCGGGGGGCTTTCTTCCACAACCTCCATTCCCTGGTCTGTAAAAGAAGGGCTGAACGGGGAGATTCTTGCCATCCCTCCCCGCTGGGATATCCAGTGCCCCAAAGGGAGCAGCTCTTGACAGTCCACATTCTATAGCCCCCCCCCCCCCACTCTGACCTTCCATGCTCTATGGGGTCCTCCCAGCTCTGGGGTCTATTTCCTAAGGCCCCTCCCTGACAGGATTTGAACCTTAGTGTTCCTTCCAAGTTCAGGACCAGGCAGCTCTGCCGATGGATGCATTTATTATGAGGGGTGGGGGAGGTCTGCAGGGCAGCGGGGTGCCGGTGACAGCCGCGCCAGGAACGGCCCAGAGGCCCACTGCCCCCAGCCTGCCCCGGCCTGCCTGCCGGGGAGCAGAGCCCCGGGCCCAGGGGTGGGGTCCACAAGGCCAAGGCCAAGCCCAGCCCGCCCAGCCCCTGCAGCCCGGCCAGACCGGTTCTGGGAGCGGGCTGGCCCGCAGACTCCCAGGTGGGGCTTTCGGGGCACGCTCGGCCCCGCCCAGGTCCCGGGTCCCAAGGGCCCGTTTCCTGGAAGGGGTCAGCCGTGGGGTCCCCCCAGCCAGCCCTGACGGGGGAGAGGGAAGCAGGTTAGTGTTGGGGGCAGCCCAGGGGGGCTCCCTGGACACGGAGGCCAGGGCTCCTGGGCAAGCGGGCGCCCAGCCCGCCCCCACGCCCGGCGGTTTCGGGGAGAGGCGGGGCCCCCGCGCGGCGGCGGCGGGGTAGCAGTGTAACAGTTACTCAGCCCCAGCGAAACCGACGAGCCGGCGCCTGCCCGGCCCCCCGCCGGGGCCGCCCCGTTACTGCCCCGCCCCGCCCTCGGGCCGGCCCGTTAGGGGGGCGGGGGCGGCGCCCGGGTTTCGGTGCCGGCAGGGGTGGACGGGCGGGCCGGGCGCCTAACGAGCTACGCGCCCGCTCAGGCGCCGTCGGAGCGGTCGGGGCGCCCCCGCCCCCAGAAGCGGGTTCGAGTCGGGAGCCCGCGGCTGCCCTCTGGAAGGGACCGAGCCCTGGGGTCCCCTGCGGCGCCACCAGCGCCCCGCCTCCGCGTTCTTTCTCCAGGCCGGGGGCCTGCCGTGCACTCCGGCCTCTAGGGGAAGCCTCGGGCCTCCGGCCCGGCCCCAGGCGCTCACGGGAGCCTCGCAGCTCCCTCTGCCTCGACACTCCTCCCCCCGACCCATCCCACGCCACGCCGCGCCGCGCTCCCGGCCGGCCTAAGTTTCCCGGGTGACTTGAGCACGCGAGGAGGGGGAGGGGGCGGGGCGGGGCAGCCCCTGCGGCCTCGGGCCCCTCCTGGCGGACGGAGAGGGAAACAGGAAGGAGGGCGGTCCTTGCGGGGAGCGAGGAAGCAGGCTGACTGTGCTCTCCGGGCCGAGGGAATCCTCCTCCCCACCCCAGCTTGTCCTGCTGCCTCTCCTCCGCCGCCGCGGGACGGGGGTGGCCATGGCTCCGCGCAGCGGGGACGCCTGGGCCCGGGCGCTCTCGGCGCTGCGGGCCAGTCCGGCCGCCTTCGTGGCCAGGGCCGGGGCAGAGGCTCTGGCCGCCGAGCTGCTAAGCGAGCTGCGCAGCGAGAGGCTGAGCGAGCCCACCAAGGTGGGAGCCCCTGAGCCATCCCGACTCCCCATTCCCCTCCCCAAGCCCTGAGAGTCCCCCTGCTCAGCCTAGCACCATGCGCCTCTCTGACCCCCGCCCCAGCCCCGCACTTCAAGCGGACTCTTCCTCTGCCTCCGCAGCTTTCTCTGCTGTCTGTGATCATGGAGTTCCCCACGCAGCTGTGGCCTGACCCCGCAGCCGCTGAGGCAGCGGCCTCCACGCTACTGGACACCATGGCCCTCCTGCCCCCGCAGCCCACCGCCCTCCGCCGCCCTCTGCTGTTGGCCACCACTAGCGTCCTGGAAGCCTGTGGGGCCCTGGGTCCAGCCTCCAACGCCACATCCCGCCTGCTGTCCACGTTGTTGCTGGCGGCCACAAGCCGGGCCACAGGGCCTGAGCAGCGAGCCCTGCAGGGCACTGCATGTGAGTGCCTTCGGGAGCTGGAGAGCTGTCACCCGGGGCTGCTGGCCGGCCAGCTGGGGCTGCTGAGGGCTCTGCAGGAAACTCTGGGCACCCAGGCCCACTGCCTGCTCTTCGTGCTGGCTCTACGCAATGCTCTTGGGGCCCTGGCCCGAGCAGGGGCCAGGGCCCCAATAAGGCTGGAAGGGCTGCTGGCCACTAGACCGGGGCTCCAGTGTGGAGATTTGCAGGCCTGGGACTGGAGCCTGGCAGCCCCCGGAGCCCAGTGGTCTGGGCCGTGGGACTGGAGCCTGGTGGGGGAGGACACCTGGGGTCGGTCAGTGCCTTCAGGCCAGGAAAGGGACTGGCCAGAGCCAGATTCCAGCCCCCTAGATCTCAGCCCACCCGAGGCCCGGGAGCTGAGGGCCACTGTGTCCCAGCTGTTGGACACCTCCTACCTGCTGACCCCGCCAGCTCAGGCTCAGATGCTGCAGCAGCTGAGCCTGGTGCTGAGGGCTGTTCGTGGCCAGCCCCCTGCCCTCTTGAAGCCACAGCTAGTGCGACTGCTGGGCACGGCCAGGGTGTCCCTGTTGCACGCGGTGCTGGCCTCAAAGGATGCCTTTGGAGATTCTCTCTTCACAGCCCAGGATGAAGCGCTGCTGCTTCGGAGGCTGGTGGGTGCTGCCCAGCACCCAGCCCTGCCCCCACCTGCCCGCCTCTTCTACCTCCACTGTCTCCTGCACTTCCCTGAGAACTGGCCCCTGGGGCCTGCTGGGGAGGAGGGCACCCCAGTTCTGCTCACCCCCAGCCTGGCCACAGGTCTTCTGCCCAGTCTGCTGCAGGATCCCCCCAATCTGCTAGCCCGGCTGCACCTTCTGTGTCTCCTGTGTAGGGAGGAGCTGGGCACTGATGGGAACAGGGACTGCCAGGGCATGGAGGAGCAGGCCCTGGGTTACCTCCAGAAGCTGCTGGCCGGCCTGAGGCAGGGGGCAGCTCAGCCAGGGGCTCCCCGCAGCTCAGCCACTCTCTGCTTCCGGGCCTCCTACCTGGCTAGTCAGTGCTTAGCCAGCCACCCAGGGACCCTGGCCCAGCTTACAAGGGGCCTTGCAGAGCTCTACCAAGCCCGGCCCTGCCTGGCCCCCCACTTTGTTGACCTTCTAGAGCAGGCAGGAGAGGCACTGGCACAGCCCCTAGGGAAGGCCTTGCAGCAGGTGGTGGTGTCCAGGGTGGGTGGAGCCCAAGCCCTCCAGTGGCACTTGCAGATCCTCACCAAGGTGGCTGGGGGCCAACCCTTGGGCCCCACCCTGGGCTTCCTGTGGGCAGTCCGAGGACAGGGTGGGGACTGGGCCAGGGAGCAGGCCCTTCTTGGGGCCTGCCGGGCACTCCTACGGAGCACAGGCCTCAGTGAGGCCAGGTCCCAGGATCTCGCCAGTCTGCTGCAGGAGCTGGCCCAGGACTTGGATGACCCCGACAGCCGAGATCGGGGCCGCCTCTATTACAGCCTGTTCACCCACTTGTCAGGGCCCAAGCTGGGCTCAGCTCTGGGCCCCACACACTCCATGCCCATGCTCTGCTCTTCTCTGGTGGAAGAGAATGAGGGCTTTGCCTCCTCTCTGACTGTCCAAGAGGCCCAGGCCCCACTACAGCTGAGGCGAGTTCCCCAGCAGGCCAAGCAGCCCCCCGTGGTCCTGGGCCTCACAGTGGAAGCCTCTGAGACCCTCTACACATTGGAGCTACGCTTTCGTGTCCTGGGGCCACATTATGAGCCATTGGGAGCCATGCAGGTCCCCTGCCTTCACCCTGGAGCTCCCCCCAAGCTGCTCCTCCTTTCCCTGGAACCCCGGCGCCCCTACCCAGCCCTCCTGGACATCAGCGTCCTCTATGCCACCCCCAGCGGCCTCACCTGCTATGCACAGCTACCCAGCCTTCCCATAGCCTTTGCTGACCTCTTTCTGCCTTTGCTGCCCCCTTCTCTGGAGAGGACCCACCCTCCTACTTTCCAGGAGCTCTGGACCTCCTGCCTTCCTGGGGGAGCCGAAAGTTGCATGTGGGGCCCTTGGCAGGGCCAGGCATTAGAGACTCTGGTGACCAAGCACTGGGAGCCTTTTGTCATGTCTGCCACACCCCCCACCAGTTACCAGGTGGCCATCCATCTACCCCCCAGCTTTCAGCTGTTGCTGCAACTGGAGGCTGCTGGGGAGGATGGAGTGAAGGTGGCCCTGAGGACCAATGACTGGGCTATACTGCCTCTGGCTGGGGAATATCTCCGAGGCTTGGGGGCTGCTGCCTGAGCAGAGAGGGTGACTTTTGCTGGGAGACACTGGTTTGGGCAGGGCAGGGCAAGGGGGAGATTGGGGCCCCAGCTGCTCATTCCCCTTGTTTATAAAGGCCGAATTTTATTGGTGAAAAGTCCACGGTTTCTTTTTTTCCCTCTGCTAAAAAGGGGGTTGGGCTGTAGCGTTGGCACAGTGTTGGGGGGCAGTGGTCTGTTAGGCAAATTAATGTTTCTTGAGGGTTTAGCCTTCCCTTAGGAGGCAGGGTTGGCCATCTTTTGGGTAATTTCGGCTCTCAGAGATCACAGCATGAATTTGGAGCTGACAGGGGACCTGAGAGATGGTCTAGTGGCCACGGGTGGAGAACTGGCAGCCTAGAGGCCACAGGTGGTCCTCTAGGTCCTCAAGCACGGCCCTTGGACTGCCTCCAAACTGCACGGAGCAGGGGGAGCGGGTGACTTGTCCGTTGTTCCCCTGACTCTTAGGAGGTAGGGTTGTGCTCCAAATCTGTACTCTTCCTTTTCCATCGGCCTCACGCTGCCTCCCTCAGTGGGGCTGCTCTGCTAGCTGGGGCAGGGGATGAGCGCTCTGGGAGCCTTAGTTCGGTCCTTGCTCCTCAAAGCTCCGGTCTGTCCCGGACCTGGGATGAAGACGGGGGTGCAAAGGGAAACGGGCAGAAGTAGCCAAAGATTTACACGGCAACAGCACCGTAAGGACCGGCCGCAGCGGGGGGCCGTGGGTCACCAGGACTAGGGGATGCCTTGCTTCGATAATAAACGGGCCGGGTTCTGCTCATGGGGCTTTCTCTGTGGGTGGGAGAAAAGAGAATTTCAACCAAAAATAAAAATGGATTGAAAAGGGAGAAAAAAGGCCACGCCTAGATCTCCAGGCGCTTCATGGTGCTGTCTCTTTCTCCTGGGGAAGGACTCGGGAGCAGGTCCAGCACAGGGACCGCGAGAGGCCTTCGGAAACTACCCCCAAAGTTCCGGTTTCCTAGTGAATTTCGGCACGTGATGCCGGTTGCGTCAGCGCGCCTGGCTACTATAGACTACGGCTCCCATAAGGTCGCACGTAGAGCGCAAGCGCAGAAGTGGCACGCGGCGTTCGGCGCGAGTTCCAAGCGCACCCCTCCACAGCAGCGCACGCGCACAGGGAAGGGATGCCGGACAGCGCAGCCCCCACGCTCCCAGGCCTCATCCGGCTGCAGTCGATCTCCGTGCGAACCGCGGCGCCGACGCCGCTGCATCTGCTGCCATGTGAGATCCAGCACGACGGGCCCGCCGCCGTCAGTCGCTTTTTCAGCCCGGCCATTCGTCCCGGACCTTCAGGTGCCAGGAGCATGCGCGGTGGGGCGGGAACAGACTACATTTCCCATTGGCCCCTGGAATAACAGGAAGGAGGGGTCGAGCGGCTGAGGCGCTTAGATAGAATTGCTCTGTGTGCGCACGCGCCGCGAGGCCCTTTTGGCGTGGGTGGGGAAGTGCTGTGTGATGTTTGCTTGTGGGGGTGGGGTGGGAGAAGGCCTTGAACCTGGGGAGGGGAAGAGGCCTCCCCCTGCACCCCGCCCCCCGCCCTGCAGAGTCCGTGCACTTATTAAGCACCTGCTCACTGGTTAAGGACCTCTGCCCATCGAGCCTAACCCACTCATTGTACACGTGGGGAAACAGGCCCACGGGAGGAAAAGTGACACGTCCAAGGCCACACACGTATTAGTGACAGCAGGAATTTGAACACAGCGCCTCTGACCACAGCCCCCAGCCTAGGGCTCTGACTTTCTCAGCCCCTCCTCCTCCCCGGGGTAGGCGTCAGGGAGCCCAAGCAGGCGCCCATTTCACTGAGGCCCAGAGGGAGAGTGATGGAAGCCCTGACCCCTGGTGTCCTCTCCCTGCCCCAGGGCCAGTGGTGTCCTTCCGGGGCCGCAGCCTGCAAGGAGAAGAGGTGATGCTGCCCTCTGGCTACGTGGGGCTGGTGCTGCGGGAAGAAGACAAGGGCAAGGGGCCAGAGGTCAGCGGGCATCAGGGGTGGGGGGGCCTGGGGTCACTGGGCATCAGGGGTGGGGGGGGGCCTGGGGTCAGCGGGCATCTCTGGGGGGGTGCAGCAGGACCCAGCTTCATCCCAGCATTACTGGTCATTCCTCATTGGGCCCTTCCTCAGGATCGGACCGTCCAGGCCATTGGCACCTTCAGCAGCTTTACCCTCTGGGGCCTGGAGACCCCCCCAGGGCCAGATGCCAGGATGCATGGAGCCCTGAGCTGGCCCAGCCTGGCCACTGCTGTGAGTGGCCTAGTTCAGGGAACCCCAGCCCCTTCTCCGTGGGCCCTCTTCTATGCCCCCACCCGATGCCTATCACTGAGAGGGAGGATTCCTCCTCCTTCCACGTGGGGAGACCCTGGATAGTGGTGTCTGGACTGGGAAGGGGGCCCTTTGGCCCTCTGGGGCCTGGACCAGGGGCAGCTTCTGACATGGGCACAGTGGGGCTGTCTTGTGTTCTCTCCAGGCTCAAGCCCAGGGGGCTCCTACAGCCCTGCCCCATTCCATGCTGGGGGGGGGGGTAACAGGGATTATTTGGGACCATCCTGGAAAGTGGCACCAGGTGTGGGCATGAAGCTCTGGTCTGTTTCCTACAGATCCATGCACCTGTGCCTGAAGATGACGCCTAGGGCAGCGGCTCCGGAGCCTACAGCTTGTGCCCATCTCCTTCCCCCCAATAAAATAGTCTAGAAATTGTGTGTGGGTGTGGCATCTCCCCCTTCCTGGCCCCAAGAAGCAGATCGGGGTCTCTACAGTTTATTGCAGATGAAACAGAGCGGGAGCATCCAGGCTGCAGCTCTCCTGCAGGCCCTCTGGCTCACACTGTACACCCCCTGCCCAGCCCGCCCTCCCCCGTCACTATACACAGGGCCCCTGGGGGCAGAGCAGTCTCCAGCCTTTGATCTCTTCATTTCCCCTCCGCTCACATGCCCAGTAGCCTTGGGGCATGGCACAGGGGAGAGGCAGGAGGTCACCACTTTCCTCTTTTGCTCCAGTCCTTGGGGGTGAAGTGTAGACATTTGGAGTCAATACGCAAAAGCCGTTTGAGCATGGCCCGCTCATGGCCATCCACGATGTCCTCTGACAGCGTCAGGATGTACTGGCCCTTGGGGGGAAAGGAGGCAGGTCAAGCCAACTGGGACTGCAGGAAGGGCAAAGTCAGCCAAAAAGGCCACCACCAGAATGCTGGAGAAATTCTGAGGCTATGGCTGCTAGCGGCCCCCCACCCCCCCAGGCTCTGTAGGATGACGCCCAGGAAGTCACTGAAAACACCTGGAGTGCCCTTTGAACTGGCTCCTCAGCCCAGGGGGGGGCCTTCTGGGGGGCAAAGCATTGGAAACTGGGAAAGGGCTGAGTAAGTCATGGTGCTGGAGGGTGGGGTCAGAGGGCCCCCAAACCACCCAATTCTAAATGACCAAGGGGATCCCAGAGGACCAAGGAGGAGATGCCATCTGGGACATCGCCAGTGGTGGAGGACAGGGCTTGCTTGAGGAGACACAGCAGGTACCAGTGCTGGGGACTGAAATTGATTGAAAAAGAACATAAACCAGGTGAAGGCTGGGTACCCTTCCAGCAGGCTCTGGTCATCCAGCACAAGCAGCCTTGGTTGTCCCCAGTGGGAGCCCTGGTACCCTCGGGCCGCCAGCCCCTCCCCCACCTTCCTACCTTGTAGTAGTTGATGAGATTGAGGTACTGTAGGGTGGAGATGACGTCTTCCTTCTTAATGCTGGTGATCTCGCTGATCTCACTGTGGGGCAGGGGCACAGGGGTCACTGGCCATCCTGGCCACCCCCACCCCTGCCCCGCCCACTCGGAGGGAGAGGGCTCACTTGATGGTGATCTGGGGCCGCTCGCCACTCTCCGATTTGAGCCCCATGAGTATCTCCAGGATGGTCTGTGACCAGTAGCTCCTATAGGACAGGAGGCCAAGGTCTGAGAGGGGCTTCTCAGGGGTTCCCGTCTTCCCTTCTACCTTGGACAACTCGTAGCCTGCCAGGAAAGCAGAGAGAGGAGTTGGGGAGAATTCTTCCTTCGTGAACAGGCCCTGGCATTGGGTACTAGAAGTCTCCCTGGAAATGGGGGGCACTTGGCAAGGCTCTGAGGTGCTGAGGTTGCCAGGACAGACTCCAGCGCTCTGAAATGCCTTCATTTAGAGAGGAAACTGCATCTCCTTCAGGGGTCCCTCTCGGAATTCCCTGCACCCCCCAGGGAAGCAGAGACTCTGACAGAAACCCAAAGACTTCAGGTATTAGACATAATGGACTAGCTTCTGTGGAGCCCTTCAAAGGGGGGCAGAGAGTAGCTGTACCCCTCCTTAAAGGGGTCGACCCCGGACTGCTGCATAAAGCAGACCCACTTCTCCTTGGACTAGGATTTCCCCTCTACCTCAGCTCTCAGAGAAAGAACAGATGTGCCTCCCCCCACTACAGACAGCAAGTGCCTGCTCCCCACCACGCTTGGCTTGCCCAGCACTGGCCCAGACATCTTTTAGACTCCACTCCCGACTTCCCACAACCGTCCCAAGGAAGCCCATGTTCCACACTGGGACAGCTCCAAGAGTCAGACACCTTTTCCTCATGTCCTCTGAGCCAAAATCTGTCTCCTGCACCTTCCCTGAGCAGCTCCTGGCTCTGCTTTCTGGGGACCCCACTCCCACAGAAGAACCTCTCAAACATCAGAAGGTGCCCTCTCAAGGCTAACTCATGAGGAGGTGGCAGCCTCAGAGTCCCAAAGGCCAGAGAACAGCAGCTATGGCCCAAGTCTGGCCACCCTGGGGGGGTGGCACAATCTGGGGCAGGTAAGAGGCCTTCCCAAGGCTCACTTCAGCAGCAGGTAAAGCACCTCTGCCTGATTCCAGCTAACAAGAATGGAGAGGCAGCAAGAGAAAGAATACCAAGAGCGGGAGGGCACCTGAGATGTGGGCAGTGCCAACTGTGCCCAGCTGCCAGGTCCAAGCCACAGGAGCTGGCTGAGGAGAGGGCCTGTATGGGGGGGGGGGGCCCTCAGGGACTGTCTACTTCAGGCCATCCTTAGGATAATGGTCAGGAAGTACCACAAAGTGCTTTAAAAAGAAAAAAAAATCAAAGTACTTTCAGAAATTCAGGCCCTGTAAGAAGGAGGAAACACTTGGGGAGGCCTGAAGCCCTCTGGCCAACTACAATTTAGGAAGAAGAGAGAAATCCTCGGAAAGACAAGGCCCAGCAACCCCCCTCCCTTAAGTCTGGGGCACAGATCAGGACCCTCATCATGGCCCTCTAGGGGGCTTCTCCCCAGCAGAGCCTGGCACTGCCCAGAGGGGAAGCTCACCCACGGAGTTCTGGGGCACTTTTATCTATGGAGAAGAGCCAGGGAAGCTGGTGAGCCCTTTGTCCCCAGGGTTTTCCTCTCCTTTCTCCAGGCCATTTATTCTGGGTAAAGCTGAGTCTTATCCAAGGCTTCCAGTATACCCCCCCTGCCATCCATCCATCTTGGGGTTTGGGGGAACATGGATTTGGGGGAAACAAAGGTGGGAAGAACGTGAGAATACATCAGAGCTCTTAGCTGCCAAATCCAATGGCCTTTTCTCAGTCCCCGTTCCTCTTGACCTCTGAAGCCTTGGACAATCACTTTTCCTGTCCCGGTGTTCAAGACATCCCTCCTCCCTCCCCATACCTTTCCTCCTCCCTCTGTACCCATGCCTCCTCTATCTCCATGGCTGGATCCTCCTCCAGATCCCACCCTCACCATACGGGTTCCTCCTGGCTCTGGCCTGGGCTCCCCCTTCTCTTCTCCCTCTAGGCTACTTCACCCAGTGACCTCATTAGCTCCCGTGGATTTAACAGGCTGAAAATCCTCACACTTGCAGACCTGCCACAGCCTTTCAAACATCTCAGACTGGATATCCACATACACTCAACACATCCAAAACAAAACCTCCCCTGCTACCTTCCTATTGTGAAGAGAACATCGCCACCCTCCCCCACCTCAGGCTGCCACCCTAGGAGTCATCCTGGGTCTGTCCAGGCTGCTGCCCATCTCTCCAACATGCCCCCTTCTGACCCAGCCTCATCCCTTCACCCCTGGACTGTGGCAGTAGCTGCTGGGGGCAGGGGGGCTGCATGCCCCCTGCCTCTAGCCTCTCCCCACTCCAGCCCATCCTTCATTCAGCCACCAAAGAGATTTTCCTCGAGCCCAGGTCTGATCATGTCACCTCCACCCCACCGGCCCCCCCAAACAAACTCCAGGGCCTATGGCCTCCAGCATCAAATATAAAATTCTGTTTGGCCCTAAATGCCAACACGTACTTTTCTATCTGAGGACCCCGGCCTCCTGCTGCCCATCTTTCCACTCACCATCCTGGCTGCCCCACTCTGGACACTCTCCACTTTGACCACATCCTTAAAAATCCTCCAAACAAGACTGACCGGGCCCAGGAGAAAGGGACCAGCATTGCCCTCATTCCGGAGGCCAGGTGTCTTTTAATGCGGCCCAAAAGTTTTCTTAGTGGCCCTATCTCACTGCTGATTCCTCTAGAGCTCACAGGCACTAAGACCACACACCCCCAAAATCTTTCTCAGACAGACTGCTGTAGCCCCACCCCACCCACCCACACAACTTGTACTTGTGAGAATGACAGTTTAAATCTATCTGCAAGACCTGACCTTTATTCCTACTGAATTTCACCTGATGACATTTTGTCCAGTGCTCTGGCCTCTTTTTGGACCCTAACATTGTCCTGGGGGGGAACACAGGTGGGGGGGGGGGGCAGACAGACAACTCTCTCTGAGCTCTGTGTTGTCTGCAGGTCATCTATGCCTTTATCCAAGTGATGGAGACAAATGTCGGACAGCACAGAGCCCAGATCAGATCCCTGGGGCCCTCCCCCACAGGCCTGCAAAGATGATACTAAACCAGGTGCTGCTCTGCGAGATCAGCCTTTGGCCCAAATCCGTGTAACTCTCCTCACCTACACCACATCTCATCTTTCCTACAGGAAGAGCACAAGATGCTGTAGCAGATGTTTTGCTCAAGTCTATATAAACACCCAAAAAAAAAGGCAACACAGCCGGCCAGGCAGGACCGTGACCTTTCTAGGATTCCTGGGGAAGATCTGAACATCCAAGTCAAACTCACTGACCAGGGCAGGAGCTTTGGCCCCTCCTGCCATACAAGAACAGGGCAGCATCTGCACCTGCCCTTCTCCCCTCCCATCCCTGCCTACGCCCATCCTCCCCTCCTGGGGACTCCTGGGATGGAGTTCATCTGAGACTTACTAAGCACTGGCCATCTCGGTTATGGCACCTTCTGTGAGAGATCCTTCTCCTTGGCAGAGAAGACAATAGCAAAATCAGGCAGACCAGATGTGCCTGAGGGGATGCCTCCTCCCCCAATGTGAGCCACCCCCCATGAGGCCCCAGATGCAGCTCTCAGCATGGTCTCCTGTGTCCTCTCCAGCACCACTTTGGCTACACCAGGTGACTCACAGGGGCTCACCTTCTTCCCTCCCCTGATCTGGCCCCTTCTAACTGTAAGGGGGCTGGCTCTGGTAACCACCTCAGTAGCCTTGGCCTGTAGCCAGAGCCAGACCTGGGCACGGGCAGCCCTGTCCATGCCCTGCCCACACTCACTGAACTCGATGAGCAGCTTGCCATAGCCACGCCGCTGGTATGGAGGCAGGGTCAGAATGCAGGCCACGTTGTAATCCTCTGTGGACTCTTTTTCCTAAAGGAGAGAGGGCCCCATGAGCATGAGGTGGGCTATGGAAAGGGAGACAACTGGAACTAGGAGAGGGCAGCACTGGGGATGACAGATGGGGGCTTCAGATGCCCCACAGACTGACCTTGGAGAAGTAGCCGACGATGTGGAAGCCTTTGCAATCATACTCAGTCATGACGTAGAAGAGGAACGGGTCTGTGTCATAGTAGAGCGTCTTGTGGTCCAGGAAACACTTGGCCAAAAGGCACAGATTCTGGGAATAACTCTTAAGAGGGAGAGGAGGGAGCAGCCATCAGCACCACAGCACAGAAGTGCTCAGGCCTCCCTCTGAGGGACACCGAGCAGGCCCTCCACCTGTCCCTCCAGGTCAGGGCCAGGAAAGGCCCATGATGCTTTGCCAAAACCAAACATTCTTTAGGAGGGATGACTCCTCCATGGCTTTGGAGGCTTCAAAGATTGCCACCAGAGGAAACCCAAGCAAACACCTTGACCGGACCTTTGGTGAACCGCTGGGCCCTTTACAAAGTCCCTTTATAACTCAGCTGAAGACTTCAGGCAAAGGATAAAACGGTCAGGTTTGGGGTTCCTCCCTCCACTTGCCTCTGGGAACTTATCTGGAGTGTCACATTATCTGGTACCCCCCCCACCCCCCCAGCCCAACGCCATTCTTTGCTCACCTTGTTCTTACGCCCATCAATTTCAAAGAAAGAGATGGTGCCCTTGCGGTAAATCTCATTCCCCGGGGGATGTCGGAGATCACATTTGGTCTGAGGAACAGATGCCGGGAATAAGCGCACAAGGCAGGGGAGGCAGAAAGTCATCTCGCGGTGGTGCTGAGCCTCCCCCATGCCCTGCCCAGCCGGACCACTGCCAGCAACTTCCTCCCACCTTCTCTCTATTTGGCAGATGTAAGGGCTCAAGCACATGCCTCCCCTCTGGTGTCAGCTTCTGGGGGCAAGGACTGGGATTCTGCCCTTCTTTGCTTCCCCAGTTTTACACGTTGCCAGGCACACAGCAGGCTCTTAGACAATGCCAGGAGACCAGGGAAGAGCCTGGTGACGTACCAGGTGCCGCTGCAGACACTTGAGGCTCTTCCCGTACTTCAGACAAAACTCGCAGAGATAGAGCACGGGCAGAGCGGTCAGCTCCTGGGGGTACGGGGAGAAGTACCAGGGCTTGAGGCGGTGGCGGCCCAGCTCGATGCACTCGATATTCTTCATGCGCGTAACAATGTCGTCGTGGCTTCGGTCTGACACCAAACTGCCCGTCATGCGCGGGGCCGACGGGATTCCATCGGAGCTGTCCTGGGAGTCCTGCCGGTGGCCACAGGGCAGGGGAGTGAGTATGTCACCCTCCACAGGGCCTGGCTCTCCCCTCTCCTCCCGCCTCAGACCCACCTCATCAGTGCCTAGACAGTTGGATTTCCTCTTCCGTCCCGGCTGGGCAGCCAGTGCCCTCCGGGCTGAGCCATTCTGTGGAGACACAGGAAGGGGAAGGACAGAGTGAGCTGAGGGGCTCAAGGGCACAGGTTCAGGGGCACTGAGGGGACCTCAAGCACACACCTGAGGAAAGACAGAGGCTGGCGCTGTCTCACTGGGTACAGGAGCTGCCGGTGAAACCACTTCCACTTTTCGTTTCTGCAGAGAGAGACCGAGAAAGGTGGGTCAAAGGGGCAGGGGACCTGGATTTAGGAAGGAAACGAGCTCACAAAGAACAGTGGGGATGAGGGAGCTGGGCTCCGGAGCTCCAGAAGAGTGGAATCCGAGGCTACCGTGGAACGGTGGTTGGGCTGCAGGCAGGAGCTGGAGGAGAGGGGCTGGTCAGGCTCGCCGCCGGGGATGGCCTCGCGCTCCTTGGGTAGGTTGAAGCGGAGCGTGATCTGCACCGGGATCGGCAGTGTCTTCCCACTGGCCTGGGCCGAAGCCGGCTGTAGAGATAGGTCCAGGGTCTTCCTCTGGGGGAGGGGGAAGGGAGCGAGGGGGAGGGGAGGAGGGGCCCCCATCAGCCAGGTGGGTTCACCCCCCCTACCCCTTCCCCTTGGGCTGGCTTCCCACCCCAACGATGTGGGGTTTGGTGACTGAATTCGGAAACCTCAGATTCAGTAACACCACCTCCTCCCTCTGACCCCGACCTTAATCTCTACAAACCCTCTCCAGGCTGTGGCCACTATAGCAGGGCTGCCTTGTTCCCCTTCTCATCCTCAGCCTGCGGCACAGGAGCCCCAAAACCATGGGTGAGGCACAACAGGGACAAGAGAGAGACGGGGGTGGGGCCTGACCATCCTCCTGGGGGCTGTCCAGGCTTCTACTCACCACCTCCCTTTCTGGGGAGCCTGGTCTGGACCCAGGGAGCCCATTTTTTGTGGGGGTCTTGGCCTCTTTTTTAGGAAACTGGATCTTCTTTAGGTCCAGCCTCTCATGGGTCACCCACTCATCTAGGCGCTTGTTGACTGCAGAGAAAGGGAGAAGTTCAGGTGCCAGGATGCCTAGGGCATCTCCCCTACCCGAGATGCCTGGCCTGCACCCAAGGACCATGGGTGTGGCACTTACAGTCAATGTAGTGGACATAGAATAGCTTCCGGCCACTGATGTCCTTCACGCTCAAGATCTCGGCCAAAGCTGTAAGGGAGGCAGGAGCCTCAGGGAAGGGCTCTGGTCACAGCCCCTCCCTGGGCATGGGGGGGAGGGGCGGCTTCCTCTATGGCCACCCCCAGCCATGGCAGTACCCTACAGAGAAGAGCATCTTCCCCCCTCCCCTTACCTTGAGTCCTGCCCCTTCCAGGGGTGCCAGGACCCGCCCTCAGATTGCCCTTGGACTGCCCTTTGGAGGTCCAAGACCTCTGGCCCCTCCCCTTCCCAGGCCCCGCCCCTGCACCCACCCCCCAGTCTCACCTCTCCTCAGGTGGGGGGTGGGTGCAGTCTTCAGGCTTCTAGCCACACCCCACCAAGCCCCACTCTTGGAGGTCTCAGGCTCCGCCCTCGAGTTAGCCACGCCCCCTTTCCACTGACACCTACCCCCACCCTCTCCCAGGAGGTCTCTAGGCCTCCAGCCAGATCCCCTCCCCCAGGCCTGGCCTTCTCTTTACTCCTTCTCTCCTAGATATGGCTCGGCCCCGCCCCTCGAAGGGAACCACGCCTATTCGCTGCCCAAGCCCCGCCCCCCTGCAGGGCTCCATGGCCCAGGCCCCGCCCCCACGGTGCCCGTTGGCTCCGCCCCCCGTCACTCACGCCACTCATCCTCGTTGTCTTGATTACGCCGCAACACGGGCAGACGGCAGCCCTCGATGACCTCGCCCTGGGGAAGACACCGTGGTCAATGGGGGAGGCCGGGGGAGTTGCCGCCGTCCTGCGGATGCCTCCGCCCCGCCTCGCCCCGCCCCGCGCCGGGACCCGGACTCACCACCTCCGCCATCTTCCCTCCCTCCCTCAGGAGCCGCTTCCGGCTCCGCGGGGTGACGTCACGTCCGGCGTACCGGCACCTCCCTGATACCAGCTCTAAGGGTGTGGGGGTGCAGAGGTCTCCAGGTGGAGGGGTACGGGGGCGGGAAGGAACCTCCGGCCAAGTACGCAGCACGAGCGGCGAGGGCGACGCGCTTTCAGGGACGCTCGGGCTCGGAATGGACAGGAGGTGCAAGGACAACCTCGAGGCCCCAGGCCGGATCCGGGGCGGGGCGGGGCCTCGCGCCTCACCGTCTGATTGGAAGAGAGCTGGGTCCTTCATGCGACGTCGTTCGAGCGCGTCTGGTTACGTGAGCGCACGCAGCCACGTGATGCGGTTGTTGTTGTTCCGGCCGGGCCCAGGAAGTCCTCAGCTGGGAGGCTGGGGCTCCGCCCTGCAGAGACGGAAATTGAAGAGGCTAGTGCGCTGTCAGTCATACTCTGGGTTTGAATTCTGATTCTTTTTTGTACGGCCTTTGTAACCTTGGACAAGTCACTCTCCAGCCAGGGTTTCAGTTTCCCTTTCTGTAAAGTGTAGGGGTTCCACGGGCTGGGCCCTGAGGTTCTTTCCCGCCCTCTGTCAGTGGTCCTATTTCCAAAATCCCCCCCATCGCACTCTCTAGAGTGCTGCGCTTGGAGTCAGAAAGGCCTGAGTTCAAGTCCTGCCCAGACACTTATCAGCTGTGTGACCCTGGGCAAATCCTCGCGTCTCTGTCCGATTACGTTTCCAAAACGGGAGTCAAGAGACCTGCTCTTTAGGAAAATCACTTTAGTGGCTGAATGGCAGGTGAACTGGAGTTGAGAGAGACTTGAGGCAGGCAGACTCACCAGCAGCTAGTGCAGTAGTCCAGGTGTGCAGTGATGAGGAGAGAAGGCAGTATAATGGGAAGCTGCTGCAAGAAGTGAAATCAACCAAGGCTGCTGCAGAGGAGAAATCAACAAAAAGTTCTTCAGAGGTGAAAAACGAGAGGTGTTGAGAAGAGAAATTAACAAGAGGTGAAATCAATAGGCCTTGGCACCATACTGGATGGAGGAGAGGGAGGGAGTGAAGAGTCCAGGATAACTCCTGAGTTGGGAACCTGGGGAACTGGGAGGATGGTGTTGCCCTTTACAATAACAGAGAAGGCTGGAAGTGGGGATGGCTTTGAGAGAAAGATAATGAGCTTTATTTTGGGACATACTGAGTTTAAGATGTCTACTAAACATCCAGATCAAGATGTCTTGAAAGGCAGTCCAAGATATTGATGGAATCCTAATAAAGCTGCCCCCAGCCCCAATATTCTAACTTCATTATAGATATAGGCCCACCATACCTACCTATATTCCCTTTCCACCTCCCACCACCAATGTCCTAATTTCTTCATATAGGCTTTTTTTGCTCACTGGAACAACAGGTGTGTCCTTGAAATCTTAGTTCCCACAGAAACAGCAGGTGTGTCCATAAGATGGGATCCCAGACACTCCCCCCAGATCCATTTCCATAGAAACAGGAAACAGGTGTGTTCTTGTATTTCAATCACAATCACATCATCCATCTAGCACAAGACAGGACCACAATGCCTAACTATCTATCTTGACCAGACAGGACCACAATAGCTAGCCAACTGGAGGACAGCACAACCAGAATGTTTAACCACCTAACCATAGATGGGACCCCACCCTCCTCCATTACCTAATCCCTTAACAAATTCCTCTTTCCTTTTTTATATTAATGATATTCCTCTATTTTATTCAAATTTCTGTTATGTAACTGCATCTTTACCCTATAAAAATCCATCCTGCTTTCTCTACAGTTGCTGGTTCCTCTTGGAACTTAGCACACTTCATAAGGGGTGGCAATCTCAATAAATGCCTATACTTGGATTAGAAGTGGTCTGACTGAATTGTTTGAGACAGCTCCACCACAACACATCATGAAACTCCAACAGTATTTGGGTGGGCAAAGCCTCACCTCAACAGTTCTTGGAGTTCCTAGATTTAAACCACAATGATATGAAACTGGAAATAGCAGAATTGAAGTAGGATGGGTAAATTTAAGAATCCTCAGCATAGAGGTGTTAATTAAATCCATGAAAATCACCAAGTGAAGTAGAAAGGGAGAAGAGAAGAAGGTCCAACACAGAGTGACACCTAGGTAGGAGGGCATGATCTAGAGGAGGATCCAGAAAAAGAGAATGAAGGAGTGGTCAGAGAAGAACCAGGAGAGAGAGGTGTCCTGAAAATCAGAAGACAGTATCAAGGAGGAAAGAAAATTGAAAGAAATTCAGAAGACAGTATCAAGGAGGAAAGAAAATTGTCAAAGGCTGCAGAGAAACCAAGGAGAATAAGGACTGAGAAAAGGCCATTGGATCTGGCAGCTAAGAGATCATTGGTAAATTCTAACATTCTGTGTTCTACAACTCTGATATTCCATATTCTAAGGCCCCTACTGGTTTTGACTATCAAAGGTCCCCCTTGTATCTGATGTCCTATGTTCTCATGTCTTTCTCAGTTCTGATATTCCATGTTCATCTAAGCTTTGGCATTCTATATGCTATATCTAAGGTTGCTCCCAACAGTGACATTTGATATTAGGTGTTCTCTGATTCTTACTTGCTCTGATATTCCAAATGCTAAGGGCCCTTTCAGGCAGCAAGGTGGTAGAGTGGATAGAGTGTGGGGCCTAGAGTTAGGAAGACTCATCTTCTTCAATTCAAATCTGACCTCAGACATTTAGCTGTGTGACCCTGAGCAAGTCACCTAACCCTATTTGCTTCAGTTTCCTCATCTGTAAAATGAACTGGAAAAGGAAATGGCAAACCACTCCAGTATCTTTGCCAAGAAAACCTCAAATGAAGTGATGAAGAATCAGACGTAACTGAACAAAGGACATCAGTTCTGATAATCTATATTATTAAATCTATCTAGGCTCTGATATTTTATATTATGTGTGGTAAATCTCCTTCCAGTTCTGACATTCTCTGCTCCCAGCTTTAAGCTTTGATTAAATCCAACCAGGTCTAAATGAGAAAATGAAAACCTTAAGATTTCATAGTTACTGGTCGGCTCAGTGGTTCAGTGAGTAGAGCGCTGCCCAGGAGCCAGAAGGACCTGAGTTCAGATCTCGCCTCAGACACAACACAAAAAAACTAGTTGTGTGACCTTGGCCAAGTTACTTAACCCCAATTGCCCTCTGAAAAACAAAAAAATAATTTAAAAAAATAAAGATTTCATAGCTATCTCATTGTTCACCTTTTTCTTCTGATACAATCATTGATTAGAAAACCCAAGTTTTTCACCAGTTTATTTTAAAATTACCTCTCTCCTAATTTTAGAATTAATGTAGTTTCTGCATTATCAAAATGCCTTTGCATTAAGAGCCTGGAAAAGCATCCATCTATGTGCTCTAAGAAAGGATTAAAGTCTCCTTGTTCATGGGTGACTTTGTGAAGTATTCCCCCCCCCAAAAAAATTGCAGATTTATGAAGAATTCAATTAAACATAACCTTCCTTGGATCCACCTCCCTCCCCAGTTTTGGACACTGTTAGTCCCTTTTTCATAGTAGCTGCTAAATCCAGGGCCAGACTGCCTTCAGTTCTCTGGAGTGACTTCCCTAGGAACGTATCAAAAATATATCTGGGATGGTTCACCCTTAGCCTTGATGTTGTAGAAGTGGAGGCTCTGGTGGGAACCAATCCTTCTTTAGGTGATCAGTCACAGAATTTGGGAATTGGAAGGGAGCTCAGCCACTAGATCTCTAGTCTAATACCTATTTCCAGGGATGAGAGCATACTCGGAAAGTGGGCATCCACTAAGACATGGTAGTCCATTGCTCTGATGGGACAGCTCTGATTGTTGTTTTTTCTTGACATCCAGCCTAAATCTTCCTCTTTGGAACTGCTTTCTCCCCCCTTCTTATCCCTGAACACAACAACTACATCTCCCTGACTTCATTTCTCCAGGCTAAACAACCCCCAGTTCCTTCAACTGATCCCACCTCTGGACACTCTCCAGCTTATGGATGCCCTTTGTACACTGAGTACAACCCTCCAGATGATTGCTGGCCAGGGCAGAAGACAGAGGGACGGTCACTTCCCTGCCCCTGGGAGCTTAGCCCTTCTTACTGCAGCTCAGGACGGCACTGACTTTTTGGGACCACGTCATCCTGAGCTTGCAGGTCACTCAGACCCCAAGATTGCTTTTAGAACAATGGCTTTCCACCCATGCCTCTGTCTTCTTACATTTGTGGAGCTGATTTATTGTGCCAAGTGCAAGATTTTACATTTATCTCCTCAAGACTCTGGCCAGTCATCAGTATAAAAACATGAGAACAAAAGAGAGCTGAGAACCCAGCACAAAGACTTGAGGGATACCTACAGGCAGTTACAGACCATGATAGGGATGATAAGCCAGGAAAGGGCATGGAGAAGCAGTGGTCAGACAGGCAGAAGGAGGACCAGGAGAAAACAGCATTCCTAAAACTCAGAGAAGAGAGAGGAACCAGGAAAAGAGATTCAACAGGGCTTATTTCTCAGTCTGTGATGGCTGATATGCTTTAGAAGACACAGCTTTAAGAAGTGGACAGAAACAAGGAATCCACCAGGGTTTCCCTCAGTTTAAAGATTTTATGGACATCTTTATAAATCACTTTCATTTCCCACTGAACCCTCCCCTTCTTTCCCACCTAGATGGCCATCCTTTATAGCAACGAGAAAGAGGAAGGAGAAAACAGAAGCAGGTTCTATACACAGTCGTCCCCCACCCCTTTCAGGTCTGTTCTCCCATCTCTTCAGGGCTGTGCTCCCACAATCCTTTAAATGTCCATTATGTGACAGCCACTGGGGGATACAAAACCAAAAGGGACAAAGTACCTGCCCTCAGGGAGCTTGTATTCTAACATGCACAGAACACATACAAGGTAATCTTGGGGAGAAGCATTTGCTTCCCCAGAAGGGGGACCAGGAAAAGCCCAAGGTGCTGGAGCTGAATTTCCAAGAAAACCCAGGGTTCTACTGTAAAGAAAAACCACTTTGAAGGCCTTCAGAACTCTGATCAACACCATGAACCACCAGAAGTCCAGAGGGCCAATGAGGAAGCAGACTCCCCACCTCCTGAGAGAGAAGATGACCTCTCTATGGTGCAGAGCAAGACAGGGGCTGGAAATGGCAAATGGATGGATTTGGGTTCCACCGTGTTTAGTCATTCCTGGGATTGTGTTGTTTTTGTCTTGTTTTATTTGTTGCAGTTACTGCCCCCCAAAAAGAAACAGAAAGACAAGTGGGTCACTAAGGTAAGCCTGAAAATGCACAGAAGAGAACAGAATGAACTATGGAGAAGTGGGGCAGCTTGGAAAGTAAGTCAGGAAATTTATTGTAGACTTTTCAAAATGTAAGCTGTGCACGACACCCTGAATTCACAAGTAATTCTCTTTTTTCTATCCTCCTCTATATATGGAAATGTATTCGCTTTCTCTCCCCCTCCCTCTCCTTTTCTCTTTTTCCCTCTCCCTTTCTCTCTTTCTTTCCCTCCCTCCTTCTCTTTCACTAAATTCAGAATTTTAAAAAAGTTTTTTTTAAAAGTCAAAAGTGTGGGGCAGCTAGGTGGCGCAGTGAATAGAGCACTGGCCTTGGACTCAGGAGGACCTGAGTTCAAATCCGACCTCAGACACTTAACACAAAAACTAGCCGTGTGACCTTGGGCAAGTCACTTAACCCCAGTTGCCCTCCAAAATGAAAAAAAAAAGGAACACACCCCTTTAAAAAGAAAAGGCAAAAGTGAGTTGGGGTACCGTGGGGTTCAGCAATGAGATGAGAGCGTTCTGTGTGAGAAGACTAAAATGCAGGCCTTGGGTGGGGCAAAGTCACAAGCAGGGCTGGAAAGGTAGGATGGGGCCGGATTGGGATGTGCTTGGAGTGCCCCACAGAGGAGCTGATACTTGATCCTGGAGGTAACAAGAAGCCACAGCAGGTTTTTGAGCAGTGAACCAGGCTACATGTAACAAGTCTTCCTTCAACTCTGCCCTGGGTCCCATCCTGGCAGACCCTGACTGAGTCAGGAAAACATCTCAGTGCCTGGGAAAGTCTCTTCGGATTCGAAGTTGGAGTATTCCTGTCATCAAGCTGGGCCAACTAGTCAAGGATATGAAGTCCTTGGAGAAGGATTTCTCATCCTTTCCCATGATGAAATCTGGGATCATAAACTTTTGCTTAGGGCCCTGACTGAAAGATCAGGTTCTGAAGAGAATTCTTGAGCTGGTCAAAGCTTTAGTGATCATGTTGGCCTGGTCAAAAAGGGACCTAAAGAAGTGGCCAAAGTAGTCCATGGTCTTATCAATCCTGGTCAAGCTGTGAGCCCCAACCCTTGGGAGACAAGATTGGTAAGCTTTTATCTAGCACCTGGCAAACACCCTGAGCATTGTGGGTCTGTCCTGCCCGACCTAATCTCTGCAGCTACAGGTGATGGCATTATCTCCACTGCTATTTCTAACAAGCCATAGTCGGCTAGGACTGATACCTGATAAATTTTGCTGAGGGCTACAGTCACTCTGGGAAACTTCACTACCACAGATGGTGTCTCCAAAACCTACAATTACTTGAGCCCTGAAGAAACTGTGTTCACTCTGCCATATCTGAAATTCATCACCCTTGTAAAGACACTAGAATGTCTGTCCAGGTAACCAGGCAGCTGCTGTGGCTTAGGCGGCTACCACATAAATGTTTTGATATGAAATCAGTTAGCAAATAAATATTTGTGTGCCAGGCACTGTGGCTAAGAACTGGGAATACAAAAAAAGAGGCAAAACACAGTGCCTGATCTCAAGGAGTTCACAGTTCCATAAGGGAAACAATAAGCAAACTATTATGTATAAACAAGCTATATACACAATAGGAAAAAAATTAGAAGAGGGAAGTTACCAGAATTAAGAGTGGGCGGGGAGGGGGCGGCTAGGTGGTGCAGTGAATAGAGCGCAGGCCCTGGAGTCAGAAAGACCTGAGTTCAGAGCCGGCCTCCGACACTTAATCCACACAAACAAAAACCTAGCCGTGTAACCTTGGGCAAGTTACTTAACCCCAATGGCCCTAAAGGGGCGGCTAGGTGGCACAGTGAGTAAGAGCGCCGGCCTCGGAGTTGGGATGACCCGAGATCAGATCCGGCCTCAGAAAATGAGCACCCACGCATAAGTAATGACTAGCCGTGTAACCTTGAGCAAGTTACTTAACCCCAATTGCTTAAAAAAAAAAAAAAGAGTGGGTGGGGAAAGGCTCCTAGTAAAAGGTGGGATTTTAGTAGGCACCTAAAGAGAAGCCAGAAAGCAGAGGAAAAGAGATAGAGACAGAGACACACAGAGACAGAGACCATGTTCAGGGATGGGAGGCAGCTAGAAGAAATGCCTGGATTGGAGACAGAACAGCCAAGAGGCCACTGATGCTGGAGAGAGGAGTACACGGGGGAGGAAGGAGGAAGAAGTCTGGAAAAGGAGGAGGGGGCCAGGCTATGAAGGGCTTTGAAGGCCAAACAGCATTTTGCATTTGATCCTCTAGGCAACAGGGAGCCACCGAGTAGGGAGTGACATTGTTCCACTGGTGTTTTAGGAAAAACCCCTTCAGCAGCTGGAGGAGGGACTGGAACAGGGAGAGACTTGCGATAGGCAGACCCTCTTTGAGGAGGCATCACCACAGTCCAAGTATGAGGTGGTGGGGGTGTGCCCCGGGAGGGCACCATCATTGGAGAGAGGCTGCAAAGGTAAAAATCAACACCATATAGGATGGGAGGGAAAGGGGAGAAAGAATGAGGAATCCAGGGTCATTCCTAGATTTTAATCCTGAGAGGCTGGGAGGATGGTGTTGCCCTCTAGTGTTTGTCCTTCCTTCTTCAAAGAGGACCATGACATCAGGTAGATGACATGACTTGCAATTGACTTCGATTTAAGTGAGGCAGGTTATGCAAGGTCACCAGCCTCACTGACTTCTCTGAAGCCATCTGAGTCCAGTGGCCAGATATGGAGTAGGACAACTGGAGATGGCCCAAGATGCAGTGGGAGACCCTGGCCCTTTTAGGCTAAGGTCTTTCAGGTTCTGACTTTGAGTGAGGCAAGGCTCATTCAGTGAACAGGCCTCTTTAAGAAGGGAGTGGAAGGATAGCCCCTTTAATTAAAAAAAAAAATCAAACCCAGAGAGGAAGACCCTTAGGGTCACTGGCCAAAAGAGAAAGTTACTACTAGCATTTTCACTCTGAGCCAGGAGGGCCCCAAAAATAGCCATCAAGTGGTGCCTGGGTGGGGACCCTCTCCTCTCCTCAGGAAGGTAAATTTTGATGGCAGAAAGCTGCCTAATTCACGTGGGGTTCCCAAAAGACCAAACCTTGAACCAGAGTCACTCTGGAGCTGGCAGATGATTGCCCTCTACATTAGTAAGGAAGGTGGGGTAGCCTTGGCTCTCAGAGAAGACCATGACATAAGGAAGGTGGGGTGGGAGAGGAAAGCTGCGTTTAATTTAGGCACAAGGCGATTTTAAACCCATGGGATACAAAGGATGGGATCTGGAAGAGGATTGAGAACAAGCTGTCAGCGAAGCAGGAGGAGAAAGGGGTGAGGGTGGCAGGGTCCCCAGAAGCTAGAGAGGACAGAGGACCAACAGAGCCCCCAGCTGCAGAGAGGTCAAGGACAATGAGCGTGGGGGAAAGGCCACTAGGAGATCGCTAAGCAGAATTTAGGCAAGGGCAGTTTTTGTGGAATGATAAAGTCAAGAGTCAGATTGTAAGAGTTTCAGAGAGTAAGAAGGGCCTGGAGGCGCCCCGAGGACATGGCCTCTCCCGGGAGGGGCAGTGGGGCCCCAGGTGGAGACGGCCTCTCCCAGGATTTCAGCCAGAGGAGGCAGAACCAAGAGCGCAGTGAGCCGTGCTTCGGTCCAAGAACAATTCTAATGGAACAGGCCGGTGCCGGGCTGGGGCGGCTCTTCACTGGAGCTCCCGCCCTCCCCTGAGAGTCTTCTTCCTCATTCCAAAGAGAGCAGCGCCTCGCACTCAGTAGGGGCTTCAGCCCCTCCCAGTCCTCCCGCCCTCCCGGAGGAACCTGGGGCCACGTGCTTCTCGAAGACGCATGACGCAAGCACGCAGAGGCGCCGGACTCTCCGCCAATCAGGCAGCGGCCTGCCCGCCCCGCCCACCCCGCCTCGGGTGGGAGCCGGACCTCAACCTGAACGTTTTGGAAAAGCATTTTGGAGAAATAAATAAACACCTGAACCTGAGAGCGGAGGGGCCGGCCGGGGTCCTAAGCCTCCCTGCCCCCAGGTCTTACGCGGCTCTGCAGCTACCTCCCCGGACCTGCGCACTCGGTCCGTCCCGACGGACGGAGCGCGCAGCACGCGCGCGCCCCGGGCCGCTCTGGTGCGCAGGCGCGGCCCCGCATTCCGAGCAGTGACGCCGCGAGCGCGCGCGGCGCATTTCCGCTTCTGGCGAATGGCTCAGGCGTAGGGCGCGCGCCGCGCCGCAGGGGCTCCAGCTGCGACCCCGGCCCCGCCCCCAGGACCCTGGCCATGGAGGGTGAGCCTGACCTCTGACGGGTGGGGGGAGGGGGCCGGGAGGGGCCAGAGCGAGCCTGAAGGTCGCGCTGGCCGCCCCCCTCCCGGGGCGGGGCGTGGGGGGAGGTGGGCCCGGGAGGGAGGGGCCTGACTCCCTTTCCCCGCGCCCCCTCCTCTTTTCAGACTTGTTACCCATGATCTTCGCCTCGGGTAAGTGGGGGCGGCGCCGGGGGGGTGGGGGTGGGGGCCGCGGGGGGCAGCGGGCTGCGGATCCTGAGCCCGCGCTCTGTGCGCCCCCAGATTCGCCCCCGGCCCGGGGCCCCTTCGTGGAGATCATCGAGCAGCCCAAGCAGCGGGGGATGCGCTTCCGCTACAAGTGCGAGGGCCGCTCTGCGGGCAGCATCCCCGGGGAGCGCAGCACGGACACCACCAAGACGCACCCCACCATCAAGGTGGGCCCGGGGCGGGAGGAGGGGACTCCTGGCGGGCGGGGAGCGGGGGGCACTCACAGCCCCCCCATTGGAAGGGCAGCCCCAGACCTACCAGAAGCCGACCCTGGGGTCCTTGTTGGGTCTGGGACCCCCTACGTGTCCCTTCGCTGAAGGGGCCGACTCAGCCTCCAATCCTTTCCCAGATCGTTGGCTACACAGGGCCCGGTACTGTCCGAATCTCCCTGGTGACCAAGGAGCCCCCTCACCGGCCCCACCCTCATGAGTTGGTGGGGAAGGACTGCAGGGACGGCTTCTACGAGGCTGAACTCTGCCCTGATCACTGCATCCACAGGTGAGAAGGCCCATGTCTGCACCAAGAGGTGTTGGGGAGTCAGGGCAGGGGTCCCACAAAGTGCTCAGTTCTTTCTGGGGAGGGGGAACCAGAAGGACCCCACATGATGGCCAGGACTGAGCGGTAGGAACGGGCACCCCAGCGTGGGGGGTGGGGGGGGCGGGCAGAGGAGGGCTGGATTGGGCTGGGCAGGCCCTGGGCTTGGGGAACCAAGCAGGCTGACAGGTGTGAGGTGTTAGCTTCCAGAACCTGGGGATTCAGTGTGTGAAGAAGCGAGATCTGGAGCAGGCCATTGCTCATCGAATGCAGACCAACAACAACCCCTTCAATGGTGAGAGACTCTGTGGCCAGAATGGCCAGGGCCCCCAGTAGCCCAGCCTGGCCCTGTCCTGTGCCTCCCCACCTCACTCACAAGCTTCTTCCTCTCACTGTCACAGCGCTGGTGCAGGATCCTTTTAAAACGCATTTTATGTTGCTTCTTGTTTTGACATCGCTGTCATTTCCCATCCTTCTTCTGAAGTGACCCTTCCTTTGGGACAGAGGGGTGTTCTGTCCTGGCATCTCCCCCCTCCTTTTTTGCCAGCCCCTTGTTATCTGCTCAGTCACTCTGGCCTTGGCTTGCTTCAGACACTCTCCTGTTCACTTGGGCCTGCTTGTTTCATTCCCCATCTGTTCATAAAAATTTTCATATGTTTTTCTGAATCATTTTTATGTTATTCCTTACTGTATAGTAATGTTCTGTTACATTCACATGCTTCGTGTTTTCAGCCCATCTCTAATTGATGAGCCCCCACTTTGTTAAAGCTATAGAACTGCTATGAATGTTTTGGTTTATGTAAGACCTGTTGTTGTTTCTATCTTTAGATTTTGTGGTGTTTCGATAATTAGATTATTGGGTCAGAAGCCTTTAGTGCCTTGTCTTGCTTCCAAATTAAAACCAAGAATGGTTGGATCACTTAACAGCTCCATCAACAATGCACCAGTGTACCTGTCTCTTGTCATCTGTGCTGTGCTGGCTATCACTTGTCTCTTGTCTTCCAGGCCTTCAGACCTTTCCTTTTGGTCCTGCTTCCAGTACCTCCCCCAACCCCAAATTAGTTTACTCTTTTGGAGAGTGATTTTTTTCTGGTCTTTATAGTGTGCACATTTTTGAAATGTAATTTAAAAGTTTCCCTTCTTTTACCTTGATGAACTACCTGACTTGTCCACTTCTGGGTCTAGCCCTGGGATTCTGTTCCATGGCTCTGTTCTTATGCCTCCTTAGTGGTGTCTTTGTGGGTTCCCTTTGGCCCCATAGCAGTAGTGTGTGTCTCCCACAGAGTGGGAGCCTCCTTACCCTGTGACACTCCCCTATTCCCGTAGTGCCCCTGGAAGAACAGCGTGGAGATTATGACCTGAATGCTGTCCGACTCTGCTTCCAAGTGACCATCCGGGACCCTTCAGGCAGGCCCCTTGTCCTGCCCCCTGTTCTCTCCCATCCCATCTATGATAACCGTGAGTGAAAGGCAGGGAAAGGGGAATCTGGCCCCCAAGCCGTGTCTTGAGGGAGAGGTGAGCCATAGGCACCAGGAGAGCTAGTAGATTGGACCTAGAGAAGCTAAGTGGTGGGGATGCCCAGTCACCTTGTTTCAGCCAGCATTCAGCTGAATGGACATATGGCAGTTGGTGCTAGGACTCCAGAAGTCAGCAGTGAGATGGTGTCTGTGCCTATGGCTGGCCTATGGTGGCATGCCTATGGCTAAGCAGATACAAGCTGGGGTGGGCTGGGCCAAAGGATGAAGTTCCTCCAGCTCCTGGGAGGTGAGTAGTGAAAACAAGACGAGCTACTTAACGTTGATGAGTATGGGAGGATGACACCTAGATCTAGGAGTCTAAGCAGAGCCCGTGGGCTACAGAGTGAGAGGAGAAGAGCTCAGGGGGGGTCAGGTGGTGTCCGGCTCTTAGAGAACCTGCTGCCAATGGGCCCCCACCACCAGGTCCTTGGTGAGTACCTACTATCCCGAACACAGTGCATGCCAGCGGCCAGAGAGCATACAGGGCCTGGAGGGAGAAGATGCGATCCTTGCCCTTCCAGAGCTTACAGACCTACTGGGAGCTCAGGCCCTGTCCAGGCCAGGCACAGGAATGAACAGTGTGGCTCTTAGCAAACTGGACCTGTGGCCTTGAAGTAATCACAGGCTAGTACAGGGCCAGAGTCTGAGGGAGTGTTCAGTGTCTGGTGCTGGCTCTGGCGCATTGGAGGAGATGCATGAGGGCTGAAATGGTCAAGGACCTGCACCAGGGCATTGCAGGCTTTGTTTAGTAATCCCTTCATCGTGTTATTGAGAAATAGGTGTCATGGGAAACAGGGCGCTGCACTTGGAATTAGCCTTGGAGACTTACTAGCTGTGTGGTCTTTGGCAGATTCTTCACCTTCCTGTGTCTTAGCTTCCTTCCAGCCCCAGAGCTAGGACCTTGTTAAATCAAAACCCAAACCATCTCTGCCCTCAGAAAACTTAGATTCTGCTTGGGAGGAGGCAGCACATACACAAATAAGCCAACACAAAATCTCTTCGGTGCATGCACAGGGTTGTGAGGGAGGGGGGCTGGTGCTTAGGGAGAAGCTTGTGGGAAACAGGGATTGTAGGCAGGCTGGATCCAGGGTGTGACAAGCCTTTTACACCAACAGAGGAGTTTGTACTTAGTCCAAGAGGCAGAAAGAAAGGAGAAGAGCTCCTAGAGTAGGACAGTGACATGGTCCTATGGGTGTGTGCTTTGAAAAAGTCACCTTGGCAGCTATAAGGAAGATACACCAAAAAAATACCAATGAGGAGCTTGTCACTGTGGTCCAGAGGGTGACTGCTTGTGGCATTAAGGGGAAGGGAGCAGATATGAGAATTGCTGTGGGATGAGACCCAACAGGACTTGGTAAGATTGACTCTTGGTGAGGGAGAGGGGAGAATGGAAGGTGACTCCAGGACTGAGAACCTGAGTGACTGGAAGAGTGATGGTGCCCACCACGACGTAGTCATGCTAGGGAGGAAGGGTGAATTTTCCCATAAGCAGGAGTCCTGTTCTGGACCTGAGGTGTCTGAGTTGGTAATGGCAGCTTAGGATTCAGGACTCAGCAGAGAAGAGTTTGGAGCTGAACACACTGATTGAGGAATTACTGGACAGGGATACTTTGCCCCATCAGAGCTGATGAGATCACCAGGAGTGCCAGAGAGAGCACTGGAGGCCCCTCCGTGGGGGGGGGGGGGGGGGACACAAATGATGAATCAGCAAAGGATGCTGAGAAGGAACAGTGAGAGATAAGAGACCTGAAAGGACTAGTCAGCAGTGTCAGAGGCTGCAGAAAAGGGGACCTGTGGCCCAGGGCCCAGAAAGCATTAAGCATCTTCTGCGTGCTGGGGATGCTGAACCCAGGGATACAGGTACAGAGGATGAACCTCTCACCATGAGCTGTTTACAGTCTAAGGAAGGGGTCAGCAAATACATTCAGAAATACATGCAGCGTTAAGATATGATTAATGATGCTTATACAGAGTAGTTTAATAGAAGACAGCTTATAGACTAATAGCTGGCATTTGTATCGTGCCTTAACATTTTCAAAAGAGCTTTACAAATATTTTATTTAATTCCCACAAAGACCCTGGGAAGTAAGTGCTTTTATTTTCCCCACTTTACAGATGAGGAAACTGAGGCAGAGAGAGGCCAAATGACTCACCCAGGATTAAGTGTCTTAGGCAGTATTTGAACTCAGGGCTTCATAAAGTCTAGCACCCCCCGCTGAGCTGGTAGGAGTAGATAAGTCAGGAGAGAGAGGTGGAAGGTTGGGGGGGGGGCAGGCTGCTGGAGAAGGAACCCAAAGCTCCTTTGTGCTTGGGTTCTGGGATGGGGACGGAGGAGAGGGTGCTCTGGTTCCAAAAATGTGTGTGAACCAGTGTGGCACCTATGCTAACTGGGGGGACGCGGATCCTGGGGGACCAGGCTGGCACCAATTGAGCTCCTTTTGCTCTCCCTCGCACCCTCAGGGGCTCCCAACACTGCCGAGCTGAAGATCTGCCGTGTGAACCGTAACTCGGGCAGCTGCCTGGGCGGGGATGAGATCTTCCTCCTCTGTGACAAGGTGCAGAAAGGTCAGTGCCAGCTGGGCATGGGGCTGGGGGGAGGGGGCTCTGGGGAAGGCTGACACCTCTCTGCCTGCTCTGTCCCCAACAGAGGACATCGAGGTGTGTTTCACGGGGCCGGGCTGGGAGGCACGCGGATCCTTCTCGCAGGCCGATGTGCACAGACAGGTGGCCATCGTGTTCCGCACCCCGCCATATGCAGAGCCTACCTTACAGGCCCCAGTACGGGTTCACATGCGGCTTCGGCGGCCGTCTGACCGGGAGCTCAGTGAGCCCATGGAGTTCCAGTATCTGCCAGACACAGGTACAGGGCTGTACTCTGAGCAGGCAGGGCCCTGCTGCTTAGGGGCTGAGGGAGAATTCTTGCAGCCCTTGGTCCATTTCCCATGGTGTGGCCAGATGGGGTTGAGCGCATGACCATGTCTTTGGAGTTTCTTCATCCCTGGGGAAATTTCTCAAAGCAAACTCTAAGAGAGCACAGAGATGGAATCAGTGCCCGCCCCCCCCCCCCCCCGGCCTCTTCTTCCTTTTCTCCTTCCTCTTCTTCCTTTCTCCTTCTTCTCTTCTCCCCCCCTCCCCCCCAATCTTTTCTTGCATTCAGAAGACTATCATCCTGCCTTTCAGGTCCAAACCCTTGAGAGTTCCTTGAAACTCTGTCTTGACAGAGCTGATCAGTGTCAGGACCACCTGGTGATTCCCACAGTGGCATCCATCCCTACTCCTCACCCACCTGCCTTGTTACCTTCAAGGGCCTTCCTTCAACCCACTGTCAGACTAATCTTTCATCTCCTTTGCTCAAAAGTCCCTGCTTCCAGCTGCTTACTGGCAAAAGTGTAGGCCCCTTTGGCATTCAAGGGTCTGAATCAATTAACAAACAAATATTTGTTACACTCCTACCCTGTGGGATATACAAAGACACAGTAAAGCTGCCCCTGCTCTCAGGGAGCCTGGCCATCTACTCAGGAGAAGCCACTTCTGTAACTATTTACAGGATAGAGGCAGGGCATGTTAGGAAGGAGAGAGGACCTCGAAGCCCAGCAGGTGGGCCAAGAGGGCTTTGTGAGGGAGGTAAGGGACTCTCCGACATGAAGCGAGGAGGGGCACACTCCTAGGGGAGATGAAGAGTCATGTATGCATCCTGGCGTGTCAGGCTGGGGTGCACTGAGCCTTCTAGATGTGTTCTGTCAGGCTGCTGAAGCTGAATGTAGGACTTCACGTGCCCTGGGCGGTCATCACCCTGACATGTGTTGGTAATTGAGTAGTAAGTAAATGCATGCAGACTGACCAATTCCAAGGTGCTATGTGGATATCAATTCCCGTTCTTTTCCAGCATGTTGGCCATCCCTCCCAGCTCTGGTGGGTCACTCATGTCATCTCCACATCTGTGGAGAAGCAGCCAGGGTGGAAGGGGTACTTGGAGGCCCTCTCTGACCCTCCTGGCTGTGTGACCCTGACCCAGTCACTTCCCCTCTTGGTGCTCTAGGAAACTTTATCAGACAGCAAATTGCAGAGAAAGTACTGGTCCGCATTGGTAGAGGTGTTTCCTCGACAACACAATCACAGGTGCTACCCCCAAAGTCTTTGGCTTTCTCCTCATGGGTCCAGCCTCTACCATGGAGTCTCTCACCTCTCTGCTGAGAAGGGGCAGAAGGGATTGTTCCCTGACAATCAGCATTCAGACCAAGTTCAAGGCAGAATCTTCTTTTTTTTTAAACTAAAACATTGTTTTCTTTTTAAAAAAAATTTTTTTTTTTTAGTTTTCAACATTCACTTCCAGAAGATTCTGAGTTTCACATTTTCTTCCCCCTCTTTCTCCTCCCCAAGATAGTGTGCAATCTGATAAAATTTCTACTTATACATTCATCTTAGACTTTTTTTTTTTTTTTTTTGCTTTTGGAAGGGAAGGTAGGGCAATTGGGGTTAAGTGACTTGCCCAAGGTCACACGGCTATTACGTGTGAAGTGTCTGAGGCCGGACTTGAACTCGGGTCCTCCTGACTCCAGGACCGGTGCTCTATTCACTGGGCCACCTAGCTGCCTCATAAAAACTGTGAAAGACTTTCTGTTATTTTGCCATACATTCATATTAAACACTTTCACATCAGTCATGGTGTAAAGAAAAATTAGAATATTAATGAGAGGAACCACGAGAAAGAAGAAACAAAACAACAAAAGAGGAGAGCAAATAGTCTGCTTCCGTCTGCACTCAGACGCCATGGCTCTTTCTCTGGATGTGGAGGGCATTTTCCATCCTGAGTCTTTTGGAGTTGTCTTAGGTCCTTGCCTTGCTGAGAAGAGCCCAGTCTATCAGTCATTGCACAATGTTTCTGTTACTGTGGACACTGTTCTCCCGGTTCTGTTCTCTTCACCCAACTCAGTTCATACAATCTTTCTAGGTTTTTTCTGAAGTCCACATGCTCGTCATTTCTTATGGAATAATAGCATTCCATTTCATTTGTATGCCACAACTCATTCAACCATTCCCCAGTTGATGGACAGCCCCTCAATTTCCAATTCTTTGCCACCACAGAAAGAACTGCTATGAATACTTTTGTACATGTGGGTTCTTTTCCCATTTTTGTGATATTTTTGGGATATAGACCTAGAAATGGTATTGCTGGATCAGAGGGCATGCACATTTTTATCGCCCTTTGGGCATAGCTCCAAATTGCTTTCCAGAATGGCTGGATCAGTTCACAGCTCCACCAACAATGCATCAGTGTTCCAATTTTCCCACATCTTCTCCAACACTTATCATTTTCCTGTTTTTTCATGTTAGCCAATCTGATAAGTGTGATGTGGTACCTCAGTGTTTTGATTTACATTTCTCTAATCAATAGTGATTTAGAGCATTTTTTCATATGACTACAGATAGCTTTAATTTCTTCCTCTGAAAACTGCCTGTTCATATCCTTTGACCATTTATCAATTGGGGAATGACTTGTATTCTTAGAAATTCAAGTCAGTTCTCTATGTATTTTTGAAATGAAGCCTTTCTCAGAGACACTGACTGTAAAAATTCCCAGTTTTCTGCTTCCCTCCTAATCTTGGTTGCATTGGCTTTGTGCAAAAACTTTTCAATTTAATGTCATCAAAATCATCCATTTGGCATTTCATAATGATCTCTATCTCTTGTTTGGTCATAAATTCTTCCCTGCTTCATAAACCTGACAGGTAAACTATTCTGTGCTTTCCTAGTTTGCTTATAGTATCAGTACACATAAATCATGTACCTATTTTTACTTTGTCTTGGTATAGGGTTTAAGATGTTGGTCTGTGCCTAATTTCTGCCATGGTATTTTCCAGTTTTCCCAGCAGTTTTTCTGAGTTCTTATCTCAGAAGCTGGAATCTTTCAATATATCAAATAGTAGATTACTATAGCCATTGACTATTGTGTCTTGCTTACCTAACCTAACTGATCCAGCACTGTATTTCTGAACCAGTACCAAGTTTTGGTGATTGCTGCTTTAGAGTACAATTTAAGATTTGGTACTATGCTACCTTACCTTGCATTTCTTTTCATTAATTCCCTTGATATTTTGGATCTTTTGTTCTTCTGGATGAATTTTGTTAGTTTTTTCTAGCTCTATAAAATAATTTTTTGGTAGTTTGATTGGTATAGCACCAAACAAATAATTTTATTTCATAGAATCGTCATTTTTCTTATTAGCTCAGCCTACCCAGGAGCAACTGATATTTTCGCAGTTATTCAGATCTGACTTTATTTGTGTGAAAAGTATTTTGCAACTGTGTTCATATAGTTCCTGGGTTTGTTTTTGGCAGGTAGGCTCCTTGATATTTTATAATGTCTACAGTAGCTTTAAATGGAATTTATTTTTTGGGTAGAGGCTTCTTAAGGAACATACCAGAAACTGCAGTTGAGCTTACTGACCTGTAGTTTCCAGACTCTAGGCTCTTCCCTTTTCTGCAGGTTGGACCTTTGACCTTCTCCAGCCCTGCAGCACCTCTCCATGCCTAGGAAGAGCATCTGCTGGCTCCTTTAGTACCTGAACATCGAGTTCCACTGGGCCTGAGGGCCAGAACTCAACAAGGGCAGTTGAGGGCATGCTTTCCTCCTCACTTTGGATCTTACTGTATTCCCCATTCTCGTTTAGTTCCATTGTATTCTTGGTGGAGAAAGTAGATGCAAAATGGAAGGTGTGTAATCTCCTTTCTCTGCATCTTCTGATTCCCCGATACCTCCCCCCCACCCCTTTTATTGGGTGTTGTTTGTCAGCAGGCAGAAAGCTGCACCCAGCAGATACTTAATGGGTGTTTGGTGAATTCAGTTGAACTTTAGGCTGGGAACATCAATTGGAGCCAAAGGTTGGACTTTGTTTGGCAGGATATAGGACATATTGAAGGTTTGGTAATAGGAAAGTGATGTGGTCAGACCTTTGCAGTAGGAAGACTGCTTTGGCAGCTGTGAAGAAGATAGATTGGAAGGGGGAGGATACTGGGGGCAGGCCAGACCAGTCTACAGGATCCAGGAGTAGGCCAGCCGAGGAGTGAGGAAGCTTGGCCTCTTCTCTGGCTGATGTTCCTCCCTAGCTGGGGGTTCCCTGATGCTCTGATGCCAGCTTCTCCCTCCCCAGGCACTCTCTTGGCTTCCTACTGCATGGTTCAGTTGTCACCTTGGTGTATAAATCTGACCCTCAGGGCTGCATGCAGCACTAGTTCTGATCTCCATCACCATCTGCCTGTTGGGCTTTTGCAGCACGACGTCCTATGGGCATCTCAAGTTCTGCATGGCCAAAACACAATCATTGGCTTTCCCCCCAAACTTCCCTATTTGGCAAGTATGGGCCAGTCTTCCCTTTGTGAATCCTGGTTCATAAAAGCCGGGTCATTCTCTACTTCTCATTCCTCCTCCCTCTAATGTAGATAATCTACATATCTCATAGCTGGGCTCCCTCTCTCTGCTCAAAGGGCAGCCTCCCCTGACTATATTGGGACCTCTGCAGCCCTGAGGCCACCTCAAACAAAAGGAGTCCCCACCGAATACGACCTGCAGGGAGTGATCTGGCAGGCCTCTGGAGGCCAGGACACTCCATTCCTCTGGGATGAGGTTTTCCTAGTTCCTCCTCATTGGTCCTTCTGCCTCAACCTCTCCTCTCCCCATCGCTGCTTCAGTGTAGATTTGGTCATGTCCTCTCTTGACTCCCCCTTGTCTGTAGCTTTGGCGCTGAACTCCTGTTTGGCATTCCAGGCCCCTCCTGGTGTGACCTTCTTGCTCCCAGGGCCCAGCAGGTCACAGATGTGTGACAAACTCTTGTGGGTTGTGGGAAGTTAGCAAGGTGGGTAGAGAAAGGATGTATGGGAGAGGCAGGAGGCTGCACCCATCTACCAGTCGTGTGGTGTGAGAGGGAGTCTTGTCATGTGACCCAGGACAGGGCCAGTTCTAGCAATCTTGGACAGAGATGAGGTGGAAATGGCAGGTTCCTGGGGCCCAGGGCTCAGGCCCCAGGAAGCACTTGGTAAAGGCTTCTGTAGTGATTGGTGCATTCCCAGAACATAGACTGGCCTACTTTTGTCTTGCCTGCTCTGTGCTTCTGGGATTTGATGGATAAAGGCCTCTCCCAGGAGAGGTGGGAGCCCGAGCCCCTCTCCAGAGCGGGGCTGGGCAGGAGCCTGCAAGAGGGGCCTGAGGGGCCCAGCTGGCCTTTCTTCTCTTCTCCCAGATGACCGACACCGAATTGAAGAGAAGCGGAAGAGAACCCTGGGCACCTTTAAGAGCATCATGAAGACCAGTCCTTTCAGTGGTGAGTCCTGGCAGCAGGGGCTGGGCTCAGGGGGGGAGTCTGGGGAGGTCTCCTGGGACTAACTGCCTCTTTCCACCCAACAGGCAATCCCGATGCCTGGACACCCCCCAGACGCATTGCAGTGCCCTCCCGCAGCACTGCGACCTCTGCTCCCAAGCCCCCAGGTAAGGCCTTCGTTTCCCTGGAGCCAGTCAGACCCGAGGGCCAGAGGACTGTCACTGGGCTGGACTGGGAAGGCCTGGGCTAGGGTTTTGTCATTTGGGTTACTTGAGCTGGGGTTGGGGAAAACAGCATCTGTTAAATGAACACTACTACAGTCTCCCTGTGGTCCTTGCCAACACTGTAACACTGACTGTAAGGAACTGACTGTTCCTAAAAGGGTGAGAGGTCATCAAGGCTTGAAATAAGAAAGGGTCCACAGTTCCTGGGGTGGGGGTGGGGGGGAACACAAAGCTCTTGGCACTGGGCCAGGCTGTTGATGATCCTCTCTTTCCCCCAGTCCACTCAGGTGTCCTTCCAGGCCTGCCTTCCTCTGTCTCCCAGCCCTACAACTTCCCCCCGACCCTCAGTACCATCAACTTGGAGGAGTTTTCTCCCATGGTCTTTCCATCTGGCCAGGTTCCAGCCCCTTCCCTGGCTGCTGCCCCCACGCCTGCTCCTCCCCTGGTTCCAGCCCCACCCACCGCAGCCCCTGCCCCCATCCAGCCCCAGCTCTCCCAGTCCGGGGAGGGAACGCTGTCCGAGGCCCTCCTGGGCCTGCAGTTTGACACAGATGGAGATCTGGCTGAGCTCCTGGGTGACCCTGACAGCACCTACACCAACCTCGCGGCCATCGACAACTCCGAGTTCCAGCAGCTGCTGAACCAGGGAGGAGCAGGGCCCCTGGAAGGCCCCGGGCCCTCAGGGGAGCCCATGCTGATGGAGTACCCCGAGTCCATCACCCGCCTCATGACCGGGCCTCAGCGGCCCCCCGAGCCCAGCCCCGGCCCCTCGGGGGCCTCGGCGCTCTCCAACGGGCTACTGGGGGCAGACGAAGTCTTCCCCTCCATGGGGGACATGGACCTGTCAGCCTTCCTGAGTCAGATCAGCTCCTAAGAGGGGCCCGGCCCGGCCTGCGGGGGACACTGGCCTACTCTGGACACGCCTCTTGAAGCTGCTCCCCCCCCCGCCTTGTCCCTGGAGATGGGAGGAGTGAACCCCGTTCCATATGTTATCTGCAGTATCTCTCTCTGTTCTGGAGGTGCTTAAGTAAAGCATTAACTCCTCTGAAGAAGGGCCCACCCCGGCTGGCGGCTCCTTGCGGGGCTTGGGGGGTGAGACCCCCTCCCTAAGCGCCTTACACCGGGCTTCGGGCCGGCCCCTTACTTCTCTGCCCCTGACACCAGCATCCCCAACAGCGCGCAGCTCGGTGGGGGGGGCCAGCCTGGGGGGCGGGGGCGAGCACGGGCCACGCGCCCCTCCCTTCAAGTGCCTTAGGCCGGGCGGGGCCCGTGGTGGCGGGGCTGCTGACACCGCCTTCTTTATACTCTGAATCAATAAACCCCTCTCCAAGCGCCTGTTTGTGGCCTCCGTTGACTCTCCGGCCGGGCGCCCCGCCCCCACCGCGCTGCTGGGTGCTCTCCCCGAGGGGAAACTGAAGGCAAGCTCCGGGCTGGAGGAGGGTCCAGATGGATGGAGGGAGGGGGGCCTCGGCGCAGTAGTGGGTCTGCAGACCACCTGGCACCTTCCAATGTCTACAAAATGTTTAAAGAAACGGACACGCGCGAAAGAACTGCGCGCTCTCTGGCTTGCGCATGCGTACTGTTTTGGCACTGCGTGCTACCATGAGGAGGCGGGGGGGGGAGGGGAAGAGGGTGCCTGAAAGGCAGTCAGGAAACGAGATGAGTCCCGTCTGCAGCTGCTCCTGCCGGCCTGGGCTCCCAGAGTGGGGCTGAGGCAGTTACCTCCCTGCCGCCCTTATTGGGACAGGAGACCCAGGAAGGGACTCCTAGCCCGGCCCAGCAGCCGAGCATGCGCACTGACAGCCTGGGGGGCGGGGCTGCGCCCAGCTTCCTCCCCCTGCTCTGCCAAGTTGGACATGCGCGATGTAAGGACGAGGACTCAGCCAGGCAGGCAGGCGGGTCTTGTCTTGGAGGCGTGTCCTAGTATGGCCCCGCCCCCGAAGAGCTCTGACTCCTGGCGCTTCTGCTTCGGGGCCACGCAAGGAGTTTGCGCCCCGCCTCCCGTGCTGCAGTTTCCCTCCTTTCTTTCTCCACCATAAACAGCTTAATTCACCTGCGGCCAGCCAGGCAAAGACCAGAGAAGGCAAGTGGCCCCCAAGACTGTCGGAAGGGATGTCCCCCTGGCTCTTGGAGGCTGTGTGACCTTGGACAGGTCCCCTGAGATCCTCCTCTGTGGAATAGGGGCAGGACCTGGACCTGTGTCTGCTTCTCGGGGAGAGTGGCCTAGGGCACTGGGTCGGGCAGGACTCGAACCCAGGGCTTTCCACCATGGTCGTGGTGATGAAAGTACTTCTGTGGACCTGAAGACTCTCTGGATGTGGAAATGCACCGCCACCATCATCATCATCATCATTGCTGGTGTCTCTGCCCCACCCATTGGGCCCCTGTGCAGAAACTGTTGAGAGGGGAAAGTGACTTGTCCAAGGTCACTCCGCTCTGGGAGAAGAGACATTTCTCTTGCTTTAAAGCTGGGGGGCTGTCCCATTTCACACGTGAGCAAGCTGGCTCACAGAGTCCATAACCGACATCGGAGCCAGAATCCAAGGGAGAACACTGACCATCTTTTCCACAGAAAATTCTTGGAAGGGGAAAATGAGGTCCAGCCAGGGCGGACTGCCAGAGGTCACAGGCCAGTGAGTGACAGGAGCCCATCTCCTAACAGAGCTGTTCCCAGAGGCCTGAGACGTCCCCAGAGGTGTGGGCTCCAGGGTCGCGGCCCCTGGTTCCCTTCTGGACCCCACTGCTCCCAGGAGACATGGCCCAAGATGCCAGGTGAAACACCCAAAGATCGGCCTGCTGCCTCCCAAGGCATCTCTGAAGCCGAAACTGATGGCTCGGACCCCATGGACGCGGGACAGGAGGGGAGCCGGCCAGCAGCGATGGGCAGGACAAGAACGGACTCAGTTCTGAGCTGGAGGCTTCGCGGGGGATGCCCAGCCCAGCTCTCCACAGGACCTCAGTCTCCCCATCTGTAAAGAGTGAGGGCTGTATGTTCTCTGGGGCTCGATGGAGCAGCGTCCAGAGCGGCCAGGACAGCCAAGGACTTCACTGCTCAATATCAGGCCTTACACATGCTGAAAGACTGAATGAATGGAGAATGAAGAGAAATGGGACAAAAATACCCAGGGACTTGGAATGTCATGGCAATGGGATTAGTCTCCTTCCAACTGAGCCAGAGCACAGAAACAGGAACCATGGAGGGCAGGCAAGGAGAAAAACTGAGGCTTGTAAGGAGTGACTTCCTAGCCCTTAGATCTGCCCTGGGCTGGGCTCCCCCTCCCACCAGGTTTTCAGGCCCAGACTGGTCAGCTGCCATCTTGTTGGGGATCTGGTCCTTGGCCAGGGATGAGTCAGCCTAGATTCCCTCAGAAGAATCCAGGGGTCTGCTTTGCTATGTCTGCCATTTCTTCAGGACCAAGAGGCTCTTCCAGGGAGTGGAGGAGGGAGCCCCAGCACTCTCTTCTAGACAAAGGACTCTGGAGGCCCCAGTCAGTGGGGGAGACACCCCAAGTGAGAGAAGAGGGAGCATGGGTGCTCATCATGCTCTGGTGTACTCTGGAGCCCCCAGCTCACTCTGACACGCCCCCCCCAGACAAAGTGAAGGAGGGCCCTCTCATCCCAGTGCCTTCTGGGATGGCAAAAAACCCAGGTTTCCAGGCAAGATAAGCCATCCCATCCTCCCTCCTCCCCCTCAGGAGCTATTTCCTTCCCAACAAGGCCAAAGGCCAGTAAATAAAGCTGTTTGTCCCCTGGGTGCCTGGCCTCCCAGTGGTGTTTGGGGAGGCAGCCCTGGGATGGGCTCCTCCTTCCCCTTGGGGGCTTCACCCAGAAGCTTCTCAGGGACTGACAAAAGGCCTTTCAGGCCACAGCAGAGAAAGGGGGGGGAGGGGAACTGATCCACAGAACTCCCCAGGGTGTGGTAACTGAATGTGCAACTAATTGCATTTCCAATTCTGGACCAATACAGTGGAATGCCCCCTTTAAACTGGACACAGGTGTTTTCTGGACTGGTCCAAGGCCAGTGTCCCTTGCAGAGTGGGAGAAGGCAGTATGGATGGGCAGAGGCAGGCCAGGCTGAGACTATAACCGCGGCCCACTCGTATTTAGACAGATTCCATTCTGAATAGTGAGAGCTCCTTCCAAATTGAGGCCATGGGAGGTGGTCCTGCCCTTAGGGTGCAGCAGAGCCAGACCACTGAACTGGAGGGAGGCTACAGATGATATGGTGCTGGGAGAGTGGGGGGCAGGGAGCAGTGTGGTTTCTGGGGCCACCTGCAGGGAGGGGAGACCAGACCAGTGAGTGAGGGCTGTGGGGGCTGAGGAACCTGGAGAGGAACCTCCAGGGAAGGAGGGGAGCCATCTCTGGCAGCAGAACCTTCTGTATAAGCAGTATGGGGGGGTGGCTGCCCAATCTCTCCCTCACAGGGCTGGGCAGAGCCTGGGGTGCTTCCACCTGGGCGGCCTGCCAGCTTCACCCTCTCTGTGCTCCCCACCCACATGTCCTCAGGGCCTGGGCCAGCCACCAAGGTATATGGGTCTGGATCTCAGCCCTGCCACTTCAGCTCACGTAACATGGACATTGTACAAGTCTCTTGCCCCATTGGGGCCTGCTTCTCCCTCTAGAAAAGCAGGGGCTTGGCCTGAAGACCCTTCTGGCTCCCAGCACATGTTCCTATGATCCTTCCCAATCCTTGGCCTTGTCCAGAGCTCTCTCCTCCTCACCTCCATCCTGACCTAGACTGGACAGACCCCTCAGAGGCAGAGGCCTTCATCCTGTCCTACCATGGGGGGCCCAGGCCTCTAGGATGGAGGCAGGTGACCAGCTGGAGGGGGAGAGGCATGGAGCAGATGAAGCTGGCTGGCCTTAGAAGCCCCAGCCCATCTTCCTAGGGCCCCCTCCTCCCCTTTTCCTCTCTTCCTCATTCATCCACTGATACTTGTATCATGTTGTTCTTTACTTTGTCATGCCAAGAACACCTCTGGCGAACAACATTTACAGAGGGGCTGAAGAAGCCAGGCCTAGGAGGTGCCTGAGAAAGACCAGGAGACTGAGGGGCGGTCCTTTACCCCAAAATACACAAAGGATTGCCCCCATTTCAAAAAGCCACTGAGACTTCCAGGGAGGGCAGCAGGACATAGCTTCTCCCTTCTCATGCCTGATGTCCAGCTGGAGCAGCCCCCCCAGTGCCCATAGAGAGGGACCATCCAGCTGGAACAGCCCCCCCCCCCCGCCCCCGTGCCCATGGAGAGGGACTGGCCAGGTGGAGCAGCTCCCTGTGGTAAGGGAGGGCTGTCCAGGTGGAGTGGACCCCATGCCCATGGAGAAGGGCTGTCCAAGTGGAGCAGCTCCCCGTGGTGAGGGAGAGGCAGGTTGAGGCAGGAGGGCCCCTGGGCAGCTCTGGATCCTCATGGTGCTGGGACTTCTTCCCTGCAGTGGCCTAGGGCTCAGGGGCCTGGGGCTCCCAGCTGCTGGGAGGCTCTGAGCAGGCGGGCAGCAGCACTCTGGGACTCTGCCTGGAGCCGCAGGTTATTATGTCGCAGATTCCGAACCTCTTCCTGAAGGGCCGCTTTGTCCGCCTTCTCCTGGAGGAGGTGCAGCATTGGGGGATGTGGGGGGGAGGCGCAGTGTGGGGGGACAGTGTGGAGGGGGGCATTGGGGGGGGCAGCATAGAGGGCTGCCAGGTCTCCCCGCCCAGCCCGCCCCCCTGGGCCCTCACCTCCTCACCTTCTGCAAGTCATCCTGAAGCTTCTTCAGCATGGTCTCCAGGTGGGAGACCTTCTCAGACAAGCTTCCAGAGGCCGGGCTGTGGGCAGGGAGGGCACCTGAGGAGCCTGGCCCCCTGCCTGGGGCCCCCTTCTTGGCCCCTCCCCTCCCTGCTCCCAGCCCTCCCCAGCCACAGCTCGGTCCTTACTCGGGCTCAGCTCTGGCAGCTTCCCGGAGATCCCCGGCCTCTGGCAGCTGCTGGCCTACAATGACAGCACACATGAGGGCTCCTTCCTTCCATTCCCCCACCCCCCCAGCCCCATTGTACAGATGAGCAAGGAAAGGTAGGGAGCAGAAGGGAGGAGCGGCTCACCCTCCCGGGACAAGGCCTCCAGGATGCTGTTGCAGGTGGAGGCAATCTCCGAGATGGATTTCCATTCCTCTTCCAGGGGCTCGTTCCCAGCTTCGGACAGGACTGAGGGCAGAAGAGGCAGGTGCCAGGCCCGGCTCGCCCAGGGCCATGCCCTCCACCCCCTGGAGGTCAGAGGGACACTTACTCTTGCTTATGGAATTCCTCAGGGAGAGGGTCCGGGGCAGGAAGGAGTCGCTGAGCTCCCTGGCCATCGGGGTGGGGTCCTCCAGGGCCTCCTGTCCCATGGCAGTGTCAGAGAGAGCCTGAGGTGGGTGCGTGGTGAGGGCCCGGATGCCCAGTCCACCCCCTGTGCCTGGGCTGCTTCTTACCTGGTCCAAAACCCCCGGCCCAACCTGGGCAGGCTGGGGAGGCTTAGGGGTGGCCACCAAGAGGAGGTCCGGGGTGGCATCTGGCAAGAGCGGGATGCCCTCAGGCAGAGAGCTGGGGAGGCAGTGAGGAAAAGGTGAGGGGCAAGAGACTCCCCTCAGCCCTCCCTGCCCTGGGGACCAGGAGGAGAGTGGAGGCCAGAGCCCAGGACCAGCAGAGGGCAAGGGGGAGGTGCCGACCTCTGGGGAGACAGGCTGCTCTGACTGTGCAGAAACTCGGTCCTCTCCTCAGGGAGGCCTGGAGGGGGTCCGGGTGCTGGGGAGCCGTCCTGCAGGTGCAGCGTGTGCAGCATCTGAACTGTGGCTGGGCGCAAACCTGCCCCCGGGGACCCCTCAGGCCCCGACCCGTGGATCCCCCGCCGGCTAGGTTCCTGCAGTGACATCTCATAGAGTTCAGAAAAACTCCTGTGGGGAGGAAGGAGAGGAAGGGGGAGTGAGGGGGTGTGCACAGGTGGGGAAACCGAGGCCAGGGAGCTTCTGGGGAGAAAGGGGAAGTGAGGGGCTGTGCACAGATGGGGAAACCAAGGCCAGGGAGCTTCTGGGGAGGAAGGGGAAGTGAGGGGCTGTGCACAGATAGGGAAACCGAGGCCAGAGTGTTTCCTGGCCCAGGGTCACAGAGTAGACAGCAGAGGCCTTACATCCAGGGCCCACCTGGGCTGGGCTGGAGGCCTAACTGGATTCGTTGGCTCCTCTTCAGCCCCCAAATCCCCTCCCTCGCTGCCTAGGCTCTTGTGGAGTGTTCCCTAGAGCCTTGCTCTCCTCTGGGTGTTCGATAACCCCCCATGGCTCTGGCTCTGGGGTGCCCGCCCACCTGAGGGGAGACCTTCAGTGCCCAAAGAAATGGCTGATGAGGGCTAGGTAGGACAGACGACAGAGGGGTCTGCAGCCTCGGACCCTCAGGGGCCCTGCGGCGCTCTGACCTTCGGGGCCGGCCACTCTCATCAGGAAGCAGGAAGGTGACACAGACTTTGGGGGCCGAGCGCAATAGGGCAGTGGCAGCCCCAGGTCCCAGGCGGGGAAGGGGACGGCCACAGACCCTCAAGAGTCGAGCTCCAGGCCTCAGCCCAGCAGTCTCCGCGAAAGTGAACCGTTCCACGTGGTTCACAAAGCCCTCCTCATCCGCCTCGAAGCCTAGCCGGCCCTGGCCATCGCGGGGCAGGGCCAGCTCCCGGCTCTCACAGCCTCGGCTCACCAGCTGCAAGGGAGATATCTCTCAGGCCCCCAGGACTCGGAGTCACGAGCCTGGGCTCCTAGGCTTGAGAGGAAAGCCCCAGGAGGGCTGAAGGACAGGGTGGCTTCTCCCTGAAAGCTTCTCCTCCTCCTCACTTTAGGGGGTGGAGTGGTTGCCTTTGCTCAGCCCACCCCCACACCCCTTGTCCAGTCCCCAGCCTCACCTGCAGCCTGGCCACGATTTCCCCCACAGCCTCACCAGGGGCACCGCCCACCCGCAAAGTCAGTGCCTCCCCTCGTCCATGGTACAGGTCCAGCTGATGGTCAGAGAAAGTCCAGGCCAATATGTCTCGGCAGGCACAGTTGAAGAGGACCTGGCCGTCCCGAGGAGTCACCAGCACCAGAGTCTCGGCAGAGATCCCCAGCAGACAGGGGACTTCCGCAGCCCCGTCCTCCCCTGCTGGTGCAGCCCGCACCCCCCATACCAAGGCCCCCTGTGCCTGCAGTTCACTGCCTGGGCCCCGGGGCCGCTCCCGCCTGCGACCCCCCAAGGAGGGCAGGCCAAAGCGGGAGGCTGAGTCCAGGGAGGTTGTGGTCACCTCATTGGTGGCCAACTCCAGAAGGTAGTCCCGCCGTGTGCGTGTGGCCATTGCATGAAACTTGCGGGCCCGGCTGGCAGCTTGCTCGCCATTGAGAGCTTTGGCCAGCAGCAAGGCCCGGAAAGCTGGGGAGGCCGGGAAGGGCCCCCCACCATGGGGGAGGGCAGGGCCAAAAGCTGGAGTGTCTTGGGTCCGGCTTACAGCCACACTGCCAGGGGAGGAAAGGAGGTAGGCATAAGCAACTCGGGAGGGTCCACTGCCAGCTTTGAGGCAGGGGACTCAGGCTGCCTGGGCACAATCTCATGGAATCCTGGGTGATCAGTCCAAACTCTTCCCCTATCATAAGGACAAGGGGCGGGTCACTTCCCACTGGCATCTTCCCCAAGAAATGGCTGGTTCTGGGACAGATGCCACCTAGGACCACCCCCCCCAAGCCACAGACCTGTAGGAGGTGTGGGGGGTGCAGGGAGCATGGGCCCGGACCACCAGGAAGACGTGCTGAAAGTGAGATCGGATAGTGCTGGGGCAGAAGGGTCGGGCCCCGGGCTCCTGGAAGATTATTGTCACAATGTTGTTGCCGATGTGTCTTTTCCGAAGGAGCTGGGGAACAAGATTGGGGATGGGGGGGTGGCCCAGAAAGCAGCAACCCCCAAGAGCCCACCTCGCCCCGCAGACCCCCAAGCAGAGGATCAGAGGGATGCAGGGACCTTAGGAGTCACTCGGTCCAAACTCCTTTTTACAGATAAAGAAACTGAGGCCCACAGTCACACAGCTTGTGCCTAGCTGAAGCTGGTCCTCTCTGTCTTGACCTAGGGTCATCTCCCCCAGACCCCCACTGCCTCCCTCCAAGCCCAGCCTGAAGTGCAGGCCAGGAGCCCAGCCTGGGCACAAGTCCCCAAAGGCCAGCCCGAGTGCCCTCCCACACCTGCTGCTGGTTGTTGGGTGTGTACGGCAACATGGTGGAGACATGGAACATGATCTCGTGGTCTTGGTAGGTGGTGTAGACAGAGTGTGTCCCCGTGGAGTCCGCTGTGGCCAAGGAAAGGAATCTCAGGGTCTGGAGCAATAGGAGAAGAGGCAGGAAAGCCTGACCCAGGACTAGGCAGGAACTGATCAGGTCTGCCTCCCCCCACCCCCCATCAGAGGTAACCTTGGGGCTGCGGTTCTTTGGGGGCCCCATGGACCTGCTCCAGGGAGGCCCTGACTTATACCTGGGGCAGCCCTGCAGGGCTGAGGTCACTGACACTTCCCTCCCCCACCCTGGGGCAGCATTGGAACTGCACTGGCCTTCCTCCCACCTACCAAGAGCCCCTCCTCAGACACACACACCAGGGCAGGAAGGTAATCCAAGATGGGGCCAGGGGCTGGGGAAGGGCCTCAGAAAGCACAGGGAGGTTTGCGGCCAGCCCGGGGGCAGGAGAGAGGAGGCAGCCGTGTGGGAAAGCAGAAACAGGAAGGAAGAGAGGATGTTGGACCCAAAGGAGGGAGGGCTGAATGGGGAAGAGGGCTCCTGAGGAAGTGGACCCTGGCCATGGTTAAGGATGAGCCATCAAAAGTGGCCGGAGGGAGTGGAATGCAAGTCAAGGCCATTCCCCCCATTCCAGCCCCTCTTGTGTGTCAGACGTTTTTGGGTCACAGGGTCATCTGGTCACCTGTCTGGAGCTAGGAGGGACCTCAGGCGCCATCTCACTTTACAAAGGGGGAAACTGAGGCCCAGAGAGGGGAAGGGAACTCCAGTGCATCACTCAGCTAGTAAGTGTCAGAGCAGACTAGCAGGATGCTGGCTGTTCCATGGGGAGAACAGCCTGGCCTTAGATCTGGCCACCAGCACCCCCAGGCATGGTCAGAGCCCCCAGAACCAAGGCTCTGCTCTTCCAGCCTGCAGCCTCAGACAAGGGTTTCTAAAGGAGCAGTCTCAGGCACATGCCGCTGGGGTAGATATAGGAGCCTTCCTACTTAGCTCACAAGGCCCCCCATGGACACAGCCCCGCAGGCCCCACTAACATCCCCAGCAAGGGGCCATGCAGTGAGGGGAGCCCATGCTGCCTAAGCCACTCTGCCCACCTGGGCCAGCCCCAGTTGGAGGAGCATAAGGCCCCACGCCTGGTCTCTGCACCTGATGAGGTCCCTCCTCCATGGGCCGGCCCTGGGACGTTGGACACTCTCACAGCCCCTGACCCTTCATCCCCTCCAGCCAGCTCTCACTGGGCACTGCCCCAGGACCTTTCATCCTTCCTGTCCTCAGCCTCTGGCTGCTTTCTGGCTACCAATGTCCTCCTTAAGATGTGGTCCTGCCCTTGAGAGCCCACCCGAGAGCAGAGGGTTGGTGGGGGAAAGGACTATCTTCAGGAAGGCCCTTCTTTCTCTTTCTCCTCCCCTTTCCCTCCCCTGCTCTCTCCTTTCCTTCTCTCTTTCTGTCCATCTCTCTTACCCTCCTCTCTCTTTCTCCCCCTTCCCTTTTTCCTTTCTCTTTTTTTCTCTCTCCCTCCTCTCTCTGTCCCTCCCTCCTCTCTCTCTCTCTGCCTCTCTGTGTCTCTCTCTGTCTCTCTCTCTCCCTCCTCTCTCTGTCTCTCTCTCCCTCCTCTCTTTCTCTTTCTCCCTCTCCCCACTCTCTATTTCTCTCCATCTCTCTGATTCACTAGCTTCTTTGCCACCTACAAACCCACATAGGTCTCTCTCATCCTGAGAAAACCTTCCCTCCCTTCTGCTATCCTTCCTGCTGTCCTCCCCTTCCCTGCCCATCCCCACTCTGCCTCCACTTCCGAATCTGCTTTTCCACCCCATGATGGGCCCTGCTCCTTGGAAGGTCATTGGGGACATGCCCATTGCTAGCCCTGCTGGGCCCTCCTGAAATCTCTGCAGCTGCTGCTGGCACTACCTTCTGCCCCCTTCAGTTCCTGTGACAAGGCTCTGCCCAGCTCCCTTCTGGCCTCTCTGACTATACCTTCTCAGGTTCCTCTCCTGCATCCCCATCAATCCCCTGTCCCCAAGCACTGCTGGAGCCCATAGCTCCATCTTGGGCCTTCTTCCTTTCCCTCTCTGCACCTTCTCCCTTGGAGACCCCATTCACTCCCACAGGTCACCAGCTGCCTGCTGTCCTGTCCACCTGAAGGCCTCGAATACATCTCACGGTATCTTCACCTGAAACACCCTTCCCCACTTATCTAGACCTCCCTGTTTCCACTGTCCACTGCTCCTCTAGCCGCTCAGACTACCTGTGATCTTTGCCTCCTTCCTGCCCCCCTGATCACCACACCCCCCAGCACCCCATCAGGTGCCAACATCTCAGGTCCCCTCCCCATCTGTCCACATCCACTCCCCAGGCCCTCCCCTCTCATCTGGGCTTTTGCCATAACCGCCCAGGCAGTGTCCCACCTTCCCGGCCCAGGTCTGTGAGGGCACACCCCACTCCCTCAGAAGGCCCTGTACCTTCCTCTCCCATCTGCTCTCCCTTCACTCCCCCTCACGGGCTCAGCAGCCACTCCCTGACTCTGACATTTCATCTCTGGACATGGGCCTGGAGCAGGCTCCCTCCCTGTCTTCCTGCCGGCCCTGGTACAGTTCTCTGCCCTCCTCTGCCGTCCCTAGAGGGAGAAGGGGCCGAACCTGGCCTCAGGGTCTGACATATCCCAGCTGTGGGACTCTGGGCAACTCAGTGAACCACTTGGGCCTCAGTTTTCTCACCTGGAAAATGGGGATAATAACAGCACTTCCCATACAAGAGTTCTTGTGAGGATTGAATGAGATAATTACTCGTGAAATGCTTAGCACATAGTAGGTGCCTAATAAATGCTTGTTTCCTTTATCTTGATTATAATTATGCCGTTATTACTATTTGGTCTAGATCTGTGACTTCATTAGCACAGTGAACTTCCAGTCCTTGCCCTCCTAGAGACCAGCAGTCAATGCCCTCATTTAACAGATAGGGAAACTGAGGCCCAGCTACACCCCGCCCCCCCCCCATGGCCCGGCCCACCTGGAACAACGGCCACTCACTCTTGATGTCCAGCTGGGCCCGGTAATGCTCAAAGCCTTTGAGTCTCACGATGTCCCCCAGGAGGTTGAGGAATTGGGTGAAGGCCGGGCCAGCCTCTTCATTATTGTACATCTCCTCCTCCGTTGCTTGGCCAGCCCGGCAGTAGAGGATGCCCACCTTGCGCTGGAGACTTAGCTGGGAAGGGGAAGAGAGGGTCACGGGTGCCCCCAGCCGCCTTCCCCGCCTCCCTGGCTGTGTCTGAGGGGCCATGTCCAGAGGCCTGAGCAGGACCAGACCTCTGAGGTTGCCCAGGGCTCTGCACCAGCTTTGGGAGCTCCACCCTCTCTGTGGATACTCCCAAGACTCCAGAGATGACAGCCTGCAAGGTCCTAGGGGCTCGGGGATCACTGAGTGACCTGAGATCTGCCCACAGCCAACTCCTGTGGGGTTCTCCAAGGGCAAAGGCCTCTCAGTCAGGCCCAGACAGCTGGAGGGGGGGATGCAGAGTGCAGACTCACCTCCTGCTCGTCCAAGGTGAGGAGGGTTCGAGGCACTTTGGGGGAGGCAGAGCCCAGGCGCAGGCAGGCGGGGCTCAGCCGGGGGGCCACGTGCTCCAGGAGTTTTTTGGGGGACAGGCCTCGGGGTGGGCCAGGCGGTAGGACCTCTTCAGAGATGGAGCCTCGGAGGGTCCTCAGCTGAGGGCGAGGGCAACCACGCCTTAGGGCCAGCCCCCACACTGCCAGTGCCCCCCAGCCTCCATCCCCCAGCCCCCCACCTGAGTTGTCCTGATAATGAGGCGATAGCTGTGCTGCGGGCTGGCCGAGCCACTGCCCTCCTTCTCCTCCCGACGGATGCTCACGGCCACAGGGCCCAGGGTCTCGTCTATCCCAAAGAAGTTCTGATGCTCTGGGGGCCGGAGGAGGCAGGGTGGTCATGCATATATCCACAGACTATGGCCTCATCCCTTAACCCTGCACTGTCAAGCAAAAGCTCTGGCCTCTTCACTCAAGGCTGCCCCCTCTATCCCTTGATTCTGGGTAGCAACAGAAGAGAGTCCCAAGTCCTGAGATCTAGTCTCATCAGAGCTCTGCTATGAACTCACTGGGCCAGCGACCCTGGGCAAGTCACCTCTTCTCCACTTTTCAGATTAGGAAGTTGGATGAGACATCTAAGTTCTTTCCTAGTCTACATCCCCTGTTCTAAGGCTTCTCCCACTGACATTCCATGTTCTAAGGTCTATTCCACCTCTAATATTCTCTCTTCTCAGGTGCCTTCCAGCTCAGACATTCCAATATTTTATGAATGACAAGTCACTAAGTCCTACATCCTCCCTGTCCACTCACCCTCTGGCTCCTCTCACCTTTGCCATAGAAGTACTTGCGGTAATATCCAGCCCCTGAGTCAGTGTGCTCTAAGCTGTGGGGCTCCGAACGATTCTGGGGCTCTTCCAGGATGGAGATGGCAGCATTGGGCAGCATGGGGGGCAGTGCAGGGGGCATCAACCCCCCAAGGCCCAGTTCGCCTTCCCCACCAATCTCGCTTACAAAGCCAGGAGCCCCCAGAAGCAGGTCTGAGCCAGAGGCTTGAGCGGGGCCGGGGGTGGGAGGGGCATCAAGGGCTGACTCCCTGGCCCCAGCCCCCCAGTCAAAGAGAAGACTCTGGACATCATAGTGTGCAAACCAGCGGGGCTCTGGGGCTGGGGGGAACTCGGGGGGCGGCTCTCCCTCCGGCGGCAGGCCAAGCAGGGCCAGGGGGTCAGCAAAGAGGCGGGCAGGGGTGACGGCATGCCCTCCCTCCTCATTGCTGTGGGCTCGGGCACGGGGGCTTGCTGTAGGTGGGGGCCGGGCCTCACCAGCATCACTGCCACTCCGAAGCAGCGGCCCTCCAGCCCCACCGGGCCCCCTGGGCTCAAAGGTATGAGGGGTCAGGGCTGGTCGGGCTGGCTGTCGGAGCCTTCGGACAAAGAGGTCATCAGATTGGGTAACGGGCACCACGCCCCGCTGGGGGCTCTTGGGTCTACCTGCCCACATCTGTGTCCCACAAGCTTGGGCCCCAGGAAGCAGGCCTCATTGGCCTCAGAGCAGGGCTGGGGGCCTGGCGGTGGCCCTGACCCTTTCTACCATCCACTGGTCACTGGTCCTCTGCAAGTCCCATGGAAGGGGCCTCAGGAAGCCTCGAAAAGAGCAGAGGGAAGGGAACGGGTGTGCCCGGGCTTGCTGCTTTTCCTTGGGTCCACCAGGACCATGGAAGGGCAGGCAGTCAGCAGGAGCAGTGCAGAGCTGTGGAAGGCTGGACCTTCTGTCATCAGGAGGGGAGGCTCATCTGTCTGAGGAGAGGGCACAGCTGGTGAACAGGGGGAACCATGGCAGCCCAGTGAGAAAACAGGAACCCATCCCTCACTTCCCCCAAATCAAGTCTCCTGCCCTGCTCCCCTCCCCCATGACAGGGTCTGCTTCCGGCACCCTCCTCCAGGGCCCCAGCTCATCAAAGCCACTTCCTCTTTCCCCCACATTTCCTCCCTGGGGGAGGGGGGGTCCTGGTCTGTCTGGGGGCTACAGAACCCAAAGTTTAAGCTGAATGTTATGGGGGATGGGGTCAGGGATCTTAGGCCTGCAGGGCCCCCAATCCTGCCAGGACCTGTGCCATCTTGGGCAGTCTGGTTAGCCTTCCTGGGCCTCAATTTCTCCTCTGACACATGAGGGCCTTGGACCAGATGACCTCTGAAGCCCTCTCCAGCTCTAACTGTAGGATTTGGGACGCCAGTCACAATGCAATGGGGGCACAATTCCCCCAGAAGGAGCTGAGTGCTCACCCCTGCCATTCCCCCAGGAGGCGGCCTGTGCCCTAGCCTGGAGCCAGCAGGTACACTGAGGGTCCCCCAAACTCAGAGCCTGGTCCCTCAGAGCTCTAGTCCCTGGATCTTGCCCGCCCCCCCACCCTGCCGCTGTAGGAAAGTGTCCCCACTCAGACTGGCCCCCAGTAGGTACCTCTGAGGAAGGGGGTCCCAGCCAAGTGGCAAAGCTCAGGACAGAGCTTGGGGTGTAAGATTCTGGGGAGTCAGAGCCAGCAGGGTGCAGGGAGGAGGAGAGCCAGCCTGGATGCCTGGGTCCCACCCGGGGCCCTGACAAAAGGAGGACTTCCTCTCCCCCGGGGCCCTTCCTTTCAGCCCCTCCCTTTTCCTTCTCAACCAGAAGCAAGGCTAGAGTCCTGAGCAGGACAGACCCCCGAAAGCCTGGGGACAAGGTGCAGGGCCAAGCAATGGCCCCTGTTCACTCTTGGGGTGTTGGGGGCCCTTTCCTCTCATGTGCTTTCTTCCACCTCCCCAGTCCCCAGCCCAGACAGCCCTTGCTACCTGGGGGATGAGCCAGGGGTCCCCAGCCCAGTGTCAGCGAGGCCCTGGCAGGCAGCGTAGCTGGTCCAGTGAGCGCAGCCTTCCTGTGAGACAGGAAGTGGCCCCTGGCTCCAGGTCCCCACACTCCTCCTGCCCCCCACCACATCCTCAGGAAGGTACTAGGGTCACTAAACCACAGTCATGGGGGACAAACTGTCCCCTCCCCCCGGCCCGTGGTAGCTGTCCCCAATTATCGACACAAACTCAAGCCCAAGGAAGACATAAGGATCAGGGTGGAGAGGGCAAAGGGGCTAGCCCAGGAGAAGAGAGGAGGCCATGGGGCCAGGGGTGGGGGGATGAGGGTTTGAAGGGGCCGGGGGAGGACAAGGGCAGTGAAGAAAGCCACTCGGGGGCCCCAGGGATCTAGGAGATGTGGATCTAGGAGAGGAGGAGATGGGACCAGGAGGGGCCAGAGCTGGGAAGGGGCAGACATCCGTCCCCCCAGTCACAGGATATGAGGCTGTAGTGGACTCATCAACCCATGGGCTGGAGGGAAGAGCTGAGTGTGACCAAGCCCTGCCCCAGGGGAGGACGGGCAGACAGAAGGGCAGAGGGCTAGGTGGGCAGGGGGCCAGGGGCCCAGGACAGGGCCCCTAACAGCATGTGACTGGGGAGCCAGCCTGGGGTCTCCTGGAGGGAGAGCGCCTCCCTAGGTCGCATGACCCCAAACGGTGGCTGCTTTTGTGTGAGCATCTGGCGGACAGCTGAGGTCCTCAGGATTCCTGGGAGCTCAATGGGCCCCTGTCTCTTCCAGTCCCCTAGCCCCACACAGCGTCCATTGAGGCCACGAGACATTCCATGCAGCCTGTGTCACCCAGAAGGGTGGGGGAGTCCTGGGAGCTGGGGCTCTGACCTCTGCCCCCCCAACCCTGGCAAAGCCAAGCACCCCTAAGTGCTCATCCCTCCGACACCCCCATAGATGCAGAAGTCCTGGCAGCCTCAGCCCCAGGAGGAGGAGCTGGATCCTTCTCAACTGCACATCTGGAGGTCATGACCCTAGTTCCAGCTGCCAGCAGGGTTGGACAGATGTTTCCTCCCAAGCTAGGCTAGGCGGGTCCTGTGGGGGCTGGGCTGAAGAGGACAGAGGGGACTAAGGAAGTGGGAAGATCAAGGGGTCAGAGTGGTGGACAGGCCCTGGACCGGCCATGGGCTGCTGCCTCCGATCCCACCCACCCCAGGCACAGAGAAACCACCAACTTGAAAGACTGTGCAGACCCTTCAAAGGCAGAGGAGGGGCAGCAGGGGGTGCAGAGGGGTAGCAGGGGAGCAGCAGGAGAGGGGCAGATGGGGGGGAGGAGAGGGGCAGCTGGGGGCAGGAGAGGCAGCAGGGCCAGCAGGGGGGCAGCCGGGGGGGGCAGGAGAGGCAGCAGAGGCAACAGATGGGCAGCCGGGGGGGCAGGACAGGGCAGCTGAGGCAGGAGAGGCATCAGGGCCAGCAGGGGGGCATGAGAGGAGCAGCGGGGGGGGGGGGCAGGAGAGGCAGCAGATGGGCAAGAGGGTTGGGAGCAGACACCTGGGGGCAGAGCGGGGGGGGGGGGGCACGTGCTGGGGGGTGCCATAAAGAACCCCCCCCCCACCCACTCCGTCCCACTGTGCCCGGCACGGGCTGTCCGCGCACGCTCAGGACTAGGGAGATGGGAGGAAGAAGGGGGTCCCCCGACCGGTACCTCTTGGGGGTCCCCTGCGCCCCGCCACCGCACGCCGGCCGCGCTGCCGCCGCTCCCTGCCCGGCGCCTTTGGCCCCGCCTCGGGGCGGGGCCTGGGCCCCTCCCCCCATCTCCCGCCCTGGGCCCGGGGAGGGAGGAGCCGAGCGGAGGGGCGGGCGCAGCGGGAGCCGCTCCAGGACAAGGCCAAGGCCGCGGCCACTGGGGAGCTGCGGAGGGCGGGCGCGCGCCCCAGCCTGCCGCTTGTGATGGCTTCGGGCTGTCCCCTGGGGGAGCCCTGCACCGGGACAAGCCCCTTCGTTTCGAGCCCTCTTCCCGTTTCCATGCGGCTCCTGCAGCAGCAACGGGGGCATTCCTCCCGAGGCTGGGGGTCCCGAGCGCCCCCTTCCTCTTGTCGGAGTGAAGAGCCCCGCAGCCACCTTCCCGGTCCGCAGAGGGTCCTGTCCGAAGGGCCCCCTGCCCGGGACACCCAGCTCTGGAACAGACCCACGGACCCAGCTGCTCCTGCCTCGCCCGCCTCTGCAGCGCTCGGACCTGGCTGCAAGTCCATCCCCACCTGTCTGTATGGCCAGCACTTAGTACAGGGCCCGGCATGCAGCCAGAGTTTAATAAAAGTTTAGTGACTGAGGGCAGAACATGCTCCAGGGGTCTTCTGCATCCATGAGAAGGGCCCCCCAGCATCTCTGAAATCCCAAGGGCCGATGTTGGCCCAAGCAACACTCCCAAGGAGGAGCCCTTGGGCAGTTACCCGGGCACCCTTACACCAGCCCCGCTGTCTCTGCCCTCCTGTTCCTCTTCCTCACCCCACAAAAGGACCAAAGAAAACGCCAGTCAAAATCAAAAATAGTGTTATTAATTCTGGTGTCTCAGAAGCAGAAAAAAAAAAGACAAACCCCCCCTTCTTTCCGAACCTTGGCCCCAAGTCCAGGGCCCTCTGAGGCAGGATGGGGGCTAACATCTCCTGGAGGCGCTAGCTCTCCCTCCCTGGCTGAGCCCCAGCTCTAGCCCGTGGGGATCGCTGCCGCTGGCCCCCAGAAAAGAGGGCCCTGCCCCCTGGCTCCAGAGCTCTGAACGGGACCAGCCCATCGGTTTGGCGAGTTGAGGCTGAGGCCAGGCTCTGGGCCCCCTGAGCACTCAGTCCCATGAGGGTCAGGACTGGTCAATATTGGTGTTCCAGTAAGGGCTGGGCTGCTGGGCTCTCCTGCTCCTCTGGGGGGGCCAGCCAGTTGCCCCCACCCCCAGGGGTCCCAGCTTCACAAGGTCTGGCTGTTAGAGAAGGATCCTGGGCAGGGCCAGGTGGGGAAGTGTCGGTGCTGACCTCTGGGCTGAGGCCGAGGTCCAAGGGAGAGGTGCTGGGTGCCTGAGAGGGAGAGGGGAGTTTCAGCAGCTTGGCCCCTCTGCCGGCCCCTGGGCTGCCGCACCCTTCCCCCGTTCTCCCGTGGACTTACCTGAGATCGGAGGGGCCCTCCTTTGGGGCTCCCTGAGACCACTTCCCCATCAGACCCTCCCAGACCTTTCCTGCCTCCCAAGCTCCACTTGCCACTGAGGCCCTCGTAGCTGAAGGGGGCAGGTGTGCCAGCCTGGGGTGGCTGGGGGCCTTCGGGGGGGGCTGGCGAGGCAGGCACAGGGGAAGGGGCTGGTCCTGGGAGCCGAGGAGCACCCATGGGTGGGGGCCACTGGAGGGAAGGGGGTCCACCCTCTCTCCGTCGTCTTGAGGAAAAGCCATCGCCAGCCCCGCTCAGGGAGGGCCTCAGTGTCCAGCCCAGACCTAGGCCCAGGGGGAAGGGCTGCTCCCGGGCTGTGGAAAGGATGGATTAAACAGTATCAAGACCTCTTTTCCTTGCCCCTTTCCCTCAGGTCCCCCATTCCACCCACCCCCTTTCCCTGCTGCCCAAACCACTGACTCTGGGTCCAATTCCTCATCTAGTGACTGGGAGTCAGGGAGAGGAAGGGGGCTTCTCAGACCCCGCATGGCTCTCTTCTCTGGGCTCTGTGAATCCTGCCCAGCCCTTGGCCCTTACCAGCAGGGGTCTCTGGAGTGGGATGGGGAGCCGGAGGGTTATTGCTGACGGAGGATGAGCCGCCCCCACAGTCTGAATCATCCACGTTCCCGCCACTGTTGCAACCAGCCCCGCAGCCCTTCTGAAGCCTAGGGCAGAGGACTTGGGGTTTGGGGAGGCCAGCTTGGGCCAAGCCCCCTGGCCCCAAGCCTTGGCCCTCCCTCACCTCTCCCAACTGTGCAGGAGCCAGCTGGCAATGGCCCGGAGACTGACCGGGCCCCCCCAGAGGGCATGGAGCTGGGGGTGGCTGCCCGCAAAGGATGTGGTCAGAGGAGACACATAGATGGGGTAGCCCAGTGGCTGGTCACAGGATGAGTTGATCATGTTCCGCAGGGCCTGCTTGGCGTTCTGGATGCTGCCACGCTCTGGGTTGCGGTTACGGAGGAACACGAGCTCCTGCTGCTGGCCGGCCCACAGGCCCCGCACACACTCACGATTTACCTACGGGACGGAGCGTCAGGAGGTCAGAGGTCAGGATGCCCTGAGGGGGGGCACAGGGTCCAGTTGGGGGCCCCATGAGCAGTCTTCAGTCTTCGACTGTAGCCCAGAGGGGAGGGGAGAATGCAGCCCGCCTACAGGACGTGGGAGAAACTGGTCCTTTGCCATGGGGCAGCTACTTCCAGCAGCCACAGGAGGCTCCGCGGGCCTGGCGCAATGTTTGGCCCAGCTGCTTTCCCGTTGATCTGGATGGTCATTTACAGGAGGCGCACTGTGTGAGAGCAGCTCACAGGCTGCTGGGATCACCCTCTCCATGGTACAGATGAGGGAACTGAGGCTTGTGGGCTTCCCACCTAGTGTCAGAGGCAGGATCTGAATCCAGGACTCGAAGCCTCGCAAGAGGCTACACGCTCTGCCCTCCTGGGCTCCTGGCCCCTTGCCTGCCTTTGCCTGCCTATATGGGGAGACCGTGCCCACGCCCGCATGCAGAGACCTTGATGACTCGGAAGCTGAGGTGCCTGCGGTTCAGCATGATGATCTTGTACTCGTCTGAGGCGTCGTCCATGACGTGCCGCAGTGCCAGCAGGGCCGGCGTGTTGCTGAGGATGGCGCTGCGCCAGGCGGGGTCGCCCTCGTGCGAGATCACCAGGCGCTCCTCATTGGCAGCGATGGCATCATAGAGCACGGCGGGCTCCTCATACTCGTCAGGGGACGTGAAGTGGTCCTGGGGAAGGCGGGAGGCTGTCGGGCCATGGCAGCTCCCTGGGCTGGCCCTTCCCGCCCACCAGTGCCCAGCCACGCACCTGGTGGAGCTTGAGGGCCATGCGGACGCCTGGGGCGACCACTCGGTGCAGAAGGTCCATGTCGGCAAAGACCCACTCATCCCGTGGGGAGGTGATGCGGAAGTCCCCCTTGAACAGGGCATGCAGCCCGTAGAGGAAAGGCTCCAGGCTGCGGAGAAGGGCGGGGGCACAAGTGAGCAGGAGCGAGGGCACAGGGCAGGGCCAGGAAGGGCTCCCCAGAGCCAGACTCACCTGGCTGCCATGCTGTGGGACGCCGTCCCCAGAGCCCGGCGACCCAGCACACACAGCCCGAAGCACAGGGTGACAAGAGGAGAGTTCCAGTCGTGTTCCATGGGCTAAAACACAAAAGCCCCCCAGACCCTCAGGGGCTAGGGGGAAAAGGACACACCCCACAGCCACCAGGGGGCTGAGGTACTTGACCCAAACCTATTTCCTTGGTGACGGGAGATGCTTGGCAAGGCCCCCGGGGCCCCCAGCTGACTCTGAGCCCGGCCCCTTGCCTGGCTCACCTGGCCCCGTCGTGCGGCGCAGTACTGGATCCAATCAAGGTGGACCGCGCAGAAGGCTGGCAGCGAGAGGCCAGCCAGCCGGAGGTCATAGTCCTCGTCCACGCTCAGGGAGAAGGTGGGGTCCGAGTCAGCGTAGCCGGGGGCCCGCACAGGCCGGAGGGCTGCCCCGATGCCCTCGTGGCTCAGCCAGGCCTCCAGCTTGGGAGAGCGGCTCACGTAGTAGATGATGCTCTTGGGACAGAGAGAGGGCAGGGGATTAGACGATGCCCTGCGTGACAGGTGCCAGCGCAGGCCAAGCAGCCCTTCCCCATGTGAACGAACGTTATCTTTCAGCAGCATCTGGAGGGTAAGTGGGTACAAATACCTGCCCCCAGGAAAGCCATGGGCCCAGGGGAAGCCTGACCCACATGGCCAGCAGCTCTGGCTGAGCCTGAGGCATCACCAAGGAGATCCTGCTCAGGACTGGAGAAGGGGGGGGGTGATGGGAGCAGTGACATCATTGCCCCTGGGCCATGCCTTCTAATGCCCCCAGCTTAGCCTATCATCGAATGAGGTGCCCAGCACACTGAGCACACAGTAGGTGCCTTAGACACATTAGCTCCAAAGCTGGAGGCTCCTCCACCTTCGTCCAGCCCTCCCTCCCTCCCCTCCCCTTGCCCCTGATGGGCACAAGAAGGGGGGCAACAGTGTCCAAGCCACTGAAAACTACCTGGGCTCGAGCTGAGAAAGATGGGCTGGCTGCTGTCAGCTCATCTGACTACTAAAGTCTAGGAAGGAGTTGGGGGGGGGGGGGCCAGCCCTGGGTTTGAATCCTGCCTCAGGGCCTGTGTGTCCCCAGAGCTGTAATATGGGCAGATTGGATAGGGCCTCTGAGGCCCCTCCCAGCTGGATCTGTGGACCCGAGTCCCAAGAAGCCCCTGTAGCTGAGGGGAAAGGCTTGCGGTGTGATACAGTACAGGTGACTGTACTTTGTGCATTCACTGGGCTTGGCACAATGCTGTGGGAGGAGAATGGACGCTCAGGGGGATGGTGGCAGCATGCCCAGGACGTGTCCTCTAGGTCTCTGAGCCTGAAACTGGCCAGCGACTCGGCTGGCTCTCTGAAGCCATGGCAGTGCTGGGTTTGGGGCTGAGCGGGGGAGCCTGGTTTGGGCAGCCAGGGCCTTGCGCTGCAGCACCAGGCAGCCGGGCATGCCAGGGTCAGGTGGGAAAGGGGATGCCGAAGGACACCCCCCCCTCCCCATCGGTCACTGCCCCTATAGAACAGCCACAAGCTAGAGGTGTAGAGGGATGGCCTGCGCAGAACAGCTGAGAGTCACTCCTGGAGGCCAACAGGAAGCCAGCAGGCCCGGCTGCACTGAAAGGGCTCTAGCAGAGTCCAAAGCCCAGTTCTGGGGCTGCCTGGGAATCCCTAACTAGGTCCCCTGCCCTTTTAAGCCTGCTCCTCCTCAGGGTGCTACGAGGATCAAGGGAGGGAATACACATGGAGCACTCTGCCCAGCACAGGCCTCATTCTTTCTTGGACGCTGTGTGACTGAATAAAGTGCTGAACCTCTCTGTGAAAATGGGCCAAGCGCCATGTGAAGCCTGACGCGCCATCTCCTCATTCCCCTCCAAGTGCGCTTGCCCAGAAGCCCTCCCCACACCAGCCCTGCTGCCAGTACCTTGACATAGTAGGTGATGAGGATCTTCCTCAGGTCAAACACCTGTAGCATAGAGGCCGCATTGTTGTCACTGATGCTGTAGCCCTCCAGCACGTACTTGCTGGCGGTCACTTCCCAGGCCAGCCATCGCTGCCCGAAGGCGGCGTTGAAGGACAGCACACGGGGCAGGTGGCCGGGCTCACAGCAGCAGCATCCCTCATCCTCTTCCACACCTTCCGTGATGGCCTCTACCTCCCGCTGCTGGCAGTAAGTCCCTGCAAGGAGAAGGGGGGGTACTGAGGATGGTGGCTGGCTTCCCTTTCCAGCCCTAGTGCTGCTGCTGACCAGCCCCTTGGCCTCTTTTTTTTTTTTGCTTTTTGGAGGGCAATTGGGGTTAAGTAACTTACCCAAGGTCACACATCTTAGGTTTTTGTTTGTGTGTGCGTTAAGTGTCTGAGGCCAGATCTGAACTCGGGTCCTTCTGACTCTAGGGCTGATTATCTACTCACTGAGCCACCTAGCCGCCCCGCCCCTTGGCCTCTCCTAGTGCCAGTTTCCCCATCTGTTAAATGAGACAGGACAAAGGCTGGGGGAGGGTGGGGAGGAGCGTGCTGCCTTCAACTCTGCTGGGCACCCAGGGAGCAGATGGACTAGAGACTCTACTCGCCCTCCTCAGTGGCAAAGCTGCCAACTCCAGCCCCAAAACAATTCAAAGGGGCAATGGTCACCTGTGTTCCCGAGCACCAGCATCTGCCTGGCCTCATGCCCCCTCAAGCCCCTGTGAATCCTAGGATCGTGATTCTGTGACCAGGTGACCTCCCGGACCCCTCTACGTTCACCCCCTGAGCACCGCAGGCCTGCCAAGCACACCCTGAGCCCTGGGGGGCAGGCAGCCAAGCCTCTTTCTCAGAAAAAAAGAACAAGAGCTCATAGGCAGGAAGGAATCCACCTTGGAGCATCTCTGCTCCTCCTATGGGAGGACTTTTCCCATGGGTCCCCCTTCATTCTAGAGCCTTCCTTGTCCACTCTCTCCAGCCGACTTGGTCCTGGCTGTGTCTGAACATACTTGTTTACGTGCTGTCTTCCCCATCAGACAGAAAGCTCCTTAAGGGCAGGAACTGTTTTGCATCCCCAGGGGTAGCACAGGGTCTGACACAGCAAGCCCCTATTCAATGCTTACTGACTGCTCCAGGGAGCTGCTCTTCCTTTGCCCGCACACAGCAGACACCGTCACCCCCGCACACCTGTCCTGAACAGCCTTGCCCTCCAGCCTCTGGGCCTAGCTCCAGCATGGCTGCCCCTCAGACTGCCTGGGAGCTGTGGGATGTCTGCCTCTTAAAGGTCTCAGCCCTGCAGCCCCTGAACAAGGATCTCCACCCACCCCCTCTTCTGGAGAACCTAGCATCCACACTGGGCGCATTCTCAGTGAGAAAGGCTCCCACCCTAGAAGCTGGGCCTCACACTACACCTGGGAAGGGCAGCACTGGCCCAGCCAGCACCCCCTGCCCTGGAAGCCAGGCCTCACACACACTATGCCTGGGGCCTATACCCTGGCCTGGTACCCCTTGGGCCCCCCCCTTGGCTCACCCCGGAACTCCAGGCCCCGCAGCTGGAAGGTGACGAGCCCATTGCCGACCTCAATGAGGTGCACCAGAGCGTTGAGGTAGTCAGAGGCCAGGATAAAGCAGTCCCCGGGGCTGTAGTTGCCCCAGCGGCCGAGAGCCAGGTCACCACACAGGGTGTGCTGCAGGGAGCGTGTCAGATGCTCATAGAATATGGAGTTGAGGTTGTTGTCGTCGGCACCTATGGCCACACACAGCTAAAGATGAGGGGATGCCTTTCTCCCCAAAAGTCTCCCCAAGAATGCTGCGCATAGAGGGAGGGGTACGCACCAGGGTTCCGATCCAGCTGGGTGGCCAGGCGGGTGTTGGAGTGATCTACACGCTTAGTGCTGTGGGGGAGGGGGGAGGCATCAGTGCTCCTCCCAGATGGAGAGAGGGGCCCTGCTCGTGAATCTCCACAGCTCGCAGGCCGTGCCCCTGGGTCCCCCTCCCCCGCCCAAGCTGGACCAGGCACCTTCACATTCTCACCACATTCCCACTTGGTTCTGGGCCTGCGTTTGTGCCCCACCCCCCATGCCCTGCCCCTTGCTGGACAGACCCTATTTCATTTTGCCCTGGCCTCCAGCTCCAAATTCCCCAGCCAGACAGGGATGTCCTCAAGGTGAAGAATCAGCAACGTCCAGCCCGACATTGGGCATACACAGCCAAGGGAAACAAATGCTCAGGCTGCCCCCACCTTCACTCACTTGTAGTCTCGTTCCCAAAACTTGAGGGGCCGAGCATAGGACATCAGAAAGACGGCACTACCCAGCAGGGGGTTGAGAGGGGTGGAGAAGAGGGCAGAAAGCAGTGCCTGCACGAACAGCATGGCAGAGTCTGCAGCCAGGGGTCAAGGTGCTAACTGGGAGAGTTGGCATAGGAGCCGCAGCCCCCAGCCTTCCTTGGCCCCCCTAGCCCTCTCAGCCTTTCCCTGCCCCAACCCCCTCCAAGCCTTCCTCTGTACCTCCCAACCTTCTCCTGTTCCTCCAACTCCACTGCAAGCCCTCTCCGCCCCTGCCTGTCTTGTTGCTTCCTTCCCCCTCCCTCCCCACACAGGCTGTCCCACAGGGTACGGGGCACAGCAAAGGGCTGGGCAAAGGCGTGGAAGGCTGAGCCCCAGGTGATCTGCCAAGGGGCAATGTAGGTGAGCACGAAGCGGAGTTTGTACAGCAGGTCCCACAGCTGGAGAAGAGGAGCACAGGGGAACACAGGTCAGCAAGGGCACCGCCCCACCCACAAGCCAGGCTGGGCTGGGGCCACCTCCTTGCCTGGCCTCCCTGGACCAGCTGTGAGTGTTAGCTCCAGGCTATGAGATGTGAGCTCTAAGGCAGCAGAGGGCAACACCTCCAGGCTGTCTGACCAAGGGCAACCTAGGCCCTGAACCCCGTCATTCAGGAATTTGAGCACAGACAGGGAGGCCTGGGATTGCTGCCCTCACCTGGCCCAAGGCAGGGAGCATGGGGAATGGGGCAGAGACAGAGCATCCACACATCCAGGGGGCCAATCCCTCAAAGCTGGTCCGTTGCTGGATCCCTCCTTGGGATGCAGGAGAACCCAGAAGGGCAGAGGGTGCCAATGGTTCCCTATGTGAAGGTGGGGGCACCTGTTCCTGTTTCTTTGGGGCAGAGCAGAGTGGAGACCTGGTGGAGCTGGGACCTCCCTGCCAGCCCCACATGGAGATGGGGGCCTCACCTTGCTGCAGAGCAGGGACATGAGGAAGTAGTCCAGCAGGAAGCCCTGGGAGAGGCGTGGGTAGTCGAAATGGAAAAGCAGAACCGTGAAGGCCAAGGTCAGGTACTGCTGGGGGGGGCAGCAGAAGGCCGAGCGCAGGAGCTTCAGTCCTGCCACAGTCATCAGGAGGGCCCGACAGCTGGTGGCAGGGAGGGGAGGGGAGTCAGAGGCACACATGTGACTGCCCGACTCCAGAGGGTCTGTGTCAGATCACCCAGCCCTGCCCCAGTGAGGCTTGTGACAAGGCCGGGGGATTGTAGGGACCCTCCCCGCAAGAGCCCCCAGATTCCGGGATCCAACCAGGCCCCCCTTCCCCCAGCAGCCCAGGGCCCCCCTCACTAGAGACAGAATTTGTCCGGGCGGCCACTGATGGCATGGGCGTCGCCTGTGAGCGCGTTGAGCACCACGGCAGGGTAGATAAGGTACTTCTCCACACACTGCAGCCATGCATACAGCTTCTCAAACCACATGAGCTGTGCTGCACCTGGGGGAGCCAGAGCCTGGACTGAGGGAGTCACCAGGCTGGCAACCTCACCCCTCTACTCCAGTGACCCTGATGGCTCTATCTCAAGCTATAAGAGCTCATCAGCTACCAGCTAAAGCACAGGTCCCTGAAGGAACCCCCCTCCCTAAGATGACCTGAAGCCCCTGCCAGCTCTCCAAGTGCAAACCAGATACCAAAACCATGAAGGGTCTACTACGTGACCAAAGCTGTTCCAGGCCCTCAGGGAGCTTCCATTTCCCTAGGGCCAGGAGAGAGGAGAGCCACTCCGCTAAGGGACAAGTGAGCCCAGCACAAGCACAAACCAGGGGAGGGCTGGGAGAACGACTTTGGAAGCCAAGTTGGCCAGAGCTGGGGGGGTCAAGGAGTGGGAAAAGCAGTCACGGGGGGCGGCAAGGTTACAAACCCTGGGAGGACGGAAAGGGTCGGGGGAAAGAGAGTCAGTCTGTGCCAGGGCTGGGGAACCAGCCAGACAGTAATGTGACACTCCCGCCATGCTGGCAAAGGGGCGCTGAAAGGAAGCAAACTGCTGGGTGACTGAGCGCCCAGCGAGGCAGAACCAGGATGCGCAGAGGGCGCAGGAGCCATCACGCAAGGTCGCGGCTTGGGGAGGGGAAGGGGGAAGATTTCCCCCCTGACTGTACCACGGTCTCAGAGCCAGGTGAGGGCTGACGTCAGGACGGGGTGCCAGGAGAACACATCTCCCAGGTCCCTTGTGGCAGGCGGAGCTCTGTGCCAGGACTCCAGGGACCCAGGCCAGAAGGGAGAAAGGTTTCCCTGGTCCCTGAGGTAAGAGGGATCACGGGTTGTTTGGCAGCCTCGGGGTGCCCTCCGTAGAGAGGTAAAGGACAGCAAACCTGGCCTCTCGACTCGTTTACAATCATGGGGACACCTCAAAGGTCAGTCAGGCCAAGGGTGGGTTTTACAGATGAACAGCCTGGCTCCAAGCAGGGCCAAAGAGAACAGAGCCTCCTGAAGGGCAGGCCCAGGGCTGTGGCGGGGTTACTCACTGCGCACTTCAAATTGGCTGTACTCCTGGGACTTGAGAACAGGCTGGGAAAGGCAGAACCAAGGAAGCTGCTTGCGGAGCTGAGGCAGTAGGTAATGGGTGAGGAAGCCCACCAGGCCAGCCAGGGAGTAGAGCACAAAGCCCAGGACAGACTGCACAGAGAAGACCGGGTGTCAGACAGAAGCTGCCGCTAGCCAGCGTGCCCAGCTGCCCTCTCCCACGGCCAGTCAGCTCTGGGGAGCGGACACACAGGAAATGTGGACTCCTGGTGCCTCTGACCTGCCTTGCAAAGCACTTAGAAGCAGCTCAGGACCAAACCACACTGAGTGGAGAGAGTCTCCCCACCTGGGAACTCCAAAAACTGCTCAAGTAACTGGGCTCAGAGAGAGGTAGGGGAGGGTGTGTGGAAGAGGCCTCGGGAGGGACAGCAACAAGGCAAAATGGGAAACCCAAGGTTGCCTGTAGCCCAGACCCACCTTGAGGGCGATGAAGACGGTGCTGGCACTGATGGCAAAACTGAGCACGGCGATCACTGGGCACATCACAAGGTCTGAGTGCAAGATCTCCCGCTGGGGGTACAGAACTATTCAGTGAAGCCTGCCTGTCTGGCCCGTGTGCCCACCCTTCTCTCAAACTCCACATTCAGCTCCAGATCAGCCTCTCACCCACCTGTCCTCCTGACCTTTCTCCAATTCTTCCAAGCCCCTGCCCTCCTGCCCCCACCACACCAGCCCTCCCAAGTCTCTCTAGTTATGGCCTCGATGCCAGTGGCCACACTGCCCCACAGCCTTACCACAGACTGCCGCAGTTTGCCAGGCAATGGGTCTGGGGCTTCTGCACGAGGGCTCTCTACGCTCCGCTCCTCCAGTTCAGGGAAAAGCTTGGTGCGTATTAGGGACCTGGCAGAGATTGGAAAAGGTGAGCCTGGCCACAGTCCTCAGCTTGGGGGAATGTGATAGGAGAAAGGGGGTGTGCGGGGCTAGCATTTTCAGGTGAGTGGGGAGAGCAGAGGACTGAGGGGGTCTGCACAGACCAGAGGACGGAGGGATCACTGCTCTGGCGGCTGAGATGGTAGGATATCGCCATCAGAAGGCCACAGAAGACAGAGAAGAGCACAGGCACGTGCTGATCTGGCCATGGCGCCTGCAGTGGGGAAAGGAGACTGGTGATGGGAGGACAGAACAAGAGAAAGAGCCAAGGGATTCCGAGACTGGAGCCCCTCCCTAAGTTCTCTGTTGCCGTTACCACCATCCCCCGCTACTGCCCCCACCCCCCCACCCGTCCCTACCTTAATGGCACCCAGACAGAAGCCATAGAGCAGAGCAGCCGCCAGGAGGCTCCGAAGGAGACCGTACAGAGCAGTGAGGGGACTGGTGGTTGCTAAGAGTGAGGGGGCGGGGAGTCAGGCCTGGCTCCCCACCATCCCCCACCTCGGGTGCTGGCAGCCATCATCCCCCCTGACCTTCCCCACCTCCAGGGGCTCGGGCCAAGGGTGCCCTCACATACCTGTGCCCCCAAAGCCGTGCATGTCAATCTGCTCAAGCAGGTACATGAGGCAGGTGTTGACCTGGGGCAGGAGGCCCAGGAGAAAGACGACAGGGAAACACAAGGTGAATACTGTGGGGACACGGGGGAGGGAGCCGTCAGCTTCTGCTTGGAAGCCTGAAGAACCCCCACCAGAGCACGGCCTTCCTGGCCCCCTCACCAGTGGCAACGTCACGGGCACAAAAGAAGAAGGGGGCAGAGAAGAGAGTGAGGCCGTAGAGGGAGACGGGAGGGAAGGGCAAGGCCGAGCCCAGGGCATCCAGCAGCCAGATGAGGAGGCAGGAGCAGCAGAAATAGACGGGCCGGCTGTAAGCGATCACCCAGTTGTGACCCTAGAGAAGAAGCCAGACAGGCAATTCCTGGAATGCGGACCCTCCTCGCCCGCAAGCAGTACCCGTTGGACAAGGTCCAGGCCTCAGGTGGCACCCCATCCCAGCCCCCCCTCCCAAACAGAGACAAGCCCACTTCCTGAGCTGGGACTAGGAAAAGGGCCCAACTGTGGCAAAGACTCACATGCATGGGAGAGGCAGCATCGGGCTGGACACTCTGCAAGAAACAAAAACTGGTTTCCAAGGGACCCAGCTGATGGAAATGGGATTGAGACAAGGAGAGGGATGGGGGCTACCCAGCTAACGGGTGATCGTGAGATTAATGAGAAACTGGGCTAAGCAGGGTCTGAGGGCTCGGGCCAGAAACAGTGGGGGCCTGGCAGGGGAGGGGGAGTCTGACCTTGAGCAGTGAGTACTGGCATGAGGCAATGACCAGGCAGAACTGGAAGACCCAGATGTCCCTGAAGAAGCCCTTGAGGAGCAGCAGGTAGCCCAGGAAGGCCACCAGGCTGCCTAGCCAGACTACAAAGACGTTCTCCAGCACTCCCCGGGTCCTGTGGGGGCCATCATATAAGGGGCCTGTGCCCAGGGCCCGGTACCCCGTCCTGTGCCCTGTGTCTGGCACCCCTTTCTATGCCCTGTGCCCACAGCTTGGCACCCCCTCCCGTGCCCTCTGCCCGTGGCTTGGCACCCCTCTCCCCTCCCATGCTCTCCCCAGGAGACAGAACCCCCTCTGCCACATCCAGAGTGAAGGGAAGGTGCTAGGGGCTGGGGTGGTTTCCCTTCCACATAGTCAACAAACAATTATCAAAGAGATCCCACGTGCTGGGCACCTGACACTGGGCTAGGCACACAGCAGGGATTCCGTGAAGCCCTGCTGGATGAAGATGAAACCAGGGCCTGAAGCCAGCGGGATAGGGAAGCCCCAGGCCCCATGGTCAGTCCTGCCCAACCCACAGGCCAATGCTTGCTGACCACCAACCCAACAGGGTGTCAAACCCACTTGCTAGGCCCAGGGAGATTAATGGCTCAGCTCCCCAGAGCCACTGGCGCTCCTCCCATGGAGGCCAGACTCTCACCTGTGCTGCTGGCTCCTTCCCAGGAATGAGACTCACCGGTCCAGGAGGGCCAGCAGGGCCAGCCGCTCGTAGCGCACGGGGGTCCAGCGGCCAGGGAGGAGCCAGTACTTGTAGCTGTGCTGAGGCCGGGGCGGCGCCTCCTCCATGAGGGTCTGCTCCTGCGACTCATGCAGGGAATCTTGGTCCAGTAAGTCAAACTGCTGGCACCAGCCACAGATGTTAGGCCCAGAGGTGTCCTCCCCAGACAACTATGGCTCTAATGAAACCCCGTGTGCCTTAGTGCTAAAGAATCCTAGAAATGTCAGCAGGCCCCCAAGCCAGCCAACTCTGGAGCAGGGCAGGCACCCACCACCTTCCCAGGCGCCGGACTCCATTTCAGACCCAAACTGAACGTGAGAGTTTCCTTAAAACCTAAGCCACCTTTTCGCAACTGCACTGTGGAATCAAGTTCAGTGCCCATAACCAACTCTGGGAGCAGTCTGGCTTGTCAAGAGCCTCTCAGAGGATCACGGCCCAAGGGCTCGGGGGCCAGCTCAGCCCTTGGCCTGGTCCTGCTCCCCCATCTCCCTCCAGACCAACTCGGGCCCCAGAGCCCCACGTCCCATCTCACCTCGGGGATTTCCAGGGGCACCCTCCGGACCTGCATCCCTTGCAACACCACAGGACGGGGCTGTAGCAAGGCCAGACCTCCTGTGGCCTCAGGGACCTCTGCAGAGTGAAAGCTGGAGGAATGAGAGTGGCGGTCCCTGGAGAGAGAGAAAATGAGAGAAAAAGAGAGATAAGAGAGGAAAAGAGAAAAAGGAAAAAAGAAAGGGAGGGAGGAGATAAAAACAGAGAGAAAACCGGGGACAGAGACACGAGACACAGAGGGAGGAGCTTTCAGGGTCGGGGGAAACAGTGTGACTCCAGCCCTGGCACCCAGGGCACCCCCTGACTGCTGTGGCTGGCAAGGTGACTGAGACAGTGGACACAGGAAGACCTGAAGAGGAAACTGAGGGATGGAGAAAGCCAGGTTCTACAGAGATCTCCACCCCCCCCCACCATCTTCCTCCTCCACAAGCTGTCCATCCCTAGCTGCTCATCTGCAGGCCACTAGTTCTTTTAAGGTGTCAGGGGACCAAAGGAGTTTTTCAGAGAAGATAAAGAATTTGAGACCCAGTGGCAAAGACCCCCACGTGGACGTGGAGCAAGGAAGATTCTGGCCCTGCCAAGCACAGAATGGGACAAGGGAGACACTCACCAGGCCCCATTGGTCCCTTGCTCCCCGCTAACTTGCTGTCCCACAGGGTTTTCGTAGCCACCCCCAGCCAGGCCAAAGGTGTAGGAACGTCGTACCCCTAGGAGCAGGAAGCAGAGAACGTCATCAGAGAGATGGGGCCTTGGCCCCAAAGCCCTCCAGTGCTGGAGAGACACCCCCCCCCCCCACCCCAAGGGAAGGGTCAGACCAGAAAATAGGCCTCCAGAGGCCCCGAGGTCTCAGTGTGTCCTGAGGGGAGGGAACTACGTAATGGCCCTAAAGCCTTTTCTTCAGCTGAGATGGATAGCGAGTAGTAGCAGACCCCCACCTCAAAGGCTTCTCGTGAAAAAAGAGGCTGTGTCAAGGGACCCAGGACCAGGGGACTGACTCACCACTCTCATCGTAGAAGTAGTGCACGGCGCCTTCCGAGGTGTCGTCAAAGGTGCAAGCCTCATGCACATTAGCCCCTGACCTCGGCAGCAGCAGAGATGAGGCAAAGTGTAGGGCCGAGGGCAGGGTCAGGGCTCGGGAGTGGGAGGCCGCACGGCTCCGCTGGGCTTCCTGCAGGCTAGAGGCCAGAGGCACCCATCAGTACCCAAGGGAGGCTCAGGGGGCTCTCTAGGAGGTGGGGGAGGGCTGGGCCCAACTCACCTTGGGGGAGAACCCATGACAGAGGAGGGAGGTGTGGGGTTGCTCCCAGCATTGTGACGCCTCCGGATGGCCTGAGTCCGCCGTACGCTGCTTGACCGGTCCCGCTTGGTGCCCTCCTCAGCAGCCCCTCCGAAAGAATCCCACATAGCCAAGGATTACCCCTTCTGCTCTTGGGTTCCAAGACTACAGTCCTCACCCGGCCCCGGACTGGCTACGTTCTGGCACGTACCATGTCCAACCCTCAAATCTCAATCCCCCGTCCTGCACGGCCGTCACTCACCACCCCCAACTGCTCCTTCTTCCTGGAGTTCCCCCCGCCAACCTGGCTGGTTGGCAGTGGGTCCCCTTCGGCTCCCTAGGGTAAAGCTGTCTGACGGTGGCAGGGAAACCAAGGCCACTGCAGGCTCGCCCCCAGCCTGGGCCTCTAGCTCTGCTTTGGAGCCTGCCTGGGGGGCCCGGAGACTGTCACCCCCTGCCCCGTCCATGCTGAGCACCCGAGCATGTGTCTTGGCACTGGCGGTGCTGGGGGTCCGCTGAGCTCCATACGGACGTTTGGGGGGCACCGTGGCCCCTTCTTCAGCCCCCCTGGGAGCCCGTCGCTTCCGGGGCCTGCCCCCTGCTCCTCTGGACCCCTCAGGGGAGTAACAAGAAGTAGAGGACGAACTGTCAGTGCTGAAGCGTCTCTGGGACCGAAGACTGGATGCAGGGCTGAGTTCACTGCCCTCGCTCGTGTCCTCATCTTCAAAAAAGCCTCCTGCTTCCAACAGGGGGCGGCCGGGGGTGGGGTAAGGGCGTCGGGAGGCTCGGCTCGGGGGGGAATGCCGGCGGATTGGGGTTCTGCGTTTGCTCGGCCGAAGCAGGGCCAGGTCTTTGGGTCGGACGACCAAGAGGGGCTCAGGGCCCCCTGGCGGAGTCCCAGCTCCAATCACCGTGTCGAAGGAGCGCAGGGTATCGTCAGAGGGGACCCCGGCATCTGGGGAAGGGGGGAGGTCACCTTCCGATGGCGGATCTGTGTCACTGCCATCCCTGGGATGGCCCATGGGGGGACTGTCCAGGTGCGTGGAGTTAGTCTTCTCACTCTTAAAGCTGCTCAAGGTCTCCTTGTCAGTACCACTGTAACAGGAATCGGAAGAGCCAGCCTTCTGGGGCACAGGGTCCCCGGAGCCCTGGCGGTCTAGAGGCTGATAGCCAGACCCCCCATGCTTCTCCTTCCGGCTGCTGGTGCGCACAAGCGGCCGGTCGGGAAGAGTCAGGTTCAGGAAGCTTTTGCTCAGCTCCTGACTGAGGCTCCCCTTGAGCAGGGGACTCATGGGAGTATCAGCTACACTTTCCCCACTCCAAGGGGTCCCCCTGTTTCCAGCCAGGGGAGAACGCTCTGAGGAGTCTGTGCTGGGCAGTGAAGGCTCTGGAGGAGGAGGGCCCGGGGGAGCCTGGGGGAGATCTTCCACTGCAATGGAAACAACCCGAAGGAAGAGTTAGTGCCCCACAAGTTGGTGGGGCAAGGCCCAGAGTCTACCTCCCCCACCCCAGGCCCACTCACGCAGCTTCTCCGGAGAGCTCAGCTTCAGCATCTCGCGATCGGCTGCAGTCACAATGACGTTGTTGCTGCCTTGCTCTCGAACCAGCTCCTTGATATCTGCAACGTGAACAGGGCCCATCAGCTCTGACCTCCCCAAACACTTGAGGGAGAGTAGGGAACCCAAGACCAGGCCTCTGCACTTGCCCCAGGGAGTCTCTGAAGAAGCTACAAGCTCTCACCTCTCAGAGTCCCAGAGTCCTCTATCCGGGGAATCAGCTCCTGATGGAAAAAAAAGACAAGGACTTGAGGAAGCAATTCCCAGGGCAGAGAGGAATGGGCAAGGGGGAAAAGCCCCAGGAAGCTGCTGGGCAGAGTCCCGCACTCCCATGAGGGCTGCTGGCTCACCGTGACCTGATTGAAACCGAACACAGAATGCTGGGAGCTGCAGCGCACGGGGGGCGTGGAGCTCACTTTCCGGAACACTGTCATCTCCACACCAGGATCCCTGAGAGTTTGGGGACAAGAAGGTCAGGACCCACAATACCCAGTGGGTCCCAGTCTCCCATTCCTGCCCTCCTGAAGTTCAGGCCAGGCTACCTGGGCGTATCCCCGTCCCCAGGGACTGGCTCTTCCTCCACCTCCCCCAGAGTAGAGTTCCTCTTCTCCACGATCTCCCCCTGGTCGAACATGGCATGCAGCCGGTAGTTCACCGTCTTGATGGTGGTGAAGATGACGGCCACGACCAGGCAGTATGCAGTGGCCACCACCATGCTGGGGGGCAGGACCTGAGGGCCATGGGAGAGGTGCTGAGGGGGGCCTGGCCGGGCCCTTGTGGAGCAGAGGGCAGCACCACCACGGGTCAGTGTCCTCCCCTCCCACCTGAGACTCTCCCCTTCCCTGCCTGCAGGTGCACAGCAGGGTGCATGAGGCAGGTGGGGTGCACCTTCCATGCCTCAGTCCCCCCTCCAGGAGCAGAGATGGAGGACACACACAGGAGCCTCCAGCCTCTCCCCGTGCCTCAGTTTCCCCTGCTCACCACAGAGAGCGGCAACCCCTCCCCCCAGGAACACTGGCAGGTGCACAAGTCAGGCTGGCTCCAAGGTGGGAGCAAGCAGTCCCGCCCCAGGGTCGCGGGGCGGGGGGGGCACACAAGGGAGGGGCCGTCCCCGACCCCCAGCCTCCGTTTCCCCCCCTCACCATGTAAAGCAGGAAGGGCAGCGCCAGCAGCAGCAGCCAGGTGTACAAGTGGAAGCAGTTGGAGAAGGTGCTCTGGTGCGGGTCGAAGAACCAGCCGCCCGTGAGCGAGGCCCACACGCCCTGGCGCAGGATCTGCAGCACCTGGGAGCCCATGGCCGCCCGGGGGGGGCGGCGCCGTCCGCGGGCCCGGGGCCCTCATGGGCGGCCCCGCGCCCGGCCCCTCGCCGCCCCCCCCGCCCCCCGCCGAGCCCGCCGCATGCGGGGCCTGCGCCCCCCCCGCCCCCCCTGCCGCGCGGCCCCGCCCCGCCCGACGGAGGACCCGCCGCCGCTCGCCGAGCCGGCCGCAGCTCGCTCGCCCCGGGCCTCCGCGCTCGCCCCCGACGAAGATCCCACTCCCGGTGCCTGCCCCGGCGGGGGGGAGGGGTGTGAGGAGGGGGCGGTAAAGGCCGGAAGCAGGAGCCGCGAGCCGCCAGCTGCCGGACGCGCATGCGCCCGCCGGACCCGGGGGGGGGGACCCGGAAAAGGAAAAGTCGCCACGAAGGACTGCGCGTGCGCCGGGGGTGCCGAGGACGGTAGTGCGCAGGCGCCCGTGCTAAGCGCCGCGATCTGTGGGCGGGGTCAGACGGGGTCGGGGTCGGAGCAATCCCGGCTAGGAAAACCGAGCGACGAGGAAAGGAAAAGAGGCACCCAAAGCGCCTGCGCGATGGGGAAAAAAACCGATAGGTGGCTGGGGAGGAGCGATCGGCCGTCTTAGGGCTGAATCCCGCTTCAGAAGCTGTCCAGCTGGGGCCTGTCACTCAACCTGGAGGAAGCAGTCGATGTGGACTGACTTTATGAATTTATGAAGCACTCTGCTGAACGCTGGGGATAAAAAGGCAAAAACAGACTGTGCCCTAAAGGAGCTTACATTCTAAAGGGGTGGGGAGGAACAGTAGGCAAACAACTGCTGACCTACGAGGTATGTGTCAGCGGAGTCGCAAAGACCCGAGTAAAAATCCTAGCCGAGATGTGAGCACGAGGATTCTCTCGGGACAAGTTCTATGGGCCTCATCTGTAAAATGGGAGTAATCACAGCGCCAGGCACAAAGAAAGGCTGTGAGAATTAAATGCAATATGAATTGTGTAACGAATACCATCTGGGATAAACTTCGCAGGGCCTGTTTCCCTGTATGTCAAAAAAGAGGGTTAGAACTAAACTAGCGACCGCCTTAAGTCTTCTAGGTCCAGCTCGCTAATACTATAGAGATGACCAGGGAGCAGTAGCCGAGAATTTGGCGCATGCGTGGATGCTGAAAGCAGGGGCTCTGACGGCTTGGGAGTGGGGACTGGGAAAGCCTTAGTACTGGGGTGAAATGGCTGGAACGCATGAGCCAAAGCAGAGGACGCTCTGGGACGGGGGGGGAGGGGGGGAGACGGGGGTGGAACTCAGACAAGAGCCGGATAGCCATTGGTTAGAGGGGAAAAGTGATATCCAACTTTGCCTATGGGACATCCTCAGGGAGATCCCGGATGTAAGATCTTGCGGCTTGGGAGTAGGAGGCGGGTATCCTTCCCTCCTCCCCTACCCCCACGCTCGCCCCACTCCGTAGCCCGGAGGGTGGGTGACGTCACTGGGATGAGCCCGCCAGAGTCGCTTCCGTTTTTTAGGTCACGGCCCAGACTCGGCTAGTGCATGGGCCGAAAATTCTCGGGGCAGGCAGAAGTAGGAGATTGCAGATGGCGTCGACTTTCTTAAAGAGACAGGCACTCCTCCTCGGAGCAGAGGCGGCAAAGGGCAACGCCACCTCGGCCCCTTCTCCAAAGGTTCAGAGGAGCCCGGTAAAGGCGCCGGGGGTGCAGAGGGGCGCGCCCTCGGGCCCAGCCGGTGCCAGCGCCCAGGCGCGGCCCCGCCCGTCCTCCCGCCTAAGTTTCCCCCTGGTGGCCGCGGGCGGGGCGGCTCGAGGCTAGGGACGCCCGCGTGGGGTCCCCGGGGGCGGGCTCGGGGTTTGGGGTCCCCCGGCCGGGGCCGCCCCGCGGGGCCAGCGTCATCTGATGCTGTTTCCTGCAGGAGGGAGAAGAGCGGAAAAAAGCGAAACTCCTCCCCCGCCGCCGCCGCCGCCTCCCGCCCCGGGGCCAAAGTACAAAGAGACCTCGGGAGGGAGGAAGGAGGGAGCGCAGCGGGCCAGGAGAGGAGGAGGAGCGGAGCCAGTACCAGGGTCCCCCCATGGTCCCGAGGCGGTGCCCCCGGGCGCCCCGCCCCTGAGCAGGAGCCCCCCCCCCTCCCGCCGGCCCTGCTCCCCAGCCCCGCGATGAGGGGGGGGCGGCGGCGGAGCGCCTCTCCGGGCCTCGGTTTCCCCATCTGTTAGAATGAGGCGCGTGCTCTAGCCGCGGATCCTATGCGCGCGGGGTTCCCCCCGCAATGGAGCCCCTGAAGAACCTGCTCCTCAAGAGCCCCCTCGGGGCCTGGAACGGAGGGGGGCGGGCGGAGGGCGCCCCCAAGACCGCCTACTCCAACCCGGTGTGGACGGCGCTCTTTGACTACGAGGCCAGCGGCCGCGACGAGCTGACCCTGCGCAAGGGCGACCGGGTGGAGGTGCTGTCCCGGGACGCGGCCATCTCGGGGGACGAGGGCTGGTGGGCGGGCAAGGTGGGCGACCAGGTGGGCATTTTCCCCTCCAACTACGTGTCCCGCGGCAGCGCCCCTCAGCCCGAGGTGGCCCGCTTCCAGGAGCTGCGCCTGGAGGAGGTGATCGGAGTGGGGGGCTTCGGGAAGGTGTACCGGGGCAGCTGGAGGGGCGAGCTCGTGGCCGTCAAGGCGGCCCGCCAGGACCCCGACGAGGACATCAGTGTGACGGCCGAGAGCGTGCGCCAGGAGGCTCGCCTCTTCGCCATGCTGGCGCACCCCAACATCATTGCACTCAAGGCGGTGTGCCTGGAGGAGCCCAACCTGTGCTTGGTGATGGAGTACGCCGCGGGGGGCCCCCTCAGCCGCGCGCTGGCCGGCCGCAGGGTACCCCCTCACGTGCTGGTCAACTGGGGCGTGCAGATCGCCAGGGGCATGCACTACCTGCACTGCGAGGCGCTGGTCCCAGTCATCCATCGGGACCTCAAGTCTAACAACAGTGAGTAAGCCACCTCCCACCCCTGCCCCTTCCCAGGCTGGGCTCTCCAAGTGCCATGGGGGACTTGGCTCTCCCCACCCCTGGCCCTCAGCCCAGGTAACCTAGGTTCCCCAGGAAGGACTGGCTGGCAGTCTGAAGTCGGGCTGGCCACCAGCTCTTTCTAAATCCTGCCCCTGGAGAGAGCAGTTGGAAGGAAGGTGGCTGGGGCTCCAGCTCCCAGGGTAGCTCCCCTTCCTCTCTGTTCCCTGTAAGGTAAATGGGCCACTGTGTCCCCATTTAGCAGAGGAGAAAACAGGGAGAGAGAAGGGAAGCGACTTTCCCAGGGCCACTCTGTACTTCGCTCATTTGATTCCAAACCTAGAGACATTTCCAGGCTTGAAGCCTGTCTCCAGAAACACAAGACTTCTCCCACCACCCCACCCCACCCTAGGCATAAGATCAGAGAATGTCTGAGCTGGAGGAACCCTTAGATCATATGGGATCCAGGCCAAGGAAACTGAGGCTGGAGAGGGGAAGGGACTGGCAGGCATCCTTGGGGTGGCCAGGGCTTTACTGCCCTGGGGGTGCTGGGGAGGCTAGGCTAGAGCTGCCCAGCCTGGCCTTCTCAATTCAGACTGCCTAAGGGTTCTGGAGCCACCTTCCTCCCCACTGACACCAGCAAACACCAACCTGGAGCAGGGCTACCCCAGTTGAAGGCAAGGCCTTAAATGTAGTAGGGGTTTAAATCAGTATTTGTTTCTCTGAATAGTCCAGCCTCCGCCCAAAAGTCTCCACCTCTGACAGTGACTTGTGGAGCTTTGTGAAAGAGACTCTAGGTTCTCTTAGGCATTGAAGGAGAGGTCCTGGTACAGCCTCATCCACCTCTCTCCTCAGGAAGCCTTCTCTGACCACTGCCATGCCCAGTGCTCCCTCTCACCTCCCAGGCCTTTTGGCTTGTCTCCAACATGTTTGTCCTGATGACCGTTAGCTGCCTAGTCTAGTCTTCCTTCTAGACTCTACTCCTGGAGGGCAGGAAACGGGTCTGTTCCCCCACTGCCTTCCCCCCCAGTGCCCAGTTTAAATAAGCAGTTGTTTCTTGAATGTATATTTTCACATTTTCCCCCCAAAACTGTTTCTAAGGGCACTGGACCTGGCAGAAGAGTAGGGTCTTTGTACATCTTGGCCAGTGAATTGCTGTGAGATCTCAGGGAAGTCACTTTCCCTTTCTGGGTTCTAGTTTCCTCAGCTGGGCAGAAGAGAGGTTAGATTCAGTGATTGTCCAGCCATCCCTGTCATTAATGAAAGGCTGGACTTCTAAGTGTCACCTGGGGCCGTGCTAGGGCCTGCCCTCAGTATGCCTGGGGACAGAAGATGAACCCATGTAAGGGACGGTGTGAAAGAGTGCTGTGTATGGTGCAGACCCTCCGGCGTCTGGGGCCCACACAGCCAGGGAAGACTTCTTGGAGGAAGAAGGGCTAAGGTGGGACCCAGCAGGAGAAAGAGGGTAGAACATTTCAGCATCAAAGTCTCGAAGAAGGGAACGTCCAGCTCAGGGGACAGGGGGTGGAGTCTAGTCTAGACCACTGCCCTGGGCTGAGGTTAAGGTGTCAGAATGCCAGGCTGAGGAGCTGGGGCCCGAAGCCTTGGAAGGTGGGGCAGGTAGCAGAGGGGGCCACTTGGCCTCCGGAACCAGGGGGTGAGGCTGAGGGCTGGGGAGTTCTTGGTCCTTCTCTCCTGGATAGGGGACTCACCATTGCTAGATCAGGAGAAAGCAGAGAGAGATGGGCCCCTGCTCAGTGCAGTTTGGGGGAAAGCAGTGGGAAATCAGGCCCTGCATTCAGTCCCAATTAACCGTAGGTGACTCTGGACCATTGAACCTCTCTGAGCCACAGTTTCCCCAAGTCAAAGTCTGAGGTCCCTTATGGCTCCTGGTTCCTGCATCTCTGTTGGGCCCAGAGTTTCCAGCCTCCCCCTCCCACTTCTGGCTTCTTAGGCTAGGGGGGGAGTCCATGAACACCCAGAAGGGTCCCTATTCCCCCTGCTACCCCCATCCCGAGCCCTGTGCCCCATCAGGAGGGGGGATTCCCCAGCAGGCTGGACCCCTGGCTCTGGAGGGAGGGGACTCCTGGCTTCTGTTTTTCTTCCCTTCTCCTTACAGAGAAAATGGAACAATGGCCTGAGCCCCCGCTCCCCACCCTCCCTGCTACTTCCTGCGTTTCCTGAACGGGCTTCCTGTCCCTGCCCTGGCCTCCTTGCTCCCTCTCCAGGACCAGCTGGCTGTGGGGGTGGCTGGACTGGGGGGAGAGCTGGGAGCAGCACCCCCTTGGCCAAACCCCCTCTGGGTGGGCTGCTGAGCTCTGGTGTGGCCCCTGTAACCTAGGCACCTTGGGCATCTCACTTCCCTCTAGACTCCCCAGTTCTGGGTCCAGGAGTCCTGAGTGCACTGGGGGTGGGAGGGATCCCTGTCCTGGGGGTGGGGGGACATGGCAGAAAACAATAGGTTGATTTTCCTGTAGTAGCCTGGACAATGGGGTCCTTGTGAGCCTTGGAAGGGGAAGAGGAGGGAGTGAATTCTCCAGGCCCACGAGTCACAGGACTAGCTCTCCAGGGCTGCCCTGACCCAGGCCAGCCCTGCTCCCCTCACCCCCTGACTTTCATGACTGAGGTTGCTTAGAAAGGGGAAGCTGGCAGGACCAGGAAGGGAAAGGGAAGAAGTCTGGACAGAGTTTGAGGGACAGAGCCAGCTCAGGACCCCATGGAGGTGGGCGACCTTGGGGGCCAAGTCCAGAGATCTGGAAGCAGCACTGAACCAAGGGGGGGGGGCTTTGTTCTGGGCAGGGCTGGGCTGAGTGAGCTAGGGACATGAGACCCCTCAGGGAAGCCTAGAAAGACAGGCTAGAGCTGAGACCAGCAGGCCACTTCCCTCCAAAGTTTAGCTGGGGAGATTGGGGCTCAGGACACAGCCCAAGGCTGACTGTCTCTCTGGGCCTCAGTTTCCTCATCTATCCAGTGAGAGAGCTCCAGTCAATTCAATTCAGTGAGAATTTTATTAAGTGTCTACTAGGTGCCAGGCCCTGGGGCTAACGAGACAGAAAAAGAAATGGTTTTTGTCCTCAGGAAGCTTACGTTCCCCTGGGGAAACTGGTTTCCAAGGGTCCTTCCAGCTTAGAGTTCTTGGGATCTGGCCAGGACTGTGGGGCAGGAGCTCAGGGATGGGGGCATGAAAGGCTCCGCCCCCCACTTGTCAGAGATCATGGCCTTCAAAGCCCTTTCTCCTGGGTCCCTCTGGATGTAATCGTGGCTCTGCCCAGCGTTGAGTTGAATCTGGGTTCTGCTTTGGCCTTCCTGTATGACCTGAGGAGAGTCCTCTGACTTGCCTAGGCGCCAGCTGCCCTTGCCCTCTCTGCCCCCCTTTTTTTGGGAGGGTGAATCAGAGGTGACTTGCCTGGAATCACACAGCTAGTAAATGTCTGAGGTCAGATTTGAACTCAGATCCTTTTGACTCCAGGGCGGGTAATCCTATCCACTGTACCACCTAGCTGCCCCAGCTGTCCCTGCTTTTGAGATGGGGAGGCTGCCAGGAAACTTAAAAGGACCCCTTTCCGGGGTGGGGGGGGGGATGAGGAAACTGAGACCCAGGGAGAAGGGATGGGCCCAAGACTGATCAAATAGGAAGCCATCCAGATGAGATTTGAACTCTAGGGCAGGGCTTCTCTCATAGTACCTGGCTGCCTCTCCAAAGTTTAAGGCAACAGCCTGAGGGTGGGGCTGAGGCTTAGGAGGAAACAGGAAATAAAATGTTCTAGAGGTAGAAAGGAATCCCCCTCCTTGGCTCCCTCCCCTCCCTTCCCCCCCCCCCCCACTGGGCCTGGCTTCATCAGAGAGCACTGGCTTGGGGTCAGGGAAGCCTTGGTTCAAATTCCTCTGGAGACCCGCCCTAGCTGGGGCTCAGCTCTGCCCACAGAGCTTCAGTCCCATCATCCATAAAAGGGGAACCCGTGACGGCAGCCTCAACACAGACTCTGGCTGTGAGATCACGTGCCCAAGTTCCTTGGAAACCTAACGACTCTAGAGAAAGGACCTGGTTTTAAGCTGCAGCTGTCAGGCTCCAGCCTCAGCTTTGTCCTCAGGGACCTGAGGGTCTCCTGCTGTATGCCAGGCTCTGTGCCAAGCTCCACAAATATTACCTTGAGTCTTGAAACAACCCTATGAGGGACGTGCAATTATTCCCATTGTATAGATCAGGAAACTGAGGCACAGAGGGTCAGTCACTCCTGCTGTCACAACTATTAAGCGTGAGGCAGAATTTGAATTTCAGTCTTCCTGCTTGGCCTGCCTGGCTGGAAGGATCCTTGGGGGCCACCTAGTTCATGCCTCCCCTGTCGTTGTCCCCCTCCATTTTACAGATGTGGAAACTGAGGCCCAGAGGGGGGCCTTGGGCACTTGCCCAGAGTCATGCTAGTATGTACCAGAGGTGAGCTCGGAGGTTGGCTTCTCTGACTTGGGCCAGTGCTCTTTCCACAATTAAATAAAAACTGGGGGGGGGGGTGGTAGGGGCTAAGGAGAAATCAGAAACAACACTCCCTAGGATAGTCTGAGGAAGAAGAGGATATAGACAACCAGAGGGGTCTCCAGGGCTCAGAGAAGACCCCATGAGGGAACCTAGAAGGGAAATCTAGAGGGCAGAGGTGAGGAGGGTGTGCATTCCAGGTATGGAGGAAAGGCTAGCCAAATGCTTGGAGGCAGGAGATGGCAGAATCAGACTAGATGAAGTGTTGTCCCTGTGTTCTTCTAGGGTCTCTAGGGAGGCACAGGGTTTTTTGAGCAGGGCAGGAGTAAGCGTGGTCAGAGCAGAGGAAGCCTTGTGGTGGCCATCCCTGTTGATGGGGAAGCCTAGTCCGGGCTTCTGCCTTGGTGGGCCTCCCAGAACCTGACATCTCCCCCATCCCCAGATGAGCGGCCCCCCATCCTCTGAGGCTCATTGGTGAGGGGACAGGCCCTGGAGACCTTTCCTTGCTCACGGCTCTCTCTTATCCCAGTCCTGCTGCTGCAGCCCGTCGAGGGGGACAATGTGGAGCACAAGACCCTGAAGATCACTGACTTTGGCCTGGCCCGGGAATGGCACAAGACCACCCAGATGAGTGCGGCTGGGACCTATGCCTGGATGGCCCCCGAAGTCATCAAGGCTTCCACCTTCTCCAAGGGCAGCGACGTCTGGAGGTCTGGGGACCCTGACTGCAGGAGGGGGTGGGGGATGCCAGGAGGGTAGGGGGCTGACACAGGCTCTTCCTCTGGCCTACAGCTTTGGGGTACTGTTGTGGGAGCTGCTGACTGGGGAGGTGCCCTACCGAGGCATTGACGGCCTGGCTGTGGCCTACGGAGTTGCCGTCAACAAGCTCACCCTGCCCATCCCCTCCACCTGTCCGGAGCCCTTTGCTCAGCTCATGGCTGGTAAGGGAGCTGAGCATGCAGGGTGCCGGGGAGGGGGAGCTGGCACTGGTGATGGAGAGGGCTTGGGGACAGGGCAGGAAGAAACAGAGACGGCCCCCCTTTCCCCTAAGACTGCTGGGCACAGGACCCCCACCGCCGGCCAGACTTCTCAGTCATCCTGCAACAGCTCTCAGCGTTGGAAGCCCAGGTGTTGAGGGAAATGCCTCGGGACTCCTTCCACTCCATGCAAGATGGCTGGAAGCGGGAGATTCAGGGTCTCTTCGATGAAATCCGGGCAAAGGAAAAGGTGCTGGCTCCCTGGGCCCTGGGAAGGGTTGGGAGGGCTGAAAATGGACTGTGCAGGGCGGCAAGAGCAGAGCCAGGATCTCAGCCCAGGTGTTATCTCCAAGCTCCTGCCATACAAGATGGGGCTGGGGGGCAGGACACCTGGGTCCCTGGAAAGGAGGCCACTGGAGGAGACTAGGAGTGAAGATGATCAATAAAGTTCCTGCTGAGGATAGAGAATCCAGAACTAGGACAAGGTCTGCCTGTTTCACCACAGCTAAGCAGGTCTGGAGGGGCAGCTGGCTCCCCAGAAGGGAGGAGCGGCTCTTCCAGTCCTCCATCTCTGAGCCTGGGTGGTAGTACGGGAGGGTGAGGTCTGGGGAAGGCTCCAGGGCCCTGGAGGAGGGGGCACTCAGGGAGGGGGGCATCCCCTAGGCAGCTGGGCTCCAGAGCCCTAGAGGAGGGGGCACTCGGGGGCGGGGCTGCAGGGTCCTGAGGGCGGGGCCATCCCTAGGGAGCTGGGCTCCATTGCTCTGGAGGAGAGGGTGCTCTCCCGGGGGCGGGGCTGGAGGGTCCTGGAGGGGGGGGGTCATCCCCTGGGGAGCAGGGCTCCATTGCCCAGGAGAAGAGGGGGCTCTCCCGGGGGCGGGGCTGGAGGGTCCTGGAGTGCGGGGGGCCATCCCCTGAGGAGCAGGGCTCCATTGCCCTAGAGTAGAGGGTCTCTCCCGGGGGCGGGGCGCCCCCTGACGCCCCGCCCCCCCGTCCCCAGGAGCTGCTCAGCCGTGAGGAAGAGCTGACCCGGGCTGCGCGTGAGCAGCGCTCCCAGGCCGAGCAGCTGCGCCGGCGCGAGCACCTGCTGGCGCAGTGGGAGCTAGAGGTGTTCGAGCGTGAGCTGACCCTGCTCCTGCAGCAGGTGGACCGAGAGCGGCCGCATGTGCGCCGCCGCCGAGGCACCTTCAAGCGCAGCAAGCTGCGGGCGCGGGACGGCGGCGAGAGGATCAGCATGCCTCTGGGTGAGGGGGCGGGGCTAGAAGGAGTTTATTTGCATGCTTCGTCGTGAGTGGCTCAGGGTGGGTGGGGGCGGGGCCTTGGAGCCGAGGCTCAGCCCCTTCGTGCTCTCTTGTTCTCTGTGTCCACGCCTAGACTTCAAGCACCGCATCACTGTGCAAGCCTCTCCTGGCTTGGACCGGAGGAAAAACGTCTTTGAGGTCGGGGCCGGGGACTCCCCCACTTTCCCACGCTTCAGGGCCATCCAGTGTAAGAGCCCCCGCTCTGAGACCCAGGTGTCCACCTACCCCCCCATCCAGCAGGGACTCTGGGGCTCTGAATGTTAGCCCTGGAAGGGGAAACTGAGTCCCAGAGGGCTGCATGTTGTGGGCAGGATTGCACAGGGAATGGGGGGCAGGGCTTGCCATCTTCCCAGCACTGGAGTCCCCCGTGCCCTGCCTCCCCAACTGCCCCGGCACAAAGGGCAACCTCACCCTGGGATTCCCGCTGCTTAGCCAGCCGAGGGGGTGTGGAGCAGGGCCCCTGACTTGGCTTTTCTTCCATCCTCAGTGGAGGCTGCAGACACGGGGCAGGTTTGGGGTCGCCAGTCCCCACGACGCTTGGAAGACCCAGGAAATGGGGAGCGCCGGCCGTGCTGGGCCTGGGGCCCTGGGTCCCCTAAGCCAGGGGAGGCTCAGAACGGGAGGTGAGTGTTCTGATTGGGCCCCAGCCGGTCTGCCGCCACCTCCACCCCTTCCCCAGCCTCTGCTGCTTACCTCTGCTCTACTCCCCTCCCCAGGAGGCGGTCCCGAATGGATGAGACCACCTGGTACCTGGACTCCAATGACCCGTCCCCCCTGGGGTCTCCATCCACACCCCCCATGCTCAACGGTGAGTGTTTTCTTTTGCCGGACCACGACCCTTCAGGATCCTCTCTGGGAGACAGTTCTGGGCTCCACTAAACAGCCTTTGGCCTGTCCTGGATGCCCACGAGGACATTTCTGATACTTGCTAGGGGCCCTTGGGCACTTATCCTGCCATCTGATTGGTAGAAGCCTGTGTCCCCAAGGTAGAACCAGAGTGGTTGAATGAACAAAGGCCCTGTCTTCTCTCTGTGTCAGATGGACCAATGGAGCTTCTCCTGCAGGGGATGGCTGGTGAGGGGTGTCAGGAGGAGGAGACACAGTGGCACCCACAAGGATGGGTCAGGAGCTTTGCTGTGTGCCCAGGGCAGTGCCAAGGGGAATAAGGCTCAAATCCTCAGACTTGTTGAGGAGCTGGTACTTGGACTAAGGAAGGATGAATGAGCAAGACCCAAAGTATCTGAAATGGCAGATTCAGGTTCTTTGTGCCAGAGGAGGCCCAAGGAGGGAGAAGGGCCCCTTTATGCTCCAGCACCAGCCTCCTTGCCAGTGTGACCCATGTTCCTCTCCTTTACTAAGCCCTTCGTTCCAGCCAGCCCAACTAACCTTCCCTCCTGGTAAAGGTCATCTCCCATCTCTGTGCCTTTGCACAAAGTCCTGCCTGCCTTCACAAGGATTAACTCAGTGGTCGCCTCCTAGGGGAAGCGTTCATGATAACTTGCTGTTCCTCCAGTAATTTGTGGCACCCAGAAGGCAGGAATTCTCTGTGGCTTACCCCTGCTGTGTCCCTGGAGACAGGGAGATGAAACTATGGAAAGGAGGCTGTGAGCCAAGTAGCCTGGGTCAGGCCTATGGTGTGCTTGGGAATACCATGGGAACCAAAGGGGGAAGGGAGGCTGAATGAGGCCTGTGAATGAGGCTGTAAACAGTGTTGGCAGGCTAGGGGCCAGGCTTCCTGGGGGAGCTCAGGGGCTTAGAGTTCAACTGTGTTTGGAGGGGGAGGGAGGCCATCCTTCTTCAGTCCCTCTCTCCAGTGGTTCAAAGAGAAATCAAATGCATTGAGCTCAACCTGCATTTATTAAGTACCTGCTGTATACCAGGCATGGTAGGAGTCCCTGAGGTTGCTGAACAAGTAGCAGAGAAGGAGATGGTCATTGTGTTTGGGGGGAGATGTGGATGTGGGAGGGGGTCAGAAAAGGCCCCGTGTTGGAGGCGCCCCTTGAGCCCAGGGATGACAGACCCAGGCATAGGGGACTGCCACTGAAGGGAGTGGGAGGCATAAGGTAGAGGAGGAGAAGGGTGAAGCCTCATGGATGCTGCCGCCTTCCCCTGGCCCAGGGCCTCCCCTTTCTGTCCCCTGAGGTCCCCCACTCTGTGCTCCCTCCTCAGGTGACATCCGCCCCCCAGAGCCTGAGGAGCCACGGCGAGTGAGCCCTTCAGATCGTAGTGGGACCCCCAAGATCATCCAGCGCGCCCTGCTCCGGGGGACAGCCCTGCTAGCCTCTCTGGGGCTGGGCCGGGACCTGCAGCAGGCTGGCAGCGGAACCCGAGACAAGGGAGACTCCACCCCCGAAGAGACATCATCATCGCCGCCCTCCCCCCTCATTCGCTTCTCTCCCAAAACTCCAGATGCCCCGGCCTCTCCACTGAACCTCGATGCTGAGACACCTCCCAGCCCCCCACTGCTTGACCTGGGAACCCCTGGGGGGCAGCCCTCTGCCAAAAGTCCCCGCCGAGAGGAGGCAACACGGGGTAAGGAGGCCCAGCCTTAGGGAAGAGACTGGACCTCCGGCCTCCACAAAGCAACTGTTTATCAGAAGGAGGAGGGCACTTAGAACATCAGGACTGAGAGGGCCTTTAGAACAGGGATGTCAGGTCTAGAAGAGGTCATAGAGCGTCAGAGCTGGGTGAGACAGAATGCAGAAGGCTGGAGCTGAGGGGCCCTTAGGACGGGGGGCTTGCCTAACCTAGCACCTTTCTGTGGGGCCAGTGAGAGCCTTGGGGCTCCTCCAGGGCACCCTGCTGCTTCTCTTCGAGTTCAGCTTCTTTTAGCTGAGGGGCCTCCTGTAGTGAGGAGGAGGAGGAGGCCGGGGCCTCAGGAGGGTGGTAGGAGACTTGACCTAGGGCCCAATGCTGTCCTGTATTAAGCTTCTCCTCTGCTTTCCTTGCAGGTGGAGCTGTCTCCGCTCCTCCAGGGGCCTTCCGTTCCCCTCCTGGCACCCCCCGATCCCCAACGCTGGGCCTCATCAGCAGGCCTCGGCCTTCACCCCTCCGGAGCCGCATTGATCCCTGGAGTTTTGTGTCCACTGGACCCCGCCCATCCCCACTTCCGTCTCCACAGCCTGCCCCACGTCGAGCCCCCTGGACCCTGTTCCCAGACTCAGACCCTTTCCGGGACCCCCCACCCTTCAACCCTTTTGGCCCAGAGTCCCCCCAGAACAAGAGAGCCCAGACCAAAGACATGGGGGGCCAGGCTCCTTGGGGAGCCACAGAACCAGAGGGGAGCCCCTGAGTGAGGGGAGGCAAGGCACACCCCACAGTGAGGTGGGAGCATCTCAGAGCCTTTCAGGGAGCCGGCCCTGGGGAGGTGGATGCCCCCCAAGGGGGACCTTCAACCAGAGTGGGGCCCTCTCCAGGAGCCACTGTATACACTGGAAAAGGAGAAAGGGGCCGGACCCCCAGAAGGCCACTGTCTATGGGGCTGATGGCCCCTGCCCACTATTCCCCCAGTCCCTCTGGAAGGGACTGAGCAGTCTCTAGGAGCTAGGGCCTTTTCCCAGCTATCTCAGTGTCTTCCAGAGGCTCTCAGTTCTCTAAGGTGGCCCTTTGTTTTAGAGGCGGAAGGGGGGGGGGGGCAAAAGATGGGGATGAAACCTCCTTTCCCTAGAACACTACGCTTCACCTGAAGCCTTAACACTGGACCTAGGGGAGTCCAGAGGGGAGGCTGGGGTCACTCCTGTTCCTCCAGTCTCTAGGGGACCCCTGAAGCCAGCCCCTTGCCCCGCTTCTTCCCCTATTGGGGCTCGACACTGTAACTGGCTGGTTTAGGGGGTACCAGAACCAGTCTCAGGGAATCACTGTCTGCCCTTCCCCTGGCCCCAGGATGGGAGGCACAGAGTACAAAGCTATGTGGTTGTGTCTGGGGACAGGGGTGAGGGAGGGACCAATGTGTCCAGCAGTGACTGGGCCATTATAGCCCATGGGGTGTATCCCACTGTGTTTCCTCGAGCCAGTGGCCCAGAGAGTGTCTGGGACAGGGACTCCTCCCTAAGGACGACAGGAACTGATTTCTTGTTGCAGCTTATTGTGTCCTCAGAGATGGGGATTCCCAGAACACTCCCCGCTCCTCCCAGCCCTGGAGGTCACAGCCTCTAGGCCCCAGAGTGCCACTGAAACCAAATAAACTTCAGCTGTCTACACTGGCTCAGCTTTGTTCTGTTTGACTGCTGGAGAGGATTCTGGGAATAACTGGCCCTGGGACCTGGAGAACTGTCAGGAGTTGGGAGACTCATTGATTGATAAGGGCGAGGATTTCAGACCTAAGAGACAAAAGTGAGCATCCTGCCCTCAAGGAGATTACCTTCTGGCATCCCTCACATGTGGACTTAGAGAAGGAGGCTCCAAAGGCTGGCCAGCTCTGGCATGGTGTGGGAGGAGCAGAAGGGAAATCTGGAACTCAAAGAATAGTTTGAAATTAATATACTTTAAAATGCGCAAGCAAGGCAGTTTACCCTCAAGAAGCTTACATTCTAATGAGGGAAATAACATGCAAATGAATAGTTTGCAAGTTCAATATAGGATATAATTAACCAAAGGAAAATGCTGGAGTCATGGAGGGCTGGGGAAGGCTGCCCAGAGAAGGTGGGCTTTTGGTTGGGCCTTAAAGGAAGCTGGGAAAGTCAGCCGTCAGAGCAGAGGAGGGAGAGCCCCCCAGTCCCAGAGGGATAACTAGAGAAGGTCGGGGTCAATGGATCCGAGTCTGTGTTGGGAAGTAAAGTGTGAGAGGACTGGAAAGGTAGCGGGGACTCTAAAGGTCAACCAGAATTTTGTAGCCAATCCTGGCAGCCATAGGGAACCCCTGGAGTTTGTTGAGTAGGGGGTGATGGGATCAGACCTGGGCTTGAGGAAAATCCTTTTGGTGGTTGATAGGATGGCCTGGAGTGGGGAGAGCCTTAAGGGAGGCACCCCCACCCGGGGTAAAGTGATTGATGGGGGTCTGCCCCAGGGTGGGGGCAGTGTTGGGGGTGGGGGAAGAGAGGGAGAGTGTGTGTGGGGTGGGGAGCACTAGCAGCTGGGGGCATCGGGAAAAGGAAGTCTGTAGAAGGGAGCACTGGGATAGTTTTCTAGGAATCAGTTGTAGGAGGCTGAGGTGGCATGGGCAAGCATCCCAGGCAGGGGGACAGACAGTAAAAAGCACCCCTAAGGGGACCCCAACAAAACCCTTCAAGCTTGGCTGCTATCCGGATGATTAGTGGGATGGGGAAGGTGTTGCAGTGGGCATCTTAAGCCTTGGGTTTTCTTTGCAGGCCTTAGAACCCTGTGGGAGCTTGGCCTGAGGATCTGGGGCTTATCTGATCCTCAGTTCCCCCACCTATGAAATGAGGGTGGTGGCCCAGATAATCTCCTAAGCATTTCCCAGATCTGGATTCTGGGATGCTTGTGGGACACCATGACCTCTCCCCTGCCTCCCTCCTGTGGCTGGCAGTGTCTGCCTGAGAATGGGGGGTGCTGGAAAGGAGGAAGGCGTTCCAGGACCTATGGGTTCTGCTAATGGTGGAGTGTACTTGAACAAGTCTCTTTCCCTCTGTAAATCTGAGATGCTTTGGTGGTTTTAAGGTGATTCCCATAACTCTCACCTGGTCCCCAGCCCACACACCTCTAGTGTCAAGCTCCTCCCTCATCCCCAGGCTCTCAGCCCCTCTCATTCACCCACACAGGGCACCGCCCTAGTTCTCCTCCCAGCACCCAGGAGCTGTGCTGCCCTTCCCCTCAGAGCCCAGGAAGCCTGTGTACCCAGCTCCTGGGTCTGAGCAGCAGAAACGATGCTGGGCATGGGACCCAGGGCCCGATACTGGCTGCTCCTGGCCTGTTACCTGGTCTATTTACTGCTAGGGTCTGCTGTGTTCATGACCATTGAGGGTCCACCTGAGCGCAGGCTCCGGGAACAGCTGCTGGGGCACCTGGCTGCCTTCCAGGCAGACCACCAGGATTGCCTGTCCCCTGGAAAGCTGGAGGTGCTGCTGGAGGCAGTCCTGCAAGCCCAGGCTTATGGCGTCTCTGCCTTGGGCAATGCCACTGAGCCTGAGAACTGGGACTTCGCCTCTGCCCTGTTCTTTGCTGTCAGTATCCTCACCACAACAGGTAAGGGGCCTGGAGGAAGGGGCAGTCCAGGGGACCAGGCTGGATGCCAGAGCCCACACCCTGCCAACCCCTATGGAGTGGGATAGTGGGCAGTTGGATGTGCTCCCTGTCCCAGAGCTCCAAGATAGGGCAGCCCAGTGTCAAGAGCAGAGATTCTCCCCTACACACGGCTCCCAGTGTGGGGTGTAGGGGGATATCCTTCCAGCCCTTGACGCTCCCCAACCGGTACCTCCAGTTTTATCAGCCAGGAGGGGTGTGGTCTCTAAGCCACACCTACTCCAGACTGCTCCCTCTGGAACTGGAGAAGGGCGACCCCAGCCCAGAATCTTGGGTTTGGGAGGGTCCTCAGGTCCTGAGACCCCATCCTCTGCTTGAAGCCCTCCAGTGATGGAGAACTCACTCCTTCCCATTTCTGGGATCCAGCCCTGATTTTCTTCTTTACTTCTCCCACCCCTGGTTCTGCCCCCTTGAGTTAAAAAGAACATGTCTTATCCTTTCCTGCAGATCTCTGAAGACCAGGATGGCCCCCCCACCCTGGTCTCCCACGCTCCAACTCCTCTCTTGTCCAGGATATTGTCTCCGTTTTTACAGATGGGGAAACTGAGGCTCAGAGAAAATCGGGGATTTATCCTTAGTTACACAGATAGAGGGGGATTACCCTCAGAGCTATGGATATTCTAGGGGGCACAAGTGATAGCGTTTTGGGTTTTTGTTTCTTTTAATGTTCCCCCACAGTGTCCAGACCAGGGCTTTGATGAATTGGATTGTGATTTAGAGTCCCAACTGTCAATATCCCTGGGAAATGCTGAAGTTCTGGGCCCAGCACTGCGGAAGCCTGGTTGGGTGACCTTGAACCAGCCATTGCCATCTCTGGCCTCAGTTTCCCCACTTGTTAAATTGGGAGGTTGGACCCAAAGATGAGGGTCTCCGAAGACTCTCGGCTCGAGCTCTGGGAGATAGTCATTTGACTCTCTGCGATGTTGAGGGGGTGGGTCACCCCCCCCAATCAAGTCAACCTTCCTTAAAAGCCTACAGTACACAGAGCTTTGTGCCCGGTGCTAGGGCATCCCTGCAGAAGGAGGATTGTTCTAGTCAGGCATGGGAAGAATTGACAGAGACAAATAATGAATTTTGGCTTTGGCAGAGGGAAAAGTATTCTAGTGAACAGGGCCATTCTAGGTGGAATAGGCTGCTTGCCCAGGTAGTTAGCTCCCCGTCGTGGGAAGTCTCTGAGAAGAGGTTGCATGGCTGCTTGTCAGGGAAGTCACAGGGGCCGCTCCTGCTCCCGCCTGGGCTGGCCCTGGCATCTGAAGATCTTTCTGACCTGGACACTCTGAGTTTTGCAGAGTTGAGGAGGGGGATGGCACACTCCAGCATTTAATCAGCATGTCTGCATCCCCTGAGAAGCATCTCTGCTGGGGACCTGGGGGAGGAACAGTTCCCAGAAGTTCAGGGATTTGCTTTGTTGGGGTGGTCTGGGGGACTGAGCGCCTTGGGAGGCTTCCATGGGTCTCAGACTGTGTGTGTGAGAGTACCGAGGGCCCTGCCAGGAATGGGATGGGCAGGGGACAGTCCCCCATGTCTGTCAGGCCACTTGCTCAGTCTCCCCTTCCCTCCCCCCATCCAGGTTATGGCCACACAGCTCTGCTCTCCGATGGCGGGAAGGCCTTCTGTGTGGGCTTTGCGGGCCTGGGCCTGCCTGCAGGACTTGTGCTGGTGGCGGTCCTGCAGCAGCACCTGCTGCGGCCACTGCGCTGCCTGGTGAGCTGGGTGGCCGCCCGCTACAGCCTGGCCCCTGCCAGAATCCCCTGGCTCCAAGCCTCGCTGCTGGGCCTGATGGTTGGGACCATCTTTGTGCTTCTTCCTACCCTGGTGCTCTGGAAGCAGGAGGACCACTGGAGTCTGCTGGATGCCTCCTACTTCTGCTTTATGCTGCTCAGTACTATTGGGCTGGGGGACTTCGTGTCTGGCCAGGACCATCACCCTGCCCTCTACTGGTTCTCCCAGCTGGCTCTCCTTTGTGAGTAAAGGGTGGGGTGGGACCCCAAGAACCCTGGAGACCATCTAGACACTTAAGTCAAAAGTAACACTAATGGTGGAAATTCAGGCACCATGGCAGGCCAGTGTGGCAGAGGATCTTGGGATTTTGAACTGAAAGGGACCTCAAAGATCATCTCCAAGTCCCTCATTTACAGAGGAGAAAGATGATTCCACTAAAGGTGTAATAAGTGCCAGAGTCAAGATTTGAACATGGGTTCTTTGACTCCAAATCTGGTGCTTTTCCCTAAGGTGAGCTTGGGGGAGGAGGTGGCAATAGCTGACCTTCCAAGGGTCTTCACTTTAAGCAGGAGGTGAGTGACAAAAAAGCCTGGGGTGGGAAATAACTGGCTTTTGGTGGCCAGGCATCCCTAAAGGGGACGCTTCAGTATGAAGGCTCTTCCTAGCATCTTGAGACAATTTACCACTACACAGAAAGCTCTTGTGGGAAAGGCAGACAGATCAATCTCACTCCCCTTGACCAGAGAAGCCAGTGCTAGGAATGGTAGAGTGAGGGGTAGCTGGCCACTTGTCAGGGTGTGACCAAGGGGATTCTTGATGCCTCAAAGGTCCATGCTTCTTACCCTCTACCCCTCACTGCTCCCCATCCCCAGGGGCTGAGGACTTTGCTGCCCACTGGACATGGAGACAGGTGCCTCTCCCAGGCTTGGACACAGGAGCCAAGGATCTGAAGTGGGAGAGGAAATTGGGGCAGGAGCCCAGCTGCTCTTTCCAGGCAGCCCAGGAGCCCCCATCCCTTCTCTCCCTCACTCTCGGTCTCCTTTCCCACCAGGTTACCTGCTCCTGGGGCTGCTGGCCCTGCTATTAACTCTGGAGACAGTCTCAGAGCTAAAGGAGGTCCGAGCAGTCATGGGCTTCTTCAGCTACAGCGTCTCCAAGAGCCCGGAGGACCAAAGGGGCATTGTGACTCAGGATGTTCTGGCCCTTAGCAACTGCCCACCCCCCAGCGCCTCCTCTGGGACAGGTGACCACCTCCAGAGCTGCCCAACAGAACCTGGAGTGTGCCCCCCTCCATAGTGTGAGGGGTGTGTGTGTGTGTGTGTGTGTGTGTGTGTGTGTGTGTGTGTGTGAATAAAGAAGAGTCCCACTTGCTTGTCTTCTGCTTAGTCTCTTTCTCTTAGGGCCAAGTCCCCAGAAGCCCAGGGGCCATGTAATGCCTTGGACCCAGTATCTGGCACTAGAACAGATCTCTCTTTTGCAGCCCAAGGCCACAGAAGCCCAGCCAGCAGGCTACCTTCACTGTCCTCATCTGTAAAATGGGCGACTCTTGGCTTACACCCCTTTTGCTCTTTGGTGGGAAGGGAAGTCCTTGGTTCCATACACACGAGCTTTTGTATGTTATTCAGAGATGGAAGATGCCATGGTCTTGGCCCCTTCAATTTTGTACAGGAGAAAGCTGGGATGCCAGGAGGCAGTTCCTGAAGCCAGCTAGGGTGTAGACCAGACCTTGGCTCCACAGCCAGACCTCCTTTCCGGGTGGGGGTCCTCCTTGGACTGCCTTATTTGCATACAGATAACTAATCAGCATCCCCCAGCCTAGCCCACCCTTAGGCCCACTCCTTCCTCCAAACCCACAGAGTTGCTTCACCTCCCACCCATCATGGGGGGCCTGGAGGGAAGGAGAGAGTGGAGTCCGGCTTCCAAGTCAGAATTTATTGTGGACAAGCTCCTGGATGTGGCGGTGCGGTCCCTGGGGGGCAGTCCAGGACCGAGGGATTTAGGAGACGATTTTGGCGGCCAGTTACAGCCACAGGTTAATTATCAATGGTTCTAACGCCCCACCACACCTATTAACCAGAGCTGCGCGAGCCAGTCTTTGCTTGGCTGGGGAAGGATGGAGGCTGGGGGCTGAGAAATCGACCACTCTGCCCCCACCCCTTCGCCTTCCTTTAGCGAAAGTCCAAGAACCCACCCGAGATCGTCGGGGATCCGTAAGTGCAGAGGGCGCCCTCGGGTCCCACGCATACACAGATATACACACCTGTACACACACTCACACGCACGCTTCAATAAATACGGCCGATGGGCTGCGGTTTGGAGAACGGCCGACGCCCCGGGAGCGAGGCAAACCAGGCCCCACGGCGGCCTCTGGTGGCCACGCGCGGAAGGGCACAAGTGGGGCGTAGGAGGAGGAGAGAGGGGAGTTGGGTCCTTTGGGGGTGCAAGAAGGCAGAGGGCGGGACCGAGAGGCCGTGGCCGGATTGCAGAGGCCTGCTTCCGTCTGGCCCAGCCGCAGGAGTCGGGCAGATCGCGAGGGAGGGAGGGGAGACCCTCGACCCACCCCGTTACACGGGTGGTGGCAGGGGATCCCCAGGACCCCGGGAAGCTCGGGCGGCCGCAACCGGAGACAACGGCTACCCTCGTCCCCCACCTACCCCGAAATGGAGCGGTCACCCTAAAGGATTGGACGGGGATCCGCAGCCGGCCCGGTCCAGCCCAGCTCGGCCCGGCTCAGCTTCGCTCTGCCAAGCCCGCTTCAGTTAGCTCAGCAGGCAGCGCTCCCGACGGCTCAGCTGACGGCTCAGTTTCCTACGCCGCTGCTCCAAGCCCCGCTCCAGGCGTTCATCCTCCTCCAGGGCTCTGGGAATAGAAGGGTCTAAGTCGGAACTGGAGCCGCTCCTGGGTCCGCTCCACCCTCCCCTGAGTCCAGGGCTCAGGGCTCGCGGGCTGAATGAAGCCCCTCCCCCGTCGTCCCCCAGAGCTCCCCCCAATCCCTGAGCAGCTCCAGGTGCCATCCCAGAGCAGTGCCCCCTCCCCAGGGGCGGCGCGGCAGCGGGGGCCACACTCACGTCCTCTCCTTCTTATCCAGGTCTCGGACCAACTCATCCCGCTGGTTCACCAAGGACACCAACTCCTCCAGCAAGAGCTGCTCCCGGTGCTGCTGGGCTTCCGTTTTCAGCCAGTCTGGGGATGGGCAGAGGGCGCGAGGGGAGGTGAGAAGACTGGCTCTGCCCTAGTGTTTTGTCTGTGAGGCTGTCTCTCTCTGTGGCCCTATGTCTTGTCTATATATTTGTGTCTGCCTTGTTTGTCTTGCCTTGTCTGTCTGGTCTGCCTCCTCATTTCAAAATAATAAACATTTATTAAAGACTTAACTGGCCAGGGGTTCTGTACTGGGCACGGAGATGCAAAGCTACTCCCCACCCCCCCAAAATAGTCTCTGCCATTAGGGTGTTGACAATTCATTAGTGCAGCCAGAAATAAGGTAATACAAGGTAGAGTGTATAGGAGGGACTTGGGAAAGAGACAGACAGACACAGACAGACACAAAGACAGACACAGACACAGATGGACAGACAGACACATATAGATACAGACACACAGACACAAAGACAGACACAGACACACAGCTACAGACACAGACAAACACAAACACAGACAGACACACAGACACACACAGACACAGAGCTATAGACACACAGCTACAGACACACACAGACACAGACAGACACAAACACAGACACAGATACACACAGACACAAAGACAGGCAAACATAAACACAGACACACAGACAGACACAGACACAGACACAAACACAGACAGACACAGACAGACACAGACACAGACAGACACAAAGACAGACACACAAACACAGACAGACACAGACACAGATGGACAGACACAGACACATACAGACACAGACACACAGCTACGCATAGCTACAGACACAGACAGACACACAGATACAGACACACACAGACACAGACAGACACACAGACACACACAGACAGACACAGACACAGACAGAGACACAAGCACAGACACACACACACAGACACACATACACACACACAAAGGCAGGCACAGACACACAGATACAGAAACGCACAGACACAGACACACACAGACACAGACACAGACACACACAGACACAGACACAGACAGACACAAAGACAGACACAGACAGTCTGTAGCTGTGTGTCTGTGCATGTCTGTGTCTGTGCACCGAGACACAAGCACAGACACAGACACACACAGACACAGAATCATAAACACACATAGATAGACACAAAAACAGACACAGACACCCACAGACACACAGCTACAGACACACAGACATAGATAGACAGACACAGACACAGACAGACACAAAGACAGACACACAAACACAGACAGACACAGATGGACAGACACAGACAGACACATACAGACACAGACACACAGCTACGCACAGCTACAAACACAGACAGACACACAGATACAGACACACACAGACACAGACACACACAGACACAGACAGACACAGACAGACACAGACAGAGACACAAGCACAGACACACACACACACACAAAGGCAGGCACAGACACACAGATACAGAAACGCACAGACACAGACAGGCAAACATAAACACAGACACACAGACAGATAGACACAGACACACACACAGACACAGACACAGACACAAACACAGACAGACACAGACACAGACAGACACAAAGACAGACACAGTCTGTAGCTGTGTGTCTGTGCGTGTCTGTGTCTGTGCACCGAGACACAAGCACAGACACAGACATGCACAGACACAGACAGAATCACAAACACACATAGATAGACACAAAAACAGACACAGACACACAGCTACAGACACACACAGACATAGATAGACAGACACACAGACACAGACACAGACAGACACAAAGACAGACACACAAACACAGACAGACACAGACAGACACATACAGACACAGACACACAGATACAGACACACACAGACACAGACAGACACACAGACACACACAGACAGACACAGACACAGACAGACACAGACAGAGACATAAGCACAGACACACACACACACACACAAAGGCAGGCACAGACACAGATACAGAAACGCACAGACACAGACAGACAAACATAAACACAGACACACACACAGATAGACACAGACACATACAGACACAGACACACACACAGATAGACACAGACACAGACACACACAGACACACACAGACACAGACACACACAGACACAGACACACACAGACACAAACACAGACACACACAGACACACACAGACACAGACACAAACACAGACACAGACACACACAGACACAGACACACACAGACACAGACACAAACACAGACACACACAGACACACAGACACAGACACAAACACAGACAGACACAGACACACACAGACACAGACACACACAGACACACACACAGACACAAACACAGACAGACACAGACACAGACAAAGAAGGGTAATAGAAGTAGACTATAGGAAGGGCTGAAGGAGAGACAGAGAGAACAATGAGAAGGAAGGGCAGGATTCTTTTTCCAGGCAGCAATGGGGAAGGAGTGCCTACCAGGCCTGGAGGACCGCCAGGGCACTACAGGGAGGCAGGAGATCATTCGCTGTTTTCATGGGCCCCCTGTTTCCAACTCTCATCTCATCTTTATGCAAATGATTCTCAGATTCATTTGTCCAGCCCTGAGACAGATGGGGGCACAGTGGGTAGAGTGTTGGTTTGGGGTATGGAAGACCTGAAGTCAAATTTGGCCTCAAACACTCATTAGCTATGTGACTGTGGACAAGTCACTTAACTTCTGCTTGCCTCAGTTTCCCCATATGTTAAATGGGGATAATGATAGCACCTACCTCCCAGGCTTGTGGGAAGGAAGAAATCAGAGATAAAAATTGGAAAGCACTTGGCACACAGTAGGTGCCTAGTAAATGTTTCTCTCCTCTCCCCAGACCTCCAGGCCTGCATCTCCAACTCTTCAGACATCTGCAACTCCACGTCCCAAACCCAAACCCTCCCTCCTTCCTATCTGCTCCCATACTGTTCCTAGTAGCTTTTCCTAAATGCCACCATCCTCCAGTCAGCCAAGTTTGCCGTCTGTGTCACCCTGTACTCTTTGCCGCCTCTCAAACCTCCTACCAGGGGGTTGCCAGGCCTGTTCCTTGGCTGCACACCCCCTCCTCTCCTCATCAGCTCACAGCTGCTGGGGGGCCACTTGCCTCCAGTCCAAACTCCCTCAAACACCAAGGTCGTTGCGCTCAGCACAGACCTGACCCTGTCACTCCCCTCATCATAAACTCCAGTGGCTCCCTATGGCCCCCAGGACCAAACAGGAAATCCTCAGTTTGGCTTTTAAAGCCCTCCCCCACCTGCCCACTGCCCCCATCCCAGCCCTCTTATACCTTACTCTGGTGCCCTGGCTGTTCCTTACACAAGACCCTCCATCTCCAGACTTCCCAGTGCCCTGTCAGGAATGCCCTCCCGCCTCACCTCCGCTTCCCTGAAGGCCCAGCTGCGATCCCACCTTCTCCCGGAACTCTGCCAGCCTTATCATCAGAGGCTGCCTTCTTGGGACAACCTGCAAGTTACCTGTCTATCTTTGTACGCAGCTGTTTGCATGGGTCTCCCCCATTAGACTGAACTCTGGGAGAGCAGGAACTGACTGCTTTGACCTTTCTTTGCCTCCCTGGAGATTAGCACAGGGCCTGGCGCATAGAAGGATCTTAATCAATGTTTCTTGACTGATTTCAAACTGGCCAAGTGGACCCATATGTCTGGAGTGTGGACTATGTGACAGGGACTGGAGGGGTGGGGTGCCCTCAGTGCTGGCAATAGAGAGCCCCTAAAGATTTGGTCCTGGGAGACATATGGAGCCACTGTAGTTTATAAAGCACCAGTATTGAGCCCAGGCCTTAGAGAGATAAGATCAGCAGCTGCCTAGGAGGCACATTGGAGGGGAGAGGGGAGAGGGGAGAGGCGCTGGAGTAGGCAGCTGTGTCTGAACCTGGGCCACCCCCACTTCCACCTCCTACCACTCTACCTTCGATGGCCATCATGGCCCTCAGTTCTCTGCTCAGGAGCTCAAACCGTCTCTCCAGGTCCTGTTCTTCTATCCTGTGACAGGAAGATAGGGGAGTCAGCTCCCAGGGGCTCCCGGGCTCCTGGCTGATTTCAGGGCAGTGGGGAGGGGGCCTTCAGAAAGGGCCAGAGGAGATGGTGTTCTCCTCCAGGGGACAGAAGGGGACAAGGCGTTTGGACATCTTCTGTAAGGTCTGATACGTGGCCATGCTGGGGGCCTACTCCTGAGTCTCTGGGTCACCTCCTGGCCAGCCACTCCCCTGTCAGCCTCAATTTTCTCTTCTGTAAAATGGGGATGATCTATACAGTCCCTGCCGGCTCTAAAGCCATACTCCAGGCTGCATAGAGATGAACCCTTGTTCACTGCACAATCCGCCACTATATCATGGAATAAAGGTGCCTTTGTGGTATGGGCGCAAGATTCAGAGGAAGGCGTGCCTCCTTGTATGGCCTGGCTCTGCGTGCCCACCTTGCATGTTGTGCCCTGGGGCCCATCCCTGGCCTATGCCTAGTCCAGCTCGGAGGGGGAAGGCTCTCTCTCTAGGGTCACACCTCCAGTAAATGCAGCCAGGTGAGCCCTACACTAGGAGGCCAGAAAACCTGAGTTCGAATCACATCTCAGAGATTCACTAGCCAGCTATGTAACCCTGGGCAATCCACTCAACCTCACCTCTAGCCTCAGTCTCCCCACACTGGAGATTACAATAGCACCTCCCTCACAGAGGTGGTATTGGACTCTAAGATGATGGAAGTCCTGGACTATGAGAGCCTTTTAGAGCCCAGATGTGAGCCAGGGCCTGACTAACTCTGTGAGGGGCAGCTAGGTGGCGCTGCAGTGAAGGAGCCCAGTTCAAATGCAGCCTCAGACACTTACTAGCTTGTGTGACCCTGGGCAAGTCACTGCACCTATTTGCCTCAGTTTCCTCATCTGTCAAATGTGCTGGAGAAGGAAAGGGCAGACCATCAAGAAAACCCCTACTGGGGTCACAGAGAGTCAGACACGACTGAATGGCAGCCTCTAATTACAAATTCAGCATCCGTCCTTTGCATTACTTTATTATGACAGTCCCCCAAACCAGACCATGGAAATTGCTGGACGTGCCTTATTTCTCTCCCAATTAGAGAATAAGCTCTCTGAGGGTAGGATCTGAGTCTCAGTTCATTTCTTAGCCTAGTGGGGCCAGGGATTCACCCGTGGGCTAGAGCTCTGGGAGGAGGAAGCTCCCTACACCAGTGCAGGTCTCACCTCCTATCCATCTCCACACAGGAGCTGCCAACAAGGGTCAGAAGTGGGACTTGAACCCAGATAAAGGGGAAGGGAAGGGAATGAACATTTCTACCCGCATGCCATGGGCCAGGCAGTACCAAGGGCTTTACAACTATCACTTCCCTGGGGCCTCACAACAACCCTGGAAGGCAGGTGCTGTTAACCCCATCTTACTGTTGCTGTTCAGTCTTCCAATTATGTCTGACCCCATTTTACTGATGAGGAAAACTGAGGCAAACAGGATAAATGACTCTCCCAGGCTCACGCAACTTGGAAGTGTCTGAGGCTGGATTTGAACTCAGGTCTTCCTGTCTCCACTGCCACCTCCCTGCCTCTAGGCTCAGAGGCCAGCTCTCTATTCACTCTTCCCTCTGCCCCTGGGGTAGCAGGGGGTCTGTGCAAGAAAGATGCTTGTAGTCCACTGAATCTCCACCCCCACCCCCCATATCACTCCAGGCCTTGGTAGTTCTGACCCCCCCTTCCCCCCACCCCAGGCCAAGTACAGGCAGCTGCTGGGAAGAGCCCCTCCTCATCTTCTCTTCTCCAGGTAAGACATGCCTCAACCACCCTCAAGCACTCCATGTCCACAAAGCCTTGAGGCCCTCCCCCATGCTGATGGCCCTCCTCAGGACCCTTTCCACCCTCCCATCCTCCCTCCCTTCCTCCCTCCCTCCTTTCCTTCTTTCCTTCCTTCCTTCTGTTACCTAGAACTGAGCCCAAGCATCTTGGGCTGTGCCCCACATGTAGCCTCCCAGCACACAGTAGGTGCTCCACTAAGCCTTTGATGGAGAAGGGAAGGATCCTTGACTAACTGACACCCCCCCCCCCAAGGTGGCACAGGCATGGGATGGGCGGAGCTCACAGGAGCTGGAGTTGGTCCTGCCTCCGAATCAGGGCGTTCTTCTTGTTCACCAGTGTGAACCACTCCTGGATCAGCACCTCCTCCTGCAGCTTATCAGCACCTGGAATGGGTACAGTTTTGTGGAACTGTCCAGAGGATCAGAGGCCAGCCCCTCGACTAGAAGTTGCCTGAGGGCAGGGCTGTGCCCCACACACAGCAGCCTCTCTGTGAATGTTCTTACAGCCTAAGATCTCCCACTTCCATGCCTTTGCTTGTACTTTCTACCACCTCCCCTGCCTAGGATGCCCTCCCTCCCTGACTCTTCTGTTAGACTCCTGCTGTTCCTTTAGAACCCAATTCAAGCCCTCCTTCAGGAAGCCTTCCCAGATCCTCTCATCTGGCAGAGCCTCAATAACACTGCAAGATTGTAAGTTATGTCAGGGGTGTGCCTGAGCTGGCCCATACTGGGAGACAGCTGTTAAATTTTCAGTGGGAGCCCATTACGCCTTGGAAATTGGCAAAAACTACAAATACAGGTTTGATTTACTGGTTTTCTTTCAAATTTCTAGATTTAAAAATGTTAATAAAGCAAATTAAACTTAAAAGTGTGTTATGTTACTCTTTCTTTTTAGGGAAGGAGAGCTGGTTGTTAAACATTTACCAGCAAACCCCTGATTATAGTCAGATAATAATGTAAGCTTGTTGAGGGAAGGAACTGTGTCTTATGGAACTTGTATTTCCTCTAGGACCAGTGCAAGGCTCTGCACACAGTAGGTGTTCAAGAATCATTTGTTGTATGGTCTTTGAATGAATCAAAGTAGGAGACAAGCCTGTCAGCCCTGTGATTGAAGGCCTAGGATTCTCGCCCTGACATCCCAATGCTGGACGCCAGGGGGCAGCATGGAGGACAAATGAGAAGGCAGGGCCTGCAGATGAGAGAGACTGGAGAGCCTAGACTAGCCTGGAACATGGAAGAGGAAATGTCAGAAATTCTCGGGGCCCTGGAACAGAGACCAGAGAATGCCATAGCCTAGAACAGGGAATGGCAGAGTTTGCAGGGGCCATGGGCACCCTCCCCCAGGAGGCCCTCCTCGAGGATGGTGAAGGTGTGGGGCCCCACCAGCACCTGTCTCCATGAGGCTCCGCAGCTGGGTCTCCACCTGAGCCGCCCGCCCATCGATCTGTCTCTGCTCCTGTTCCAGGGCTTGTAGCTCAGCACACACGTACTGACTCGTGTCCTGGAATCGCTGCTGAGGGGTGCAGTGGGAGAGGCGCTCAGCCTTGGGGGAGCATGCAGCACCCCCTCCTGGTGCTTCCAGGGCCCCTCCTCCCTGCCCCAGACCAGGGTCCTTGTGCACCTCCAGCCCTCGAATCCCTGGCATCCCCTGGAGAGCAGACAGGGAGGGACCAGGGGCTCCCAGGTGAGGAGGTGCTGCCCACGCAACTAGCACCTTCTCAGCTCCTCTTCTTAGCTACCCAGAGGTGGAGTGATGTGTTCAGGGTCACAGGCCAGCAGATGTCAGAGACAGGACCTGAACCCATAGCTCCCAAGCATCTCTCTCTCCCTCTGTGTGTGTGTGTGTGTGTTTGTTTCCCTCTGTCTCTGTCTCTCTCTCTCCTCTCTCATTATCTCTTTCTCCGTCCCGTTGTCTGCCTTATTCTCTCTCCCTCTCTTTGTCTCCCCTCCCCCCCCCGTCTCTTTGTCTCTCTCTGTCTCTCTGTCTCTCTCTCCCTCTGTGTCTTTCTCCACTCTCTCTCTCATTCTCCCTGTCTCCCTGTCTCTCTCCCATTCTCCCTGTCTCTCTCTCCTCCACACAATGCTGCTTCTCAGATATGGTTTCCTTTAGATACACTACCCCAGCCTCACATGGGAGCTAGGCTTTGGGGTCGAGGGCCCCAACCTTCCCTCCCCTGTGCCCCTGCCCTCCTTCCTGGCCCAGCCCTCCTCACCATCCCAGGCTCCTCGCCGGGGCCAATGTTGGAACCAGAACTTGGCGATGATTCCTCCACAGGAGGGTTCACATCTGGAAACAGAGGTCACCCTCAATTCACTTGCCCTCATGACCAAGGGACTGGAGAGAGCCCCCTATCTCTCCTTGGAGCCTGGGGAGACCAGGAGAGGCCTCCATCTTAAAATGCGGGGATCCCTGTAGCTTGCATCTGTGGGCAACAGCATGTGTGAGGCTGGAATGACCACTGGAGATGTGGGGTCCGGGAACTAGAGCCTTATCCCCTACCCCTCAGGCCCTCCCTGGCACCACAAGCCCTGGGCTTACCAGTGGGCTTCTGGTTGACAGAGACAGAGACAGAATCTGGGGCCGGGGTCTCCTGTGGAGAAAGAAGTGGGTGTGGTGAGAGGCCAAGGACAGGAGGGTGCCACAGGATCCAAGACCTGAGGCTGAAAAAGAAGCTAAGGGGCGGTCCAATCTGGCTGTCCCCGGAGAAAGGGAGGCCGTGCATGCGGTTAGCACCAGAGCAAAGGCTATTATTCCCATTTCATAGAGGAGGAAACTGAGGTGCTGAGATTAAGGGTGTTACTCAAGGACAGACAGCAAATAAGTGTTAAAAGAGCCTTCTCTGTCCAATCTGTCTCCCAAGGTGGTTATGGGAAGGAATAAAACCTTTTCACCTCCACTCTCTTTCCTAATGGGAGCTGTTATCCAAGGCTTTCTCTGGGAAGGAGGAGGCAGCCCTCAGGTTGAGGGGTGTGCCCCAAACATTCTCACCACCTGCCCCCTCCCATGGCCTTTCTGCAGTGTAGTTCTGGCTCTAGCCTGGACAGAGGGAGGCAGCTAGGGATTGGAAAGGACACTCGCTTAGCAGGTTGGAATCAGGCTTGTTGCTGCCAGGCCTCAGTTTCCTTGGCTGTAAAATGGGGGTAGGGTTATAGTAGATACCCTCCCAGAAACCTCCGTGATTTGGGACAATTAACTTGGTCACTGAATGAGTCATTCACATTGTTGAATATTCATTCAGGAAACATTAAATGCCAACTGTGTACAGAGCCTGCATTTGTTCTGGGGAGCTGGCCAGATGATGCTGGCTGGGGTGGCCCTCACCCACCTGGGCTCTGATCTGGGGAGTCCTTGTCTCCACCCCGACATGACAAGTATTCTAAAGGAAAAGAGAATGATGGAAGGCCACCTCCACAGACGAGGAAACTGAGGCCTGGCAGGAGGTGATGTGCCCAAGGCAGTGGACAGGGCCATGACTTTGTGCAAAAGCAGGACAATATGGCCAAATCTGTCTTTGAGGACATCCTGGGTCAGCCTGACATTTCATTAAAAATATAGACTGTTAGACCTTGGAGAGACTTTGAAAAGTGGAATTTCAGAGAACACAGAACACAGACTGTCAGAGTACAGAGAGATGTTCGAGATCATCTGCTCTAAGCCCCCATCTACAAATGGGGAACTGAGGCCCTGAAAAGGTAAATCCTCTGCCCCAAGGCCCCCCTTCTGGGAGCCCTGGGGGCCACAGGGTGAGCCACACCATTCTAAGAGCTGATGCCAAGCTGGGCACCCTCTTCTCTGCCTTCTCCTCAGCCTTGGGCCGAGTTCTTCACCTTGTGCCCTCAGGCCCATCATTTCACCGCTGCCTTTGTCTCTCCAACATGGCCCTCAGCCCAGACGATAAAGAATCTGCCTGAGGGCCTTCCACCTGGATCTGCCAGCTCCCAAAACTGGGCCTCTCGGGGTGATAACATCAGCTTCCACCTGGCACTGTAACCACTCGTTACCCATCTCCTCCTGGGCTGGCTCTTCTGTTCCTCTGGATCCCAATTCCATCCCTCCCAGATTCCCCTGACCACCCTGGCCACCCCATTGTCACTGCTTACCACAGATGCTAGGATGTACTTAGCCCAAGAAAGGGTAGAGGACCCTAGGGTTGGATGGCCTCTCCCTTGCCAGGCCAGGTTGGCCCACTGGACAACCCAAAGCCTCCAGGCTGCTCTCTGCCGCCCCCCCCCCCCATACCCACACACAGGAGGGCAGGCAAGGGCTGTCTGCGCCAGAGTCGAGTCCACAGAGCCTGGCTTCCCTGCTGTGCCCCTGCCCTGTTCAAGGTCCAAGGGATACTCTCCCAGATCCTTTATCTCAGTTTGTCTGGACAGGTAAGCCACCTCTAGGAAGAGAGATGGGTGGGTTATGGGGAACTGAGGTCAAAGGTTCCTCCCAGTCTTGGGATCTTCTCAGTGGAGAAGATCTATCTATCTATACCCAGTGGACCTGGGCTCATATCCTAGATCTTTCACTTGCTCCTCGTGTGACCCTGGGCAGCAATAACAGTAGAGATGGGCTGTTAGCTCATTCATAGTCTCACAACAGCCCTGGGTGTGGGCAGGTACTGACATTATTACCTTCAGTTTATAGATGGGGAAATTGAGTCTGAAAGAGTGACCTGTCCAGGGTCACATAGTTACTAAGTGTGGGCACCCCGGAGCCGGGGTTGTCTCCTCTCTGTCCTTGTGACCTCACTTCCTAATGAAAGGCTGGGCACAGAGCTGGCCCTTAATGTGGAATTGTGACTGTGACTGAGGAGCGGGGCCTGGAGGGAACCCAGCCCCGCCTCTAGAAGGAGCCCGGCTGCTACCAGTGAGACTGAGGGGGGGATGCAAGGAGTTGGCCCGGCCAGGAGAGAGCTGAAATGCACCCTTGGGAGTCAGGAACAGCTGGGGCACCATGGGCCAGCCAGTCCTGCCTCTCTGACCCAGGCTCCTCCCCTGTACATCAGGGAGCTGGATGCTGTGCCATGTTCTGAGGCTTCTCCCAGCTGCTACAGTCTCTGTTCTATGTCCTAAGGGCCCTCCCAGCCCTGCCATTCCATATTCCAGGTTCCAGAGGCCCTCTTGGCTCTGACATTCTACATTCTAAGAACTCTCCCAGCACTACCATTCCATGTTCTAAGGCCTCTCCCAGCTCTGCCATTCCACATTCTGTGTTCTACAGGAAGGCTGGTTTTGAAGTCTTGCCTTTGGCACCCACTGGGAAGAGATTGTGAACAAGTAATATCACCCCTCGGTGCTCTGGATAGCACTCCAAGGCTCTAAATTGCAGAGGGGGTGCCTGTTAGAACGGGTAAAGGGCATTTGCTCACCCAGAAGTTCCCAAACCAAGGAAAGCCCAGGTCCCTGGTCCTAGGCCTGGCCAAGGCTCCTCCCAGTTCTGACAGTCTCTGTTTCCATGGCAACCAGAAGCCCCCCTCCAAGCCTGGGCCCCATTTCTCTAGGCTGGATGCTGGGATGTCCCAGAGGCAGTCTCGGGGCTGAATGCCTGGGCTCCTTTCTTTCACCCTCCAAAGGCTAGACCAGTCCATGGCTGCCCCTTAGGTGTTGGTTGTTTTCTCCTAGTCCCTGGAATTCCAGTGCCAGGAGAGCCATTGAGAGAGTCAGCTGCCAGAGCAGGGTGAGGCCTCCTTAACATTCACAGGGCCAAGGCCTCTTTAACAATGGAGCCTTTACGCAATCACCTGGAATCGTCCACCCTCTTGGCTGGAATATTGTGTGTTGGCTCTGTGCAGGGCCTTAGAGTGTGGAGCCCAGAAGGTCAGAGCCAGGAGAAGGGACCCTTGGCCCACAGAACAGGGAGGGGAAGAGCTGGTAGGAATCTTGGGCCCCAGGGACTCCTGTGAGAGAAGAGGCAGCAGAAGTTAAGGGGAAGGCCTTGTAATGAGCTCCTGGCTGATTATTGCTTATTAAGAGACGGATCCAGGTCCCCAAAGGGTCAGGAGGTGGCAGGCAAGGGAAAGGCAGGCAGGGACAGGCTGGGATCTTCCTGTTGGAGAGGATGCAATAGCCATGAGGGGATGGAAGGAATAAGAAGTCTGCCTCTCAGAGAGGCCCCAGCAAGACAGGAGAGCAAGAGAGACAGGGTGGGCAGAGCAGAGAGTGGAGGGCCCACTGGAGCACCAGGAAAGCCTGGCCAGTCCCCGCTCCTCATCTGCAAAGGTGGGGCTTGGCCCCTCCCAGGTCTGAGGCATTCCAGGTTCTCTAATCTAAGCCTCTTCTAGGACAGACATTCCAGGTCATCTGTTCTAAGCACCAGCATCTCATGTCCTATGTTCTAAGGTCCCTGGCAGCACCAGCCTCCCATGTCCTGTGTTCTAAGGTCCCTTCTAGCATCAGTATCCCATGGTCTGTGTTCTAAGGTCCCTGGCAGCACCAGCATACCATGGTCTGTGTTCTAAGGATCCTCCCAGGTCTGACAGTCCTTGTGCTATGTTCCGTGATTGACCCCTTCTAGCTCAGATGTCCTGTGTTCTAAGGTTCTGTGATTCTATCAAAGAGGAGTCAGGGGCTCAGATACAGACACATTCAGTGCATGATCCTGGAACTGGGCAGTGGGACAGATGAAGCAACTAGAACAGCGTCTGTCTGTCCCAGGAGGAAAAGAGAAGCCCAAGCTCTCTGTGGTCCTGGGAGGAAAGCCCAGGGCCAGGGTTGGTGGAGGGGGTAGGGGACAGACAGGGAGGCCTAGAACTGCCTGGATGGTTGAGGCCTGTTTTCCACGTCTCCTGAATGAAAGATTTAGGACAAGGAGCCTGAAACTTTCACCTCCTCTGGGGGTGAGGGACTGGCCCAAAGTAATACAGCTGGCAGGGGACCAAGGTAGTATTTAAGGCCAGCTCCTCTGACTCCTGGGCCATGCCAGCCTGCCCTCTGCTCTGCTTCCTCTCACATGTAGTGTGGTGGATAGTGGGCTAACCTCAGAGTCAGGAGAACCTGGGTCCAGTCCTGACACACCCTGGCTGACAAGTGGCCCTAGACCAGCCAACTCTAAGGAAAACCCAGTTGCAGATGAGTTGCGTCGACAGAGCGAGTTTTCACATCAGGAAATCCCCTCTCCCCAGTAGCCCATTGTGTCATGAGTGTAACCTCCTCTCAAAAGCACAGATTCTCCACTGTCTGGCAGAGTTAGCCAAGCTGGAAGTCTTAGAGGAGGGGCCTTGGGAGACTACATCCATCCTCCTCTCCCTCACCCCCCCACCCAACTCTGGGGAGGATGGTCCTCATCTCTTCTTTCTCCAGGCATCCCACCCAGAGTGACACTCCCCATGTCACCACTCCTTGGCTCAAACTCCTGCCCCGGCCCCAGGGGCAGCCTCTCAGTTGTGCTGAAAGACCTTCACAGTGCTGACCCTGCCCACCGGCCTTCCCTTCACAACTCTCCACTGGAGCCCAACCGACTTTCTTGGGGTTCCCCAGCCCCACCTCTCACGGCCTCCCTGGACCCTTTGGCCCATCCAGCTTCCATGTCTCCATCCCAGCCCTCTCCTCCACTGCAAGGCCCAAGTCTCACTGCTACCTACCACTCTGTCCCTAGCCATTATCCTCTTGGGCCCTGGAAATCTGGCCAGGCTGCTCTGGCCCCTGATGGTCCCCAGAGGTGTCCTGATCATCAAAGCCAAGAGCCTTCTCTTGGTCCTCCTCCTCCTCCTCCTCTTCCTCTTCTTCCTCCTCCTCTTCTTCCTCCTCTTCTTCTTCCTTCTCTTCTTCTTCCTTCTTCTCCTCCCCTTCCTCTTCCTCCTCCTCCTCTTCCTCTTCTTCCTCCTCCTCCTCCTCTTCTTCCTCCTCTTCCCCTTCTTCCTTCTCCTCCTCTTCTTCCACCTCCTCTTTCTCCTCCTCTTCTTCCTCCTCCTCCTCTTCTTCCTCATCCTCCTCCTCTTTTTCCTCCTCTTCTTCTTTCTTCTCCTCCTCCTCTTCCTCTTCTTCCTCCTCCTCCCCTTCCTCCTCTTCCTCCTCCTCCTCCTCTTCCTCTTCCTCCTCTTCCTTGGGCTTCCCAATGCTTGCCCTTAGCTCTCTTTTCTCTAGTCTCTGCCTCACTCACTCCCATGGTTCCAACCATCACCACCTCCATAGGGACGGCTCCCAAACTTCTCTTGTTGACCCAGCCCTGCCTCTGCCTTCATGGGTCCTGCCGGTGGTGGTGCCATTCAGTCAGCATCCTTGGGCACCCTCGCACACTTACTAGCCGTGTGCCCACTGGCTGCTGAACTTTCTTGATGAACCTCAGTCTTCTCTGTGAAATGGACATCACAATGCCTGTTAATTTACCCCAGAGGGTCACTGGCATTTATTAGGTGCCAGAAGCTGTCCTTAATGCTTTGCAAATATGTTTTCATCCCACCTGTCTAGATTAACAGGCTCCTCCTCTCGGACCCTCCGACAAATCGCTGTCAAAACACTCCTGACTCCAGTGGGGTATAGAAATCCTAGGGCCGCTAGGTGGCGCAGTGAATAGAGCACTGGCCCTGGAGTCAGGAGGACCTGAGTTCAAATCTGACCTCAGATACTTAACACAAAAAAACTAATCACTTAATCCCAATTGCCCTACAAAAAGAAAAAAAAAAGAAATCCATCTTGCCCTACAAGAAAGTAAGGGGGAAGGGGGGGAAGGAGGGGATGGGAGTATAAAGGAGAGGGCAGACTGGGGGAAGGGGTAATCAGTATGCTTGCCATCTTGGGACAGAGATGGGGAGAAAATCTGGCACTCAAAATCTTGTGGAATGAATGTGGAAATAAACAAATTCTGAAAAAAAAATACTCCCTACTCCATCTAAGTCTCTGGACAGATCACTCAGCCATTCTCTAGGGCTCCCTACTGCCCACCTAGCTTTTCTGGTGGTCTGCAAAGTCCACTCCCAGCTAGCCCCACCCAGCCTCTCCAGCTTGATCTCAGCCAGGCTGCCCCCACTGCCCACTCCACCCTTCTATGAAGCTAGCCTCCCCACTGTCCCAGAATGTGCCATCCACGTCTCACCTCCAAGCCTTTACCGACACTGTGCACTCTGTCTAGAAGGCTGAATTCCTACTCATTTGTCAAAGTCCAACCAAATGTCAGGAAGCCTCCCCTATTGTCACCACCAGCTTGTCTGCCCCTTCCTAAGGCACTGATCATATGATATGGGGCAGCCTGGGTCTGTGCCAGACTGCATGGAGGCTCCATCATGTCGGGTTTAACTAACTTTTACATCTATTCCTGTGGCCAAGCACCCAGACTTGCACAGACAAGGTGCTTAATAATTACTGGGTGTATAAACTGAATGAGAGGAAGTCACCAGTCTAGGCAGACGTTCCCAGGCCGTCAGACTGGCCTCTCAGTCCCAGGTTTGGCCAAGGGGTGGGCTGGGGGTGGGGGTGAAGCCCTGGCTGGAGCTGCCCTTGTGGTCCGTGGGTCCATGGGTCCATGGGTTGATGTAGCTGTGGCTTGAGGCATTGGGCTTGCTACAAATTCGAGGAAAGAGGAACTGATACTCGGACGGTTCCCAATTCCTCCCTTGTTCTTCCAGATCTCAGAGTGTAAGTCACTGGGCTGCCAGACTAGAAGACATCTGGCTTCTTCTAATGTTCTCCATCACTTCCTGCCCCGCCCTAACTGGTCTTCTCTCTTTCCCTCTTTCCCATAGCCTTGGCCTTGGGAGGAGGGGTGGGTAAAGACAGGGCTAGTAAAAAGCTTTAAGCCATTCTAGGGAACTGGTTAATCCATGCAACCAGGATGGAAAGTCATCTCAAATTAGGCCTAAAAGTCATGTAACTTGCTCAGACCCTTCACCTCAGACACCCTAAGGCCAGGCAGATGCCCCCAAAGAGTCAAGGGCAGGAAGAAAGGCTCCATACACACCAAGATATTCAGAGCATCACTTTGGGATTCAGAGACCTGGGAACCAAGTAGATTTAAACTGGCAGGGGATGGTTAAATAGGTGTGGGACAGGAATGGAACAGGCTAGAAGAAATGATGACCAGGAAGAGCTCAGGGAGGCATGGGAAGATTTCTATGAACTGATGCAGGGTAAAGTGATTAGAACCAGAAAAGCATTGTACATGGCAATGAGGACAGTGTCGATGGAGTAAACAAAAGTGCCAAATGCACCGAGGATAATAAGGGAGTTTGGCTGGGGGTAATGGGAAGATCTGGAGAAAATGTACCTCCCTCCCTTCATTGCACAGGTGGGAGCCTATGCGTGGGGAGGACAGGAAGGGAGGGAGAGAATTTGGAACTTATAAGTTTAAAGAACAAATGTTAAAAATTGATTTTACATGTAATTGGAAAAACAAAATATAAAAACTCTCCCTCCCCCAAAAAAGATATTTTAAAGAGTCTCATGTCCAAAAAATGCTCCCTAGTGGTAGATTTGGAATAAAAACTGGCCTCATATGCCAGCTGTGTGACTCTCGGAAAGTTCCTTCACCTTCCTGGGCCTCGGTTTCCTCACATGTGAAATAAGGTTGTTCAACTCTTTGTGAACCCATTTGGTTTGCCATTTCCTTCTCCAGGTTATCTGACAAATGAGGAAACTTGAGGCAAACAGGGTGAAGTGACTTGCCCAGGTTCACACAGCTGGTCAGTGTCTGAGACCAGATTTGAACTCAGGAAGATGAGTCTTCCTGTCTCCAGGCCTGGCCCTCTGTGCCCTGCATGACCGCCTGGCTACCCCTGTAAATTGAGGAGCTTTGCCTCAGTGACCCCCCTGGCCCTTTTCCAGTCCCAGGTCTAGGAGCCTATGACCTTTCTCTTTCTTTCAGGCCAAGTTCAGATACCCCCCACCCCCCACGAAACCTTCCTTGATCTCCCCAGCCTGCCTGCTTTCCTCAGATATTCCTAGAGAGACTCCTCATCACTTCCTAGCTCCTTGTAGAATACTCCGTGCCCTATTTTATTCCAAGTGACCCCTCCCTTCATGCACTCTACACTGTCCCAGTGAAATTGGGCCAGTCCAGCAAAGAGGTCACATGTTTGGCAAGGGGCTTTGAAAAGAGCTGTCTTCTCCAAGGCAAACCTTGCCTTCCCTGATAAAATGCTGGGCCTTGGAGGAGAATTCAACACCCTCCTCTTAACAGTAAAAGGAGCTGGGCAGGGGGCAAGGGGGAAAGGGAGGTGAGAGAGTGAGGGCCTCCTCCAAGGCTACACAGCAGGAGAGGGGCAGAAATGCTCAGCCCTCAAACCCAGCTCCTTCTCTTCCTTCTGCTACAGTAAGCTTGGGGCTCCCTCCCTGACACCAGGAAATGAGCTGTGTAAGTAACTACAGACATGGGTGAGTCTCCTAAAGCCGCTTTTGGATGTGGGGAGAGGGCCAACTCCCTGAAGCAACTCCTGGGGGCTACTTTCGTGGGGCAAAGGCTTCTACAAACCAGTCAATCAGCCCTGACTTTTCCTTACACCCAGATTCCCAGGCATTGGGTCGACTTAAATCGAGGCCCCCTGGCTTGCTTTGCTCTCTCCCTACCAGGCTCCCCCTTGCCTGCTCACTCTCCTGCTGACCAGGCCCAATTTCCATTCAGCGGGACGTCCCCATCTGTCTCAGGCCCAGCTCAGAGGCACCTAAGTTAGACCCCTGCCCTTCCTTCCTCTGCACTCACAGGTTCTAATTCTGGGCCTGGCCTGACCCCCCTCCACACCTCCGTGGCTTCGAAGGCTCCTCCTAACATCTCCCTCTTCAACAAAGTGGTTCTTCCCATGTGGTGACTCCCACTTCTCCAGGGGGTCCACACCCCAAGATGTCTGGCCATACCCTGCAAGCTCCCAGAGTGCGGAATCTCAGGGCTACAAAAGCTGGGGGACACAGAATGCAGAATCAACCTCAGAAAACAGATGCTATTGACTGGAATGTCAGAGCTAGGGAGGGGAGGGGCTCGGAACAAGGAATGGAAGAGCTGGGGGACACCTTAGAGCCCTGAATAGTGTTCCAGGCCCACTTAGAAAAGTGCCTAGGACAGAGTAGCTCCATAGATGTTAGTTAGCTGAAAGAACATGAAATGTCAGATCTTAGAGCAGAGAACATGGAATTTCAGGAGGAGACTTAGAACATGGAATGTTGGAACCGGGAGGAACCTTAGAACATAGGACATAGAATTCCCAAGCTAGAAGGGGTCCTAGAGCATGGGATGTCAGAATCAGGGCAGATGTTAGAGAAGAAAGTATGGAATGTCAGAACTTGGAAGATCCTTACAGAGAACAGAGAATGTCAGGACTGGGAAGGCCCTTAGAACATGGAATGTCAGGGCTGGGAAGGGCCTCAGACTATGAAATGCCAGATCTGTTGTTCAGATGGGATAATGAGGTCCTAGAAAAGGGCAAGCACTTGCTCAAAGTCCCCACTTCTGACATTTTAGGTCCTTAGGCCCCTGTCAGCTCTGATATGCGCTATTCTAAGAGTCATTTGGGGCATTACTATTTGAGGAATCCCCAGGATGACTGCCACATTTCACACCCATTACCTATTAAAGGAAAGTGACTACTAGCCAGCACTGTGCTAATTCCTCAGGGGACAAAGAAAGGTAAAAGACCATCCCTGGCCTCAAGGAGATTACAATCACCAATGACTCTTCATCAGTGGAGGCTCCCACACACCATGTTCTAAATCCCTACCTGAAGCCCTGTCACTGTGATTGGCTCAAAGCAAAGCCTCAGGATCTCAGAATCTCTGCACTGGATGAGACCTTAGATGTTGTCTAACCCAAATCACACCAGACCACACAGCCAGCAAACCATCCAGCCTTTGCTTGAGGCCGGAAAGCAATCTGATATGGTGGGTTTGAAGGACCTGAGTTCAAATCTCGTCACCTTTGTCACCCTGGGCAAATCATTGCTCTCCCAGCCTCAGTTTTATCCCTGTAGAATGAGGGGGCTGGACAGGGTGGCCCTCAGGTCCCTTGCAGTTCTAGAGCCAGGCTCTATGTGAACAATGAGAGCGAGCTGCCTCCTTCCAAGGCGGCTTACTCCACTTCTGAAGGAGTCCTCCTAATCCTTCCTAAAGTGTTCTGGAGTTTCCTCTGCCTCCTCTCCCCCATGGCTTCTCTGCTGCCAGCTTCCCCGGGCCTCCTCTTTTCTGGGTGTTCTAGCCTCTGGGCCTTTAACTCGTCCTCGTCGCTATCTTGGTCTGTCTCTTCCAGACGTCCTTTAGTTCTGCCCAGGCTGCAGCCCAGGACCCTCTACTGCCCTGAAGGCAAGGGTTTACAAGGGCAGAGGGAGGAGAGCAGCCCCTTCCCTAGTCTCAGGCATTTATCTCTCCTAATTCCTCTAGGGATTACAGTTGAGTTCTTGGCTTCCACATCCTGGGCTGACTCACACTGACTTTGAGGGCCACAAAACCCCTGGAGCTTTTACCCTGGGAACTTTAGATTATAAACTCCTTGAGGGCAGGGCTCTTGTCTCATCTAAGCTTTCTACTGTCCCTGCTCCTCAAAACTAGTGCCTGGCACTGGATGCCAGTCTGCCAGAGGCATGCTTTCAGAAATGTTGACTTTCCTGCTGAATTGTCCTTTCCTCTGAGGCCAAAGGCCCTTATAAATTAACTTCCTGAAGAATTGTCCCCTCCTGATAACCTTAGAATACAACAGTGAGAGAGGTGGGGGCAAGGAGCTTATCATACCCCATCATTTTACAGGTGAAGAAACTGAGACCCTGCAGGAGGTGATAGGACCCTAGGGCCTAGGTTTCCCAGCCCCAAGCCTGGGGCTTGCTCCTCTGTGCACCCCCTGGGATGGTAATCTTCCCCCTTCCTCGCCAAATCACAGGGCCTCCAAGTAGGAAGGGACAACCCTCAGAAGACATCTGGTCCCACCTGTCCCTAAACCAGAGACCCTCTGCAACATCCCAGATCAACGTCTTTCCTTGAATACCTCTAGTAAGGTGGCGCCTACTCTCTCCCTGGGCAGCCAATCCTTTTTGGGATGGCTCTGGAATGACCAGGATGGCTTCTCAAGCCATTCCTTGTTCTGGTCCTTCCCTCAGAGGACAAACAGAACCAGGCAGGCCCTTGTCTACATATTGTCTATGTCCTCCCACCTCCTAGCAGGCCACGTAGGCCTTCTGCTAGGATGCTGGTCCTCTCTGACAGGCTGAGAGCTGTCAAACTCTGACTTCTGACTCTAAATTCAGAAGTCCGGGTTCAAATCCCTAATCTTACAACCTGGGCAAGTCACTTATTGGACTAGGTAGTCTCCAAGTGCCTTCTGGGGTTCTAAGTGAGCCATGATCTATGTATCCATATAAGCAAACAGACAGATACACACATAGAGACAAATATAGAGAAATATATGAATGCTTCACATCCCACCCTCTCTGAACCTTGTCCCTTCCCAGCCCAACTCACCGAGGGCCCCGGGGTCCCTAAGTCAGGGTCATCCACAGAGAAGGAAGAGCTGCTCCGAAGCCTCGACCTCCTCTTCTTCAGCAAGTCAGCATCCCGGACGTGGGAGAAGGAGCCATGGGCCCGAGGAGGGGGGATGGGCCCCATGCCGGCCTCCCCATTCAGTGAGGGCCGCCTCAGTCTGACTGCACCAGGCCCCGCCCCGTTCATCAGCCCATCTGCCGGGGAAGGTGTCCTGGTCCTGACCGCGGGGCCTTCAGCCCTGGCTCTGGCATCCTCAGAGCCATTGGTCTCCTGGCTCCCAGCATCCTTCAGGGCAAGAGGTGCCCCCATCCCGGAGTCCTTCGTGCCCCCATTAGACTCCTGTGCTGAGCTCTTTGTAGTTGTTCCAGCCCCTGAACTTTCTATGAGGAGGCTGGCTTTACTCTCCTCCTCCCTCATCTGCCTCCCAGCAGCATTTGTGGGATCCTTCGAGGGACCTGGGTGGACATCGTCACTGCCATCCGTCTCAGTCCCACCAGCTGGGGCTGCGCCTTCGCCTCTGGCTTCCCTGGCAGAGGCAGCCCCTGCCACATCCCCACCACGCTCGCGAAGGCGCTGGGCCAGATGGCTGGAGCCCAGGGTCTCAGGGAGCTCAGGCTCAAGGCCGCCCACCCTGTAGGTGCTGGCCCGGCCGCCGCCCTCCACTTGGACCAGCTGCAGTTCCTGGCCTGTGCAGAAGGCCCGGATCTGACACAGGTAAGTCATCACGATCAGCTTGTCAGGGACGGCCAGCAGCACCATGTCTGCAGGCTCCAGCAGCCGAGAGACACCCAGGGCCGCAAAGCCATCGAAAGCCTGGGGGAGCCAAGGGCATGGGCAGTAAGCGGGGCCGATCCCTAGCCCGCCAGCCCACCACCAGGGCAGTTCCCACCCAGTCTCCAACAATAGCCCCCAGAACTTCCTGGTGACCAGAAATGGAGATTTTTTCCCCAAAACCACCATCCAGGGGATCTCTGGGGCCACAGGAACGCCGCTAGCAAAGAGGCCCTGGACGCTAACACCATGTCCTTAGGACAAGGGGCTGCGGCAGAACAGTGGAATAAGGACTCTGGGCTCTGACCCTGGGCCTCAGGTTCCCCATCTGCAGAAGGAGAAGCCCTGAGCTGAGTCCTGCTCTAATTTAGGCCATCTCCCTCATTTCAGACGAAAACAAGGCTCTGGGAGGTAAAGGCATTGTTCCTCTGGCTCTGAATCCAGGGCTCTCCTCCCCACCCCCAGTTCATCTGCCTAAGCTCCCCTCCCCCATCACACATACCTGTTTGTTGTTCTGTTTGATATTCTGGGGGTCCAGGGTTGTGAAGTCACTGCAAGGCCAGAAAGCCAAGCTAAGGGTCAGAGAGGTCAGGGGCAGGCTCCCTGGCTTACCTGCTCTCCCCCACCCTCTCCCCTCCCCAGCCCCAGCACAAGGACAGGGTCACTTATGGCCCACGACAAGCCTTCCCCAGGTTGTCCCTCTGAGAGATGCTATGCAAAGGGCAGAAAGGTCTAACCCCATTTTACAGATGAGGAGACTAAGGCCCAGAGGTGGAGGGTATGTGCCCATTATCCCGCAGCCACTCAGTGTCTGAGCCCCTGTCGGCTTGCCAGCAGTGCCCCCAGGCCTGCCCTCCTGCCCCTCTGGGTGTGCAACCTCTCACATCTTATCTGGATGGAAATAGTGCAGGATAGCACAGAAAGCCAGCCCATTGCGCCACGACGTGGTGAAGTTGGTGACACGGACTCCGGGGTAACCTGCTGTGACCTCCTGGCACCATTCAAGCAGGGACTGGCTGGAGCTGACCTGAGAGTGTGGAGGGAGAGAGAGAGAAGGCACCTCAGGGCTGGAGAGCAGGAGAGGCCAGGGCACCAGCCCCTGATTTGGGATCCCTGCCCCACCACAGAGAAGAACACTCCACACTGGCCCCTCCTGCCAGCTGTCCCCAACCCTGGGGCTCTTGCTGCCCTGCCGGGCCAAGGCTTATGTGGAAGGGCTTCCGCTAACCTCTGGGGAGCAGCGTTTTCTCCCAGGCAGGGACATGGCCACTGCCCGTCCTTCACTGGCGCCAAACACTGGGCCCTCAATCACCAGCACAGATGTGCCAGGCAGAAAGGCATCGGGGAAGCTCACCCGAGAGGCCGCCCACCCGCCCAGTCAGTGGCAGAGGCCACCCATTGTCCAGGTTCCAGGCTCCCCATCCATGCCATGCTGGTCTGCACTGGGGGAGGATCAAGAGGGGCAGAGGTAAGACCTCAAAGTCTGAGGAAGACCCTTTGCTACCCGGAGGAAGGGGCAGCATGCCAAAGGCGGCCCCCACCCACTCCATGCATGAGTCATTCTGTCCAGTTAGCTCAGCTTTTGCCCCAAACATCCTGATCTCAGGGGGTTAGTGAAAAAGCAGCACGCCAGCAGGGCTCATGGGGGCCACTGTCCCTACCTTGGCGCCCAGGGGAGGCTCCGGGCCTCCCCCCCAGCCCTGAGGCCTCCTGTCTTCTTCAGGCCATTCTTGGCTAGGGGGTGTTGGTGTAGAAAAGGCAGGAGAGCCCCGGGCCTCCCCCTCCTCTTGCACTGAGGCGGGGGCCACCCAGGGGAAGCTCGTGGCTGTGGCCATGGGGACATCTTCCCCAGCCCCCCCATCTGGGGCTGGACTTGGCTGCTGGATAGACCCCTCAGATTCTGGCTCTGCTTCTGACTCCTCCCCCAAACCCAAGAGGGCCCACCCAGTCACCTCCCCAGCTGATGCCGCCTTTCTAGACATCAAAATCCCAGCCTCCATCTCCTCGGCCCCCAATATCTCCTCGGTCCCCAACGTCTCAGCCTTCATCTTCTTAACCCCCAAGATCTCAGCCTCTGTCTCCTTGTCCCCCAATATCTCCTCAGTTCCCAAGATCCCAGCCTCCATCTCCTCGGCCCCCAATATCTCCTCGGTCCCCAATATCTTAGCCCCTGCCTCTCCATTACCCAATATCTCACATGTCTCCTTGATCTCCAGTATCTCAGGTACCAATTTCTCAGTCACTATCTCTTCATTCTCTAATACACCAAGTTCAGCCTTCTTGGTCCTCAATATCCCAGCTGTTTCCTCATTCCCCAGCACCCCAGCTCCTGTCTCCTCAAGCTTCCATATCCCACATGCCAAAATATCTGTACCTACCACTTCAGTCCCTGCCTTCTTAGTCCCCAATACTCCAGCCCTTGGTTCCCCCTTCCTCAACATCCCAGATTCTGTCTCCTCAATCCTCACTATCTCTTCAGTCCCCAGTACCCCAGCTTCTGTCTCTTCAGTCCCTAGCACCCCAGCTTCTGTCTCCTCAGTTCCCAGCACCCCATATTCTGTCTCCTCAGTCCTCAGCACCCCAGCTTCTGTCTCCTCAGTTCCCAGCACCCCATATTCTGTCTCCTCAGTCCTCAGCACCCTGGCTTCTGTCTCCTCTGTCCCCAGCACCCCAGCTTCTGTCTCCTCAGTCCCCAGCACCCCAGCTTCTGTCTCCTCAGTTTCCAGCACCCCATATTCTGTCTCCTCAGTCCCCAGCACCCTGGCTTCTGTCTCCTCAGTTCCCAGTACCCCAGCTTCTGTCTCTTCAGTCCCCAGTACCCCATATTCTGTCTCCTCAGTCTCCAGCACCCCAGCTTCTGTCTCCTCAGTCCCCAGTACCCCAGCTTCTGTCTCTTCAGTCCCCAGTACCCTAGATTCTGTCTCCTCAGTCCCCAGTACCCCAGATTCTGTCTCCATCCCAAATACCTCAATCCCCACCAGCTCAGGTGTCAATGTCTCTTCGGTCCCCAATCCCCCAGACTCTGTCTTGATCATTTTTAATAGCCCAGCTTCTGTCTCCTCAGTCCCCAATGTACCAAGTGCCAAAATCTCTGCTCCTGTCTCCTCAGTTGCCAACACCCCAGTTTCTATAGCCTTAGTCCTCACTATCTCACGTGCCTGAACCCCAATTTCTGTCTCTTTGGTCTCTGACATTCCAGACTGTGTTTCCTTCATCCCCATACTCCCAGCTCCTCTCTCCCTATGCCCCAATATCCAAAATTCTGCCTCCCTGGTGCCAGCCCCCTCTTTCTTAATGCCCACTGCTTCAGAGGCTGTTCTGGGATTCCCCTCTGCTCTGATCCCTCTCTCTTCCCCACTGCTCAGCATCACAGTGCCCGAGTCCTCAGTCCCAGTTAGCCCAGCCCCAGCCCCACACACCCATCTGTCTGTGTTCCCTGGATGAGCTCCACTTTTGCTCACCTGGGCCATGGTGCCTTCAGCTCCCGTGGTAGGGACCCCCAGGCCCCCTGTCCCCTCTTGGCCCCTCTCCTCTGCTCTCCCACTGGCCTTCTCCTGCCCTAAAGCTATGCCCAAGGGAAGCTCCTCAGGGCCCCTGGTAACCCCTGTACCAGCCCCAGGCCCAGCTCCATGGACTGGACTGGAGGCCTCTGGGCTCTCCTGAGTTGGAGGATGCTGGACTGGCCCCTGGGCTTCTGCAGGGCCAGAAGCCTGGACTCTTGGCGCCTTTACTGGCTCATCTGTTTCCCTAACCTCCAGCCCCCTGATTTCTTGGCCTGAAGTTGCTTCAAGGGGGACCTCATGAGGGGCTGCTCCTCTGGAGGCCTCTGGCCCCCTCCCAGCCTCCTCCTCTCTGGCTTCAGGCCCCTCCCCAGTCCTTGCCCCGTGGCTCTGGATCTTCTCTGCTCTTTGCCCCATCTCCTGGTTCTCAGTACTATCAGTTGCCTGCCCAGCCAGGTCCCTCTCCCAGGCCCCTCCCCCTTCCTGGGGGGGGCCTCCTTCCTCTCCTCCTCCTCCACCCTCCCACCTCTCCTGGGAGGCATCTCTGGCTTTGATGCTTCCTTGGCCTCTCTCTCCTGCTCTGAGCCCTAGCTGATGGGCTCCCTCTCCTGTGGGTCCTGCCTGCTCCCCTGGAGGGTCCCCTGGGCCACCCTCCTTGTTGCTTGGAGGGGTCGGGTGCAGAGGGGCTGTGGCCACTCTCCTGAGCCGGGGGGCTGGGATGGGGGAATCCTCGAGGGGTTGCCATGGGGACCTGGGGGAGACAGGATGGAACGAAGCTTCAGAGTCTGTATGGGAGGAGGGCCTCCCCACCCCCCACTCCAGGGCCCCATTCTTTTGGGCCCAGAATTTCCCACTTGAAACCAGTTGAGACACAGAGGAGGAAGCAGGGAGGGGCAGGGAAGGAGGGGCAAGAGAGCCTGCGGGGTGGGGGTGGGGGTGGGGGGGGGTGGCTGGCGCCAAGGCCCAGCTAAGAGGGAAGTGAGCTGGGGAAACTGCACTTCCTGGAAGGGCCAGAGCCACATGGCAAGAGTGGGAGGAGGTGGAGAAGGAGCCCCAGGCCAGAGGCAGAGAGAGGACCCTGCAGCAGCCCTGGGGCTCATAGCGGGGCTCTCAGTTTGCTCATCTGTGAAATGGGCTCCAGGCCTCAGAGGCCAGCCAGCTCCTCTTCAGAGCCCTCACCTCATCTCCTGCGTGGGTCCCTGGAGTGGCTGGGCCTCGGTGCCCGTCCTGCCCCCGGCTGCTTCTGTCTCCTCCCTGGGCTGGCCCCCCGGGCTCGGCAGGCCTCGATGTCCCCTGCCCCCCTGGCCCCGGGAAGCCCTGAGAGGGGGCGCGGGGGCAGGGGCAGGGGCACTTACAGCGGCTGGGCTGGGCTTCTTGTTGCCACCCTCCTCCAGCGGAGCCTGGGACAGCTGGGCCAGGGTGGCAGGGTGGGTAGAGGCCACTGCTGGCAAAAGGAGTGCCAGAATGAGGAGGGCAGCTCAGCCCTCCCCTCCCCCATGGCCACCCGCATCCAGCAGCCACCCTGCCTCACCTCCCTTCCTGGAGACAGCCCCAGAGCCAGACCGCCCTCCTTCCTCCTCCTCACACACAGTGTTCAGCTCCCGGGATGGATCTGTGGGTGGCACAGGGGATCAGGAACATCAGCCCCCCCCCCACTCCAGACCAGCCCCTCCACCCCAAAGAGAGCTGAGGTCCTACCTGGGAAATGCCCCGACCTCGGGGCTGCAGACCGACCTACAGAGAAAGAGCAGGGTAGAAGCCGAGAGAGACAGAGACAGCAGTGAAGGAGGGGGAAGAGCTGGGCCCAGCAAGCCCTCATAATGGGTTCCTTGTGCCCAGGCCCCTGGAAGGCTAGAAGGAGCAGCTCAGACCCAGCTGGGACTTGGGGCCCTCTCCCAGGCCCCACCTGGCTGGGCAGGCCTGGACCGGGCCTCAGGGGCATCCTCTTCCTCACTCTCAGCAAAATCCTCCAGGTTCCCCACATCGCTGGGCTTGAAGCTCATCAGGCTGGCCAAGCTCTGCATATCATCGTCCCTGAGGGGGAGAGTCGGTCACTGGTCACTGCACTTTCCCTTCCTGTTCTGAAGCTGTGGAAAATGGGCCCATTGCTATGCAGACCCCTGTACCCCATGCCTGGTGGGTGCTCCCAAGTTCCACTTTAGTAATGCCATCTGCAGGCTTCCTGACAATCCCTGATGGTTAGTGCCCCTCTGAAACTGCATGTTGTGGACAGACCAACTCGCCACTAGAAGGGAAACTCCCAGAGGGAATTTTTATTCCTGCATCCCCAAGGCCTGGTGCAAAGTGGTTGTTCAATAATTCTTGCTGAATTAAATTGCATTGAATTGAGGACATGGGAAAGGCACTCACGTGGCTCGGCCTTCCCGGACCAATACCCCGGAGAGGGTCAGGCTCAGCTCTGCATTCAGCACTTTCACCGATTTCGGCTTTAATTTCAACCTAAGGGGCACCTGGGACGGGACAGGCCCGGCATAGCGGGACAGGTCCACATCTGCAGTGGCCAGCACCTTGCGCTGCCCCCTGGACTCCTGGGAGAGAATAGATGGACTTGATGTCAGAGGCCAAGGCCCACCTGAGTGTGCCCCAAGTGTGACCCGGAAGATCACTGAAGCTCCTACATCACCATTTACCTCCCCCAAAATGATCCAAAGACCAACCAAAGCTGGTCAGAAGGCCACAGTGCAGTGTGTCTGGACCCTGCATCTGTCCAGCTTAGTGGGACATGGTGACCAGCTCCCTGACAGGAAGCTCTGAATTCAAGGCCTAGCTGTGTGACCTTGAGCCTCATGGGCCTCATTCCCTTCATCTGCAAAGTGAAGGGAAGTTGAATCCTCTGAGGGCTCTAGAGCTGACTATGAGATGATGAATCTGCTTGGGCATCCTTTGTAAATCACTTCGCCTTCTGGGGCCTCAGTTTTCCCCTCTGTAAAATGAGGGTTGAATTAGATGGTTTCTGAGGTCCCTCCCAACCCCAACCTATGACCTAGGAGAATAGAAACTCCCCGAGGGCAGGGAGTCCTGTGTATATGTGTGTAAATATATACAGCCCACAGCAATGCATCTCACAGCCAGCTAATTAGCAGCCAGCTAATTTGAATGATATACTACAAACATAATAATATAAAATACAACGTGAATCTCTAAACACCAGACTCACTCACATTCTCGATGACGAACGTCCATTCCTTGGCCTCATATTGCTCCACGTGGGGGTCCTGCGGGTGGTGAGGGGCAGAATGAGGGGCCAGGAGCAGACGCAGGAGAAGGCTGAGAAGGGATGGGGGGAGGGAGGAGGAGGGAGCTGAGCTGAGGCTATGCCCCCAGTCCAGGACCTCTCAGGGACTCAGTTTCCTCTTCTCTCACATGGGACCGAAATCCTGCCTCGTCTCCCTCCCCACTCCAAGGGTGTCCTGGAGAGCCAGGGAGCTTGACCAGGGAAGCTGAGAGAGATGAGGAAGAGGCAAAGAGAGGGAAGAGGGGCCCACTTCCCCCCAATACCGTGAGTCATCGCATTGTGCTGGGGAACCTTGATTAATCTCAATGCCCAGTCTCCATTCGGGCATCTCGTGACAGAAAGTGCAGAGGAAGGGAATGTTTTACTGGCCCTGGGATTAATTCTTTTGCAAGATGTGTGTCTGTATGTGTGCGTGTGTGTATGTGTGTGTGTCTGTATGTGTGTCTGTGTGTGTCTGTGTGTTTATGTGTGTATGTGTATGTCTGTATGTGTGCATGTGTGTATGTATGTGTGTATCTGTATATGTGTCTGTGTGTGTCTGTGTTTATGTGTGTATGTGTGTATGTGTGTTTATGTGTATATGTATGTGTGTATCTGTGTCTGTGTATTTATGTATGTGTCTGTATGTATGTGTGTGTCTGTAAGTCTGTGTGTATATGTGTACGTGTGTATGTATGTGTGTGTCTGTGTTTATGTATGTGTATGTATGTGTCTGTGTGTGTCTGTATGTGTGTCTGTGTCTGTGTCTGTGTGTTTATGTGTGTGTGTGTGTGTGTGTATCTGTGTCTGTGTATTTTTGTTGTTATTTTAGAAGATAGGGCTGGGGGCTGAGGGCTGAATGGCAAGTAAAAAGAAAATGATTTTTGTAAAAACAAGAGGAATCATTTAAGTCACAGAGAAGAAGGGGCCCCGGGTTCCCATTCTGGCTCAGATCCATGGGGAATGTGATCCTAGCTTTAACAGCTCTGTGCCTCAGTGTCCCTTTCTGTCAAATGAGGATCATTCCCACAGGAGAGGTAATTAACTGCTTTAGACTCCACAAAACCTTAGAGTGATTGCCATCATTGTGGTCATAGTTATTATTTGGGTCAAAGGGTTTGTAAAACAGAATTGTTCAATGGGATGGGAGTAGTCTGTGAAGGCAGTGATGAGAAGCAGAGAGGCTTAGTGGGCAGCCCGGGAGGCATGAAGAGCTGCGTTCTAATCCTGTGTCTGCCACTGAAGGGGTGATGCAGGGCCGGTCTCTCTGACATGGAAGGGCAAAGACTGGGATAGCAAAGGAAATCATATCTGTAAAGAGCTTAGCACAGCCCCTGGCACATAGTAAGGATTTAATAAATAGGAATTCAAGGCACTTAATAAGTTTTCCCTCCCTCTCTTTCTCCTTCCCTCTCTCCCTCCCTCCCTCCCTCCTTTTCTTCCTTCATTGGTGCAGGGAACTTTCCACCCTGTAGAAATCAGGTCTGAATTCCAAAAGAAGAATCAGGATTCTGTTTCTCCACTGGACCCTGAGCTCTATTCAGCTTATTCAGTTCTTATCAGAACTCAAGGCTCTGTATACAGTAGGTGCTTCATAAATCCTTGCTGAGCTCAGTCAGGGTCACTGTTGCCTCCTGGATGCGCCCCTCAGGCCTGGGTCAGACCCGTGACCATCCCCTGTTGGGTTCCATGTTACTGCCTGCCTGGCGCCCTGGAGGTGTGGTGCAGGGATGGGGGCTCACCCGATACAGGGTCACAGAGATATCCACGTTCTCTGGTACCATCCACACCACCATGCCCCGGTAAGGGTTCTGGATCCCGGGCTGCCAGCTGTGGGCCTGTGGAAAGATTTCTGAGCCCCCTGAACAGCTCTGCTCTCCCTCCCTAACCCTGCCTTTCCCCCCAACTCTCAGGTCTCCCAGCCAAGCACCAGGAGGCAATTCAGACTCAGCATGCTTCACCCCTGGGTCTTGAGAACCTTACCTTGGAGCAGATGCGTCGGTTCCTCCGAGTCCATACCACCACCAGCTTGTCTGGCTGCCTGCAGGCATAGACCAAGCAAAGAGAAAGGGAGGAAGCTTGGTGGGGCTGCCCTCCAGCCGCCACTGGAGGGAAGGGTCAGGCAGCTGGTTCCCTTATCTCGGGGCACAGTTGTAGGGTGGGGACTCTAGGGCAGGGCGGAGCATGGGGGCAATAGGGCAAAGGGTGGAAAGAGAAGGGGGTGGAAGGGAGAGAGCTGGCAGAGGACAGGACAGACAGAAGCAGAAACCAGGTGGGGGCCCAGAGACAGCCACCACACACAGGGACATGCAGAAAAGCAGAGAAGGCCTGTTTGGGCTTGGCCTTTCTCAGGCTCTACTCAGCTTCATGCCCCACACAGGAAGGCAGAAGAAAGGAGATCTTCCTGGGAGAGAGGGAAGGGACTCCCTAATGGGGAAGAAGGAAAGAGCATTCTCTGTCCTGCCCCCTTACATTCATCCATTTGACAAACGTGGTGCCTACTTTGTTGAGGGAGCAGAGGAGAGGCCAGGTTTGGACAAGAAACAGTCCCTGCCTTTGTGGCTTTTATGAGGTGGGAGTGGGGAAAGAATCAGGGAAGAAGGAGGTGACAATGAGTTGTTAAGGATTCAGTAAGATGGAGAGGAAGGCACAGCCTGAGCAAAGACATAGAGGTGGGAAAACTGGGGACATGCTCTGTGTGTGTTCTGTGTGTGTGAAGGCAGTTAGGCAAGAATGTCAAGTGTGTGGAGGGGAGTAAAGTGAGACAAAGCTGGAAGGTGGGGGTCCCAGACTGGGGAGGGAGGGCCTTAAAGACCAAGTAGAGGTTTTTGAACCTAACTCATCAGTGTAAAACTGAAATGCCCGTCATCTGAGATGGGAAGCAGTTCTGTTTGGGGTGTTTTGTTGGGGCAGGTGAGAGGGCCTGGGCAATGGCTGTCAGTCCTCGAAGGGTGGGGCTGGACTGACTCAGGCTAGGCCACTGCCAAGCAGGAATGGCGACTCTACCAGCCACCTGATACAAGCAGGTGCCGCTGTCGGCCTTTCAGCTCTCAGCTCCATCACTGGCCGGAGGCTGGCATGCTTTACTAGATACCCCCAAAGCCCTGCCTCTTCCCCCAGGGTCCCTAGCTGACACCACTCCTCCACATACACCCTCAGTCAGGGATTATAGTGGTCTGTAGGGGCTATTAGAGTGGGTTGGGTATGGAGTATCTAGATAGCTGGTTAGAAAGCCTGACAACAGCAAGACCCAAATCCAGAAAGGTCTGAATCCTGTCTGTATGACGCTGCAGAAATCTCTGCCCTTCTCGTGGCCTCAGTTTCCTCACTTGTCAAATGAGAGGGTCAGATCAAGTTTCCTTCTAGCTCAGACATCCTCTGATCCCATGAACTCTAGGGCAATTTCCCAGGGTTGGAATAGACAAGTGACTCCCAGCTTCAGCCTGACAACCCTAAGCTCTATTCCAGGAGTGCCAAGGATGCCTCCTGAGTCAATAATTCAGACCAGCCTCTCAGAGGGAGCCAGGGCTCTGCTCAGCCCCAGGGCCGCTCTTCTCTTCTCTTTCCCCAGCTCAGCCTGGCCCTTGCTCAGCATCATTTCCACCTTATTTCCAGTATCCCTGCCCAGATGACAAATGAGAAAACTGGGGTTCAGAGGTGACTCAGCCAGCATTATAGTCATTAGGTGGTGGGGACTGGGACATTCTCAGACTGGCTATCTCTGCCCTGCAAAGAGCAAGTCTCTTACTGTGAGTTAGCTCTCCGTTGTCCTGCCTGTACCACCACCCCCCAACACCCCTAGATCCCTTCTACTCTGGAGCCTAATTTTAGCCCTCTGGAGGGTCAGGATGGGAAGAGAGGGTACCGGCAGCTGCAGCCCTAATCTGGCTCCAAAGGGGAAGCTGACACCCCGGCTGCCTAGGGTATATTTAGGGTATGACGAGGGGACAAGAAGCAGCTGGAGGGGGCTGACTGCCAGGAAGCCACCTGGTTCTGCTTTGGGCTAGGTCACCCAGACCACAGGGTGAGAGGGCCCCAGTCAGAGAGATGGCACAGGGGAGCTTGAGGCAGGCTGAGGCCTGTTCATGGAGCCCTGCCTGCTCCCTTCCCCTCTGAGGTCTGGCCCTCTTGTTCTTCCTTCTGTCCTCCTTTCCCCTTGCTTTGGGCTCTGGGCTCCTCGTTCCTTTTTCTGCTTCTGCTCCCCGTGCTCCCAGGGATTCCAGGCTCTTCACTCTTCTCCTCCTCCTCCTCCTCCTCCCCCTCTCTAAAACTCCCTCCAGTCCCCTTTAAGCTTACAGTCTCCTCCTCTTCCCTCATCTCCCTAAGGTCTCAGTTTCCCCTTTTAAGGGCATTTCGGAGAAGTCTCCCAGCCTCATGGCTCCCTGCCCTGCCAGGCATCTTTGTCCTATTTCTGCCTGTTCTCTGCCTGGGGAAAGAGCTGGGAAAGGAGCTCTCTCCCGTCCTCTGATCTTATTCTTGGCTACCCAGCAATACCCCCCTTCAGCCCAGACCCCCAGAGATTTGCCATTCCTGCTTCCTAACGGCACCCTGAACCAATCCCCATTCCTATCAAAGGGAAGGAAGGAGAGGGGGCTGGGTTTCTGGTGGCCAAAATGATAGGAAAGGGCAAGAGGGTTGGGGCATGGCTTAAGAAGTGAAGCAGAGTTCTGGGGGTTTTCACTTTCCCCCAAACCCTCATTCTCAGGAGCAGGAGCAGGCCAGAATCTGCCAATCCCTGGTTCCCCTCATCTGAAAGGCATCTGGGGACATGCTAGACTGAATAGCCCTGTTCCCCATAAGGACCCCCCTTCAAATGTCCCCTTTCTCACATCTCCCTCCTGATGTGTGAGAACCCTCAAACTCTCCTTTGAGCCCCATTTCTCAGGAGGACCTAAGCCTGATTGACAGACCCCCTGGGCTGGGAGGATGGGCTCTCTTGTCAGGCAGAAGAATGTGAGAGGCATTTCCCCCATACACACATTAAGGAGGGGAAAGGGAGAAGGGTGGGCTTCAGGAGAGGGCAGAGTGTGAGGGCATCGAGGGGCTGGAGCATGGGGGCAGTGCCAGCCCGGGACTGCTGCTCACATTCACTCACCATTTCTTGGTGCACTCCACCACCAACTCCTGGTAGCACGCCACGAAATGGAACTTGGCGGCTCGTTTCCCCACGCGCTGGAGCCGCTTCCACACCGAGGTCATGGCCTCTCCCCCTCCCTGGCCCCCTCCCCTCAGACACGGGTGTCAGCAGCCCTCACCGGGCCCCGGGGCTCCATCCCGGCTACCACGGGCTGGGCAGGGGGAGTGGATGAGCCTGGTCACTCGCTGCCCCCCAACCCTCAGGGGCTGCTGTCTCAAAGTCCGCTGCCCGACAGTCCCGGATCTCAGTGCTGAGCGGCCGCTTGGGTCGGGTCTAGTCCCGTCCCGTCCCGTCCCGTCCTGTCCCGTCCCGACCTGGGCAGCTCGGACCAAGTCCGGACCCAAGCTCTGCTCTGACCCAAGTTAGGGAGCGCCCCGCTGGGCCGGGGGTGCGCCAGGGGAGCTGAGGGACACTCGCAGCGAGCGGACTGGGCGCCGGTTTCCTGGAGCCGCACCCCCCCCCCCCCATAGAAGGAGGGCGGGGAAGGGGGTGGGGCGGGGCGGGGGGGGGAGGGGAGCCTGGCCCTGGGACCTGGAAGCTTGAGAGGCCGAGGCCGAGGAGGAGGAGGGGAGAGGCCGGGAGGTGTGGTGCAAATTCTGCGGGCGGGCAGGTGAGTGGCGGGGCTGTCCAAGGCGGCCAGTGCGCTCCTCGTGGGTGCGGGCCCCGGGACGGGCTTCCCTAAGGTGGGGCTCTGCCTGCGTTAGGAGGGCTGCTGCGGAGGGCCACGGGTGGGCCTGACTGTCTGGGGTCTGCCCATCGTCGAGGGCTCTGAGTGCGAGCGACCCTGGAGGGGAGCTGTGCCCGCTGTCATTTCTTTCCATTTCCCCGAGGTTGTACGGAGATGCCTGGGGCGCAGGATGGCATCCCGTACGGGAACTGAGTCTGGAGGATTGCGGGTGTGAGAGAAGGGGGGAGGGGTCTGCAGACTTGGGTGTGCTTGGCTGGGTGTCGCTTCTACCGATGGCGGGGGGGGGGCGCAGTAAGCTTCCTGTGGACGGGCATTTTGTCCAGGTGCAAGTCTGGTCTAGTGGCTAGATTGCCCTGGAGCCAGCAAGACCTGGGTCCCCACCCTGCCACTTACCGCCTGGATGGCCCCGGGCAAGTGACTGCAGCTTTTCCTGAGCCTGAGCAAGGGGACAAGCAATTTCTCACTGTTGTATGGAAGGGTCCTACCCGCTTCAGCAAAGGGAGTTTCCTCGGATGGGAATTCCCTACAAGAGTGAAATTCTGGTGGGGGGATCCCTATCCCTGAAGAGGGGGTGGAAGTGTACATGATGTGGACAGCTAAGGGGGCGGGCGGGACAAAGGGATGGACTGGGTGTGTGCTCCCTCCACACACAAAACTAGCACAGTAACGAGTTGACAGAAGAGAGTCCAGACCCAGAGAGGTGAGACAGCAGTGAGATCACAGGACCTGCTTCTGACACTTAGTGTATGAGCTTGGGCAAGTGACTTAAGCTCTCTAAAGACTTGGTTTTCTCATCTGTAAAATGGGGACCGTACAACCCTTGGGACCTACAGCAAAGGGCTGTGAGGCCTAAAGAAGAGTATATGAAGATACTCTATTCACCCCAGTTCATCTATCTGATCTGCTTGGAGCCATGTCTGTGTTCCACGGCCCTTTGATCTTTGTAAGGCTTGGGGGAGGCAGGTGGGGGCTGGAGGGAGAGGAGTGTCTGTGGCCAATCTAGCTGGGCTTCAGCAAGGTTTCCTGGTGTGTGTGGGCAAGGGGGGAGGTTCCCGGGCTGGGTGTGGTTCAGCTGTGGGGCTGTGGGACTGTTGAACTGTGCAGACTTCTGAGAACTCTGAGACTTTCGTGAGCTGTAATGTTTGATGAGGGGCTGAATGAGAAAGGAGTTTGGAATGTATTATTTTAAGAATCTGCAAGCTGCTCTCTCCCCATCCCCCTCCCTTCCCATAAATGCATAGTTCTGCCCTCTTCTCAGGGAGCTGGGCTTCCCCCAAGGTCCCTCTGAAGTTTGGCAATCCAGCTCTCCTTTCTTGGATGGGGGTAGGGTGGGGAAGAAGGCCCCCTCAGCTGGTTCCTTCCTCCCTCCCTCTCCAGGGGAAGGTCCCCAAAGATGGGTCTGGGAGTGCAGCCCTCTCACTTCCTGCCCCAGCAGGAGCCCCAGCCTCAGCTTCAACTCCACCCCCAGACTGGGTGGAAAGTTTCTCTCCTCAAGATGGACGGTTCCTTCCACTTCCTCCCCACCCCCATCCCCCTTGGCTCCAGATGGGGTCAAATTTAGCCAGAAGGCACTTGTTTTTACAGAAGAGGAAATGGGGGGCCCAGGGAGGGGAAAGTTCTTCTTGTCCCAACTAGCACAGCACCATCTCATTAGGAGCAGAACAAGGATCAGAGCCCAGCCCTCCAGACTTCCAGAACAAGGTTTTGCACACACAGGCCTGGCAAGTGGCACACCGTTAGTCATAAGCAACTTCAGAGAGCCCCCACCCTGCTGTGCTCCTCCAGCCCCACCTGCTGGTGAAGAAGATGCTACAGCTGATCCCCAATGGCCAAACACACCTTCCCATCCCTAGCTTACAAAAGACAAGAACTGAGCAGAGACAAGAGCCATTTATTTGTTGGGCCCCAGTATATTAAATATTGGGCATAACCCTGAGCCCCAACCCTCCCCATTACCATGTGAGAAGCAAGGCTGACCTTGGGGCCAGGTCTTGCCCTATAGCCAAGCCAGCACTATATGTGACCCCACAGCTTGCTGTAGGCTACTCCTAGTGGGGCAGCATTAAATGGGTTAAGGAGCTGTTCTGCTATTTGCTAGCTTCCTTTAGGATCTGGAGCCAGGCTGACTGCTGGTGGCAGAAGAGGCTGGAAGAGATCTGGCCGAGGGGCCAAGGATGAAGGGCTCTCAGACACTTCTTCCCTTGCCCAAGTGAGGGGCATCGAAGGAGGTGAGCTTACCTGGGAGCCCTTGAAGGGCATCAGGGGAGAAATGGGTATCGGTATCAGGGTGGATGGGGTGAGTCCACCAATGGGTGGGGCTGGGAGTGGGTGGGAAATAAACTGGAGCCTGGACGTCTAGAAAGTCAGCATCTCTCCTCTGAGAGAAGCAACTGAAAGAGAAGATAGGGAAACCAGCTTCTCCCACCTTTGGGCCCAGCCATTCCCAGTAATTAGCACAGTGAGAGATCATAGGGCTGGGGGGGGGAGGAAGAGAGGGAGAGAGAGTGTTCATGGGCGTGCAGGCGCTGGCGAGCACCCTCCAGTGCGTACCTGCCTTCACTATTTTGGGGGAGGCAAAAGGGGCTAGGCCTAGCTGGTGGAAGCCAGCCTCGATGGGCCTCCAGAGGGTACCAGGGACGGTGCACCCTCAGAGGCTGAATGAGTCCTGCAGCCATTTGTCCCGGGAATTATGAGTCTGAGGGACTCGGAGTGGGGGCGGGTCCCGCGGCAGGCTGCAGTCGGGCGGCTCTTCCTCATCATCTGAGAAGCCAGTGTCTGGAGGGTAGGAGCTGTCCGAGTGCAGGGACGAGGACATGTCCTGGCAGAGGCTCATGTCTTGGCACAGGTGCTTGTAATCTTGAATGGACTCGTGTAGGGAGCACAGCTGGCAGAGCAGGGACATGTCAAGCTGGCGGAGGCCCACCTGGGGAGGAAGGACCCCAGTGGGCATCCCAGGCCACTTGGCGCCCTCTCCTCCCCAGGCCATCCCGGTTGCCCCGTTGCAGCTCCTTTAGGCCACCTAGGTCCCCCGCCTCATCTTGCTCCCCTTTCCCTCCCAGCACAGCCCGGCCATCCATCCTGCCTTCCCGGCATCCTGGCCCTTCCCCCGCCGTCCCCTCTTTCTGTAGCCGCTCCGCACCATCTCCTTCCGCAGCACGGCCAGCGCCGAATCCAGGTTAGCAGGGCGGCGCGGGGGTTGCGAGGGTCCCTCGGGGGCGCGGCCAGCCCGGCTCAGCTCGTCCTGGATGCGGTTCCGCTGGCTGTAGACGCGCTCCAGGTCTCTCCACGAGCCCCCGCTCGAGTTGAGGAGGCCGCTGAGCCCCCGAGGCAGTGGCGGGAGCCCTTCCAGCGGGCAGCCCAAGGGCGCGGGTGCGGGCGCGGGCGCAGGGCCCCCCGGCAACCCGTTCATGGGCGCGACGCGGAGGGCCGGTGAGGAGGGCCCCGGGCCGGGGAGAAAATGGGTCCCAGCACCTCGGGCTCCTCCCGCCCTCTTCCTCCTTCTCCACTGGCCGCCCGGCCCCGGCCCGGCCCGGCCCGGGCGCCGCTGCCCCACTGAGTGCCGGCTTTGTTCGGCTCTGGAGAAGCCCCACCCTGCGCCTCCTCCCCTCGGCCTAGGGGGCGGAGCCTCTCGTAAAAGGAAAACGGACAGTGCGAGCGGCTCCCCACAGTGCTGCGATGCCGCAGGGGCCCCCGGCAAGCGGGACAGAAGGGGAAAAAGGACGCCGCTCCTTTAAGGGGGGAGGCGGGACGGGAGGGGCCAGGCAGAGCCCCCTCCAGCCCGTCCTCTGCTTCGGAGGTCAGAAGGTAGCCGGCCCTCTCTGGTTTCTTTTTGTAAAACGCTGCCTCGCCCGAGCGTCTCCGAAGGGCTGGACCCTGCTTGCGATGGCTGCGGAGGCCCGCCACTGCACTTTCCCCCTTGCTGCCTGGGAGGGCCGGCTAACCCTGCTCTCCATCTAGGAGCCCTATCGATTAAAATGTGGGCAGCTTGTTCTGGGAGGTCACCGGGGGCCAGTCGCACCTTGAGTTACTCCCACTCCCCATTCATTTTCCAAAGGCAAGTTTGGACCCTGGGCCAGGGCCCTGCTGACCCCCATCCCCAGGGGTATGGTACAGTAGTGCAGACTTGGAGCCCCTTTTCTTGGGAAGGGTGGGCAGTATTTCTCTCTTCTGTTTTCATCACCTAGATTCCCCCTCGGGCTCACCCCCAATTTGGCAAGTAAAAAATCTCCCTAGATCTGTTTCCCATCCACAGCAGGAAGACCCTCTAACTTCTAACTTTGCACCCAGGAAAGTGAGGCACAGGGCCAGGGCATCCAGAGGCTGCTTTCTCCCTAGCTTCTTTCCCTTCCTTTAAGAGCTCTGGGGCATCTCCTGCTTCATCTCCCTATACCAGCACAAGTATGCCAGGATACCTCCCAAAGGAAAAGGATGATGGCAAAGTGTCTGAAGATTCTGGGCAGGGATGAACCTCAAGAGATCGTGGAAGCTGAGCTGTCATTTCACCTGTGAGATAACCAAGGCCCAGAAACGAAATAACTGGTGACACAAGAGCAAAGCTGGGAAGGCAGCCACCCCAGGCCTCGGGATTCCAAGCCAAAGGGTCTTTCCACTGGAGGCTAGGACAGCCAGACTGGAGAGGCAGAGGAAGGGGCTTTAGCTCAGCAGGACACACATGGACCACAGCAGAAGGGAGAAGAACAAACCACACAGGGGCAAGGGTGTTTTCTGTGCCTTTCTCTTGCAGCTATTCATAATAAATCCTGGACCCATACACTAGACAAGTCCAACGCCCTGGGGCCCTTCTTTCCCAAGCCCCCTCACTGTTGCAGCTGGCGAATCCCCTGCAGAGCTTCAGCACAGACCCGGATCAGGGTGCAGAGCTGGATGCTTCCTTCCAAAGAGGTGCTAGGGCCCAGCTCCCCTGAGGCCCATGCAAGTTTCTGAAGCAAAGCCGACTGTGATGCTGCCAGGACATCTGGGGCCAAAGATGCTGTGGGAGCCAAGGTGGGAGAAGGCCCCTGGGCAGCCCTGAGCCCAGCAGCTGCCCCCTCACAGTGCTCTGGCCGGGGGACAGGGGGCTGTGGGGCTGGTCGTGAAGCAGTAGGGAGCTCTGAGGATGCTAGCTGGTGTTCACGGGCTTGGGAGAGAGCAGCCTGGGCATTCAGAGCTAAAAGGAAGAGGACATCACAGGGGAGAATGACAGGGCATTATCCCTATGGGGCTGCTCCCCCAGATCAGGGCTGATCACCCCATTTTCCTCAGCCCCCTTGACTCCCTCATGGAGAAACAGCCCTGCCTACAGTTCTCCAGAATCAGAATGATGAGTCATTACCCTGGATATCCTTAGTTTCCCTGACCCAGAAAGAGCATCTTCTCTGGGACACCCAGATCAAAGGCTCTGATCTTCTCTCACCCTAAGGATCCCCAGGCTCCCCTCACCTGGGTTATCTTTGTCCACGTCTGAATTCAGCTCCTGACAAGCTACACAGTAAGTCTTTCGCTGTTTGTCTTGGAGTAAAATGGTCTGGAAAAAAAGTCAAGGTGTTCCACTATTCTCTATGTGATCCCAGGGAAATCTTCTCTGGACAGGTCTGTTCCATCCTAGTGCTCAATGAACACTTGAATGAGTGAACAAATGTGGCCCAGTGATCGTCTAAGTCTCTAGGGGAGCTCCCAGCCTCCCCACATCTGCTCACAACAGCCCAGACCTGCTTACTGGTATTTGGTCAGAACAGACTGGTAAAGGGCATACACAGCAGTAAAAAAACTGCTGTGCCCAGTGACTTTACAGGGGAGAGTGAATGCCAGGGACCAGGAGTGGGTGAAGAAAGGCCTCAGGAAGGATGGCAGGATCATTCACTTAGGAAGGATGGCAGGATCATTCACTTAGAGCTGGAAGGGTCCTCAGAAGTCGTCCCTTCTCTAACATGCTCCTATCACTGATGAGGAAACTGAGGCCCAGAGAGGGGAAACCTGACCCAAAGCCACAGATATGAAGTGGCTGTTGTGGAAACTGACCCAAGTCCAGCCCCCCTTTTCTGATTTCCCAGTTCGGCCAGTAGCGTCGGGCAGGGCTGGGAAGGGAGCTGGGGGTGGGGCCTAAGAGGTGGAGGTGAGAAGGGGGTATGCCAAGGCAGAAATTGGGGGAGGGTGCACCAGTAAATGACAGTAGGACCCTCTGACTGCGCGTCGGCCCCGCTCCCCAAAGCCTAGCAGGAGGAACAGGAGCTCTGATCAATGATCCGCTTCCAGATGCTTCCTATAAGGAAGCCCCTGGGGATCCCCCATTTTATATCCCAATTTCTCCTTTCCTTCTGTGTTCACGCCAAGCACCCTCGAGTGCTGGCCGCCCTCTGCGACCCCGCCCCCGCGGACTGGGCACCCACGAGGAAAGGAGGGACCCCCACGCACCCCGCAGTCCTGGCACGTGTCCCCCAGCATGCGGTAGCCGCACAGCAGGTAGTCGCCCATGAGGCGGGAGATGCGATCCTGCCGTTCGCGTCGCGCCTGCAGCACCTTGGTCTCGGCCTCGGAAGGAGGCTCCCAGTCCGCTTCGCCGGCCTCTGTGGACGCGGGGACCCTGGGGAAGGTGAGCAGGCCCGGCCTCGCGGCTCGGAGCCTGCGGCCTGCGCTCCTCCCCCCACCCCCAGCTCTAGGCCTGCGCTCCTCCCCAGGGCCCACCCTCGGCCCGGCCCCCGCCCTGCCCCGCTCCCGTCCCCGGCCCCGGCCCGGTCCCACCTGCTCCGTTCAGAGCCATGTCGCCGTTGCCGCCGCTGACAAACACCTCGCCGGAAGTGACGCAAGCGCCGGCGCCACGGCCACTGGGCTCGCTCCTCTGCTCTGGAAATGACGTCACCGACAGATCGTCCATTAGCGGCTGAGAGGGGCGGGGCGAAGGCGGGGCGCGCTTCCGGAGCCGCCCCGGCCCGACGTTTCCTGCCCTCCTCTGGCGGGGCTGGAGACTAGGGAGGCGGGACTCCCTCGGAGGGAGGGAGGTTGGGACGCGCTGAGGCGTTGCCACGGAGATCGAGTCACGTGGTGCCTTCGTGTCGCTAATCCCCGCCCTCAGGGAAAACGGCTGGTTCCAGAGCTCGAGGGCGGGGCCGGGAAGTGCGTTCTGGTCCCACCCGGCTCTAGCCTCGATAGCCTCCTTCGTAAAATGGGTGCCCCTAGAGAGAGGCAGCTTGGCCGGGTGGTTACATCGCTGAGTTTGGAGTCTGGTGACCCTGGGCGAGTCCCTTACCCTCTCTGAGCCTCAGTTTCCCCCTCTGCAAAGCAGGGATCCTGTGGTGCCCCCGCCCAGCTGCACTGATGCCTCCACAGGGCATCTGTCCCAGGCTGTCAGGCTCTTTCTCCAGGCTCCTCCCCTAGCGGGGGCTCTTCTTCACTGTGGTTAGGGAAGGTTTCTCCGTGAAGGTGACCTCAAAGCTACATTGAAGCCTGGCAGGAGGGACCAGGGGCTAAGAGAGAAAACCCTCCCCTCCCCCCGCCACCCATCCCCATCTGACCCCTCCCACCCCTCTCCAGCCCTTCCCCTCCCCACCCCTCCCGACCCCTGCTTTCCCCTCCCCTTTCCAACCCTCCCTATCCCTCCCCTGTCCTTTCCTCCCCACCCTGCTCCTCCCCAGCCCTTTCCTCCCCTCCCCACTTCCCTCTTCAGCCCACTCTGCTAGTGGACCGCAGGAGTTGGAAGGGTACAGGTGGGGGGGCCTGGAACCCCAGACTTGTCGTGGCAGTTGTTGGGTGAGTAGCGCTACAAAGGATGCTGAGCTTCTAAGTAATTTCTCGGAGGGGCTGGGGATGGATGCTCATCCTGCTCACTCAGGAAGGGGAAAAACTGATGTCTTTGTTCTTCCCCAAAGGAAGGCCCACTTGACTACTCTTCTAAATAGCTACTATTTTTTTTTTAAGCGTCCTCAGGTCTTGAACTAAAAGAGCACCACAGAGCCCCCTCTTCTCACGAGGCAGAGTTAGGCCTTGGAGCCAAGGATTTGAGCCGGAGCCTGAGATTGTGAGCCCAGAGAAGCGTTGCAGCCTGTGCCAAGCACTTCAGGTGGAGATGATCCCCGGTGGGGGCAATACAGTGACGTCATTGATGACATCCTACAGCATTGGAGGCATGAGTTCCCCTCCATATACGTGCCTTGACCGCATCTGTTCCATATGTTTGTGCCTTTACATTCTCCACCTGTGTCCATTTTTTCCAGATGGTATGTTTTGATGGGTTTATAAGGGGGAATGCCATCTAGTTACTTTTCTTAACAATGCTATTTCATTAAATGCATTTGCTTTAAATACATTGTGTCCACTGGCTGATTAGTAAAGCTGAATATATTGCTAGGGACCCAAAAGCTATGGTTTTAGTGGATGAGGACCCAAGACCTTGAACGGAGGGTAGCCTTCTCTGGGAGACTTCTGAGAGTTGGAGAGGCAGTGCTCCTAGGTATTCCGTTTGTTGTGAAGGAATTCTCCGTGGAGGAGGGTTACTTATAGGTGGAAATACTATTCAATAAAAACAAAAAAAATAAGATTTAAAATAATTATAATAGTATCTCCAAAATTTGACTTCACAAGTATAAGGCTTCCTACATTGTAGGCAGCCAAACATCTCACCTTCCTGATACCAACATGGCAGTGTTGAGCCTCCCTGGACAACAGATTCAGGCCTTTGTCACTGCCCCCACTTGAAGCCAGTCTGGCTGGATGTCATCTGTCAGACCTTGTCACTCACAACGACCCTTTGCTGTAAGGACAGCAAATGTTCTTGTCCCTACTGATCTTGAGACCCTGGGAGTGGAGTGACTTAGTCAAGGCCACAGAGCCATAATTCAGATCCAGGCCTTCTGATGGCAAATCCCAAATCCCTATGGCTGCCACTAGAACAGAGCTCCTTGCAGGCAGGGATTGTGGGGTGGGGGTTCTCTCTTGGTATACCCAGCCACTGGCACACAGTAAGCAGTTAATAAATCCTCCCACTTCTAGACTTCACATGACAACTCCAGGTGTTATCACTGCTGGGATTCCAGACCTTCTGGCTGAGGAGCCAGCTTGGATACTAGAGAAGCTAGCTTCCCAGTGTGAATTCCTAATTCACAAAGAGAGGAAAAGGGACTGTGGGGATCATAGAAGGTTTCCAGGCCATTTTCATCTGTGATCTTAGTTCCACCCTGTTCTCTCTAATTGGTCCTGTCCTTCTACCCCAGAAGTGTGAGGGGAGATTGAGGAAAGACAGGGCCTCAATATTCCTGCTGGGTGAGATTCGGGTCTCTGCCCACCCAGCCAGCCCACTTGGGCCTCAGCCTGGAAAGCAGTGGACCAGTCCATCGGCTGCTTCTACCTAGCCCCCTGCCCCAGGCTCACCAAACAGCCAGCCCACAAGATCCTTCCTGAGGGGCTCAGCCAGGAGGCCAAGGGCTTGTTTGAGGGCTTTCTGGTCCCACCTTGAGGACCCCAACCCAAGGACTGCAGCTCTTTCTAAATGAGGTGGACCAGGCCTGGCATTCAAAACCAGCCACAATTCTGTAGCACCCAATCTGACTCCCCACTCTGCTTTTAAAAATTCTCCACTCTGGTGTGAACTGACCTAACCATCCTGGAAAGCAATTTGGAGCTATGCCCAAAGAACGATAAAACCATGCATACCCTTTGACCCAGCAATACCACTTCTAAGTCTATATTCCAAAGACATCATAAAAAAGGGGACAGGACCCACATGTACAAAAATCTTTATAGCAGCTCTTTCTGTGGTAGCCAAGAACAGGTAATTGAGGGAATGCCCATCAATTGGGGAATGGCTGAATAAGTCATGGTACACGAATGTAATGGAATACTATTGTTCCATAAGAACTGATGAGCAGGAAGACTTCAGAAAAACCTGGAAAGACTTAGACAAAATGATGCTGAGTGAAGTGAGCAGAACCAGGAGAACATTGTACACAGTAACAGTAACATTGTGTGATGACCAACTTTGACAGACTTAGCTCTTATCAGCAATGCAAGGATCTAAGACAACTCCAAAGGACTCACAATGGAAAATGCCAGCCACGTCCAGAGAAAGAGCCATGGCGTCTGAATGCAGATCAAACCAGACTATTTGCTCTCTTTCTTGTATTTGTTTTTGTTTCTTCTTTCTCATAGTTTCCCCTTTGGTTCTAATTCTTCTTTACAACATAATTAACGTGGAGATATGTTTAATATGAATGTATATATAGAGCCTATATCAGATTGCATGCTGTTTTGGGGAGGGGGGAAAATTTAGAACTCAAAATCTTAATAGAAGTGAACACTGAAAACTAAAATTAATTAATTTTTAGAAAAAATTCTCTATTCAAATGAAGCAGGTTTTTTTATGGTTCCCCCAGATATCAGGTCATTTGTTCACACTATACCCTCTAGTGAAGAGATTGTGCTTACTCCTTCCTGCCCAACCTAACCTCAATCATCCTATAGAGCCCAGGAGGAAATGACAGAATTCCAGAGCTGGATGGGACCTCAGAGGCATTCAGTACAACCTGTACCTTACCTGAGAATTCCCTCCATGTGTTCCCAAGTGGTTACCCAGCTTCTGTGATGGGGAGCTCACTACCTGCCTTAGCAACTCATTCTACTTTTAGATATAACAAGAGTTCAGAAGTTTGTGGGTCCCTAGCCCAGGTGCCTTCTGGGGCCAAGCTGAACAGGTCCAAACGCTCTTCCTCTGATTACGTGTCATGTCCTCTCTTCTCTGGGCTAAAGATTCCTAGTTCCTTCCAGGGATCCTTCTCTACTCCAAGGCAGAGTAGAAAGGAAGCTGGCTCCAGAACAAGAAACCTTTAGTGCTCACATTAGCGCAAGTGTTATCCCCACATTATAGATGAAGAAACTGAGGCTCCCATAGGGGAACAATACCACCAAGGTCACACAGCTTGTGCTGGAATTTGGATGAGTCAGCTCAGCCTCCCTTTCCTTCTCCGTAAAATTAGGGGATTGGGGTAGGCAGTCTCGAGTTCCTTCCAGTTCTGAATCTGTCTTCTAATGATCTGATTTCACCTGATGTAAAAGAGCTGAGGTGGGAAAGGAGCAAGGGATAGAGGGACAGAGGTCATTTTGACAATGGGCTCACATAACGAACAGCTGTCCATAACTGGGGAGCTCAGCTTTCATAACCAGGGGAAGGGAGGGGAGAGGGTGATGGTGAGGAAATAAGATCACAAGGGAGGGTCAGCATGCAACAGGCCCCTGGGCATGGCTACACTGTAGGGTAGTGAAGAGGACCTCCAAGGACAGATTAGTGCCCTGAGACAAAATGCCATTTGTCTTGCCCTAGTTACACCTTGGCCCCAGAGGGATGGCAAACTTCTTCAGGGCCTTAGACTGGGTCCCCGTGGGACCCCACCTGGAGATAGGAGTAGGCATTTATGAAGTGAGCTATTTCCCTTCATGTGATAGCTATAACCCCCAAACCCTAATTCCTCCATTCCATATATACATGTATATAGATATAAATGTCTAGAAAGATGCATGTATATATTTTTACTAGTATTCCTACAAGAATTTTTCCCCTTTTCTGGACATGTGTCCATTTTAGAAGTGGACTTCATGATGCCCTCAGTTGGGTAAGGGTCGCTCTTGAAATCTTCTGAGCCAGAAAACCCTGCCTCTTTGTCAAGATCACCAAGAGAAGAGACAGTTCTATGTTGGGGAACTTTCGTCAGAGAGCAGCATTGGTGCCATGCAGTCTGAGACAATGCTTTGGCACGCAGTCCTAATGACAACCCCCTCCCATATTTTCTCTCCCGCTGTGCTTATTTGTGTCTATGTCTAATCCTGGTGATTACACCCATCATGGTAAAATGGAACCAACCCTGCCCCTGGAGTCAGAGAGCCTGAGTTCAAATCCCAATTAAGCCACTTCCTGGTCTCTTTGGGCCCCGGTTTCCCCTGCTGTAAAAAATGAGGACTATATATTGAGGAGCCAGGGACTGCCCTCCTGTGACCCCGTCAGCTCTCTACCAAAGGGAACTTATGGGCTAAGTGTTTCCTGCCTTTTCCATGGGTGGAAATAAAGCCTGTTTTGTGTTAGATAAGTATTCCTTATTTTCAATAAGTACTAGCCTGAGAACTGGGAACTGTGTACTGGGCTAGGTAATAAAAAGCCACAGAGTCACTGAAGATCCCTCTGATCACATCTGCTCTATGTGAGCCCAGAACCAGGAGGTAAGTGGGGGAACTTTTCCTATTTGTTTTTGGTTTGTTTTTTTGCTTTTTTTTTTTTTTTTTTTTGGAGGGCAATTGGGGTTAAGTGACTTGCCCAAAGTCACATGGCTAGTAAGTATGTTAAGTGTCTGAGGCCAGATTTGAACTCAGGTCCTCCTGACTCCAGAGCCCATGCTCTATTCACTTGTACCACCTAGCTACCAAGAATTTTTCCTATTTGACAGATGGGGAAACTGAGTCCCAGAGAGTTTAATGATTTGTCCAGGGTCACAGAACTAGCAAATGCCCAGGTCCAAATTCACCTCTCTCCACTAGCCACACTGGCTAGACAGAAATTTGTAATCTAGAAAAATCCATGATAGGCTAAAAAACCAAAAACAGGAGGAGACCTGGGTAGCTCTGTTATTACTTTTTAAAAGTTGGAATGGGTAAAAGGTTTGTGATTTTTCCCATGGTGGGAAACTCCACAGGCATCACTGTGATTTTATAGAAAAATCTTAGGGAGCTGTCTGAGCCCCAGAAAAGGGCCACACATAGCTTTAAGTGTCAGAGGAGGGATCTGAACCCAGATTGATCTATTTCCAAGTCCATTATTATTCTGTTCACTGCCCCCACAACTCTTAAAAAGCAGTTATGTGGCACTGGGCCTTGAGTCAGGAAGCCTCATTTTCCTAAGCTGAAATCTGGCCTCAGACACTTATTAGCTATGTGACCCCAAGCAAGTTCCTTGGCCCTGTTTGCCTGGGTTTCTTCATCTGCAAAATGGGCCAGAGAAGAAAATGGTGAAGCATTCCAGTCTATCTGCCAAGAAAATTCTCAAAGCGGTCACAGAGAGTCGGACATGGCTGACAACGACTGAACAAATGACTTTTAAATGAAATTGTATTAAAGTACAAAAATAAAATCCAATTATACTAAGATACTTTATAAACATTTTATGAGAAGTTTTCCATTTTGTCTCTTTGTCTCGTGCTTCGCCTTGGTTATCTCAGTGTTTCTGGGTGGTTACTGAGTGTGTAATAAATACAAAATAATAAATGTTTGTTCCATGAAACCTGAAGGCAGCTAGCCCCACAGTGTGAGCAGCCTTCTGCTTCACTGCCAGCCCAAAGCTGTATTTCCCATACCGAGGGGCCCCGGGAGGGCCCTGCTCAGCCCTGGGGACGGTGCCAGGGTGCCTGGTTACGTCCTCCTCTCAGCAGCTGATGCTGAGCTGAGCTGGAGGAGCTGAGCTCAGGATCCTGGACTTTCTGAAGAGCTCGGTGGTCCCTCCTCCAGAGAAGGCCCCTCCCCTTGGCCTGGCTGGCAGGGCAGCCTTTCCCATCCTGCCTGAATCCCAGGCCCTGCTCTTCCTATTTAATCCACTTCTCAAACCCTGGTGAGAGAGTGGAGGGGCACATTGCCCCCTCCCCCAAGCCCTTGGCCCCAAAGTTGTGCCTGCCTCCTCCCCATCCTCTGGTCTGGTTCTTCTTGGCTCCCCATGTTCTCCTGGGCCATCGGGCTGGGAAAGGGGCCAGGCCTTGAGCTCAGGAGCTGGCTATTTGAGCCAGAACTGTCTGAGGCGGGCAGCCAACCCCAGCCCAGACACCACCGGGATATTGGCCAGGGGTCTGGGAGTTGGGCGACCTGGGTCCTAGGAAGGCTACGAGGGAGAGAGCCTGAGGAACTGTGGTCAGGGGCTCAGGAGAGCCCCAAGTTTGAGGAAGGGATGGGAGGGTCCAGAGGGACCCTACAGCTGAGCCTAGGGGGCTGAGACTGCCATCTGGGTCTGTGCCTAGCAGAGTATTGGATTTGCCCCCATTTCCTGTCCTCTATCGTGGCGGGGGGAGCTCTCTGGAGTGTGAAGGCGGGTGGGAAACTGGAGGGAGTCTCTTGTGGCCCTGAGGTCATATGATTGTCAGCTGCAACAAAATGGGGCCTTGGTGCTTTGAGATCCCCACCCCTGCCCTGCCCCAGACTTCAGGATTCTAGGGAGGGGCTGAAAGGACCCTCAGCAATCATGTACCCCAGCCTCCTTTTACAAATAAGGAAACTGAGGCCCAAAACAGGGAAAAGACTTTTTCCAGCTCCCCCCCCCTCCGCCAGCTAGCAGAGCCTGGGCTGGGACCCCTATTCCCAAGTGGAATCAGGGCCCCTGTGCAGTCCAGCTCAGAGCTGGACAGAGTGAGTGGGGCAGGGCCCCAGCCCCCGCAGAGGTGGTGGCTGGAGCAGCATCTTTCTTCTGGTCCCTGGGCCCTGCCTGCCACATCATTTCCCCGCTCTGGGGGGCAGTGGGCGCAGAAGGCACAGGGAGCCTGGCCAGGTGTGTGGCAGGAGGGCAGAGGCGCCCCAGACGTGCTCCCCTCTCTCCTCTGAAGGCGAGGGCGGGCTGTGACTCTCTCAAAAGCCAGCCAGCCGCCCTCCTCCTCTGGCCCCCAGCCAGCCTCCCAGCCCCCAGCACCGCCTCCCCTGCTCTCTCCCCGCTCCCTCCAGCCACGGAAAACAACTCCTCATTTTTCCCTCCCTCTGTCCGTCCCACCCTCCGTCGGCCGGGGTCCTGCCCAGCTCCACACTCCCTGGGTCCGTCGGGAGCTGGCGGGCCAGGAGGCGGCTCTGGGACGCCAGGAGGAGGCGGCCCGGGCCACAGCGGGCAGCAGGCAGGCCGCGATCGCTGGCTCCCGAGCTCGGCCGGGCAAGGCGGCTCATCCCCACCCCTGCTTCCCCCACTCCTGCCCTTGCCCCTGCACCAGCCCGCCCGCCCGCCCACTGTGCGCTCCCTCGTCTGTCTCTGGCCTCCCCAACTCTGGGCCTTCTGGGGTCCCCCAGGCCTGCGCCAGCAGGGGCTGGGAGGCTTGGGACAAGTTTCCTTCCCTGTCTCCTTCTACCCGGGTGCTCCTCACTCCTATCTCTCCAGCTGCCTTTTTCTTCCTTCTCTCCCTCCCTCCCTCTCTCTCTCCTCTCTTTCTTGGCTCCCCCTTGACCCGCTGCTGCCCCAGCTCCCTGGGGGCCCCTTGCCTGGGACCCCATGCCCTGGGCCTGCAGCGCCCCCCTCCCCCTGCCTCCTGAGATGCTCCCCTCCGGGCTGTTGGCTCTCTTGCTGCTGGTGGGCCTGGGTGGAGGGGCGCTGGGGGGCCCGGCAGGGGAGCGGGGTGCTGGGGGCGGAGGGGCACTAGCCCGCGAGCGCTTCAAGGTGGTCTTTGCACCCGTCATCTGCAAGAGAACGTGTCTGAAGGGTCAGTGCCGAGACAGCTGCCAGCAGGGCAGCAACATGACCCTGATCGGGGAGAACGGGCACAGTGCCGATACACTCACCGGCTCCGGCTTCCGAGTGGGTGAGGCTGGGGCCGGGACCCCTGGGCTCTGGCAGGAGGGGGTGGCCAGACTGGTTCTGGGGCAGCGGGGAGAGGCCAGGGTGCTTGGTGAGGTGGACCCCTGGGGCTTTGGGATGGGGAAGCTAGGATGCCTGGAGGGCATCTGTGAAGGGTGGAGGGAAGGGGCACCTGGGTTCCTGGGTTCTGGAAGTTTGAGGGCAGGATGCCTGGGGCATCGGGGAGGATTCTGGGAGTCAGGGGAAGAACACTGACTGAATGGGAGTGTAGATCAGCACTGAGGAGCAGACTCTGATTTGGCTGAGGGGGAAGGATGAGAGAAATTCCTCAGTCCCTTCCTTTCCTGGCTAGCCTCTGTTCCCACCTCCTACCGCTCCTGCCTTGGTTTCATTGTGTCTATGGCCTTTCAAGGCCTTGCAGACCTCAGGCTCAGCCCCCTAGACCTCATGGCTCCCCCACCCCTCGAATCCTCAAGACCCCAAGAACCAAAGGCAAAGATCCACTCCCTGGGGAGGTTGGGGGGACAGTGGCAAATTCTTTCTGTCCTTGGCTCTGTCTAATAATTATCCCCGGGCCCTGGGTGTCAGGGAGGAGCCCCTTGTTAATTATGTCTCTGGAGGGGGTGGGGGTAATTAGTCAGACTCAGGCCCAGGGAGGCACCATCCAAACAGCCCCTGACTCTTGGGAGCCCGAGGCTTAAAGGGGCAGACCCTAGACTCTTGTCCAGTGGTTACACTGTATGTGACAATACTGGTACATGTGTGTGACTGTGTGTGTATCTAGTGTGCATGTGGGACTCTGTGTGTGGATGAACAAGCATGAGCGTCTCTAGGCCCAGGGCCTTCCTGCCTGTGCTGTTGTCTCTGTCTGTGCTGCCCACATCCCTCAGGCACGGTGCCCGGGGCCGCGGGTGGGCGGTGTCACTTGGAGGTCAAGCTCACCACCAGGAGTGACTCACACAGAAGAGCAGGAAGGAGGCCCTCTCCCCAATCAACAGGATGGATGGGCCAGGGAGGATGCTTTTTCCCGGGGGTTGGGGGCTTCCCAGCCTTAGCTGAGCCCAGAAGGGCCTGCCCCACCCTGTCCCTGGTATCTGGAAGGCAGCTGCCTAGTGAGGGAGAGGATGTCTCCATGGCAGCATGGCAGGAGAGGGAGGGCGGAGAGAGAGAGGCTGGGGTGAGCTTGGGGGGCGGGGGGGAACTTCTGAGACAGCAGTCAAGCCTTGTGCACAGAGCCCAGGAGCCTTGGCTTGGCCCTGCCTGAGACACTTGCTACCTAAGGGACCCTGGTCCAGTAATGGCCCGACTTGTTCAGCTACAAAGTAAGGGGATGGGGGGATCAGCTGATTTTTAAAGGTGTCTGTGGCCTGACATGGCTCAGGACTGCTTCTGCCCTCTCTCAGTACCAGTAGCCAAATGATCTTTGTGTGTACACAGATGTGT